>OY019134.1:38529174-39216674 GCA_955652365.1 Eristalinus aeneus | reverse complement strand
CGGCGCACTCGGCGCCAGTCATGTACACGAAGACATGTTTCATGGTCGCAAATTGCTGTCGGTTGCCTGCTGGTAAGGGAGCTCCCCCGGTCTCTTTGCAACGCATCCCGAGCTCCGTTGCAATCGTATTTGTTTCCGAGCCAATTAACGAAACGATGATGAATCACTTTACCAGACAAAGGACTTGGGATGAGATGTTTTAAGGATTTGTGTCTGGCTCGTTTTTGTCTCCAAGCATAACCGTATTTATAATTGCAGGCCAAACGGAATCAGCTTACTGGGCGAGAGAGTGAAATCCTGCTGCTCTCTGTCTATTTGATGTTTCTTAATTAAATGTTAATGAGTGAGGCGAAATGCGCCTGTTTCTCGTTTTGCGGGTAAATTAAGTTTTTCATGCGTTCCAAGCCGGGAAGTGGAAACTTGCTTGTCGTCGAATCTGGGTCAGGTTACTGATGCCGGGGGTCCCTTGATTAGGGAATGGAAGCGGAATGCTATTTTTAGCAGCAAATGATCACAAAATCCTGTCGAACGGAGGACGAAATGCCTGCCGTTCTCATTATGACATTCTTTGTCTTTTCTTCATGGCTCTGCGAGACTACGTTTCTAATCACTTCTTCGTCATCTGGTTCAGGGTCGAGCTGTGCAAAGGAAATTTTTTCGTGTCAACCCTGGACACTGTTTCATTACAATCCATTCACGCTGAGATGCTTCTGGGGAGGCGATTTCCGCTTTGTTTTCCTCTCGACGCGACTCCGAAGAAATAACTGCAGAAATGATTATTTTTATTTTCTTTTAGACGCAGTCACCACCCAATGGTAAGGGAATTTTCACAAATTGATTCTACGAAAATTTTGACGTTAGGATGGTAGTCAGCAGGATGGGAACGTGCTTCAACTGTCGTTCGTCAACAACTTATCTATTTCCTTATTCAAATGGTCGGTCGGAGTTTCATCTAGGTCAGCCTTTTACCCTTGCACACTCCTTCCATTTTTCAAAGCCAAAATGGGATAGGTTTTGTACCAATGAACCTTCTCAAGTTCTTGGGCATTTCCTTCATTTGGTCTAGGGATTAGAGTAGACGGATCTTCTTCTTTCCGTGAGTACAGCTCGTTGATTTCACGATTGTGTCTTTCCGACCTCCGATCTCTTTAACTCAGTTAATAAGCTTGATACTGGCATTCCTGGAACTGGGACTGACTGTCAACCCCCTGTGCAATGGTCATCAGAGTAGGGCAGAGTTACGTTTTCACCAAGAAAGTCCGTGCATCTGTCCATTTGTTGAGACTATAAAGAGGCTGTAAAAAAGTCATCAAATTATGATAATTAAATATGCAAGAGAGCCCCGAGAGTTGGTTTAGCAAATATTGGGGCAAACTACTGTCTTCCTCACACCCAAATTCAAGCTACGTCCCCCCTGGGTCATTTTTGAAGGACATTTGTACATGTGTTGACTATAAAGAGGTTGTAGCGCTGGGCTATAAATGCTTTCCGAGATTTTCGTTTCTGCCTTACTATCTTTATAAATTTCTTTGCCTTCTTTTTAGAAGATCTAGGTCAGAGGCAGCAATCTGATCCGCCTAGCAACCAGCCTGCACGGCGTCCATTTATCTTGCAGTCATCGTGACTTCGTTGTCCCTATACCTTAGGCTCGGTTTTCTATCCCCATCGGAGGTGGAGACTCGAAAACATTCTAAGCTGTTGCCCATTCAGTGGGAAAAATGTCACTTTGTTAGAACTCTAGAGTTCTCTGCTGGCTCTTCGCTTTCCTTCACCGTACATGCATGAAGGCGAAGGCAGACAAAGATTCGACCTTGGCTACTTTTAATATTGTGCGGAATACTCCTCCTTATCGCTATGCTGCCGCCATGGCGTAGTGGGTAGAGTGCGACACTCACACGCCGAAGATCCAGGCTAGATTCCCGGCTGAGCACCTCGAACTTTTCAAGGCACCACCTCTTTCAAGCTGTTGACGAATCTCAAATCTCTCAAATCAAACACACAAAGAATAAGAACTGTCTAAAAAAATTTCTCGTACTTCGCGTTCGGAGTCGGCAAAAAACTGTAGATCCCTTCTAATCGTGAGAAAACAGTAGCGTGCACAACACGAGCAGTTGATGAGCAAGCTAGGCCGTGGTCCCCCTGTGGACTGTAGCGCCACCTAATCATTATTATTATTTATCGCTATGCTGCATTTATTGGCGTTGGGCATGATGATTCCAAATTTTGACCCATCCTGTTGAGGTTCGCAATTAATTGGAGTTTATGATAATATTTTTTTTTTTTCATTGAAAAACAGTAAATATGCATCATTCAAAGCTTCTTCCTATCTCACTCGTAAAATTCAAATTCCAACTCTAAAAATGAGTGTCCTCTGGAATCGATACAATCATGTCCTCCAGCCCGTTCTTCCGTCGAAAACCTCAATTATCAGAATGAAAATGTCTACGGAATCTGGCGGGTGGGATCAGACCAGCTAGCTCCTGACTGCCACAGCCACGTGAGCTGTGTGTCGTGCCTTTTTGTCGTTTCTAGAAGTTCTTCAAGCAATGTACGGCTTAAACGCATTAGTTTCAGTCGACAATCATTCCCATCAATGATTTCGGCTGGTCTTAGCCGCTCAAAGTACACCATACCACTCTGCTGCACCGCATGCAGAGCATAACCTCTGAATCGTTGATGGGTTTCTTTGTCCTCGATTTAGACGTTCACCAGACTGTGCAAAGTATATTTTCGTCTTAGCGTTATCGATGTAAATACGCTTTACATGGCGTACGTTAAGCGGCATTTTAAGCGTTATATCCGACGACGCTTGACCAGGTGCAAGTCGCTGTACAGCCCACAGAGTTCGTCGTTAAATCTTCTCCTCCAGATGCCATGAACGCAAACGGGTCCAAAAATCACACGCAAAACTTTTCTATCGAAAAGTCTAAGGACTTCCACATCCGCCTTTGGTAACGTCCAAGTGCTATAAAGTAGGACTGGGATGATCAAGCTGTCATATAAGGCCAGCTTAGTCCTTCGAAAGAGGACTTTATTTCTCAATTGCCTCTTGTGCCCAAAGAAACAGCGATTGGCAAGAGTGATTCTGCTTTTGATTTCGGTACAGATGGTGTTGTCCCTATTTACTGCGGAGCCGAGGTAGACGAAGTCCTTGACTACCCCGACGATTCTGTTGCCTAGTGGGACGTCGATGTTGTGTGTCCTTCCTTGATGACAGCATGTACTTTGTTTTTCCCTCATTTACCGCCAGACCCATTTTAGCCGCTTCCATTTCAGTGCCGACATACGCCTCGTTCGTGATTCGCTGTGCTCGTCCAATAACGTTAATGTCATCAGCGTCATCAGCTAGCAATTTAACTGACTTTTGGAAGATCGTGCCTCTGGTATTGACTTGTGCGTTATGCACGCTCTTCTCCAAAATGACTTTAAAGAAGTCGCATGACAGCGCCTTGAACCTTTTTGATATTGAAGGCCTCGGTGAGTTTGTTACCGATGTTGACGAAGCAGCGAGAGTTCTCCATCGTCTTCTTACACAATCTGACGAGATTGGTAGGAATGCCAAAACTAGACATGGCACTGTATAGCTCGTCTCTATGCACACTGTCATATGTGGCCTTAAAACCGACGAAAGTCGTAATGTGAAGATCTGGTCTATCGTGGACTTCCCTGGCCGGAAACCACACTGATGGGGACTTATCAGGTTGTGGACAAAGGGTTTCAGACGCTCACACAATTCGGCAGAGAGGATCTTGTATGCGATGTTGAGAAGACTAATCCCTCGATAGTTGGAGCAGTCAAAGGAGTCTCCTTTCTTGTGGACCGGGCAAACGATTCTGAGATTCAACTGACTATATCTCAGAAACGAGCTGGTGCATGTGCCCAACCAGGTCATCTCCAGCTGCTTTAAATAGTTCTGCGGAGAATCCGTCCGCTCCAGCAGCTTTGTTCGACTTCAGCTTGGATATTGCTATCCTCACCTCGTCTAAGTCGGGGGGACGGAATGCTTGTCTATCATCGTCCAAATTGAGTGGAACATTCTGCCTAGCAGCGGAATTTGGGCCGTCATCGTCGTTAAGGAGTTTGTAGAAATGAATCTTCCAAATTCTCAGCACAGACTGCGACTCTACTGCGAGTTGTCCATTTTGATCCTGGCAGGTTCCGGTCCGAACCTTGTATACTCCGGATAGCTGTTTTACCTTTCGGTAAAACTTTCGAACTTCATTGCTGCCATAAAACCTTTCCATTTCCTCGACAGCGCGCTTCTCATGTTACTTTTCATTTTGAGAAGCCGAGTTTGGTAGGAATGCCAGGGGTTCTTCCCTTTTTCTCTGTTCGTAGAGCTCACTAGCAGTTAAAGAAGCTCATGGGCAAATGTTCATGCAAAAGAACGTTCACACTTCCTTCTGATATCTTTAAGGTGTCAGCTATTTGACACAATTTCCCTTGTGGTTTTGCAAAGTGATCTTGAGTACTTTTTGAACGATTTCAGGTGTAACCACCTTACCTGGCCTTACAGAGCGTTCGGAATGGTTGGTGTCTGTGCAGCCACGGTTAAAGTCAGCATATCATCGACAAACAGTTGTTTTTGATGGAGCAGAGTCCCTATAACACGTTTCAAGCCTTTGCTGAGATTGTGCGGTATTTTTTTCTATCAAAAAGTGGTGTTTGATCAACACACGAAACTCTGTTTTAAAAAACGCAAAAGTAGCGTTACTTGAAGTACTGCAACTTGTAACCTTATAATCAGATTGTCATGATAATTTGACAGGTATCATTATTATATGGATTTTTTGGTAAGTGACGCCACCCAAATGTCTGTCTTGGGAATTATTGAGTGATGTGTTACATTTTCCAAGGGAAATGTAAAGTCAGTCTTTTCCACTTGTCGCCGTGTTCGAGAAAAACATACATTTGTAATGTCCCTTTCATTTCGCCTGTTCCGTTTTTTTTATGGCAGTATTCAATTATAGAAACTTGTACAACTGCGTCCAATTATCAAAATTCCAATCTACCACTGGAGGAGTGTACATTTTATTCTATTCAAGAGCGATGGAAAGCATTGACAGAATTGTTAGTCATTGTGAAATCATTTTTTGTTTTTAAACTGAATGAAATTATGCACAAATAAATAGAAATTATTTTATGCTCCGCTATTCATGGGCTTCATTTAGACATCAAAGCAATCGTGTTCGAGTTACGTCTGTGTCGACATCAATGACATTGTTTTCTAGAGTAAAGCAACTTTTGTGTTAACATCTGTCCTGACCACTATACTCCTGTGTTGAAATCTGTCCTTGCCACAATACTCCCCAGAACGAGATCGACAAAGTCACCCTTCAAAACATAAAATCTCTTAAATGAAGCACAAAATGCAGATTAATGTCTTAAGTCATTTTTGCCTTCAGTGAAAGACATTTACTCGTTTGGTGACATGTCAGAAAACGACAATTTTAACAGAGCTGATGACTGTGTCCCAAGTCTCACCTGTGCTCGGATTCAGCGTCAGCCAAAGTTCATCTACACTGAACGCATATGTCGCTGAACCGTGGCCTCCTTACATTCAGTCTGAACACGCAGCCAAGCGTCTCCAGCGTGTATTCTGTTAGACGGCAATTGCATCACTGCCCTTCCATCTGCAAAACCAAGTCATGCATTGCAGCCTTCTAAGTCTAATGAACCAAATATGAGCGAACTTCTTCACCCAACAAGTGCGCTCGTCGTTCCACACGGCGAACTCAAGCTCAGAGGCGCCTGCAAAATGTTAACCGCCTCTGCAACCCGCTGGAGTTTGTTTTGCCAATGGATGCCTTCATTAGGGCGGTGTGAAGCGGCAATTAAAATTCCGATTAAATTTCGTTCCTCGTTTAAGAGGCTTTTTTTTTACACACTCTCTCTCTCTGGTTTTGTGTATCCAAGCGACTCGTCGTTGGGTTCGAGTCTGTGAATGATTTCGAATGCAGCAGTCGTCGCCGAGGGACGGATGAGACGTTTTTGATGATCACTCGTCTTTCCTGCGGATGAGGATGTTGGTGCGGATGCACTTCCCTTTGTGCATGAGCAGAAAGCTGCTGATGGCGGTCGGGGCTAGAGCTTCCAGGATGCTGTTGATAATCGTAAGGCTGGTGCATTTCATCAATTTCATTAATTTTGAGGTCATTACGCGGTGGATACGGTTGATGCACAGGGCGTTTGTTGACGCTGCGTCAATTCTTCCATCTATCCACCCAATTGAGTTCGTCCCTTTGCACACGAAATTTAATATTACCGCGCGCCTTTGCGTTTGTGTGCGCGTTTCCTTTGGCGCACGATTTCAATTGGACTCAATTTCAGGCTACAAAGCCAGCTCTGATGGTGTCTCTGTTGACGGTGTGGTAATAGCCCCGCTGGTTGCCTCTGTGGGCAGTGATTTACGCTTCGTTAAGTGAGAATAATTGAGCATGACACGGGCCGGCCGAATGTTTTCTCGTTTTTTGACTTGTTTTTGTTTGTTTTTCTTTTTTTTTTTGGGGGGGGGGGGGAATAGGTTGCGCCCACATTTCGGCAGTCGTCGTTGTTGACAGGCACACGCTGGTGGAAAACAAGCGGTGGTCGGGAGAGTGTCGTCTGTCCTCCGGGAAGTCTGGGAAGAAATTTAAGACGAGTCGCTGCCGCCGTTGCCGTTTCGCTTTTCACTTTAGCGGAAACGGCAATGATTGGATTCGAGTAGGAATTGAATTTCCCCTCAACTTGTTTGCACGAAGCTTTGTCATCTGAGTCGAGGCTGCGACGATTTTTATCCAATAAATGGAAAAATATTCAAACGCTAGGCGGTATACTGAAATGACGAGAAGATGTATGTCTTCGGTTGAAGATCACGAAGGGGATTCTAATCAAATTCGGCGGTGCGGTGGTTCCTATGTCAAAGTGGCAGGGATTGAATTTTCTTGCGGGGATTATTTTCTACTTCATGACACTTGGTCTTCTCTCGGCTGGATCCGGCCATCGAATCTGTGCGGTCTGAGTGATAGGAACCCTTCTTTCAGTATTTGGCATCACCAAGGAAATGCCATCTCTCCACCAATGAACGCACCAATTGACCTGGATGCAGCGGCAAATCTTCAATCGGTGGTGAAATTTCTTAGCTCCATACGCGATTTGACTCGTCCGGTTATGCAGAATGATAATGGAAACGCCTTATTAATTCAGCAAAGCCTATAACTAACGCATCGAAACGTTCAACGTAAAAAAAAAGATTTTAGGCAAGGTGCCACTCTGTCATGTGATTGCTTTCACCACAATACTTAAGTAGAACGTAATGAAATCAAATGACAACACCAAAGACACGACCTACCTCAGACTTCTCATCGGTTTTCCAACCGAAAACCTTTGCGAGCGTAATGACAACAAACTACTGTGAAAAACAGGTGGAAGGGGGGACGAATTTGCGTCTGTAGCGACACCCAAGCTGTGCTTAAAACCTTACTGAACCCTGTAACCACTTCGGACAAAGTTGAAGAATGCAAATTTTCTCTTCATTTGGTCCACAGAATTGCCTGGGTCTTGGAAACCACGGAATTAATGGAACTAAGATAACCCATGAGCTTAGTAGGCAGGGACCAAAAAAGGTACTTATGGGGCTCGAACCAAGCTAGGGGCTGTCGGTGTTTTGGTAAGAGTTCAATCGACTGTTGGTCCTCTTGTGAGCACAAACAGAGATGGCATAACTCTCCAAGACACAGACTGCCCAAGTGCATGCTGCCAAACGTCTGTAAGAAATACACGGCATTTCTGTTACCACTTGACTGCAGACGTCTTATTGGCGTACTGCAGACGTTACTTATGGGGCTCGAACCAAGTTAGGGGCTGTCGGTGTTTTGGTAAGAGTTCAATCGACTGTTGGTCCTCTTGTGAGCACAAACAGAGATGGCATAACTCTCCAAGACACAGACTGCCCAAGTGCATGCTGCCAAACGTCTGTAAGAAATACACGGCATTTCTGTTACCACTTGACTGCAGACGTCTTATTAGCGTACTCACGGAACACTTCACCTTCGCTTAAGTTTGTTTGGATTAAATTATGCAATTCTTGACGACGCCTGTGGAGAAGGCGAAGCTAACAAGACTCTATCATTGTTCCGCCTTTGCTCAAATCAGGTGTTTGGTGCTGATGTGGCTGAAACTGATGTGGTTGGAGCCGATTTCGTTGGACCTGAAAACTTTGGCTCTTTAGAGCTTGCTGATACTCCCTCAGAAGAATGAAGGCTTGTTTTTGGAGAGTGGGATACACTTCACTGGAGCGCACAGACTCAAAAACTGGTCCATTGTACAACCAGGCAGTAAGCGTCATTTAATGTGTATTCTTGGTTTTCCGAAGAATGGCCAGAAGTCGCTTCTGTGATAAAGAACTTAGGTTTTCAGTTTCCCCCAAGTCAGTGCAAAACAGGCGCCACCTGATACGAGCAAAGGAGGGACATTGACAGAGAAAGTGCTCTGAAGTGTCTTCAGCCTCTCCACAGACGTTTCAAAGGAGGCCATTACTAAGCCCAAACCGAGTTAGGGGCTAAGTGAAGGTGAAGTGTCCCATTTGGACGCCGGCAAGTGGTCTGCACTCATTTCTGTCTAGAGATAAAAGAAAAGCCGCGGATTTCTTGCTGACCTCCGGGAGCATGCACTTTGTCATCTTACATCCTGCATTCTAGAGAGTCACGCCATCTCTGGTTGTGCTGTTGGGAGACCCAACTGTCAACGGAGGTTCTAGCCAAGGATGCAAGTAGTCCAAATATGGAAGCGAATGCCTCTCTTGAACCTTTCCTGGGTAGTTCATCGGCAATCTCGTTTTCCATGATCCTGTGATGTTATGGGACTCAGACAAGTCTTACCGAATTCAGTCTGCCGACCAAATTAAGGGCAGACTTGCATTCTTGGACTGTCTTGGAAGTGGTTAAAGGGTTGAATAAGGTCTTAAGCGTAGCTTGGCTGACGCAATAAACCCCTTCAACTTATTTTCTATAAAATTGTTAGTGGCCATTAGGATCGCAAACGTTTCCGCCAGAAGAACCGACGCAAAATAATCTACGAATCTATGAAGTCTGATGTTGTCGTCTTTCACGTAGGTCACAGCTCGAGATCTTTCCGTCGGTCTTCGGTCGGATCTCTCCGTCGATCTTCGGAGTCATCCGTGAAAATCCGACAAATTTTCCTTCCCGGTTCAGTTTCTGGCCAGAGCCAGTCCAGGACACGGGAAAAGTCGTCTTGTATAAGAATGAAGGCTACTGCCTGGTAGTACAATGGACCAATATTGAAGTCTGAATACCCCTGTGTTGTATTTCCCAAAGGCACAATCTTGCAAAAGTCCTTTCTATTTTTCGCTAACGCAGACAAAATTGACGTGGTCGGTGCATCACTGTGAGTCCATGAGGCGTTTCCTGGCATCGAAACGGAAGTGGTTTAAATAGGTCTAACTGTGCGTTCATGCAAAGTATTTCCTGTTGTCACAGAAGGACACAAAATATTGAGAACGTTGTGATAGGCGGAACGTAGCCAATGAATTTTCCTAACTCGACTCTGGGGTAAACTGGGACAAATGTGCAGGCTAAGGGAAAAGCTTGGTCTTAGCAGCTTCTTGGGTCAAGATGTAACCGAGTAACATAGCCATCTTTTGAAACACCCATTCTGCCACTCATGACCTAGAGACATTGACGCTTCGATAAGTTGTTGAAGAAGTTCTTTGTCGTTTTGAAAGAAAAGTTATGCGAGCAATATTTGCTTTTGTTCCCGTTTCTTTGGTTTCTTCTTCTTCTTCTTGTGGCGCTACAGTCCGGGTTGAACCTGGGCCTCAATCAACATGCCTCTCCAGCCAGCACGATCTTTCGCTAGCTGCCTCCAATTGCGCACTCCAAGTTGGTGGAGGTCCTTCTCCACTTGTGTGCGCCAGTGTAGCCTAGGCCGTTTTCTGTTGCGTTGTTGAAATAGCTCTGATTCGAAGACTTTTCGGGCCGCAGGAGTGATGTCCGTACGCTCTACATGGACTAGCCATCTTAAGCATTATATCCGAAGACACTTGACCAGGTGCATGTAGCTGTACAGTTCATAGAGTTCGTCATTAAATCCTCTCCTCCAGATGCCATCAACGCACCAAGGACCACAAATCGCACGCAAAACTTTTCTCTCGAAAAGACTAAGGCCTTCCTCATCCGCTTTTAGTAACGTTCAGGTTTCCGCGACATAATGTACGACTAGGATGATCAAGCTGTTATATAAAGCGAACTTTGTTCTTCGAGGACTTTATTACTCTCTTGAGCCCAAGGAAATAGCGATTGGCAAGAGTGATTCTGCGTTTGATTTTGGCACTGGTGTTGTTGTTGGTGCCGAGGTAGAAGAAGTCCTTGACTACCTCGAAGTTTATGCTGCCTAGTGTGACGCTCTGTCCGAGACGTCGATGTTGTGTGTCCTTCCTTGATGACAGCATGCCCTCATTAACCAGCAGACCCATTTTAGCCGCTTCTGCTTCAGTGCCAACAGGCGCCTCATTGGCGGCTAGCTGTGTTCGTCCAATCACGTCAATGTCATCGGCGTAAACTAGCAATTGAACTGACTTTTGGAAGATCGTGCCTCTGGTGTTGACTTGTGAGTTACGCACGATCTTCTCGAGGATGATGTTGAAGAAGTCACATGATAGTGCGTCGCTTTGTCTTAAACCGTTTTTGATCTTGAAGGTCTCGGTGAGTTCGTTACCAACCTTGACGGAACAGCGTGAGTTCTCAATCGTCATCCTACACAATTTGACGAGTTTGGTAGGAATGCCAAAACTAGACATGGCACTTTATAGCTCGTCTCTATGCACACTGTAATATGCGGCCTTAAACCGACGAATAGGTGGTTAGTGTTGATTTGCACTTCTTGAGTCTTTTAGAGGATCTGGCGTACTGTGATGATCTGGTCTAACGTGGACTTCTCTGGCCTGAAACTACACTGATGGGAACCTCTCAGGTTGTGGACAAACGGTTTCAGATGCTCACACAATACAGCAGAGAGGATCTTGTAGGCGATGTTAAGAAGACTTAACCCTCGATAATGTTGGTGGGGGTTTAGGGGAGACGATTTTTCCACACACACGGTATAACTAAACGGCTTTTGATTCAATGCCTAAGGTGACTAGATCATAAAGAGCGAATGAACAGCGCAGCTCGGCTTGAAATGTCTTCGATTTCAATCCATAAAGAACGAAATGACACACACAAACAGAAAAGGACTTCAATCAACTTGGAGTCCGCACTGGACGCAGCTTAGGAGAGTTCGTCCCAACTGGAGAGGCTTGGTGGTTTGGGCAAATCTCCATTTCACACAGTAGCGCCAAATAAAGAAGAAGAAATGCCGTTACTTACCCAGCAGGTGAGGAAATTATCGTCTTTTGGCTATTGCTCATTGTAGCATGCTAGTGAACGGTGAACTGAAAACCCCATCAGATAAGAAGTGTCCTTGAGCAGCAAACGGACCTTCTCTTCTTTTTTTTTTTTAATGCACGAAATTTACGCTAAAATTCTGATCAGAATGTCAATTCGCTCACTTCACTAGCTTCTCGCTTCACTTGTGCGCAACACCCAGCTCAACGTGAGTCATCAGAATAACATCCGTCATCGCAAATCCATGTCACAGGCATTTGTTGCAAAAATTTTTCCCTTGTCAGCGTGAAAAACACGAAAATGGATCAAAACAAAAACAAAAAATAAACTCAGCCAACAAATGACCCTTTTCGTGTTCGCCGAAGAGTAACAATCCCACAACAGCGACTTGGTGTCTTCAGCGGATTGAGCAGGATTCAGTCGAATACACAAACGCGAACACACAGTCGAACGCGCGACTATCTTCGGTCAGAGGCAATTTCCCTTTTTTTACCCCTGCTGACAATCCATCATTTCGAAGGGACGCAGTCATTCAGCCAGTTAACTCCTACCCCGTCTACATCACTCCATCTAATGGGAAAACGAACAATGTCTGGGCTGGCCGATGATAAAACGCTGCTAACTCAGATTTAAGGCATTCCATGGTAACTCCTCGGTTCCAGCAGCTTAAACTCCCTCATCGTCGCCATCATTCCCGTGGCAGTCAGCGAGGTTGGTGGTTGAGTAAGAGCAAGGAAGGGGGGAAGGTTGTGCAGTGAAAAAGAGACGTTAGTCCTTTCGCCGAGTATCGCATAAATCAATTCCGTCGTCCATGTCACTATGCCACCCCAGAACGGAGGAAGGAAAACTTTTTCGTCCTCAAACGCGAGCAAGCCGTGCCAGAGATAGAGCGAACCGTTTTCAAAGAGTCAAATGAAAAACGGCTCAGCTCATAGATTTACAATGCCAGGGAACAAATGACTCGGAGAGCGAGCTCGGAACATAGGTTGGCTGCGGGCGGAATGTTGATCCCACATTCCAGGGGATGACCGTTCGCTTTTTGTTTTCGTTTGCGGCGAAATAACATTCGGATGATAAGTGCAGTGAATTGACGGGTAAGAGTTGGCAGCTGGTCGGAGGAGCTATCGTGACGCCTTCGTTCAAGTTTTTGGTCAACTAAAACTTTGAACCTTCCCGGGGGAAGAATATTCAATTTTGGGACAGACCTCGGTCTGGTATGCACTAGGAGTGGTGGGCGCACCTGGAACTTGGCCATCGTGTATTACCAAAAAGCGTTCGGTGGAAGAGATTTTTCAAGTTGCTGACATCTCAGACGTCTTGTGTGTGGAAAGTTCTTGTTCACCTTTTTTGTTCATTCTTCCGAATTTGAAGAATGAAGAAGAAGTGGGGAAAATATGATGCCCTGGAAGAGAATTCAGAGGAAACCGGGCGGCAGGGGGATGCACTTCCGAGGTTCATTAGAGGAAATTCATCGAATGGTGTGCGAAGGTCTGCTGCAGAAGTGCTGTCAGTACTTCAAGATGGATGATCGTTTCGCAGTGGCAGGAGACCCTTCAAATGAACGCTTATCTGGCAAAAAGGTCCTTTAATGGGAACTTTCCTCAATTTTGGCGTGCAGCAGAATTCAGTCCTCGTTAACATGCAAAAAATAAACTCCGCAGCGAAGGATTCATTTTGGTTGGTTCAAGTAAGAAGAGATGTCAAGAACTTAAGCTAAAGGAGTCAACAAACGTTGATTTACGCTCGCAATCATGAAACCCCTTCGAAAAAGCGAACAACTCTTGCAATGTGAAAGCAGCATTCTGATCCAGGCTGCCATTGTTTTTTAGGCAGACGCGGTATGCCGCCTAGCACTAACCCCGATTTCCAGCAATTCCAATGAGCCACTTGAAGGCGCGCCATTTGGTTGAGCCATAAACATGACGGCCATTTGGATCATCTTACGATAATGTCCGTTTCGATAGCATTCAGCCCCGCCCACAGACACACAGCATTCAAAGTGAAGTGCAAACGGCTGCGACACATCCCAGTGGCATCTCCCCAGTTCAGGGTTCACCAGACCAGACCGTCCCAGGGTCAACCATTCGGCCATCACTGTCGTAAATCCAAGAAGCCTGCCACTTTGTATGCCATCAAAATTCAAAAGCATTTTTTTTACGACTGATCAAAATCTTTTACAGCTCCCGGGCGGCGCGACCTTCGCCCCATTCGTGCCTGGCATCCATACAAGCCAGCTCTCCCGACCGACAGCTTGACAGACTGCAGAGGACTGCTGTCTGCTCCAGTTACACATTTACATAATCAGACGTCAATCGGGTATCATGTGTGCACTGGCAGAGCCGCCATGTGGGTGTGCGTCTGGGTGGGGGAGGCAGCAAGGAGATAGAGCCAATTAAAATTCAAATTATTTGAATTCATCTTGGCTGACGCTGTCTGCCACAGTGCCACTGGGTGGGAGGGCCGTGCCTGTGGAATTTCTCATTAGCCGACACCGCATGCATGGCTGCATTCCGAGCGACTTCGCCTTGATTCACACGGTTCTCATGACTTCTTTCCACATTCGCGTCACCAACTCGATAATGGAACATACGCATATCGAAAGCCGAGCCTCCTGGGGTTTTCCGCCATGTAGCGCCATACGGCTTTATGTGCGCGGCGCGATAGGACGCATCGCGGATTCCAGCCAATTAACTCCCTGCGGCATTGTTCCGGGGTGTGCGTTCCGCCAAATTGCACTCCGAGGAGGGCTTCGCACTCGAACGCGCAGATGGCCTATGAAATTCCATACTCGTGTCCGAGTTTCGTATTTCCTCCCTGCCCGAACGCGTTACGAAAATCGTCACGTCCTCGAGTTTGGACCAAATGCAGCAGAGCTCCCAAGCTGCGATCGGTATGCACGTCTCCTGCGGGGGTATTGATTTCGTTTTCGGAACACCATAAAATACCTCGCAGGCAGGTGTCGGCTGTGCGCACTTGTCGATGACAGGAAAACTTTTGCTGTACACAGTCTGCATTAACACTCCGAGCGGGGGGCTGTGGCAAAAATAAGTAAAATGTCGCAGCAAGTATCTCCTCGAGTGCAAGTTGACTTTTTGCAAGTTGGCAGATTGCGTACGTTTTTGTTCCTGATTTCAGTTTTTTTGCTGGCAAACAAACTGGGCGTCTACAAAGCCAGTTGGTGCCGGTGGGCGGAATAAGAGTGTTCGAAGAGAAATCGGAAATTGAAAAGTTAGTGCAGCATAAGATGCGAACGGGGGAACGTTGGTTGCGGAACTCTCAACTAGAATATCCGGTTTCTTGGTGACTGCGCTCCACTCAATGCTTAGATGATCTCGGCGAGGAGATTAGGGAAAGTGAAGCTGCAAGTGATCCGTCGCTGTGTTTCTGCTTTTCTTTTATCTCTCACCGAGAGGAGATTTGGAATCGATTTGAATTCGGTGAGCGATCCAATGTGTCGGGGAAAAGTTTTGAATTTGTGGGAGAAGTTTTCAAGTCTTGCGGGGATGGTGAACCCCACTCTTGAGAAGAAATGCATTTTATATCCTCAGAGTGTGGGTTTCAACTTTAAGTGTCAATTACATTGGAAATTTTGCCACAAGCTGATTAACAGTTATTTGGAGTTACCATCGAAGGTGTCTTCAATTGTCGCGCCCAATGCTTTGTAATGAGCTTAGAGTGCCTCACCATAGGCTCTCTGAAGGCATCCTTTGGGCAACTTAAATTAAATCAAATTTGCCGTTAGTACCAGACATAATGATAAAGGACTTATGTGAGAGGGCTTGTGCCATATACAGGACACTCCGAGCTTAAAAAATCCCCAGAAAAGTTCAACGCATTGCATACTTATTCCCTCAACCCCATCTGCTTGACAAAAAACAACCAGGCTCCTCACCACTCAAAAGCCCTTAGGGAAGTATATTTCATTGTCGAACATCAAGGTAGCGACTTGCCAAAACATTTTCCTATGCGATCTTTCGCTAAATGACCGTGACACTGACCCTGAATAAAAACTTGCTGGGCGATGGTTTTTCATTGGATTTTCTGTTGAAAATAATTACAGGCACACATGCGCCAGATCACAAGAAACCAGTCTCCCGCCTCCTGCATGAGTTGAACATTCAAATATCTTGAACTTGAAACGCGAAAATTCCTATAAATTTAATCTTGAGAAAATATGTTAAACAGGACTGTAGCAGGACGGAGCGCTCTGTCCTCATGGGGTGGTCAATTTGAGCTGTTTAACGAATATAGGGCTCTCATCGCGTAAGACGACAATCGTCTGACGACGTCGTTTTGACAATTGTCTTGCTTCGTGTAATACTATACTATCGAATCCTATGTACGACGCCGTTTTGGACGATTCATTAATGTTTCCTATAACTCACTGAACTGTCACATAAGGACGATTGAGCGATTGTGATTGAGCGATTGTTATTTCACAATCGTTGACTACTCGTGGTTGATTGTTGTTTATTTTCGTTTTTGAAACTTTTACTACAAATCGTAAAAAATGCGTCGGCATTACAACGTATTGTTTGTCGATGTCAAAAAATAGGAAAAATTCTGTCAGACTAGTACAAATTCAAAGGATGCTTAGAGATGCATCAGATCCTTCCCACGAATAGGTAAAAATATAATAAACTTCTTCTTTTTCTTCTTCTTTTCCTTCTTGTTTTTCTTCTTCTTCTGCTTCCTCTTCTTCTTCTTTTTCTCCCTCTTCTTCTTCTTCTTCTTCTTCTTCTTCTTCTGCTTCTTCTTCTTCTTACTCTTCTTACTCTTATTTTTCTTCTATTTCATCTTCTTCTTTTTCTTGTGGCGCTACAGCCCGGAGTGGACCTGGGCCTCAACCAACATGCCTCTCCAGCCAGCACGATCTTTCGCTAGCTGCCTCCAGTTGCGCACACCAAGTTGGTTGAAGTCTTTCTCTACTTGTGTTCGCCATTTTAGCCTTAGCCGTCCTCTGTTGTGTTGTCCAAATGGCTCAGATTCAAAGACATTTCGGGCCGGAGCAGTCGCGTCCATACGCTCTACATGGCCTGGCCATCTTAAGCATTGTATGCGTAAACGCTTGAGTAGACGCATGTCGCTGCACAGCGCATAGAGTTCGTCGTTAAATCTTCTCCTCCAGATGCCATCAACGCAAACAGGACCAAAAATCGCACCCAGGACTTTTCTCTCGAAAAGACTAAGGGCTTCCTCATCCGCCTTTGCTAACGTCCAAGATTCCGCCCCGTAAAGTAGGACTGGGATGATCAAGCTGTTATATAAAGCAAGATTAGTCCTTCCATAGAGGGCTTTATTACTCAATTGCCTCTTGAGCACAAAGAAACAGCGATTGACAAGAGCGATTCTGCGTTTGTTTTCGGTACTGGTGTTGTTGTCGCTTTTTATTGCGGAACCGAGGTAGACGAAGTCCTTGAATTCCTCGAAGTTTCTGCTGCCTTGTGTGACCCTCTGTCTGAGTCGTCGATGTTGTGTGTCCTTTCTTGTATTTTGTTTTGCCCTTGTTAATCACAGACTTATTTTAGCCGCTTAAGCTTCAATGCGAACAGACGCCTCATTGGCGGCTCGCTGTGTTTCATATCAATGTCATCGGCGTACACTAGCAATTGTCAGCTCAATTTCTATTCTACGCTTATGACATTTCTGAAGATCGTGCCTCTGGTGTTGGCTTGTGAGTAACACACGATCTTCTCGAGGATGATGTTGAAGAAATCACGTGACAGTGTGACGTCTTGTCTAAAACCGTTTTTGACATTGAAGGTCTCGGTGATTTCGTCACCGACCTTGATGGAGGAGCAAGAGTTCTCAATCGTCTTCCTCCACATATTGACGAGTTTGGTAGGAATGCCAAAACTAGGCCTGACTGTATAACTCGGCTCTATGCAGACTGTCATATGCGGCCTTAAAATCGACGAATAGGTGGTGGGTGTCGATTTGCACTTCTTGAGTCTTTTCCAGGATCTGTCGTACTGTGAAGATCTGGTCTATTGTGGACTTCCCTGGTCTGAAACCACACTAATAGGGATCTATCAGGTCATGGACAAATATGGCAGAGAGGATTAAGGTTAAGAAGGCAGATCTCCCGATATTTGCCGCAGTCAAAGAGGTTTCCTTTCTTGTGAACCGGGCAAACGACGCTGAGATTCCATTCATCGGACATGCTTTCCTCTGATCTTTTCTCAGAAATGAGCTGGTGCATGCGTCCAACCAGGTCATCTCCAGATACTTTTAATAGTTCTGCGGACAGTCCGTCCGCTCCAGCAGCTTTGTTGACTTCAGCTTCGATATTGCTATCTTCACCTCGTCTAAGTCAGGGGAACGGAATTCTTGCCTCATCGTCCAAATTGAGCAGAACATTCTGCCTAACAGCGAAATTCGGGCCGTCATCGCCGTTAAGGACTCTACAGAAATGATTCTTCTAGATTCTCAGCACAAACTGGGACTGTACCACGAGTTACCCATTCTGATCCCGGCTGGCTTCAAAATGTGCATAAATATGACTTTACCTCATATTTATGAATTTTTGCACTTGAAGCTTATATTTCGCTCAATCCGAAATTCAGTGTCATTCCGAATAGCGGGTCTTTTCTAAGTTCAGAATGCACCTTTTCCATACCATGTTTATGGGTTTTATTACTGATGAAAGAAGTATGTTGTGCAGTAAATATGATGTATTTGCATGACGGTAGGAAAAAGTCATTAGCAAAATAGTGACGAAGTCCATCATGCTGCTATTATTTTGCACAGTGCTGTAGCAAACCTTTGACGACGTCGTTTAAGATAATTGTTTGGACCACGGTCGTATTAAAAGTTACGAGATGAGACCTCAGGTTTGGGCCAAGAAAAAGAATTTTGCTTTTGGCCCATATTCCCGTCTTTACATTGCCTAGCCATCTTAAGCGTTGTATCCGTAGACACTTGGCCAGGCGCATGTCGCATAGAGTTCGTCGTTAAATCTTCTCCCCCAGATGCCATCAACGCAAACAGAACCAAAAATCGCACGCGAAACTTTTCTCTCGAAAAAACTAACTGCTTCCTCATCCGCTTTTAGTAGCGTCCAGGTTTCCGCGTCTCTTTATTGCGTAAAGGTTTAATAGCGATGATTTGCGCGAATGTTGGCATCCGCTCTATTACAATCAAAATGATTTCAGGATTGAGATGCTCTACATTCAATCTTCGCAGTGCTGTAAGTTCTGGGTGCATGTTCCGAAGTTGACATGTTCCAACATTTAAGACACATCACGTGCTTGTCGATTGCAACGTCGTAACTCCATTACTCCATATTTTAAATAACACGCGGTCTGTTGACAAAATAAGGCGAATTTTCATTTTTGTCTTAAAATATATATACAGCTCTGTGCAAAAAAATAGCACCGCGTTGAGGTCGGCACTTTGGATGCTAATTACTTTTCTCCATGCTCATGTAAAGACACGATATTTATTGTAGGACATCTGTTGGGTAACAGTTATAAAATGCAAAAAACAAGAAAATTCCCGTTATACGAAATGAAACCGAAGTTTTGGTGTGCAAAATAATAGCACCATAAGTAAAACGTCGTAAATAAAATGCAAAATTTAGTGGAATAGTACGGTTTTTATTTTTTTTATTTATACTACTGTTCTAGTAGTTCGTCTTATAACCCTTGTTTTTGAGCACAGCGGCACAACGTCGTGGCATAGAGTCGATTAGTGCCTGACATCGCCGAATTGGAATATCCCTCCACGCAGCCTGCACACCTTCCCATAGCTGTAGTGTATTTTTTGGTTTCGCTTTAAAAACAGCTTTCTTAACATCTGTCCAAAGATTTTCAATGGGGTTAAGGTCTGGAGATTGCGGCGGCCATTCCATTACTTGAACCCCATTCCTCGCAAAAAATTCCTTGCCCAATTTGCTCGTATGTTTCGGGTCATTGTCTTGCTGCAGGACCCATCTGAGAGGCATATTCCACTCGACGTAGGGCAACATGGTTTCCCTCATTATGCCAACATAAACTTCGGCGGTCTTCATTGGTTTTATCCAAAATATAGGACCAGTACCGTTGTAGGAGAAGCATCACCATATGTTAATTTTCGCGCCGCCGTGCTTAATGGTTTTAAAGTACACTCCGGTTTAAACTCTTGGTTTTTTGCCTGCGAACAAATGTCCTGGTCCCAGGAGTTCCAAATTAAACAATTTTAGACTCATCTGTCAAAAATATATTACGCCATTTGGTTACTTCCCAGTTCAAATGTTCTTGCGCAAATTGTTTTCTTTTATGAAGATGGACCTTTGTCAGCAAGGGTACTTTTCTGGGACTTCTGGCAGGTAGTTCCTTCTCTATCAACTTCCTTCTTATGGTTGATGTGGATACGGACTGATTTAGTTCCTCGTTTAATTTGTTTGATGTGATAAATGGGTTTTGTTTCACTAATCTTATCATTCTTCGCTCGTCGGTAGAGGTTAATTTCGATTTTCTTCCTCTTGTTTCTTCTTTTTTGACGTGTTTTTTTTTTGCATTAGTCATCATTTTATTCGAACAACCAACGATTTCCCGAATAAATGTGTACGTTTTTCCGTCAGAAATCAATTTTTTTATAAGTTCACGTTTCTTAGGAGTACAATGCACACCGCGACCTATTTTAATTGTTTATAACATTGCATTTTAAAAATACTAGTTTCAAAATTCTTAAATATTTTTACTTAAATCTTTTGGCGCACAAAAAAAAACTAAACACCACCAAACACTTCGAAAACACTTTTTAGAATGACATGGTGCTATTATTTTGCACACCAAAATTTGGGTTTCATTTCGTATAACGGGAATTTTCTTGTATTAAAATGCATCTTTGCTTTTCTTGTTTTTTGCATTTTATTACTGATACCCAACAGATGTCCTACAATAAATATCGTGTCTTTACATGAGCATGGAGAAAAGTAATTAGCATCCAAAGTACAGACCTCAACGTGGTGCCATTTTTTTGCACAGAGCTGTATATGAACTCCTTGTTGACACGTCTATAACTGTTGAACGCAATATCCAAACTAATCATGCGTCGTTTTGTAGGCTATGTCAAAACCTTTCAAATGATGTATAGCATTGCCAGATACGAGCTCTATAGTTCTTTGTGCGTAGCCGGAAAATTCAAAAGATAAAAAGGCGGAGATATTTGACAACCTTATATGACCTTTCATCAATTTTTATTTTGTTCCCTTTAAAGTTGTCCCCCACATATGTATCATATGTGACAGCGCTTTTTCTAATCCTTGAAGCAGTTCTTATATGAACTTTGTGGCATGTGCGAAAAAGATTCGCATTCGCAAAGTTTCACAAAGATTGGCCGAAGGAGAAATGGAGGAATATTCTGTGGAGCGATGAAAGCAAAATAGCAAAATATTTGGGTCCAAGGGTTGGGAATATGTAAGAAGATCAAAGAATGAAGAAAATAATATAAAAACTGTTAAACACGGAGGAGCAAAACCAATGATTTGGGCCTGTTTCTCATATAATGGAGTTGGGCCTATATATCCTATCAAGGGTATAATGGATGGTGCTGAGTACGTTAAAATTTTAGAAGAGGCTATGCTGCCATATGCCGAGGAGGAAATGCCACTAGTTTGGGTATATCGACAAGATTATGACCCAAAACATACGTCAAAACGGGCAAAATCTTGGTTTGATGAAAAGAGGATAACCGCTATGGAGGGGCCAGCACAATCCCTTGGCCTAAACCCCATTGAGAACTTGTGGGCGATGTTGAAAAATCTGTCCATGAGGACAAACCAAACGAGAAACTTCAAGAAATTGTGGGAGGTAGTGCGAGACTTATGGGAAGCTATACCAGTTGAGAGATGTCGGAGTCTGTTGGACTCAATGCCACGAAGATGCAACGCAATGATAAAAAACAAAAGCTTTGCTACAAAGTACTAATGGTAAGCTGTAAATAATAATGATTTCATATTGTTTCATTGATTTCTGTTGTCTAGGCACAGCATAGTTCTAAGCACTGCTATTTTTATGAACAACTGCGAAATATTACTACTACAAAAAAAATTAGTTAAAAGTTATGAACAACCTTTATTTTGTGATCTACCTGTTGTGACTGAAAAAATTTACTTTTGTATACATTTTTTGAAAAAATAATAAAACAAATTGAATTAATAGAAAATTATTTGTCTTTTTTGAAGAGCACTGCTATTTTTATGAACACAACTGTATAACCACTTCTTCACGTCACACCGACACCGAGAATATATTGAATGCACTTCGTAAGTACCAAGTGGACTCAGTACCAAGTAAACCTGTACAAGCTTAACTTTACAAGGAAACCCCTACAAGGTTAACTCCTGCTCAAGTTCGACAATGGTCATCTAACGAAGGCCTTTATTAAGAATCGAAAAGCCTTTCCTGCAAATCAACCATATTTTCAAGGCTAAACCTCGCAGACGAGAAGGCAGTTAAAACTGTGACATTCTAGGCAATAGTGATTTGCTCTCATAAGAACAAACTCCAAAATTTTAGTCAGTCATTTTTACAAGTGTCCGAACGTTACTTTAGGCAGGTTTTAAAACAAAATAAAAGGCTGAAAACCCCCTCCCTGCACTCTCTCACTCCAACCTTACATTGGTGTCTACCGCCCACACCGAGGCTCTCCTCATGGGCGCTCTGGCCTTGATCGTTCGTTTCAAGATCGCAGTGCATGTTGCAAGTTGCACTTCACTTCATGATCCTTATCCACGTTCCACTTCGTTATGCAAACGATTCCTCAACGCAGGAGCATACATGTTTGCATTGAAAACCGGCGCAATTCAGCCCAAAATTCGCTGGGCTCGCATATTTTCTATTTTGCGTATTTCGTCCTTGTGCACAGCCGCTGCCCAGATGCCGTGCGATGCATAAAATTAGTCCCGCTATGACCGCGTCAATTTGAGCGGAAAATCGTAAATTGAGACGACAAGCAAAGGGTTGACCTCACTCACTGAAACTCTTTGGACTTGATTATGATCCAATTAGAGGCTCAGCACCAGCGAGCATAGGGTTCTGCTTACACAAGTTATTACTTCGGAAAAGGGCGACAGGGATTGAAGCAGCAGCCAGGAAGGACATCGTTAAAGCCAACTCAGAGGCAGTGATGGCGGCAGGAAAGAACCCAATCCCAGTCACCGCGTATGCCTCCAAACGAGAATTAGCCCCCTCCGCGCACCGGGGTAGGTGCTAACTTTGTCTATCGCAGCCGGCATCGCCCCAATCTGTGCGTTGCGCCCTCATTTGCATATTCATATCTCATTGTGCAGATACCCGGTTGCGTACACACATGTGTAAATGCACCCAGTGAGGAGATGTTTATTTTTCACATGGCATGGCGATAACATTGCTTTCGTTGCATCATGCTGTGGCGCGGCTGTTTGTGGGAGGACATTAGCTTCGCGTGCTGGCTGCCGCACAGCACACAGCACACACAGTCAAGCTGCATGCATCCGATGGTTTATTTATGATCGCATGGTGTTGTGTCGTGATGGTGCCGCTTCTGCTGCCGCTGCTACTGCTCCTGCTTCTGTAGATGGTACGGCTGCAGCGAGAAATGCTTCCATGCACAACAAACTTCCTGACAGCAACTCTCCCGACCGATGTGATTTATCGTTATATCACAACTGCACCACTCCACGGCATCCTTGCTATCTCTATCCAGTGTGCTCCGAAATGGGCGCACATCGTCACCATCGAGCAACGAGCGCTATTGTGCTCAGTGATACACATGTTGTTATCGTTGCTGCCGTTCAGGGGGGCCTTTAAATTTGTTCAGTGTCTGTGGATTTTGTTTTTAATTCGATGTCTGTGTTTTTTAAGTGAACAGAAGAGTATATGCACATTTGTGGTAATGACTGATAAACGCGGGAATTCTTACAGCTGTGCGTCATGGGGCAGAGGATGGGCACGGGCGTCTATTTCACTCTCCGGTGTCCCAGGCCTACTAGTCAGCCTGTGTGTAGCGAAAAGTATTTAAACTCAGGCTCTAACAGGGCGCCGTGGCGTAGAGGGAAGTGCGCGACACTCACACCCTGCCGGGGGGTTGTAGGTGGAGTGCGATATTCTACCCTGCCGGGAGGTAGTCGGTAAAGTGCGACACTCACACGCCGATAGTCTCAGGTTCGGCTGAACACCTCTAATTTTTCACGACACCACCTCTTTCGAGCTGTTGACAATGCTTAAAGTGTGAAAACTGACTGAGAAAGAGCTTCCCAAACTTTACCTTTCGGCAAAAATTGGCATTCTTCGGTTCCTGCTCTTGAGAGAACACGAGTAGTTGATGAGCAAGCAAGGCTTTGATTCTCCTGTGGATTTTCTTTTCCCATTTTCACTATTCAGGCTTCAGTCCCTAATGGAACCGCTATGGTCCTTATATGAGGTGGACAAATATCTCCCTTCCGCTTTTTTGCTCTTCCCCGTAGCTTCTGACGAGTCATCAACGAAGTGTGTGGTCTGGCGTTGTCCTGGTGGAACACTATACCCTTCCTGTTAGCCAATTCTGGACGCTTCTGGTAGATCGCCTACTTCAAGCGGTCCAGTTGTTCGCAAGAGATGGTAGAATTTACAGTCTGGTCATATGGGAGCAGCTCATAGTGGATCATTCCCTTCCAATCCCACCAAACACACAGCTAAATCTTCCTGGCCGTCAATCCCGGCTTGACCACTGACCAGAAGGTTTTTTTGCGTCAAATCATGCGGCACTCAAACATCAAGCTTTTTTTGTATCCAGCCTTCTGCAGATGGTTTAAAATGGTTTGGTGACTAACTCCCATCTCCTGGGCGATGTCACGAGATGCCACATGCCGGTCTAACTCGATGATTTCCATGATTCGATCGGTATTCGTCGTCACAGGCCTTCCGCCGGCTGGCTTATCAATGACATCGTTTTCGCCGGCTCTGAATCGTCGAAACCATTCCTCCGCGGTTCGAAGTGATAGAGACACGGAACGTTTCTCTAGCGGATTTGCCTTTAACGAAGGAAAACCTTGAAATAACGCGAATTTTGGCGTTAGTGAACTCGATGTTTACACGTCTATAACTGTTGAACGCTATATCCAAACTAATCATGCATAGCGTCGTTTTGTAGGTTTTGTCAAGACCTTTCAAATGATGTATAGTATTGCCAGATACGAGCTCTATAGCGCTTTGTGCACAGCCGGAAGATGCACAAGACAAAAAGGGCGGAAGGGAGAAATTTGTTAACCTTATATTATATGCATCAAAACCTCATTGTTTCACAAATACTTGCATTCAACAATTATACTCAGTACCGAAGGAAACTACGAGCATAACAGAGCTCTGTTGGAAAGCCCATAAGGCCACTGATCGGTGCCTTGGGACATAGAGCATCTTCGTCGTTTTGTATCTCTCTCCCTCGACCATCCAGCACCAGACAACAATGCCGAACAAAGCACAGGACTAAAAATTATGTGGAGATGTTTTCATTTGGAATTAATGGTGTCGCTCGTCTTCAACGTAATCGATAGTGCTGTTCGCCATTGCTAGAAATCGCCTGCCGTTGCATTCAGTGGCTCCTGCCTCAAAGCACCAGCCACGCTCAACCGGATGCCGGACCCAGTAAATCGATTCGACGCCAGTACTAGCGACAGAAAAAAAATGTAAATTCATTGGAATCAATAAAGGAAACAATAACAACA
Source organism: Eristalinus aeneus (assembly GCA_955652365.1). NCBI lineage: Eukaryota > Metazoa > Arthropoda > Insecta > Diptera > Syrphidae > Eristalinus > Eristalinus aeneus. The sequence goes on along the minus strand of OY019134.1, from coordinate 39,191,627 downwards.
CGAACGACGAGAATGCAGCGGTGGGGATGAGGATGCAGATGACGACGCCGATTGAAACGACGCGTAGTATCTGGATGCCAGGGAAGATAAATAAAATGAAATTCAAATGTCGATCGGCTGTAAATCAGCGCCGTAAGCCGTTCCTTGCAACACCATCGACCACACCAACGAGACGGAACAGGGAACAGGGAACATCACCGCCGCACGCTATCGCCCCATCAACGTTATGTATGGGAACTAATTTGTTTAGATTGTGGCTTGGGCCGGGGGAAGAGAGAGAGAGAGAGAGAGGGAGGGAGAGCTGTCTTTCAACCGAAGCGACTTTTACGATTTCTAAAATATCGACTGATTTAATATGGGATCCCCGGCTGCATCCAGAAGCCGGCAGACGGAGTGCGGCGCGCAATTAAATGCACATCTGGAACGAAGTATTTATTGTTGCGATCCCCAGAGGGCGCAGCATGGGAACATGAACTCTCACGCGAACAGGTTCCCCGGAGGTTATTGATGGCATCCCGTGAAACAAGGCGCGGAGGCACATAAATTTCAAGTTTAAATGCATAAAGCAACATTACGGCAGCCTAATGATTCATGAGAGGCGGTGGTGGCGCGGCGGCTCGCGTGCTTGTATACACCCTTTGATTCGTGATCGGATTTATTGGAGTTGGCTTAAGATACTTTGGCGTGGAAATGAGATGCAAATGAATGAAATACACGTTTGCCGCGGGAGATACATGGGATCGCTGCTGCGATTCCTGCCTTTGGACGAGTGTCCGCAATCGCGTGTGTGGAGAATTTTAAATCGCCCTCAAGAGGATACTGTCCGCCGAGGAGCGGCGTGCGCGCTGTGCACCTGAAAGATGAAAAGAAAAGGCAGGAAACACAAGTTGCATTGTGCCTGTCAGTTATTTACTGAATTCGAAGGTTCGACTGACTGCTTGCGGATGCATTATGTATGCTTGAAGGTGTTTTGCAATTCCCGCGGTTTAACAACTCAATCTTCTGCATTCCTGGCACGGTGTACTGATGGTGGCCATGATCAGTCAGGTTGGACAATGTGTTCTTTCCTGTTGCTGACAATGGCGGGGCAGGGCGAATGTCGGGTGTGTCAGTTGGAGACTTTTCTCTCTGTTTCACCGCGAATTTGCAATCACCGCAGCTTTTGAAGCTCCAGAGCAGGCAGCCAAGCTCCAGAGCAGGCAGCTAAGCTCTAGAGCAGGCAACAAGGCTCCAGAGCAGGCAGCTAAGCTCCAGAGCAGGCAGCTAAGCTCCATAGTAGGCAGCTAAGCTCCAGAGCAGGCAGCTGAGATCCAGAGCAGGCAGCTAAGCTCCAGAGCAGGCAGCTAAGCTCCAGAGCAGGCAGCTAAGCTCCAGAGCAGGCAGCTAAGCTCCAGAGCAGGCAGCTGAGCTCCAAAGCAGGCAGCTAAGCTCCAGAGCAGGCAGCTAAGCTCTAGAGCAGGCAACAAGGCTCCAGAGCAGGCAGCTAAGCTCCAGAGCAGGCAGCTAAGCTCCATAGTAGGCAGCTAAGCTCCAGAGCAGGCAGCTGAGATCCAGAGCAGGCAGCTAAGCTCCAGAGCAGGCAGCTAAGCTCCAGAGCAGGCAGCTAAGCTCCAGAGCAGGCAGCTAAGCTCCAGAGCAGGCAGCTGAGCTCCAAAGCAGGCAGCTAAGCTCCAGAGTAGGCAGCTAAGCTCTAGAGCTGGCAACAAGGCTCCAGAGCAGGCAGCTAAGCTCCAGATCAGGCAGCTAAGCTAAAGAGCAGGCAGCTAAGCTCCAGAGCAGGCAGCTAAGCTCCAGAGTAGGCAGCTAAGCTAAAGAGCAGGCAGCTAAGCTCCAGAGCATGCAGCTGAGCTCCAGAGCAGGCAGCTAAGCTCTAGAGCTGGCAACAAGGCTCCAGAGCAGGCAGCTAAGCTCCAGAGCATGCAGCTAAGCTCCAGAGCAGGCAACAAGGCTCCAGAGCTTCATGGAAAATTCGACAGAAGTGCGGGAATAGTGAATCACTCAATGGTGACAAAGTTGGACAAAACTTTCAATCTGCAACTGTAAAGAGGCCAAGACAGCAGAGGTTGATAAAAGTTTCTGGAACCGACGCACTATCAGAAGAGTGCTATAAAAAAAGCTGAAGACAGGCCTGTTATGTGCATGCATCAGCTCATCTCCTGGAGTCACGCTCAAGCCACGTAAGGCATCCAGCCTCAACAAAGACGACCCGTTTCTATGGGCTACCTGGAAAGGATAACTCTCGTGCGGCTTATTAGATCAACTTTGCGTTCTAAAACCGTTCGCGAACAGGGCTGCAGAAGGATTCAAATCAAAATCTCAAATCAAACAAATTTTATTCCGAACCGCAAGCCACAGAAAACATTGAATAGCAAAAACAGGCGACATGGTTGACGAGTTCACCCCACACCAGCTTGAACTGCTTAAGCGACCATTTCAATTGCTTGACAAAGATGGCGACGGCACGGTAACAACAAAGGAACTATGCACTCTTATGCAAATCATCGGCCAAAATCCAACTGAAGCAGAAATTCAGCACATGATCAATGAAATCGATGCCGACGGCAATGGTACGATTGAGTTCAATGAATTTGTCGTCGCGATGGGGCGGAAGATGCGACAGGCGGACTGCGAAACTGAGCTGAAAGAAGTATTCAGAATTTTCGACATGGACGGCAACGGCCTTATTTCGCCGACCGAATTGCTGCATGTGCTAACAAGTCTTGGTGAGAGGTTGACCGACGACGAGATCGATGACATGATACGCGAAGTCGACACCGATTCGGATGGTCAAATAAGTTTCGATGAGTTCTTCCATGCGATGGTAACGAAATGAGCTGTGTGTTGAGTTTGTATTTAAGGTTTCGAAAATACACGGCAATTACTCTGTTTGGAGTTTGGTTTGATTTTTCGCCTGCGATCGGTGGTACTTTGGTGACTGCGAAATGTGTTTCGAGAGTCCCCAGTGTATTTATCGAATACCAAAAGCATGTGTGACTGGCAGCTCATCGCAATCAAGACTGACTTGAAAAAGAAAGGCAGTGAAACTATTTCCCAACTTTGTTGAAACTTCTTTTATTCTTTATTTCCGAAGAGGTCCTTACAGCGCCTTGCGAAGTGTATTTCCTTTACAAAGTTGATGTGCAAAAAAAGTACATTGTCTTGCTAGACCCAATTATTGCAACAACATCAAAGTTAATAAATTTAATTTACCCGGTCTTGCACATAGATTTGATTAGGAGTGAGGCAAAGCAGGGTGATTGCAAAAGTTCTGCATCATTTTTAAGCTAAGTGAAACTGAAAGAGAAACAGTACAAGGTCTAAGTGTCTAGAACCATTCGAAAAGACTAAGTTAAGTACCAGTATACCGGTATGAAGTGAGCGTCAAGATACAAATGTCTCGATAGGGAACATTTGTTGTGAACGAGCCCTTATTTCTTTTTGTTGTTTGTTTGCTATGACATCTGTGAAAAATATTTAGTATACATCAAGTCATTGTACAGACAACATCATATTTTTTCATCGTGTTAAAAATGTCGAATTTTGTACCAGAAAGTGATGATTTGCGGAAAGCATTAATTTTTTGTTTTCATTCGAAGAAAAGTGCTGCAGAGTCGCATCGAATGCTTGTCGAGGCATATGGTGACCATGCTCTATCAGAAGGAACATGCAAAAGATGGTTTCAACGGTTCAGAAATAATGATTTTGATGTGAGAAATGAAGAACGTGGAAAAGCACCAAAAGAGTTTGAAGACGCCGAATTGCAAACGATATTCGATGGAGATGACACTTTGAGTCAAAAGCAATTGGCAGCAATGTTAAATGTTGCACAACAAACAATTTCTGACCGTTTAAAAGCTATGGGAAAGATCCAAAAGTGTGGAAAATGGTTGCCACGTGAATTGAATGAAAGACAGATGGAAAACCGAAAAAACACTTGTGAAATTTTGCTTCAAAGACACGAAAGAAAATCGGTTTTGCATCGGTTTGTTACTGGCTATGAAAAATGGATTTTTTTTAAGAAGCCCAAACGGAAAAAGTCATGGTTTGATCTGGGACAACCGTCAACATAGACTGCAAAACCAGATCGATTCGGCAAGAAGACAATGCTGTGTGTTTGGTGGGACCAGAAAGGTGTGCTGTACCACGAGCTCCCAAAACATGGTGAAACCGTTAATACTGATCGCTACCGACAACAAATGATTAATTTATAATAATAATAAGAGGGGGACCAGGGCCTAGCTTGCTCATCGTGTCGTGCGCGCTACTGTTCTCTCACGAGTAGAAGGGACCTACAGTTTTTTGCCGACTCCGAACGGCGAAATTTGAGAAGCTTTCTTAGACAGTTATTACTCTTTGAGTGTCGTCAGCAGCTCGAGAGATGGTGGTGCCGTGAAATATTCGAAAAATCGTTGTTGAGCTGGGAATCGAACCTACACACTTCGGCGTGTGAGCGTCGCACTCTACCCACTACGCCACGGCGGCCACAAAAAATGATCAATTTGAACCATACATTGATTGAGAAACGACCAGAATGGGCCAGAAGACACGGCAAGGTAATTTTGCTCCATGACAATGCACCTGCACACAAAGCACAACCGGTTCAGGATACAATCAAAACACTTATCTGGGAGCAGCTACCCCACCCGCCGTATCCACCAGACTAGGCTCCTTCCGACTACCATTTGTTTTCATCGATGGGACACGCATTGGCTGAGCAGCACTTTGATTCCTACGAGGATGCCGAAAATTGGGTGTCTGATTGGTTTGCTTTAAAAGACGAACAATTCTATTGGTGTGGTATTCACAAACTTCCAGAAAGGTGGTCAAAATGTTTAGAAAGCAATGGCCAATACTTTGAATAAAATGTTTTTACTTTCCCATAAATAATTAGTTTTTTATTTTCAAAAAAAGCGCTCATTTCATACCGGTATAACGTACTTAAGAACGACATAAAAATGATTCGAAGTTTCTTGATTGCTGAGAAGGATGAGTGACGTGAAAAAAGAAAGGTGACCTAGAAGTCACAGGTGAAGGTTGCTTACATATTGAAATATCGCATTCATGGACTTCATTTCAAGTCTTCTTTACATAAAAAGTTTAAACTGTTGGAAAAAAGGAATTTGTGTTGAAATATTTTCAGAAAAGAAGTAGTTCTCACAAACTTTAAGAAGGAAAACAACAGTTTCCGATTTTAAATAAACGTTAGAACGACGAAAATCGATTAAAGGTTGGTTTCGAGACATTCGTAAATGAATTCATCGTGAGGGCTGATTTACTGGGTTGGCAACTACAGCCTTTCACAGTTTATTCGAAACACCCTTTGTTTATAAATTTAAACTTATATTGCTTCTAAACAAAATAAGAGTAATCAACAAAATAAAAAAGCAGAAAGGTTAATTGAGATTTAAACTTAAACCAAATAGTTTCATTTATTCATTTTAGCTCAAAATAAAATACAAAATTGACAAAAACAAAATAAATTCTATAATTCAGTGGGTCACAGCTTATTTGACCCACTGTGTTTAATGAACAGTTGCGATCGCACGAAATTGAGAATAACGGTCTTTAACCTTGGTGCGTCTTTCTCTTTGTGGTCACAATTCTCAAATTGAGTCATCAGTTTCGGTTAGTTTGCATCAAGGAACCACGTGTTACGACGATGGGAAAGCGCACCACAATTGAGCAGCGTGAGGTGGTCCTCCATCACTGCAAGAAAGGACGTTTTCGTAGGAAAATTGCTGAAATTATTTATATACCAGATGGCTCGGTTAAGAGTATACTCCACCGTTTTTTGTCCCAAAATCAAAAAGTGAAGCAAAACCCCAAATTATCGGCACCAAAACTAACTAGTGAGTTGTGGAATATTATAGGAAAGTCTTGTTCCGTAGAAACCATCCGACGTATTATGAGAAAAAACGATTTAAACGGAAGACTCACAGGTAAGAAGCCTTTTATTAATAAAAAAAATCGGGATTGCCGTTTTAAATTGGCAAAGGAGCACATTACGAAGGTTGCCTTTTATATTTCGGGATGAGGCAACCCTAGTGTTGCAATCTGGCAACAGCCAGTTGTATCGTAAAGTTTAACAGTTTTGAGGTTACACGTACTCAGAACGTTTTGACATACGAGCGCTATTTGTGTTGTTTACGGTAACTTTAAAGATTCATCTCGCCCAAAAAATGGAATTAAATCGCAAAACAATTCCGTGCGATTATTTTTTACAACTTTCGGCGTTAATTAACTCAACACCAGTTCATCGATGAACTTAATTTAATTTTTGGCAATGAAGCTCCAACAAGGACCGTGAAGGTCGTCCAAAATCAGTTGTTGTTCCGCAAACGATTGATGCTGTGCGCCAACTGATATTGCAAGATCGTCATGTTACCTATCATGAGATTGAGACAACCTTAGGCATTAGTGGGACCAGCGTACATTCAATATTGCATGAACATGTGACCGTCAAAATAATTTGTTCGCGGTGGATTCCACATAATTTGTCAATCGCTCAAAAAAAAGGCTCGTGTCGATTGGTTGAAAGAAATGCTTCAAAACTACGATCGTGGTGCTTCGAAACACGTCTTTGACATCGTGACAGGTGATGAATCGTGAACTTATGCGTATCAGCCGGAAAGTAAACAGCAGTCGACTGAATGGGTGTTTCAAATTGAGCCAAATCCAAGAAAAGTTGTTGGCGCACTAAGCACTTCCAAGCAAATGGTCGCCTGTTTTTCGGAAAAACTTGACACGTCCCAACCGTACCACTAGAACAACGCAGAACAGTCAACTCTGAGTGGTACACAACCATTTGTTTGCCAGTTGTCTTCCGAGAAATCAGGAAAACCAACCACCGAAGACGGATCACTCTTCACCACGACAATGCGAGCTTTCACACATCGGCTCAAACAACTGCATTTTTGAGCACTTAAAACATCGATTTGATGAGTCATCCGCCGTATAGTCTTAACTTGGCACCGAATGACTTCTTTTTATTCCCGTGCGGAAACAATAAAATGAGAGGTCAACGTTTTTCGACACCTAGAGAAGAAATTGATGCGTTCAGAATGTATGTTTTGGAGATACCTCAATCAGAGTGGCAAAAGTGTTTTGACAATTGGCTCGAACGCATGCAAAAGTGTATAGATCTTAATGGCGAATATTTTGAAAAACAATAAAGCTATTTTCGATGATTAATATTTGTTTTTTGTGGACGCCGTGGCGTAGTGGGTAGAGTGCGACGCTCATACGCCGAAGGGTCTAGGTTCGACTCCCAGCTCAACACCAATTTTTCGAATTTTTCACGGCACCACCTCTTTCGAGCTGCTGACAACACTCAAAGAGTAATAACTGTCCAAGAAAGCTTCTTAAATTTCGCCCTTCGGAGTCGGCAAACAACTATAGGTCCCTTCTACTCGTGAGAGAACAGTAGCGCGCACAACACGAGTAGTTGATGAGCAAGCTAGGCCCTGGTCCCCCTTTGGACTGTAGTGCCAACAATTTTTTATTATTAATATTTGTTTTTGTTCTCTAATCCCGAAATATATAAGGCAACCATCGTATTTCCCGTCCCTACGAATTTTCACCGAAGAAAAATCTGTGAGTAGTATATGACTGTCAAAGTGACATAACATTTCATATATCTGATAACTGTTTATATATAACTCTGACACCTTAAAGACATCAGAAGGTGGGTGTACATAATTTTCCATGAACATCTGTGCATGAGAAAGCTGTTTTCGACATTAGTGCCGCGTTTGTTCACAATGGAACGAAAACAACAACGTATCTATGATGCTTAGAGCTGTTTGGAGCTGTTTCGCCAAAATAAACATGACTTTTTGTGTTGAAACACGGATCCACCACGACATTTCAGAATCAAATCTGTAGTCAGCGGAATGGACAGCAGCCGGTGAACCACGCCCAAAGCATCCAAAAACACAAAAGTCGGCTGGCAAGACTATGGCATCCGTATTTTGGTATGCGCAGAGAATTTTATTCAACGACTATCTTGAGAAAAACAAAACGATCAACAGCTAATACTACATGGAATAATTGGTGCATTTGAAGAAAGAAATGCCACAAAACGGACCCATATGAAAAAGGCCGCCATGACGTAAAGGGTTAATCGTTCTATAAAAAAAGGGAACGAAATGTTAGAGCGGCGTTGGACTGTTTGTATCTAATGTCTTGAAGGAAATGTGTTTTTATTGGTTAGTCCCAGAATTTATTGAGTGATGTTTGAAAGTGATATTAAGACTTGGTAAAAGAACAATTCACAGTATCTTTGAAAATGATTTCTCGTAATTATAAGGTTGTTAAATATCTCCCTTTTTTCCTTTTTATCTTTTAAACTTTCAGGCTATGTACAAAGCGCTACAGAGCTCGTTTCTGGCAATACTAAACATCATTTGAAAGGTCTTGACAGAACCTACAAAACGAGGATATGCATTATTAGTTTGGATATTGCGTTAAACAGTTATAGACGTGTAAACATCAAGTTCACTAACGCCGAAATTCGCACTATTTTGAAGTTTTCCTTCGTTAAAGGCAAATCCGCTAGAGAAACGTTCCGTGAGATTTATGGTGTTTTGAGGGATGGTACTCTATGACTTCGAACCGCGGAGGAATGGTTTCAACAATTCAGAGCCGATGAAAACGACACTATGGATAAGCCAACCGGCGGAAGACCTGTGACGACGAATACCGATGCAATCATGTCAATCATCGAGTTAGACCGTCATATGGCGTCTCGTGACATCGCCCAGGAGGTGGGAGTTAATCACCAAACCATTTTAAACCATCTGCAGAAGGCTGGATACAAAAAAAGCTTGATGTTGTTGAGCAAGCAAGGCCCTGGTCCCCGTGTGGACTGTCGCGCCACCCATTTATTATTATTAGCTTGATGTTTGAGTGCCGCATGATTTGACGCACAAAAACCTTCTGGACCGAATCAACGCCTGCGATATGCTGCTGACGCGGAACGAACTCGACACATTTTTGAAGCAGATGGCAACGAAAAATGGATCACATACGACAATATCAAGCGAAAATGGTCGAGTTGAAGGCCGGTGAATTGTCGTCAAACAGTGGCCAAGCCGGGATTGACGGCCAGGAAGGTTTTGCTGTTTGTTTGGGGGGATTGGAAGGGAATAATCCACTATGAGCTACTCCCATATGGCCAGACGCTTAATTCTACCATCTACTGCGAACAACCTGTTCTGTACCACTGTAAAAAGATATGTGAGTCAAAACTGGGACTCACCACAGAACATAATGTCTCTGGACATTTTCACTGAAATCCGAGGGTCTTAGCATTCAATGATATAATGATAATAATGTCCTTTTACCGAGAACAGGTGTGTTCCAGTACTGTTTCTGCACCAAATTATGAAATCTGCCATTTGTAAAGGATTGTCAGTTGTAGATGAGTGCTTAAAATTTCTCAGAGAGGAGCCAAATCTCAAAAACGCAGGGGAACGCATCTAACCTAAAAGCAATTGTGTAAATTATATCATGTATGAAGTTTCAAATCTTAATAGACGTCTTCCCATACCTGTAATAAACGAAGAAAAACATAACAGACCAACAACGAAGGTCTGTTCCTGTATGCCAATTAATGTATTTTATGTCAAACGAAAAATTTGAAATACACACATCAATTGAGTTAACAGAAAACCGACAGCGTACATGCCTACAACAGTTTCTTGCATTAAAATGCACAGCGTGGGGAAATATTTTGCTCTCTAGAGAGATCGTTCAGATGACATACAACAATTTTTTTAAGACGTCTACTGCTACGTACTTTCGTTGATTTGCGTTGGTTTGTACTGATTCGTGTGGTTTGTTCCAGGTACGCGAACATAAAACTACAATCTGACGTAAGTCGCCTGGCTACAATTCATGCGGAAGTTGAATTTTGTACTTATACGTAAAACATGTCAAGCTGTTGAATACACCAAGCAGACCCGCAGATAACGACGACGTACCAATTCGTCTTCGCCTTCGCCTTTGTGCATACTCTCAGCTACAGCAACTGTAACCTCTTCACAGCCTGCTGAGCATTTTCTTTCGGTCCAGTATCATCGACGTATGTAAACCAGTTTTCTGCTCTATATGTTTCTCGAATCCTACAAAAAAATTTCTCACAGGACGCTGATTTTCGTTATTCAGCTGAACTGCTTGATGTGCGTCTATCTATGATGCCACATGATGTTGAATAAAACTAACCGTCACACGTCATCTGTCGAAAAAGGCCAATTGAAATTCGAACCATTGAATGAATAACCATTTACTTAAATTTGTTTTTCATCAAAAAAATTATTTAGCTTTCAGTGAAGCATTTTTTTATGTTTAGACCAATTTTCAATCAGTCGCATATCTTTCACTTCAAGTTGCCAAACAATACAACTAAATTACATGCAAGCATTTTAACTCATTTACTAATGTTTTCTCTTTTTTCCAGGTAACCCACGTCGTTTCTATCTGAAGTAAGAAAGGTTTGTCGTATAATAAGCATTATAAGCAGTTCAACAAAAGAATCACCTAGTCAAATCTTAATTGCATCGCAGTTGAAAAAGAAATACTGACAACATTTAGCGTTGTTTGCCCGGTTCACAAGAAAGGAGACCCCTTTGACTGCGTCAACTACCGAGGGATAACTCTCCTGAACATCGCATACAAAATTCTCTCTGCCGTATTGTGTGAGAGTCTGAAACTGTTTTTCCATGACCTGATAGGTCCCTATCAGTGTGGTTTCAGGCCAGGAAAGTCCACAATAGACCAAATCTTCACATTACGCAGATCCTGGAAAATACCCAAGAAATGCAAATTGACACTCACTCGTCGATTTCAAGGCTGCATATGACAGTGTGCAAAGAGACGAGCTATACAGTGCCATGTCTAGTTGTGGCATTCCTACCAAACTCGTCATATTCTGTAGGATGACGATGGAGAATTCTCGCTGCACCGTCAAGGTCGGTAACGAACTCACCGAGACCTTCAAGATCAAAAACGGTTTAAGACAAAGCGACGCACTCATGTGACTTCTTCAACATCATCCTCGAGAAGATCGTGCGTAACTCACAAGTCAACACCAGAGGCACGATCTTCCAGAAGTCAGTTCAATTGCTAGCTTACGCTGCTGACATTGACGTGATTGGATGAGCACAGCGAGCCGTCAATGAGGCGTTTGCTGGCATTGAAGCGGAATCGGCTAAAATGGGTCTGGCGGTAAATGAGGGCAAAACTAAGTACATGCTGTCATCAAGGAAGGACACATAACATCGACGTCTCGGAAGGAGCGTCACTATGGGCAGCAGAAACTTCAAGGTAGTTAAGGACTTCGTCTACCTCGGCTCCGCCATAAACAGGGACAACAACATCAGTACCGAAGTCAAACGCAGAATCACTCTTGCCAACCGCTGTTTCTTTGGGATCAAGAGGCAATTGAGTAGTAAAGCCCTCTCTTGAAGGACTAAGCTATCTTTATATAACAGCTTGATCATCCCCGTCCTACTATATGGCGCGGAATCTTGGGCGTTAGCAAAGGCGGATGAGGAAGCCCTTAGTCTTTTCGAGAGAAAAGTTTTACGTGCAATTTTTGGTCCTGTTTGCGTTGATGGCATCTGGAAGAGAAGATTTAATGACGAACTCTATGGGCTGTACAGCGACATGCGCCTGGTCAAGCGTCTACGGATACAACGCTTAAGATGGCTAGGCCATGTAGAGCGTATGGACACCACAGCTCCGGCCCGCAAAAGTCTTTGAATCCGTGCCATTGGGGCAACGCAACAGAGGACGGCCGAGGCTTAGGTGGTGCACACAAGTGAAGAAGGACCTCAACCAACTAGGAGGGCGCAACTGGAGACAGCTTGCGAAAGATCGTGCTGGCTAGAGAGGCATGTTGGCTCAGGCCCAGGTCCACCCCAGATTGTAGCGCCACAAGAAGAAGAAGAAGAAGAAGATTTAAATTTAGTTTGCATTGTTTGCTGAGTTGTTGAGAATTTTTTTTTTTTTTTTTGTTAAATAAAAGACAATATTTTCATGAACCGAATATTCATTATCACAAGTCCAAACTCACAAAACCTCTGGTTTAATGGTTCGGTTACGATTTGACACTATCATTATTGAAATTTTTACTACTCATGGAGTTTTGCGAAGATCGAAATAAAAAATAATCAGATGGCGCAAGGTGAGGACTATGTGCTGGATGTGGCAGAACATCCCAACCATGGTCCAATAACTTCTGCCAAAATATAACACCTTTTTCCGCAATTACCTACTGCCAACCCAATACTTACCTGGCAAAGTGTGAGAAGCTCTTCTCAGACAATTACTACTCTCGGCAGCAACTCGAAGGTGGTGGTGACGTACAAGAATCAAACATGGGACTTTCGACGTGTAGATGTCGCACCTTACTCACTACGCCACGAGTTACTAGGTAACTTACAAAAGACGTTCCGACACGTTTAAAAAAAAAAAAAAAACAATTTTATTAAAAGAAATAACTTTACAACTGTTCCCTCCAGCTTAATCACTAAAAAACAAAAACTCAGTGGGATTCATCCACTCCCTTATATCTATTGGCTATTCTGCAGTTTCAGCGTACCGGGTCACTGTGGGACCGCGGGAACTGTTTAGTCAGCTTTTTCATGTGCGCGTGTAGCTGTAACTTGAGATGCACTCCGTCGGAAAATGAAATGAAAATTAGAATAAACAGAATGCGAACATAATGCAGGTGATTGCACCCGTGCATTATGTGGAAAAGATAGATTGGCGCGATAAGGAATGTTTAGGGTATGTAACCGGTATACCGGTATGAAGTGAGGTTTTTTTTTTTTTTGAATAAAACACTAATTATTAATGGGAAAGTAAAAAAATTTCGGCCGCCGTGGCGTAGTGGGTAGAGTGCGACGCTCACACGCCGAAGGGTGTAGGTTCGATTCCCAGTACAACACCAATTTTTCGAACTTTTCACGGCACCACCTCTTTCGAGCTGTTGACAACACTCAAAGAGTAACAACTGTCTAAGAAAGCTTCTCAAATTTCGCCGTTCGGAGTCGGTAAAAATTGTAGGTCCCTTCTACTTGTGAGAGAACAGTAGCGCGCACAACACGAGTAGTTGATGAGCAAGCTAGGCCCTGGTCCTCTTGTGGACTGTTGCGCCAACAATTATTAAAAAAATTTTATTCAAAGTATTGGCCATTGTTTTCTACACATTTTGACCACCTTTCTGACAATTTGTGAATAAAATTGTTCGTCTTTTAAAGCAAACCAATCAGACACCCAATTTTCGACCTCCTCGTAGGAATCAAAGTGCTGCTCAGCCAACGCGTGTCCCATCGATGAAAACAAATGGTAGTCGGAAGGAGCCCAGTCTGGTGAAGGCGACGGGTGGGGTAGCTGCTCCCAGCCAAGTGCTTTGATTGTATCCTGAACCGGTTTTGCTTTGTGTGCAGGTTCATTGTCAGGGAGCAAAATTACCTTGCCGTGTCTACTGGCCCATTCTGGTCGTTTCTCGATCAATGCATGCTTCAAATTGATCATTTGTTGTCGGTAGCGGTCAGTATTAACGGTTCCACCAGGTTTTAGGAGCTCGTGATACAGCACACCCTTCTGGTCCCACCAAACACACAGCATTGTCTTCTTGCCGAATCAATCTGGTTTTGCAGTCGATGTTGATGGCTGTCCCAGATTAACCCATGATTTTTTCCGTTTAGGATTCTTAAAATAAATCCATTTTTCATCGCCAGTTACAATCTGATGCAAAACCAATTTTCTTTCGTGTCTTTGAAGCAAAATTTCACAAGTGTTTTTTCGGTTTTCCATCTGTCTTTAATTCAATTCATGTGGCACCCATTTTCCACAATTTTGGATCTTTCCCATAGCTTTTAAACGGTCAGAAATTTTTTTTCGTGCAACATTTTAAATTGCTGCCATTTGCTTTTGGCTCAAAGTGTCATCTCCTCCCAATATCGTTTGCAATTCGGCGTCTTCAAACTTTTTTGGTGGTCTTCCACGTTCTTCATTTCTCACATCAAAACCATTATTTCTGAACCGTTGAAACCATCTTTTGCATGTTGCTTCTGATAGAGCATGATCACCATATGCCTCGACAAGCATTCGATGCGACTCTACAGCACTTTTCTTTAGATGCAAATCAAAGTTTTCCGCAAATCATCACTTTCTGGTACGAAATTCGACATTTTTAACACGATGAAAAAATATGTCTGTTCAATAACTTGATTTATACTAAATTTGTTTCACAGCTGTCATAGCAAACAAACAAACAAAAAAAAAAAGGCTCGTTCACAACCAATGGTCCCTATCGAGACATTTGTATCTTGACGCTCACTTCGTACCGATATACCGTATTACGTAGCGTGCGTAGCGAAGTTATTTTGAGCGATTTTCAATGCATTTATGCGAGACATGTGGCCGCCGTGGCGTAGTGGGTAGAGTAAGACGCTCACACGCCGAAAGTCTAGGTTCGATTTCCAACACGAATTTTTCACGGCACCACCTCTTTCGAGCTGCTGACAACATTCAAAGAGTAATAACGGTCTAAGAAAGCTTCTCAAATTTCGCCGTTCGGAGTCGGCAAAAAACTGTAGGTACCTTCTACTCGTAAGTAGAACGCACAACACGAGTAGTTGGAGAGCAAGATAGGCCCTGGTCCCCCTGTGGACTGTTGCGCCAAACAATTATTAGTGTCGAGGCAGTTCTTTCTTATTCAAAGATAAATTTTCTTCAAATGTTCTTGTATCCGTACCGTAACCAATAGGGTAATTGTTCGATGTTTTCCGTACTGTTTTATTTGCTTTGTCTTTAATTGTATGTGGTCCATTTTTGCCATAAAAATGACATGTAACCACCTCTCCTTTGACGTTCGACTCATGTCTCTGTACATGCCGTACTATTGGTGATTAGATCTTTTGTTTAAAAAGGCAGTAAACCAAAATAGTGATAAGCATTCTTATTTCGAAAGGATAGAGGTCTTCTTTATCCGCTTTTGAGATTGTCCGGACTTCGGCGCCATAGGTCAGGACAAGGATGATCAAAGTGTTAATGTAAGTGGGAGGGTTTCACTGCTGTCTATTGAACCCAATTAAGCAGCGTTCACCTCAGTTAATATGCTTTAAACAATGCATTCAAAGCTGTGTTAATTTTTAGAGCTTCTTTAATTGCTTTGGGTTTTACAAAACTAACTGTGTCTACCGCGTTTTAGTTTATTTTATGTGAAGTAAATAAAGGGAAGAAATCTTAGAGAACCATTTCTTCCCTTCCAACTCAGCCTATTGCCTGCCTTCATTGTTTTCATATACGGGAACTCAACAAATAACTCCTGCTACCTAATTCATTGTCTTGGGACATTGGCAAACATGCTCACAGCAGAATGTATTCCCCCAGGGCGTTTAAACTGCCTCTTGGCTCTATTAAAATATCAATATGTTGACAGAATGCAGCAGAATGCTTCTTTCTTGCCAACAGCTCAACATGGTAGTGAAGTTTGTTAAGCTAATCAATCGAGAGCATTTCGGTGGCGAAATGCCTAAAATATAAGCTCTGGAAAAATGACTAAATCTCATTCTTATCCTTTGAAAGGACTTTAAATGTAAAGTAATGAGATTGGGAAAATAATTGCGAAACAAAGGATGTGACAATGATGTTTGTCATTGTTGATACTTGCGGACTCGGCTGTGGGACCTATGTACAAATTGCTTACATGTTGGTGACCTTGCACCTGGAAAGCAGGGCACGGGAGCAAGACCGCTAACAATAAAATTCAATGCAATGCAACGTCACTAAGTGTCACTGAACATGAAGAATTGAAGAAACGCCTTCCAAAAGCCTCCCCACCATTCCCCAATGACAAAAGAATGCTTTGTCCTTACTTTTGCTACGCAAATTCACATTTATTACTTCAATTTGCACCTCACCCCCCTCAAAGTCCTTACATATGAGAGACAACTTCAGATCTTACTCTCCAACGACATCATACCATCAAGTACTGTCTGTCGCAGCCAGTCATCATCGTCCCCATCGTTTCTATTTCAATCAGATGCGTCAATCTCAGCATGGCCTCTTGAAAAAGAATTCCTCCCGCCTGCCATTCACCAACAACAAAGACACTGCAACACACTCGAGAAGTTAATGCGAATTCGTCCCAAAGAATTTGTGTAAGTTTATCCAAACTAACGCGATTCACTCTTATTGTTCTCCAATCCGAACAAAGCCCAACCAGTGTGACGTTTCGCCACTTCGCCTTCAACATAATGGGACACTTCATCAATGATGATCTCCCCGACGGTACCGCAGCAGCTTCTTGCGTCTCTGCCTCCAATAAGCCAAATCAACTTGTTTTTAGTTATTACTTGGCTCTTTCCTCTGCTGCAACCACCGTTAAATCGCGCTTCAGTGCATTTCTAGTTTGCTGCCCCAACAACTTCGTTTCGCCTTAGGCGCTGCGACCTCTGACGTTATCCGTGCTGCTAAGTAAGCTGAGAAATGTGAAGCGTTTTGTCATGGCAACTCTCGAAGGCATTATGACATACATCTGCAGGCACTGTCACCGGGAGAAGAATCAAGTCACTTCGTCCTGCAGCGGTGGTAAATTGAAAGGAATGAAAGGAGCCAGATCTCCCCCGCACATCCCGACAGCATGGTAAGGCGCCGTCGCCGTCGTTGTCGTCGTCGTGTCTCTCGAGAAACGACACGATAACAATTTGCTTTCAAAGTTAAGGAGGAGACAACTTCGAAACCTCTTCGTTCATCTAACGAGCAACTTTTCAACAGGATTATATGAGTAAATACGTCGGGGGTCGCTGGGCGTGGTGGCATGGTCGTCAGAAAGAGACAGGGAGCGTACAACAAATGACAGAGCTGCCATGAAAAACTATCATGTCAACGGCATTACACTCGTTCGTTCGTTTCTATTTCCAAATCCCAGATGGAGTTTGAACATGGAATTGAATCCTTAAAGTATCAACAGACACGCGTACGCGTACGTATAAGCCCTTCGCCCATGAAGGTACTCCGCATCACACAACCTAACACACACAACATGACAAGTAATTCAACTCAATTCCCCCAGAGTTGTGCACACATGTACAGAGATTCTGAGTGTCTGAGCAGTTTACAGCTGAGTTCGTTTTGCTTGGAGATTTGTCAAACGACGCCACTGCCGCTCGATGTTGGCAATAGTCTCCTCCTCAGAGGATGGTTCGGCGAAGCAAAGTGGGGGGCGACTCCGATTCTATTTGGATTGATTTGGGTAATTTGGCCAAATCGAAGGGAATCTATGTCCTGGCTTAAGGATGCAAAATAATGAGCGTATTCGGATGAAGCGTGGGCCGAATGGTGGTCTGAGAGGAGTGACGATTATTGTCGGTGTTTAATTTTTTTTGTCTTCGTTCGTGGCTATCATCTGCTTTTGTGTCTTTTAAAGCCACACGGATCATAATAGCCATTGCGGTGGGAGCGGTTGTCTTTGCGATGATGTCGGGTAGAGGCATGTACTCTTCTTGTTTGGGGATAGGACGAGAACAGCTTGTGATATGAAATCCTAGCTGCGTTGTTTTATAACCACAATTGTCTTTTTTCTGAGTTTGTGTTGATTATGGAGTTGGGATGTATCTCGGGGCGGAACTCAACCATCATGCTTTTCCAGCTGGTTGGTTTCAGTGCAAATCTTTTTCTTAAGGTATTATGCGTCGGGGTTGTCAACGGTTCCGATTTTAAAGCTGTCTTGTTTTGGAGGTCATTTCCTGAGAACTGCAACAAACCAAAGTTTCGTAGTTTTTGCACTGCATGCCACCATCAAAAAGAAGGAGAAAAATAATTTGTAAGACAACGTCCCATCGCGTCAATTAATTCTATCACTCACTTCATGAATTCATCACAGATGTTGACTCAGTTCCAACAATCACCATTCAAGCCTGTCCATTCAATCAGCTGAATTAGCTCTCTGTTGCGCTTCAGACAAAGGTTCAACTAAATTGAATATTTCCAAACTTCTATCGCTTGCAGACAGTTTGAGTCCAAGGAAACTTTATTCGATACAGTGGCAGTAAGCAATGAAAACATAGCTCATAAGCTGGCACCCACTTTTGTGGACACTTCCAAGCACTCTGATTGTGGGTAAGGGGCGGGTCTGTTTGGATTACTGAATTGATTGGAACTTCTTGTCACATCCTAGCCCCACATGTGCAGCAATAAATTCTGCCCGATGGTGAAGTAACATGAAAGTAATTATTTTTGATTAAAATTATAACTGACCTGGGACACATACATTCCATTGTGTCCTCTTCTTGTCTGCACATCAGGTGAAATTAAAGTACACCCAAAATGGGTTCACTGGGCTTCTAAGGAGCTAAGATACACCAGGGGAGGGGTAGAACTCGCAGTGTTTTGGTTAAAATTCAAATCGCAGAGAAGTTGGGAAATCATTTCTTCAGACTTCGATCTATAAGAATCCACTTAGTGCTGTTAAGTGGATTCCTCTGATTCTGACTAGACATCAAAACAAAAAAAAAAGCCGAAAAGTATTTTCAAGGAAAAAAGCTCCAGCAAGTGAACTCTACCACATCACGCACGGGAGTGTGTTCGGATCTTGTCCTTCTCTATTTAAGTGTCATTTCCAGAACATTCATTGCCCTAAGAGCAGTTTGTCGTCTAAACAAAACAGTTATTCGTCTTCTTCATTTCACTTGAATTTCACGTAAATTTTTCCATAGAACAAGTCCATTTTCGCACTCGTACAGTTGCGAGAGTACTTAAAGATCTAAACGTGCACAAATCCGCTGGCCCAGATGATATCCACCCCGTTTTTCTGAAGAGGTGTTCTTCTACGCTGGCAAAACCACTGCGTAAGCCATTCCATTTGCCTCAGTCTTCAGGGCTCTTACCGAGTAAGTGGAAGACAAAAGTTGTCCAGCACGTCCTTAAGAAGGGCGAACAGTCATTAACCACCTCCTATCGACCGAAAGCACTTACGTCCCTACTTTACAAGGTCATGGACACGCTGAAAAATCTTCAGCTTATAAAATACCTTGAAACCCGGAAGCTTTTTAATGACCGGCAGTAAGCCTTATGTCATGCGATTTCTTTAACATAATTCTTGAGGGGATCGTGCGTAACTCACAAGTCAACATCAGAGGCACGATCTTCCACAAGTCTATTCAACTGCTAGCTTATGCCGATGGCATTGACGTGATCGGCCGAACTCAGCGAGTCGTCAATGAGGCGTTTGCTAGCATCGAAGCGGAAGCGGCTAAAGTGGGAGAGCAAAACGAAGTATATGCTGTCATCGAAGAAGGACGTAGAACGTCAACGTCTCGGACAGAGCGTCACTATGGGCAGCAGACACTTCGAGGCAGTCAAGGACCTCGTCTATCTCGGCTCCGCGGTGAAAAGGGACAACAACATCAGTACCGAAATCAAGCGCAGATTCACTCTTGCCAATCGCTGTTTCTTTGGGCTTAAGAGGCAATTGAGTAATAAATTCCTCTCCCGAACGACCAATGTGACTTTGTACAACACCTTGATCGTCCCAGTCCTGCTTTACGGCTCAGAAACCTGGACGCTACTAAAAGCGGATGAGAAAGCCCTTGGTCTCTTCGAGAGAAAAGTTCTGCGTGCGATTGTTGGTCCTGCTTGCGTTGATGGCATCTGGAGGAGAAGATTCAACCACGAACTGTATGAGCTGTACGGCGGCATGAGCCTAGTCAAGCGTCTACGGATACAACGCTTAAGGTGGCTAGGCCATGTAGAGCGGATGGACAACACTGCTCCGGCCCGAAGAGTCTTGGAATCCGAACCACATGGACAACGCAACAGAGGACGTCCTAGACTGAGATGGCGCACACAAGTGGAAAAGGACCTCAACCAACCTGGAGTGCGCAATTGGAGGCAGCTGGCAAGAGATCTTGCTAGCTGGAGAGGCATGTTGGTTGAGGCCCAGGTCCACCCCGGACTGTAGCGCCATCCGAAGAAGAAGAAGAAGAAGTATGCCTTCTGTAGCAACAGGTCCGGTGGTGATTTGATGACATATCTCACCCAAAAATTGAGCCAATCTTTGCACAAGAAAATAAAAGGAGAAAGCAAGATTGTTGCGCTTGGTATTTCAAAAGCATTTGGCGGAGTCTGGCGTCAGGCTCTCTTGGTGAAACTGCATGCTCTTGCTCTCAATGAATTTCTTCTTCAATGGATTAGAAATTACCTTTCGAACTATTCAGTCCAAGTTGTATTAAAGTTTGACAATAATTAATAATTTAAAGGCGCGACAGTCCACAGGGGGACCAGGACCTAGCTTGCTCATCAACTACTCATGTTGTGCACTCTAATATTCCCTCATGAGTAGAGGGGACCTACAATTATTCGCCGACTCCGAACGGCGAGGTTTGAGAAGCTTTTTCTTAGACAAAAGAGGGGGTACCGTAAACAATTCGGGAAATGGAAACGAGACCTTCGGCGTGGGAGCGTCGCAGTCTACCCACTACGACACGGTACACAGTGGGGCAAAAATAATGGTTTGGTGCGATAAATTATTTTAAAAATTGTAAATAAACTTCTCGTGTTATAAAACTTTGCATATAAGTGAAAATAAGTTCAAATTTAAGTTTTACTAAGAAAATACCAATTTGGAGGCTTGATTCGATGAAAAATTGAAAACTTACAGAAACATACAGAAAATATTAATTAAATTGTCGAATCATGATTCCAAGTTGGCTCACTTAACTGACAGATAGGCGAAAGACAAGAAGAAACAATTAAATGGCCATGAATTTACCTTTATATACTTATATAGTACCAGGTACACAATGATACGAAATATCGTGCGGTATACTCACAGCAACTTTTAAATATTTCGTTGTTGAGCTTGAAACCACTTGAAAAACTTTTCAATATTGCTTGAAATTTTCAAAAAAAAATATTTCGCAATATATCCTGTATTGGTATTTTCAGATCCCGGCTTAGGATGGTCTACATACAAGTTTCTTTGAATTCGCTTTTTGCTTTCATTGATTGCAACTTCTGTTGTGTGGTTTGCTCTCCATTCTTGGTCTGGATGCTTATATGCAACTTGCAAAAAGCATTTGAAAATTTTAATCCATACATGTAAAACATAAATACCTAAAGATAGATATTGCTCCGATATAGGCCATTTAATCGTTAACTTACGTGAGCAGCATAAACAAGCTCATTCATATGAAACGTATTTCTTAAAAGAAATCAATCCGTTAGCCCGTTGCTCCGTTAAGTTATATAATTTGATCATTACCACCTGGTTTTACACTGGTGTTTGCAATTTTTTATGTCTTGTCGTTGCACGAGTAAATGAATTTCGCTGCATAACGTCTTACGTTGAATTAAATTCTCAATTTTCAAAATTCTTGCATCGAAAGTCTTATGTTCACAAGCCAAAAACACTTCAACCGGTTGCTTTCTTAAATATTCATAAAACATAAACATTTCAAAGCCAAATTAATAAGTTACGAGGGTCGTTGAATGTATTCTCGTTATCTCGGTATAGCTGTATACGAGTATAAATTGACCTATTTATCAAGTAATACTATTATTTTAGTACATTCATGTAAGATTTCATTTCTAGACATTTTGACCGCCTTTCTGGTAATTTGTGAATACCACGCCAGTAAAATTGTTCGTCTTTTAAAGCAAACCAATCACAATTTTCGAACTCCTCGTAGGAGTCAAAGTGCTGCTCACTCAATGCGTGTCCCATCGATGAAAACAAATGGTAGTCGGAAGGAGCCAAGTCTGATGAATACGGCGGGTGGGGTAGCTGCTCCCAGCCAAGTGTTTTAATTGTATCCTGAACCGGTTGTGCTTTGTGTGCAGGTGCATTGTCATGGAGCAAAATTACCTTGCCGTGTCTTCTGGCCCATTCTGGTCGTTTCTCGATCAATGCATGGTTCAAATTGATCATTTGTTGTCGGTAGCGATCAGTATTAACGGTTTCACCAGATCTTAGGAGCTCGTGGTATAGCACACCTTTCTGGTCCCACCAAACACACAGCATTGTCTTCTTGCCGAATCGATGTGGTTTTGCAGTCGATGTTGATGGTTGTCCCAGATTAACCCATGATTTTTTCCGTTTAGGATTCTTAAAATAAATCCATTTTTCATCGCCAGTAACAATCCGATGTAAAACCAATTTTCTTTCGTGTCTTTGAAGCAAAATTTCACAAGTGTTTTTTCGGTTTTCCATCTGTCTTTCATTCAATTCATGTGACACCCATTTTCCACACTTTTGGATCTTTCCCATAGCTTTTAAACGTTCAGAAATTGTTTGTTGTGCAACATTTAACATTGCTGCCAATTGCTTTTGACTCAAAGTGTCATCTCCATCCAATATCGCTTGCAATTCGGCGTCTTCAAACTTTTTTGGTGGTCTTCCACTTTCATCATTTCTCACATCAAAATCAATATTTCCGAACCTTTGAAACCATTCTTTACATGCTACTTCTGATAGAGCATGATCACCATATGCCTCGACAAGCATTCGATGCGACTCTGCAGCACTATTTTTAACACGATGAAAAAAATATGATGTTGTCTGTTCAATCACTTGATGTATACTAAATATTTTTCACAGATGTCATAGCAAACAAACAAAAAAATAAGGGCTCGTTCGCAACAAATGTTCCCTATCGAGACATTTGTATCTTGACGCTCACTTCATACCGGTAGAGGAAATGTGATTACTAATTTGCGTTTTATCTCTAGTTAAAGAGAATCATAATGACAACTGAGACGATGATTGTGGAAATTGAGCATCGCGTTGTAATTAAATTTCCCACTAAACAAGGAAAAAGTCAAAAACTATTCATGAAGAGATGGTGGCTGTTTACAAGGGTTGCGCACTTTCATTATCAACTGTGCAAAAGTGGTCAAGTGAGTTCAAGAGAGTCAGAAAGAGCATTGGAGACGACCCCGCTCCGGCGCCCAGGCTACTGCTTGTACGGGAGAAATTATTAAAGAAGTCGATAAACTTGTTCTTAACGTTGCCCGAATAAAGGTGAAAATGATGGCAGAGATCACCTAGCTTTCAACTGGTACCATTCACACCATTCTTCATGACCATCTTAACTTTTCATAAGTCAGTGCAAGGTGGGTGCCTCGAATGCTCACACCGCCTCTGAAAAAAAGTAAGAATCGCATGCTGAAGAGAGCTTTTGGGGATGCGTAGTGAGAACGCGGACGGTGTTTTGGACCGAATTGTTAATGGGGACGAAATATGGGCTCACCACCATGACCCTGAAAGCAAGCAAGAGTCCATGCAGTGGCATAAAAAAGGAACAGACCCCTCGAAG
Organism: Eristalinus aeneus; assembly: GCA_955652365.1. Taxonomy (NCBI): domain Eukaryota; kingdom Metazoa; phylum Arthropoda; class Insecta; order Diptera; family Syrphidae; genus Eristalinus; species Eristalinus aeneus. The sequence continues at coordinate 39,168,297 of OY019134.1, read as the reverse complement.
AAGTTCAAAGTCACTCCGTCTGCCTGGAAGCCCATGGCCACAGTTTCTTGGGACTCAAAGGGAATCTTGCTCATTGAGTCCAAAATAACAGGTGAAACCATCAACGCCACATCCTAAGTTTCAACTTTGCATAATTTGCGGGAGGAAATTAAAAAGAAAAAGCGGGGTAAACTCGCAGCGGGTGTGTTACTTCTTGATGACAACGCTCCTGTTCACACGGTGCGAGTTTCCAAGGCTGCTGCGCGAGATTGTAGTTTCGAAGAAATCCAACACCCACCCTATAGTCCAGACCTTGCCCCTAGTGATTATGTCTTGCTTCCGGATTTGAAAAAATTTCTTCATGGAAAAAGATTTTCGGATGATGAAGAACTCCAATTGGCAATAAATAGGTATTTTGCAGAGAAAGAGGAAATTTATTTTTTTGAGAGCTCAAAAAAGCCTTTCTCAAGATGTTCAAATGCATTGATGTTAGGGAAGATTATATTGAAAAATAAAAGCAATCTAAATTGAATTCTCATTTTCTCCATATCGATACCGAGAATGTATTGAATGCCACTCGTAAGATAATTTAAGTACATCTGAGGACAGTACAATCATAAAACAAAAAAAAAATACCAGGACCCATCTGAAAGGCATATTCCACTCGGCGTAGGGCAACATGGTTTCCCTCATTATGCCAACATAAACTTCGGCGGTCTTCATTGGTTTTATCCAAAATATAGGACCAGTACCGTTGTAGGAGAAGCATCCCCATATGTTAATTTTTGCGCCGCCGTGCTTAATGGTTTTAAAGTACACTCCGGTTTAAACTCTTGGTTTTTTGCCTGCGAACAAATGTCCTGGTCCCAGGAGTTCCAAATAAAACAATTTTAGACTCATCTGTCCATAATATATTACGCCATTTGGTTACTTCCCAGTTTAAATGTTCTTGCGCAAATTGTTTTCTTTTATGAAGATGGACCTTTGTCAGCAAGGGTACTTTTCTGGGACTTCTGGCAGGTAGTTCCTTCTCTATCAACTTCCTTCTTATGGTTGATGTTGATACGGACAGATTTAGTTCCTCGTTTATTTTGTTTGATGTGATAAATGGGTTTTGTTTCACTAATCTTATCATTCTTCGCTCGTCGGTAGAGATTAATTTCGATTTCCTATCTCTTGTTTCTTCTTTTTTGACGTGTTTTTTTTGCATTAGTCATCATTTTATTCGAACAACCAACGATTTCCCGAATAAATTTGTACGTTTTTCCGTCAGAAATCAATTTTTTTAAAAGTTCACGTTTCTTAGGAGTACAATGCACACCGCGACCCATTTTAATTGTTTATAACGTTGTATTTTAAAAATACTAGATTTAAAATACTTAAATATTTTTAAAAAACAAACACAAAAAAAAACTAAACACCACCAAACACTTCGAAAACACTTTTTAGAATGACATGGTGCTATTATTTTGCACACCAAAATTTGGGTTTCATTTCGTATAACGGGAATTTTCTTGTATTAAAATGCATCTTTGGTTTTCTTGTTTTTTGCATTTTATTACTGATACCCAACAGATGTCCTACAATAAATATCGTGTCTTTACATGAGCATGGAGAAAAGTAATTAGCATCCAAAGTGCAGACCTCAACGTGGTGCTATTTTTTTGCAAAGAGCTGTATATCAAAAATATGGCCAATTAATAAATATGCTAAACTTTTGCGGGAACAGAAGATATTATGCAAACATTGAAACAAAGAAAGAAAACAAATATTCTCACTTAAAACTCCTGACCTAACTAAACAATTGTTGGTTTTCATTTTCGAAGTAAACAAATAAAATCTACACATCCTTATCTTTTCCGGACGTATTTCATGTTTCTAATCGAACAATTAACAACAAATTTATTACAAAAGCAAAATTAGCACCTTTTTTTCTTTCCTTTAATTGCAATTTTGACGGGAAACTTACCTACTTACTAACTCAATGCAAGAATTGAAAGAAAAAGAAGGTGAATGTTTCATATCACGAATACAGTAGACTTTGTTAAAAGAATCAGTTTTTTCCTGTTTACCTAATATTTGAAAGTGACCTATTGCGCATTGATCTCTATGGAGCTGCTCCACTGTGCGGCGACCACGCCTGATATTCACCATATTATTACTGGTGTTCCTCAGGGCTCCGTTTTGTCTCCGACACTTTTCCTCATTTTATATAACTGATCCAATTCACTTCTTCGCTGATGACAGTACCCTCAACTCATTATTATTTTGCTTTCGATCCTTTTCTACGGCCATAGAATTGGAACGGCAGCGTATAATGAGCTCATTTAATTCCGATCTTGACAGCATAATTAATTGGGATCAAACAAATAGAGTGGAATTTATTGTCTACTGTCACACAATCGTTCTCAAAATAACCAGCCATTATGTATGAATGGCTCCTGCGTTGTTGAAACCGAACGACTTTTCATCCTCTTTATGTGCATCAACTCAACACTTAGTTGAAACGATCACATATTCAAGATCGCCAAAAATGCAGCGAAATGTGTAGGTTTCTTAAAGCGATGCAAAAAATATTTCACCACTTTTGACCTGGCAACAGCATTTAAGGCGTGCATCCGCCCAGAGCTCTATCTGGTCTGGTGCTCCTAAGACCTCTCTGCACCTTCTAGACAGAATCCAACAGCGAGCAATAAAACGTATTGATGATAATAATGCTGCAAAGTCAAACGACTCGCTAGAACATCAACGAAATGTTGCATCAACTACAGAAGGCGAAATTTGCAGTTTGAAGAGTTGACTGAGGATTCCATTTCAACCGCTCAGTGAGGTTCAGTAAATGAACTGTCCTTGTTCGTTGTTACTATTACTGTTCCGCATGGGGAGCACTACTTTGATGCTCCGGCATTTTTCGGTTGCTCCTTCTCTGTTCCTGAAAATGGGCTTTTGAACAGCTTTTGGTCACTCCTAGTCAAAGAAAAAAGATGCAATAAACATACTTATCTGTTTTCTGATCAGGCAGTGTCTTGTTATTTCTCCCACAGTCGGGGCTATGTGCGACCTTTCCAGCATTGAAGTGTTTAGGCTCAAGGAGGCCTATTAAAAGGCTATAAGGGATCTATGTGGTCACCAGGTCAACTTACATGCGTTACATGTTACAAGTAGGAGCAACCTGGTGAATTCATTGGCTCAAGAGTTATTCAAAAGATCTCTTTGAACTGGCTCCCAATACCCGCATCGAATTGCTTTGCCACTAATTTAAGAACCTACGGCAATCAGGCACCAGCTTGGAGACCGAATCCAAGACCTAAGGTGTTTTCTGAATTAAATTTCTTCATCTCTTACTGGCTCCCCCTGTAAATTGAAGCGAGACAATTTTATCTAAAGTTCTACCAGTCACTACCAGTCACGTAGCCGCCGTGGCGTTGTGGGTAGAGTGCGACGCTCATACGCCGAAGGTCTAGGTTCGATTTCCAGCTCAACACAAATTTTTCACGGCACCACCTCTTTTGAGCTGCTGACAACACTCAAAGAGTAATTACTGTCTAAGAAAAAGTTTCTTAAATTTCCTCGTTCGGAGTCGGCGCTACTGTTCTCTCTCTACTTGAGAGAAGAGAACAGCAGCGCGCACAACACGAATGGTTGATGAGCAAGTTAGGCCCTGGCCCCTCTGTGGACTGTCGCTCCAACAATTATTATTATTATTATTCTACCAGTCACTCTTAAAGCCAATCTTGTTGCTGCACCTTGTTGAAATCTTCCACAAATCCAACGTTTGATGGAATCAAGAATATTCACACTTACTCTGCCATTTTGTTTGTCACCTTGCATACAAGGATCTGTCCAAGTAATCGCTTCTTTTCCAGTTCCAAGACTGTTTGAACATTTATTCAAGTATATCCAGCTCGGTTTTATTGTCAAACCGATTGACATCAATATTTCACGCTCAAAGTAGCGCAGTCTTCATGGAGACTTCTTTACGGAGATAAGTTCACCCACGGCCGAAGACATCCAGCCCTGTCAATGCTCACTGCTTCACCATCAGCTTCACCACCAAAGCGAAATGTCATTGAAAATGCGCTTTGCCCGGCATACCGAATTGAAGCAACCCACGTTTGATTTTTGTTGTAATCAATTACGCTCTCCTTTCATTCACAACTTAGACCTCTCAGCCATCTTATGTCCGCATTAAAAGCTTTGCGTTTCATTTGTTATTCACAAGGAAAAGCCGCTCAATCGTGAGTCAAAGTGATGCTTTAGAACCTCCATGCAAGAGCATCCATATTTTATTAATTAGCGAAATATCCATTCAAAAGCCTTAAAAATCAGTTTTCTCATCAAGTCCACCGGACATCCACGAAACCTTCCATCCATCCAAATGTCTGACAATTGCCCTGCTGCCTTGTGAAATATTCATTGAGCTCTCTCTCTCTAGCTCTTAATTCCGGGCACATCCCACTTCGACAACCCGTCCATAACGAGTATAAATCCCGAAACAATCCGCAGGAGCACCTCCTCGGTCGTCGTCTCCAGGAAATAATAAATCACAACAGAATCTTCTGTCTGCAACCTAATTTCCAGGCACAACGTCTCATTTGTTACCCCATACCGGTGGTTCTCTGGGCCATCCTTTAATTACCATCGACCGCCACACAATATCCTTGGCCATATATCTGAATGGAAATCCTTACAAATGGCATTTGCCCACTGTTCCCGCCGGCCGGTGTCTCCCCCCAAGGGGGATGGGCTTGGACACAGCCAGAACTGGCGGCAGACCATTACATTCAGCGAGCACTTTACAAGGCACAGCCAGTTCCCTTCGCCGAATAAAAGCATTGAAAAGGATGTTCCGACAATGTAACATGACTCCGGTATAAACGTGTAATTAAAGTTAATTGTGTTGCATTATTAATGGACAACTGGGAGGCGGCAAGCGGAAAGGAAGACACTGCCTGTCAGAGTGCCATCGAAGCTCTGCCGCTTCGTTCGACGCCAGCAAACGAACAAGACGACTACGTGCCATTTCAGTAACGTTCGGAGCGCGTTTGTGTGTGTGCCTCTTGTGAGGATGTGTGAAGGAGGTGAATCGTGAAGGAGCACGGGCCGAAGGATCTTTTGTTTTTGCGCTGCAGTGCATGTTAGTGGAACTTCCGAAAACCATTTTACGAGTGTGCTCCTTCCCTATGGCGTTGTATTTCACAGAGTCTATGGCCGTCCTTTCTCAATGTAGCCCACCACCGTTTTCCGTGAGCTTCTCAAAGCGGGCTGTTGGCCCATAATTCAATGCCCGTGCCGTACTTTTCATTGTGGAATGATATTTCAGTGTTTCAGCGGATGAGGGAGCACTTGCAAGCAGGAGCATAACGCCGCAAGTGGCATATGGACCGTGGCACTAAGAGGCTTTCATTGTTACTTGCCCGGGATGATAAATCCAGCGCAAGTAGGGCGACAGTGGCAGGCGCATAATCAATTGCATACGATCGGACTGAGATTGATTGCCTGTTTCCTGATGGGGGGGTGGGCAGATGACGTTTTGGCGTGGAAGATGTTATATCGAAACCGAACATCAGGTTCGTAAGTAAATTCGTCCTGCCCACCAAATGCATATTAATAAAAGGCGCAATCACCTCTTATGCTCAAACGGAACATCCACCGGGGCACAAAAGCGTGGGCCTCGGCTAATGTCTCATCTCTTTGGTCCACCTTTTAAATGACTAACTCTGAAAATGGTCCATTGACGCAAAGTCAAACATCCCTTGAGTACCCGAGAAATCCAAGAGCTACCTGACGCGTCTTTTGTTCAACCACCTTCCATGCCCCAGCCAAGCACAGAGCAGAGTACACTGAGTTCAACCCAAAAGAGGACATGAATACGTCAGCTCCTACGTGCCAAACTACTAATTAAACACTTCACACAACGTGAGGTGCCGGGGGTGGACAAAATTACACAACAACACGGCGCACCATCAGTGTTCCAAGAGTTGACGGTGCACCAAGAGTGGGAAATGCAAAGAAACGAATAAGTCCACGCGTCGGGGTGGGAAGCTCCTTCAAAGAAGTAAAAGCAACCCCCACCCTTCGTGTAGTTTGTTTGGGTTTCTTGTTGTGTTCTTTGTTTTTTTTTTTTTTTTTGTTATAGTTGTTAAGCTCTTGAGTCTCCGCAAGCCCTTCACCGTGATGACCCTTCAAGTCGGACGGAGAATGGATGGGGACAAGAAAGGAAAACGAAATTCAACAGAAACTTTCAAGTAATTTGAGGTTAAAATGTAGAGCAGGGCTTGGTCGGAGCAAGAATGAAACAAAGCCTTTGCCTGCGACTACATTCCCCCCCTTTCCCCCGTTCAGCACACACACACTCGCTAATAATAATATTCTGTTAAGTTTTCTTAATCTCTACCATTTTGGTGAAGAAGTTGCTCATGTCCTCCTGCGGCGGATGAAGGCGACGCACCCGTAGCTGACTACTCCTCGCGAAAACTTCTACAGTTTCAGTGCGGTCGTTTTTCTTTTCTCGATTTAAATTAATTTTACTTGATACGAAAACTGCGGTACGCCTGCCTTCATTTAAAGCAGGAAACTTTGCAACGAAACGACGCGTCTCACCGACGACAGCGATAGGTAAAAAATCGCCTCGTCCCCATACAAGTGCCGACAAACTGCGCAAGGAGAAAGTTTTCAAAGGGGTTTTGCCGCTGTCCAGGAGGGAATGGGGGAAAGTGTCTTCGAGGGTCTGGTCGGGACGATATCATATTCACCTCGTTTTCGGTAAAACATTGATAAAGTGTTTTTTGGAGTAAGAAACCTGAGCGAACACTGCTTCTGCAGGCTCGAGGAGTTCGCGTTTTTTGGCAGAGTCCCCAATTGGATTACCAGACAGTTTGATGAAGTAAAATAGCAGTGGGATACTTTATAGTTTGGAAAAGTGGGAAATGTATTATGCGATAGACTAGATGATAGTGGTTGGGTTACATGATGCAAATTATCGATGATAGTTACGTGATAACAGCGCGAGTAAGTGTACTGCCAGGACTTGAAAAGTGATTGTTTAACCAACTGACGCAGACCAGGCCATTGGAACTCTGTGTGGGGATGCATTCTCAACGTGTGCTTCGACTTAAAGAAAGGTATCACTCTGTACCAAGGTGGAATGATTGTCTTTCCATAGCACAATCTCAATTTGATACTTAGGCAACTTGGCGTCTAATCTGGTCTGTGACTCCATGGTACATATAAGCCAGCAAGGCAGGTGATCACGTTAATTGAAATAGTATTCTATATGAGTGCAGGATTGGATTTGTGCAGTGATACGACTTTAACCTGCAGCCGGGGGCGAAGTGCAGTTTGACGGCATTGAACAAGCCGCATAATGTTTTTTTTTTTTATAATTGACGCGTGCAAAAGGGGTTGCGAGTACCCTTAAGTGACCGGATCAAGTCACAGCACGGGCCGAAAGTATAGAGGAAGAGAGGGAGAGAAGGTACCGATGCACATTGGTTTTAAATGCCTGTGGGTTGTAATGAGGAGGAAAAATCGAGCTGGGAAGAGCATTCCAGATTCGTGTAGTGCGGCTAAAGAACGAGTCTCTGAATTTGACTGTACGTCCGAAAGAGGGCTTGAGGGTGAATTGGTGGGCATTCCTAGCGAGGCGTGTATTGCGGGTGAATTCTTGAAGGGGAGAAATGCAACTGGCTAATTCATCTGAGCATTTCTTGTTGAAATAGGGGTAAAAAAGTGACAACGACGCGACATTACGTCGGTGTTCTAACGAGTCAATCGACTTCGCAATATTACTGTCACCTATAAGTCTTATCGCTCGCTTTTGAATTCTATCCAGCAGGTGCAGGGAGGTCTTAGGAGCACCTGACCAAATAGGAGCGTTATACTCAAGTTTTGGGCGTATGAAGACCTTGTATATTGCAGCCAGATCAGAAGGGGTGAAGTACTTCTTGCATCGTTTAAGGAAGCCCAAACATTTCGCAGCATTTTTGGCGACCTCAAATATGTGATCGTTCCAACTAATTGTTGGGTTGATACACATACCGAGGATGGAAAGTCTTTCGGTTTCAACAACACAGGTGCCGTCCATGGATAACGGCTGATTATTTTGTAATCGCTTTAACGACAGTAGACAGCACTGTGTTTTGGAAGCATTAAATTCCACTCTATTCTTATTTCCACAATCGATTATGCTGTCAAGGTCGGAATTTAGTGTGCTTAACATTCGCTGCCGTTCCGAGTCTAAGGCCGAAGTGGAGGGACGTGAGCCAAGGAACGAATATGAAAAGCTGAGGGTACTGTCATCAGCGAAGGAATGAATAGCATTAGAAGTAGCAGACAAGAGATCATTTATAAAAATGAGAAAGAGTGTGGGAGACAAAACAGAGCCCTGGGGAACACCAGCATTTATATGGTGAATATCAGACTTAAATCCATCCAAAACGACTTGTATTGAACGATTCGAAAGGTAATTTCTAATTCATTGAAGAAGAGACTCATCGATCCCAAAAGCACGCATTTCGATGTGCAAATTTACTTTAAGTCCCTTGCCATAGCTACCCAATGGAATTTAATCATTAATATGAACGTAGGGATTGAAGGAGAAGAGGTATTTCGTACTTTATTTCCACAGAGGTGTTGTAGGGTTCTAGGGGAAATTCACTCTTAGGGTGTACGCATGTTTGGTCACAACAATCCGTGCTATGAAATCTGATGGCGCACCAATCACATTGAATGTTAAAGTCCGATCCACGATGAGATGGACTTCATTATTTTTCCATACGGCATGCGTCATTATCTGAAATCTGGACTTGGGACTCAGTTTTTATTCCCGCTTTACTAGAACGCGTCGCGAGACATTCGCATTCGCAACGAGGGAAATATTTTGTCGGAAAATGTATTTTTCTGCTCTAAGTGCAAAAATGTGGTTGACATACAAAGAAAATTCCAAGGCTGCAAATCGTAATTTCCTAGGACCACTCTTTATGCTTCTGTTCTCGTTGCCCAGTCAGGAGAAGGACTCAGTAATAGGCACACGACGTCCGTTCTCTGTAAGAAAATTGTGACACAACTAGAGGCTGTGTAGGCTGTCTCTACTAAAAGTTTAATTGCACAGTCGAGACTAGCACCCAAAGAGGAAGACTCTCTGCGCATGGTAATGAGAACGACAATGGGATGAAAATATTGGCAAGAAACTCAAGACAAGAGTATCCTTGTACTAAGACAGAAAGCAAAACGAAATCTCTTTTTTTGGAATTTGAACTAAAATATAATTCGTGTAACGTGAAGTCTGTTTAATGGCTTCCACAAGTCTTCTCAAGCTAAATTTATGCCTACCAATTCACCGGCCCCGTCACAGTACGCTTTGATGGATTTAGTCGAAGTAAATGTGTGACATAAACGACTGCACTCAAAAGTCCTTTGAACGTACTCAGAGTGAATCAATTATCTATGTCCAAGCAAGGGTCACTCCCATTCGAAGAATCATTCAAAGGACATCTCGGAATCTCAAACTGACTGTCTCTTAAGTCCAAATGCAAATTCAAGTATTCTGTAATTGACCGAAAACGAGGCATGTGAGTGCATCTACGCCAGGTATTCTCTTTTGTAACTCCACTTCCTTCCAAGCCTACACACGCCGTAAAGCTCTCACCATGTGGGCCAACGTCATCGGATGAAAACAAATCCCACAAAGCAATCCAAAGTCGATAGCACACTCCAGTAATCTCCTCTCGAAATCCATTTGTCTTCGCAAAACCCTTTTACCTTATATTCATTTCATATCCTTCCCCAATCTTCATCAACGGTCTCATTTGTTTCAGTGCCGACAATTTCATGGTATTGTTGTGTACTGCAGCCGCTTGGGACCGGCGAAAAGGACGACGAGGACTGAGAGTGATGACGAAAACAAAAAACAAAAAAAAAAAACAAACACGTAACAAGGAAAGAAGGAAACAGTCCAGAACCGAAATGAAAATGTCCTCATATGTTACGAATGTGTGTTAATGACCCTTCGCCGGATATTTTACGGCCCTTCGCTCAACAACCACCCGTCCGGGCGCCTCGAACGGACAAACGGTATTCTCTCTTTCTTCGTCGGCTCCCTGTTCAATGGGAATCAACATCCATTTATTGTGCTCTTGCAGTCCCGACGAGAGATCCTATCCGATTTCACAAAAGCCATTTATAAAGTGGATTTTCCTCACATCCTCTCCATGGGCTTATGGCCAACCCTCCGTCAGCCCATTCCCGCACTCGGACTAGGTACTTACTAGCCGGGCTATTCTTTTCTTTGTGTCCTCCTGTGTAATTCAATTAGAAGTCTCTGTCCTGAATACAAATTGAAGCAAAGTTGTGCTACAGAGTTTTATTTGTAAGCGTAGTGGGTCCTCGATGCTCCCGCTGATCCCTTGCAGGGTAGTCCAAAATACCCACCCCTCTCCGCTCTTCCCTTTAATGTGTGTGCAGGATTATTCTGAATGCATACAGTCATCCCACATCCAGGTGGTGGTGCTTCACTCATTCAGCGATTATTTGTTGAATTGTGGCACCCTAATCCGTTGTGCGCTAGTCCTTCCGAGCCGATGGGCAGAGAGCAACTTCAGCTCGGTTTATTGATTATCGTCACTCGTTGTCGCAATTGAATTGCACACGAGAATAGGCCTTCGCCGCTACGTCTATGATGTGCCAACCGCGAGTAAGGGCACGACTCTGCTAGGAACAATTGAATTTATCCAAACATCCATCTAGCAGAAGTACACAATTTTTCCCCATTGTCTTGTACCGACGCTCCAACCGTCGATTCCTTCATTGTTCGTTTCGCTCTAGCAAGTGGTCCCGCGATCGCGTTGTTGCCTGTTCTCTTTCAGCAATCCGACAGCTAATTGCGAATTGGTTAATTAATTTGTTCTATTGACTGCAGGCACAATAGAGTTATCGGTGTGTGGCGAGGGATTTAATTTGATCGATTTTTTTCTGCTCCTTTTGAATGCTTCGTTCAATTATTTGGTGGAGTTTCTGTTTTGGGAAGATGACGCTGCGTGGGAGGTTTTTGCAAGGATTGCGGTGCTGCGTTGGAATTTTGAATTTTGCAGCGAATTGATGCTTTGCTTTGTGTAACTGCATATTGTCCTGTCAGGAGAATTGAAATCTGTGATAATTGGTGGAATTGCAATTAGAATTTATTGAGTGTCTTCTTAGAGAGAAAGTTGTTAGTAGATTGGAAAAAAAATTGTCCACCGAAGCGTGTTTTTGCCAACCGCTTTAATAGATCCCCAATGTATGTCAGTTATTCAAAAAGAATGAATTTGGCGAAACTGTAGAAGTCGGACAATAGATCCGTTTCAAGGACTAAGACAACTTATCCACTTCTTCTTTTTGGAAGTTGGCCTCTTACGTTTCCCCTTCCTTCGGAGAACAAATTATTGGATCTTGTTAACACAGTAATATAAGGTTGTCAACTATCTCCTTTAGGCTTGCTTGCTCTTCATTCACTGCTTCATAAAAGTGTTATAGTGATCGGATTTAGTTCAAATATGCGCTATTTTGTTCGATAATCTGTTTCCAACTAGACGGCAACTTCATAATACCCCTCTCGTAGAAGCCCCCTCCTTATTTGCAAAGAATTCGGACAGCCACTTTTCATAAGCCTCTTTTGAGTTCAACTTCACACCACCAAGGGCGTTCACATGGCGCTATGTTCGGGCTGAATGGTAGATGCAATAAAACCTCCCATCTGAGCTCCCGTAGCTTATGAAGAGTCATCAACGAAGTGTGTGGTCTGGTGTTGTCTTGGTCGAACACTACACCCTTCCTGTTGGCCAATTCTGGACGCCTTTGGTCGATCGCCTGCTTCAAGCGGTCCAGTTGTTCGCAGTAGATGGTAGACTTAAGCGTCCGGCCATATGGGGGCAGCTCATAGTGGATGATTCCTTCCAATCCCACCAAATATACAGCAAAACCTTCCTGGCCGTCAATCCCGGCTTGGCCACTGTTTGGGACGATTCATCGGCCTTCAATCACGACCGTTTTCTCTTGATATAGTCGTATGTGATCCATTTTTCATCGCCAGTCATTATCCGCTTCAAAAGTGGGTCAAGTTCGTTCCGTTTCAACAACATATCGCAGGCGTTGATTCGGTCCAGAAGGTTTTTTTGCGTCAAATCATGCGGCACCCAAACATTAAGCTTTTTCTTATATCCAGTCTTCTGCAGAGGGTTTAAAATTGTTTGAAAACTTACTCCCATCTCCTGAACGATGTCACGGGATTCCACATGGCGGTCTAGTGATCCATGATTCGATCGGTATTCGTCGTCACGTGTCTTCCGCCGGCTGGCTTATCCATGGCGTCGTTTTCACCCTAATCTGAATCGTCGAATCCACTCCTCCGCGGCTTGAATTGATAGAGTGCCATCTCCCAAAACACCATAAATCTCACGGAACGTTTCTCTAGCGGATTTTCCTTTAATGAAGAAAACTTTAAAATAGCACGAATTGCCGCGTTAGTGAACTCCATGCTTACACGCCTATAAGTGTTGAACGCAATATCCAAACTACTCATGTATAGCGTCCTTTTGTAGGTTATGTCAAAACCTGATATATAGTACTGTCAGATATGAGCTCTGTACCGTTTTGTACATAGCCGGAAAATTCAAAAGCAAAAAAGGCGAAAGGGAAATTTTTACAACCTTATATTTTGCATAGTTTTAGGCGCTACTGCCAGCTCTGTTGATGGTGATTCTTTAAAATTTCTAAGTTTTATTCTTTAAGAGCCTCTGGTCAGATTCATGTTACATTTTCTATGTAAGCATCATATAGCTTGGTAAAAATTGGCGGAGTCTTAAGAGTTGCTTAATGTAGAGACTAGGAATATAAACGTAAACAATACGAAAATTTGAGTCCTCCCGAAAGATGGCCCCACCTCCAAGTTGTGGCTGATCTTGGAACCTATTCCCCAATACACTGGAAAGGTGTGACATTTGTTAGCAATAAACAATGCGAATTAGTGCCTGTTTTATAATCAATTTGACTTCCTTTTGCCGGTTTTTATTGGACAGCAATGACTTGTTAGATGATTATTGTTCTTTGACATTGAGTTATGGTTTGTTCAATAAACTCCAAACGTGTTTCCTGTTTTTTCGCATGTTACTGTACGACTTGGGGCAATGCTTGGTTGAACAAAGTACTTGTTCTTATGTGCGCAACAAGCACTATGATGCTTTGATTGTATTTGTCATCAATTTTAAATAAATTAAGCTTTTTTTCTTTAAAAAATACTTCAAAAAAAATTTAAACCAACAAATCGTCAGTTTGCATCTTACTTTTGCATAAATTTAACGGATAACATGGGGAATTCAAAGAATTTAGAAAGGAGTAAAAGAAAAAGGACGTTACTGCTATCTTCAAATTCATTACGAAGTTTTCTACTGCCTCTGTAAAGGACTAGTACTTGCCCCTCACACTCTTTTCTAGGTTCCAACCTAATTGTTTACTTATTTAATTCTTACCATGAACGAGAAGGGAAAACGAGACAAGGGCAAGGGAAAGGGAAAATTCGGACTAATAGAAAATTTTCCGTGAGATGTATGTTTCATTATAAGAAAACGCTGTCACATTCAGACGTGAAGCCAGGTGTTGGACTGAAGTTTCAGGTGTTATTGAATTGTTTTCTCTGAATTCATCACTTCATTTCGTATAAACATTCTTAAGGGACTAAATCACCATGACCTTCCTTCCTGCACACGAATTTGAAGTAAATTTGCATTGAAATAGTCCAAAAATTAACTCATCTCGGTGTAGTTTTCACAAGTAATGGCGGACCATTATAGGGCTTTCCTGTAGCTTTTTTATGCTGTGTCAATTCCAAAATGAATGCCTTGTTCTCTCAAATAAACAAATTTCATATTTGTTGCAATCCGTGGTCATCAGCTTTGGGAATTTAAAGAATTTTAAAAAATTACGGACAAAAGCGACTGAGCGGCTGAGATTGTAATTTTATCGGCTGCTCAGAGATTATCTAAAAAATATGGCTTTGCTTCAATTAGTTGTGGAACGAAGTAATCACAACGATTATATTTGTTCTTCTTCCTCTTTGCTTGGCGCAACAGTTTGTGGGCCTTACTTTTTACCGAGATGCCACTCTAGCCTGCCTCCAGTTGTTCGCTCTAAATTGCTTGAGGTCCTTCTCCACTTGTGTGCACCACCTTAGCCTTATTGAACTTAACATACCGTTCCAAGTCTATGACCGTAGAGAAGGGTCGAAAGCCGAGGAACGAATATGAAAGAGGGTACTGTCATCAGCGAAGGAGTGTATTGGATTAGAAGTGACATAAAGGAGATCATTTATCAAAATGAGGAGGAGTGTCGGAGACAAAACGGAGCCCTGAGGAACACCAGCAATAATATGGTAAATATCAGGTGTGGTCGCCGCACAGCTTCATAAAGATCAGTGCACAAAAGGTCACTTTTAAATATTAGGTAAACAAGAAAAAACTGATTCGTCTAACAAAGTCCACTGAATTTGTGATATGAAAAAAGATGGTTTCAACGGTTCAGATATAATGATTTTGCACGCCCTCTTTGAGCTGCTGACAATACACAAAAATTAAAAACTGTCTAAGATAAAGCTTCTCAAACCTCGCCGTTTGGAGTCGGAGAAAAATTGTAGGTTCCTTCTACTCGTGAGAGAACATTAGCATGCACAGCACGAGTAGTTGATGAGCAAGCTAGGCCTTGGTCCCCCTGTGGACTGTCGCGCCATTTAGTTATTAATTATTGTTAGACTTTAATACAACTTGGAGGTAATTTCTTATCCATTGAAGAAAAGTAATTTCTTATCCTTTGAAGAAGAAATTCATCGACACCGAAAGTACGCAGTTTCGACAAGAGAGCCTGACGCCAGACTCTGTCAATTTCCTTTGAGAAAACAAGCGGAACAATCTTGCTTTCTCCTACATTGTGCAGAGATTGGCTCAATTTTTCGGTGAGATATGCCATGAAGTTACCATTAGACCCATTCAGGCAATGGCCATACTGCCACCCGTAGTGGTGTTGTGCTCTTTATTTGACCTGGAGCTAAGGTATTGCAAGCCATTGACTAAATCTAAGTTTCTGCTGCATAATGTAACGTAGTCAATGTTGTGTGTCCTTCTTTGACAACAGCATGTACTTTGTTTGGCTCCAATTTACTGCAAAACCCATTTAATGAACTTCTGCTTTTGTGCCAGCAAACGCCTCATTTACCTCCCGCTGTGCTTGTAGGGCTGACTTTTGGAAGATCGTGTCTCTGACGTGGACTTGTGAGTTGCGCTAATCATCTATTCAAAAATCTTAAGAAAGTCACATGACAGTGCGTCATCTTGTTTAAAACTTCTTTTCGTCATTAATGATCTCGGTGAGTTCGGAACGGACCTTGATGGAGTAGCGGGAGTTCACCATGGTCATCCTACACAATCTGACGGGTATGGTAGGAATGCCGAAACTAGACATGGCACTGTAAAAAGTGTCCTTATGCACACTTTTATATACTTTTCTTCAAATGAAAACAATACCGATATGAAGTGAGCTTCAAGATACAAATGTCTCGATAGGGAACATTTGTTGTGAACGAGACCTTATTTATTTTTTGTTTGTTTACTACGACATCTCTGAAAAATATTTAGTATACATCAAATCATTGAACAGACAACATCATATTTTTTCATCGTGTTAAAAATGTCGAATTTTGTACCAAAAAGTGATGATTTGCGGAAAGCATTAATTTTTTGTTTTCATTTGAAGAAAAGTGCTGCAGAGTCGCATCGAATGCTTGTCGAGGCATATGGTGATCATGCTCTATCAGAAGCAACATACAAAAGGTGGTTTCAATGGTTCAGAACTAATGATTTTGATGTGAGAAATGAAGAACGTGGAAGACCACCAAAAAAGTTTGAAGACGCCGAATCGCAAACGATATTGGATGGAGATGACACTTTGAGTCAAAAGCAAATGGCAGCAATGTTAAATGTTGCACAACAAACAATTTCTGACCGTTTGAAAGCTATGGGAAAGATCCAAAAGTGTGGAAAATGGGTGCCACATGAATTGAATGAAAGACAGATGGAGTACCGAAAAAACACTTGTGAAATTTTGCTTCAAAGACACGAAAGAAAATCGGTTTTGCATCGGATTGTTACTGGCGATGAAAAATGGATTTATTTTAAGAATCCTAAACGGAATCTGGGACAACCATCAACGTCGACTGCAAAACCAGATCGATTCGGCAAGAAGATAATGCTGTGTGTTTGGTGGGATTAGAAAGGTGTGCTGTACCACGAGCTCCTAAAACCTGGTGAAACTGTTAATACTGATCGCTACCGACAACAAATGATCAATTTGAACCATGCGTTAATCAAGAAACGACCAAAATGGACCAGAATGGACCAGAAGACACGGCAAGGTAATTTTGCTCCATGAAAATGCACCTGCACACAAAACAAAACCGGTTCAGGATACAATCAAAAAACTTGGCTGGGAGCAGCTACCCCACCCGCCGTATTCACCAGACTTGGCTCCTTCCGACTACCATTTGTTTTCATCGATGGGACACGCATTGGCTGAGCAGCAGTTTGATTCCTACAAGGAGGTCGAAAATTGGGTTTGCTTTAAAAGACGAACAATTTTATTGGCGTGGTATTCACAAATTGCCAGAAAGGTGGTCAAAATGTTTAGAAAACAATGGCCAATACTTTGAATAAAATGTTTTTACTTTCCCGTTAATAATTAGTATTTTATTTAATAAAAAAGCACTTATTTCATACCGTTATACCTGTATACCGGTATACTGCTTTAAAATCCACGAATAGGTGGTGAGTGTCGACTTGCACTTCTTGAATTTGCACTCTTTTTCAGAATCTGTGTCGTCTATATTTGGAAGGCAAAAAGTACCAAAGTCACTAAAATTGATTGACAATTTCTATCAATATGCAACCACGTCGGCAAAGAGCTAAGTCTTTCAATTGAGATGAAATTCTTCAAACGTTTTGTGTTCTAAATAAAGCAACAAACATTGAAAGATCCTTCAATGTTAAATCTTCCCTTAATTGGATTGCAATTCATATTCATTGACAGTTCGATATGTGCTTCTAGAAATACTTTTCCAAGTGAACTCACAGTTTTTAAATTGCTGCCACACCCTTTCCCTTTCCAATGTGAAATCACAAAAAAAATATTCTCTTCGTTCAATAAAGCCTCTCCTGCGGTTCAGCATCACTTGAAAATTCACTCTGAGCACATCTGGTATCCCCATTCATTCAACCCCTGTAGAGGAGCACTAATCGTCAATCTGATGTCCTTCGAGCCTGTACACTCTCAAGTTCGTAGAAACAAGAAATTACTTCCGAAATTCATTTTGATACCACTTACCCCAAAAAGTGATTATATTATCCCACTTGTCACTCATCCGTCAACACACTCACTAACTTCTCTCGAAAAAGCCATTTCCCTGAAAGCCTTTCAAACGTGTCTTGTACTATCTGTTGCCGTGGCACACTTTATTTCAATCAACTCGAATTCGTTTGCCCCGGCCGTTCGTCTTGCGTGTCCTTACAACACGAGTTCTTCACCCTGAACAATGGCATCTGCCCATCTACCTAGAAGAAGCATGCTGTGGGTGGTTGTTCCGGAGCTCGTCTTACATGAGTGATGTTCATCCCTGCCCAGAGGGGGTGAGAGGAGGTGGCAAAAATTGAAATCCATCGATGATGACCCATCAGACCATCGGCCTCGTAAATGTGAAGCACTCAGATCATATCCCTGCTGGTGGCCTGCAACACTATCCATACAGTTCGTGGCACTGGCTCGACTTTTCCTCATTCCCATGGCACCGAAGTGTGAGCCATTGAAAGATATGGAAAAGAGATCGATTTCGTGGCAGAATTATGTGCATCATCGGCGGGTGTATTTGATTTTATTCTGATCCTGTTCCCATGCATTTCTGCTTACATTTTTTTTCTCGTCCTTTTTTGTATTACGTTCGGTTCAGTGGTCTGAATGTGTGGGGCGACGGTTGCCAGACCACAGAAGGGGAACACCACAGTGTAATGTTATGAGGCGCCACTTATATGCGCAGCGCTCCTCGTGGGAACCGATGCAGGATGAGGAAATTAATAAAGCCACAGGTATAGTGTTGGCGATGATGAAACCCACAGCTTGATAGGGAATATTGATTTTTTATCCCTTTGTTTGACTTTGTTTTGGTGAAGTTGGGTATGAAATTTTTAATTTGAGGTTTGATGGAGAGGGGGCTCAGACATCCCCTCCATCGGCTGATGGCTGCAAGACAAAGGGACGTATTGGATGTTGCATCCACTCTGAGGACCGCAATCTATGTTTTTCGCAACGGGTGTTCGAAGCTAAAGTAGTGATGATTTGTGAAGGGATAGTGAAATGGTTAGTAAGGCAAGGGCTTGAAAACTTCTTTGTGTGGCGCTACAATTCGGAGTGGGCCTGGAATTCAACCAACATTCCTCTCCAGCCAGCACAACCTCTCGCTAGATGTTTTCAATTGGGCGCTCTAAGTTGTTTAAGGTCTTTCTCCACTTGTGTGTATCATATCAGTTTTGGCCATCCTTTGTTTTGTTTGTCGAAGACCTTTCAGGCCTTCCTTTGTTGACTTGAAGCCAACGACTTTTCAGACCGGAGCAGTGGTTCCAGGCATCCTAAGCCTTGTTTCCGAGGCCACTTTACCAGGCGCACACTGCAGTACAGCCCTTTAACTTCGTTGTTAACTCAAGCAGGAGTAAAAATCGCACGCAGAATTTGTCTGTCGCCGCCGTCGCATAGTGGGTAGAGTGCGACGCTCACAAGCCGAATGTCAAAGTTCGATTCCCAGCCAAACACCTCAAATTGTTCGCGGCTCCACCTCAATCGAACTGCTAACAACAGCCGCTTTACCAGGCGCATACTGCAGTACAGCCCTTTAAGTTCGTCGTTAACTCAAGCAGGATTTAAAATCGCACGCAGAATTTGTCTGTCGCCGCCGTGGCGTAGTGGGTAGGGGGCGACGCTCACAAGCCGAAGGTCCAGGTTCGAACACATCGAATTTTTTGCTGCACCACCTCTTTGGGGCAGCTGACAACACTCAAAGAGTAATTACTGTATAAGAAAATGCTTCTCACAAACTTCGCCGTTCGGAGTCGGCAGAAAACTGTAGGTCCCTTCTCCTCGTGAGAGAACAGTAGCGCGCACAACACGAGTAGTTGGTGAGCAAGCTAGGCCCTAGTCCCCCTGTTATTATTATTAAGGGCTTCCTCATTCGCTTTTACCAATGTCCCAGTCAGGCCTTCAAATCAATCTCACTTAACTCTAAGGGGGTTATTGAGTGACGGGCTTTCTTAAATGAGATGGCAAGGAAGTACAAAACTTCACTCTGCTGGGCGCCAAACCATAGAGAACCAATTAATCATTCGGGTACTCGTCGGTACATCAATAAAATGGCCATTTAGGTACACCTCTTGTCGGTCTGCCATTTCAAATAAATATCGCATTTCAAAAAGACCCTCCCTCAACCATCAACGAATAAAACTTTTGCTATTGCTCAGAAGATGGACCACTGTTGTAAGAGCAATAACCGCACGCTGGCTTTTGGTCTAACACATAGGATTCCTTCTTTATCTGCACGACGCTGAAACGGATGCTCAATTCCCTGCATGACTTCAGTAACACCTCTTTGGTGGAATTACTAAATCCATTGGCTGAAAGCGCCCAAATATTTTACGGGCTCATTTCACTGAGGATTGAAGAACTAGTAAGAATGAACTCTATTTCCCAACACATCTACTTTTTTAGGGGATACCAATGAAAAAGTAGATGTGTTGGGAAATGCCTTTTATATTTCGGGATTGGGAAACCCTAGTGTTGCAATTCGGCAACTGCCAGCTCTATCGTAAGGTTCGACAATTTTGAAGTTAAACGTACTCAGAACGTTTTGACATACGAGCGCTATTTATGTTGTTTACAGTAACTGAAAATATTCATCTCGCTCAAGAAATAGAATTAGATCGTGAAATTTTTCGTTCGATTATTTTTTACAACTTTCGACGTAGATTAACTTAACAACAGGGCATCGATGAACTTAATTAAATTTTTGGTGATGAAGCTCCATCAAGGACCAGTATTTATCGATGGTATAGTGCATTCAATCAAGGTCGTAGTTCACTCCAAGACGAATTTCTCGAAGGTCGTCCAAAATCAGTTGTTGTTCCGAAAACCATTAATCCTGTACGCCAACTGATATTACCAGATCGTCACGTGACCTATCGTGAGATTGTGACAATCTTAGGCATTAGTGGGACCAGCATACATTCAATATTGCATGAACTTGACCATCAAAAAAATTTGTTCGCGTTGGATCCCACACAATTTGTCAATCGCTCAAAAAAAGGCTCGTGTCGATTAGTCAAAAAAAATGCTTCAAAAATACTATAGCGGTGCTTCAAAAGACGTCTATCGCATCGTGACAGGTCATCACCAGTCCAAGGATTTACGCGTATGAGCCCGAAAGTGATCAGCAGTCGACTGTATGGGTGTTTCAAAATGAGCCAAATTCAACAAAAGTTGCTCGCGCACGAAGCACTTCCAATCAAATGGTCGCCTGTTTTTTCGGAAAAACTGGACATGTCGCAACCGTACCACTAGAACAACGCAGAACAGTCAATTAATTTTCACAACCATTTGTTTGTCAGTTGTCTTCCAAGAAATCAGGGAAACCAACCACCGAAGACGGATCGCTCTTCACGACGACAATGCGCGCTCTCAGACATCGGCTCAAACAACTGCACTTTTGGGCACACAAAACATCGATTTGATGAATCATCCGCCGTATAGTACTGAATTGGCACCGAATGACTTCTTTTTATTCCCGTACGTAGGAAATGAGATGAGAGGTCAGTGTTTTTCGATACCTGAAGCAGCGGTCGATGCGTTCAGAATGCATGTTTTGGAGATACCTCAATCAGAGTGGCAAAAGTGCTTCGACAATTGGTTCAAACGCATGCAAAAGTGTATAGATCTCAATGGGGAATATTTTGAAAAACAATAAAGCTATTTTCGATTATTAATATTTTCTTTTCTCTTATCCCGAAATATAAAAGGCAACCCTCGTACAATGCTAGAATCCGGGATGAATTTGAATCCCGAGAAACTCTCTTTAATTCAGAAATTGTCTGAGATATCTTCGCAGCTGTCACCAGTTCCACGGAATTTCTAATGAGTTGAAATAACTTGGAAATTGATTTGGAGAGCGTTGGATATCAAAGATATATAAAAGGAGCAAAAGAGAGATTCCCCCTCATACCACAAACTCGACTTCTTCCTTGAATTCATTTGCTTGAGTCGATTTGGAGGTATTGGAGAACATCATAGAATTAAAAAGCTGTCCAATGCATTTACATTCCTCACCGCAAGCGACATTTTCTTTCGCACTCCACTGTAGAAGCGTCTGCAATTGCTCCAAATTGTATATGTTTCATGTTGATAGAGTCATTGATGCTGCAGCAGTCCACGTTAACCCGCCTTATTTTTACACACAATGTCAATTCCTTCCGCATCTAACACACACAGTTTCCGCGAGCCTTGTCGGTGCACCATCCACGACCCGGCCAACAGGGGATGTATAAATAACTCCCTGTCAAACCCGATGGGATCGGTGCGGCCCAATTGACGGCAATGTTAGGTGAGCTGTATTAACATTGCAGTTTTTTGCTGGCTTTGTGTGAAAAAAATAAATGTAAGCACGAACAATGAAGGTTTGGTTTTCACAGAGATAGGAGTAAAAGAGACATATATACATCGACCACCCATCAGATGTCTGCGGGCCTTTGGTGATGATTTTTTATGATTAGCTGCGATGCTTTCCTGGGCGGTATCATAGTTGTTACATATTTCAATTCCGCTTGCAACGTTTCGAACACTTGTCGCACGGATAACGGACGTGTACGGCCCTCTGACAATGGTTGAGATGACGACATCAGTGCGGTATTCACTTTGTTTGCATTATCAGACCTTAATTACGATGCAAATGCAATTGAGAATTTCAATTTGTTTCACTGCGTTCGAGAGCAGATGTTCGAAAATATGGCAAATCGATCGGAATATATGTTTTCATAAATTTTTCGATTCTGGTCCAGCACATACCGCCAAAGAATTCATTATGAAATGATTTCCGGTATGATAAGTAGTTCAGAAATATTCATGGCTGCAGCAATCAGATTTTGGTTTCAAAAACAACAACCTCGTACTTTCCAGTCCGAACAATAGTTTCGGGTGGGAGATTTGTCGGTTAGAGGGAATGTTAACATTTTTTAATTAAAATTCAAATCAAACATTCTTCGCTTACATTGATGATGAACGCAGAATACACACAAACTGCGCTTATCGCCTTTATGCGGAATATTTAATTTCAATTAGCGCGTTCAACGCAGATACCATTCGAGGATTTTTTCATAAGCTCAGAGTAGACATCATGATTTCGAGAAGATGGTTACAGTGCACACAAAACAAAAAGTAAACATTTTTCAATATTGCTGTGGAATGTGGATTCTAATCGAGAAACAATTATTTCCATTCTGTTTCTATTTCAGTAGTAAATAGCCACAATTTGCTTTTGAAAATTTAAAGTGCTGCCAACTAGCAGAAACTTGCTAAAGAGTGAATCAAAATGAGGCTTAATCCATTACGTAAAATTAATTTAAAAGTGAACATAAACTTTTGTACTATCGATGAAAGTACCAATTATTTTTTTGTTTTTTTAATGTGCATATTTATTAGGAAGCTGACCAAGTTGAAATAGTTTGTGGTTGAAGAATCTAGTTCCTCGTCCGCTGTTTTGGTCATTAAGGAGTAAATGAAACAAGTTTATTTTTCGTGTTGTCCCGACGTTTCGACAGGGGATGCTGTCATCTTCAGTTTGTCTTCAATTTGGTAACTAAAGTGCTGAGAATTAGTGATGAAAAGTCACAGAACGAGAAGATTGTGAGAGATATTCAGATAAAAAATGACTTCCCTGACGTAATCACCATGTGGCTTATACAGGACCACAAGAGATATACAGTGCTCCACAAAAGTTTGCGTACAATAAAGCAATTTTTGGAAAAATTGCCAAAAAAAATTACAAAAAATTTAAAAAAATACATTTCAGTAAAACAGCGTCCCAAGCTTCAGTTTTCAACAAAATAAATAAAAAAATTTGTACCCATTTTGAAAACCCATTTCAAAAACCAGAAGTTGCCAAATTCGGTCCACAAAAGTTTGCGTACATCTAGTAACATTCGTTCATTAAACACTGTTTAGGTAACGGTACTTATTTTAACGAGCCGGTAATCATGTTTTGTTTATTTATTCGAGTTTGAAGTGTGAGAAAGTAAGTGTATTATTTTGATTTTTATATTTACAAAAACGAAAAAATGGTAAAAAAAGACTTGAAGAAAGAATGTCGTATGGTGAGATTGCGAAACGGACATCAAGAAGCCGCTCAACGATAAAGCGAACCATAGATCGCTATAGAAATGACGGGCAAATTACGTCAAAGGTAAGATTTGGCCGACCATCGAAGCTCTCTGCGAGAGATAAACGTGCAATAAAGCGAATAATAGACCCTTTGTAACAGCAAAGTCGATAAGTAATAATCTTAAACAATTTAACAATATCGATGTACATGCAGAAACGGTAAGAAAAGCGATTGTTGAAATGGCTTTCATGTCCCGTATATTTGGAAAAAAACCATTCATTTGCAAACGAAATCGACAAAAAAGACTCGCGTTCGCAAAAGAATACGTCAACAAGTCTCCAGATTTTTGGCGGAAGATTATATTCTCGGACGAATCAAAATGTAATATTTTTAGGTCAGATGGCCGATTGGAGGTGTGGCGAAGACAAAATAAGGCCCATAATCCGAGAAATACTGTGAAGACTGTAAAGCACGGTGGTGGAGGGGTTATCGGCTGTATGGCATCATCCGGAGTTGGCAAGTTGGAAGAAATAGAAGGCATTATGAATTAGATCACCTACATCGATATTCTGAAAAGAAGTTTAAGATCCAGTGCAGAAATATTAGGAATTTCGAATGATTATTACTTCCAGCAAGACAATGACCCCAAACATACCGCACATAATGCGCGTATGTGGTTGTTGTATAACACTCCCCACAAGCTGCGAACCCCACCATAGAGCCCAGACATCAATCCTATTGAACCTGTTTGAAATGCATTAGAACGGCGGATCCACAGTCACAATATCCGAAGTAAAGAACAGTTAAAAGAAACTTTATTATTTGAGTGGAATAATATAAGCCCTTCTTACACTGAAAAATTGGTTGCATCCATGCCAAAACGCTTGAAGGAGATGATAAGGATGAGTGGATATGCAACTAAATATTAACACCTGAACTAATAAAATATAATGATTTTTTGTCCCTTTTTTACAACAGTACGCAAACTTTTGTGGATGGAATTTTGTAACATTTTTTTTTTGTTTTTCTTTTTTTTTGAAAATGAATGAAAATGTTCAAAATACATGCTGAAAACTGAAAGCTCATCAATTGTTTTATTTAATCATACATTTACAAACAACTTTCCGCTATTGGTTTGGAAATAACAGCATTTTTCCCAAAATTACATCATTGTACGCAGACTTTTGTGGAGCACTGTATGTAACAATTGGTCTGCATCACGGACAAATAACATGACAGACCTCTTGTACAAAAGCATGGTTTACATACCAACTTTGTCGGACAATTCCAAGAAAATCATATCCGAGCATTATGACAACATTAAGATAGCCTTCAGATCACACCAGACTCTTACACCCCTCTTCAACAAACTCAAACCGAAAATTGACAAAGAAAATAAAACTGACATCATATACACAAACAATTGTAAAGGAAATGACGTAGAAACATGCAGTCTATGGTACGTAGGCAAAACAAAACAATGTTCACGACAGAGATTGCCTGTACACAAATCCGATATAAACAATAAGAACGCGTCAAAAACAGCACTGGCCAACCACTGGCCACCTACTAACCACCATCCACACTCCAACAATGTTAAAATTCTGCAGACTGAATCACACACCAGCACAATGTATTTCATAAGAACCACTTCACATTATTAACAACAGCAACAATATGAACAGAAAGCAGGACACACAAAACATATCCGAGGTTTACTCAGCAATTGGCACGGCTCGCCAATTTTGAAGTATTAGTGTCCTCTTAGTACAAAAATCAAGACTGATCGACGCCCACCAAATTGCCAACAATATGTGCAATAATAGTTTTTTAATTAAATAGTATATTTTCAATTTTATTAGTTTGATTTAATGTTAAATGTAAAATGTCAAGGATTTGTGTATCAAACCCAAAAGTATTACATAAATGTATGCTACTCAATCCCATTTTTGTTAACGTGCACTAATGGTGTATTATTCCTTTTTCTTCTTTCTGCTTAGGGGTAGACCTGGGCCTCAACCAACACGCCTCTCCAGCCAGCACGATCTTTTGCTAGCTGTGTCCAGTTGCGCAATCCAAGTTGGTTTAGGTCCTTCTCCCTTATATGTACTACCTAAGCCTAGACCGTCCTCTGTGGCGTTGTCCCAATGGTTCAGTTTCTAAGATTTTTTCAGGCCGGAGCAATGGTGTCCATACGCTCTACCAGGTGTACCCGTATGAAGTGAGCGTCAAGATACAAATGTCTCAATAGGGAACATTTGTTGTGAACGAGCCCTTATTTTTTTGTTTGTTTGCTATGACAAAAATAACATTGTGAAAAATATTTATTATACATCAAGTCATTGAACAGACAACATCATATTTTTTCATCGTGTTATAAATGTCGAATTTTGTACCAGAAAGTGATGATTTGCGGAAAGCATTAATTTTTTGTTTTCATTTGAAGAAAAGTGCTGCAGAGTCGCATCGAATGCTTGTCGAGGCATATGGTGATCATGCTCTACCAGAAGCAATATGCAAAAGATGGTTTCAACGATTCAGAAATTATGATTTTGATGTGAAATGAAGAACGTGGAAAAGCACCAAAAAAGTTTAAAGACGCCGAATTGCAAACGATATTGGATGGAGATGACACTTTGAAAGATCCAAAAGTGTGGAAAATGGGTGCCACGTGAATTGAATGAAAGACAGATGGAAAACCGAAAAAACACTTGTGAAATTTTGCTTCAAAGACACGAAAGAAAATCGGGTTTGCATCGGATTGTTACTGGTGATCAGAAATGGATTTATTTTAGGAATCCTAAATGGAAAAAATCATGGGTTAATCTGGGACAACCATCAACATCGACTGCAAAACCAGATCGATTCGGCAAGAAGACAATGCTGTGTGTTTGGTGGGACCAGAAAGGTGTGCTGTACCACGAGCTCCTAAAACTTGGTGAGACCGTTAATTCTGAATGCTACCGACAACAAATGATCAATTTGAACCATGCATTGATCGAGAAACGACCAGAATAGGCCAGAAGACACGGCAAGGTAATTTTGCTCCATAACAATGCACCTGCACACAAAGCAAAACCGGTTCAGGATACAATCAAAACACTTGGCTGGGAGCAGCTTTCCCACCCGAAGTATTCACCAGACTTGGCTCCTTCCCACTACTATTCGTTTTCATCGATGGGACACGCATTGGCTGAGCAGCACTTTGATTCCTACGAGGAGGTCGACAATTGGGTGTCTGATTGGTTTGCTTTGAAAGACGAACAATTTTATTGGCGTGGTATTCACAAATTGCCAGAAAGGTGGTCAAAATGTGTAGAAAACAATGGCCAATACTTTTAATAAATTGTTTTTACTTTCATACTGGTATACCTGGTATATGGCCTAGCCATCTTAAGCGTTGTATACGTAGACGCTTGACTAGGCGCATATTGCTGTACAGACCATAGAGTTCGTCGTTAAATCTTCTCCTGCACATGCCATAAACGCAAACAGGACGAAAAATCGCACGCAAAACTTTTCTCTCGAAAAGTCTAAGGGATTCGCTATACGCTTTTGCTAACGTCGAAGATTCCGCACCATAAAATAGGACGGGGATGATCAAGCTGTTATATAAAGCGAGCCTAGTCCTTCGGGAGAGGGCTTTATTACTCAATTGTCTCTTGATCCCTAAGAAACAGCGATTGGCAAGAGTCATTCTGCGTTTGATTTCGGTACTGATGCTGTTCGAAGTGGTTAGAAGATTGCATAGGGCTGCCGCTATGGACACAAATACTTCGTTTCTTCGACCTGTTCTTCACAATATTGTTCGTGAGCATTAGAATCGCAACGATTTCCTCTTGGAAAACTGACGCGAAGTTACCCGTGTGAAAGTTTTCCATAACGTTTCAGAAAAAGGAATACAGCAGGCGGTATATGACTTTTGACTTATTTTAAATATCATCATCCGTTGTAAGAATAATTCGATTCTAGCACATGAACCCGAAAATTTCGTTTTCGCTCATACACGACAGACTTTTACCAAACGCAACTAAGCAGCCGAACATCAAATGTAATTGTCTGTATTTTTAATGCTTTAATGCTTGATGAAATACTGAAATCGGTCGCCATCCTTTGTTCGTCAGCTATTTGTATCCTTAAGCAAATTCAAGCCGTTTGAAAAATCAATAAGTTTAAAAATCGTCAGACACGTCTCAACCTGGTACATACTTAATTAATTTAGGAAAACGTAACCGATATCAGTGATGACCGGTGAAGGTCACGAAAAGGTCAGACATGTATAGGGTTAGTCAACAAATCCCTCCATTGACACAACATAACCTCTTCATCCCCACTGAAGCCTTTACAGAGGAAAGGAAAATTGAATCTATATTTACCGAGCCACTCTATTACCGCCCGCTCGCACCAATGTTGATGGCAATGCATATTTACACCGAAGGCTAAAGTTTCCCCTGCCTGAGTGCGAGTCTAATATTATATCTGTGCCCCATTCTAAGCACCGCCATCGTCATCACCACTCTTCCATCGACCATCACAAACAAGCATCCTTCAGTCATTCCAGCCTTCCCGAAATAAACTCCCCTTTTTTATGTGTGTTACCTTTTGCTGGGGAAATGATTTTATCAGGAAGCAATATTTTCCAAACGAAAACCTCCACATGCACGCCCTACGCACACGGGGCTGTATCTGTATGCACGCACTCGAATATCTGCGTTTGACACAGCCGCCTGCGATGAACAGCGACACACAAAAATCACAAGCGATGTGGAGGAGGAAATGGAATAGAATGCCGTTTCAAGGAATTTCCTACGTTGAAGCAAAGCGTATTTATGTATTTTTTTTTCTTTCTTCGTTTTCATAAAAATATTCCCATTTGTGATGTTCGAATTTCTGTAACTGCCCACCACCCACACGGATGCGCATTTCGAGGTACGAGGAGAACGTTTCAAGTGAAATAAAAATGAAAGTATGCGTTCGTTATGTGAAAATGCGAGTGATGTCCTCATTAGTAGGACTTTCTTCAACCTCCAGCATTGAGTGCTTACAGCTCGCGCGGATGGAATGAACCTTCTCGGGACGAAAGTTAAACTAATTAGGCACATCCTCTGAGTGACTTTGAGGAAATATTCATGACGAGTATTTTTTGGGTTCGCTTTGCTTTCCCACCATTCGCCCGCTTCTGTGTGGAGCAGGGGATGGTTTTCATTTCAAACGAATGTGGCTTTGACATTTAGTGGAACCTCGGCCCAAAACGTATTTTCAAAGGTTCTGCACTTAATTTGTGAACTAACCGTGACCGCAAATGTTTGGTTGTGATACAGTCACCTTTGTCAACGTTCACAGTCACAAATGAATTGACTGTGTGGCCCAAAAAAAAAAATTTAACGGAATTAAAAAAAATTTGTGTTGTCAAAACATTGCCGATGTGATGCAAATGAAATGGGGCCCATTTATTTTTAATCAATTCTACTCGTAACCACAACTTGCATGACAACTTGTGCACAGTCGTATTGCAGCCTTTTTTTTAGTTTTCCACCAGTCATCGGTTGATGAAAATACAAATTTAGTGTCTGTCTGTCTGCGTTTGTACGAAATGACGGCGGAAACAAGAACTCTATTCCAGTATTTCACACCTCATCGGCCTTTGAGACTTCGGTTGAAGTTGCTACGGGTTAGCAAAAGGCGTAAAGTACGCGTCGGCAACAACAAAATATAGCACAATTCGTTTTCTAACGTTTTATTTATTTTCGTATATAAAACAAACGGAATGAACTTTTTTCGAATACAAATTGGAGACATTTTTATTCATGTACAGAGTTTTTCTGAGTAGAGTAATGCAATGCAGAGGAAATAAAAATTAACCAAATGTTGGTGCAAAAAATTTAGTTTAAGAAAAATATTATATTTATTTCTATTTCATTTACTTTTGACTCTTAATAATGAATAGTTCCTCCACTTTTTTTTATCAAAGTTAGGGGAAAAAGAATAGGACCACTAAATATCACTTTAACTTTCATAGAAAAACTAAACTTTTGTCATTTTTATTTCATTTTATTATTGTTTCAATATCGGGAAAATAAAAATAAATCAGAAAAATTTTAAAGATATTCAGGTCATAACAAAATAAAGAATTTCAATAAAAAGCGTGAATAGAAAGAGGTCAAAACAATAAGACCACCATAAACAATGTAGTAAATTCATAGTTAATGTATGTTCTTTAACTTTTCGTAGAATGTAGAATGTAGTTTTTTATCACAACACGCACTCTTCGGGACATGGTCTGGAACAGTCTGCGGTATTGCGTACCAAGCTGATTGAATATTGCTTCACAACTCTTCTTTATTTGTTTTTTTTTGGCTTTTTGAGCTCCAAAGTCCCTTGGAGCTTCACGATTCCCTACAAGCTTTTCCAGGGGATTAAGGTCTGGAGATTGGGGGGATCACGTCATGGGATCGACATTATGCTCTTCCAACCGACTTTTTACTTTGCCCGCCCTATGCTTCGTGTCGTTATCGTAAACTACACACGGGTTACGTATAACGTAGCTCACCAAATTGTTTAACTGCACGATGGCACTTTTGCATTAGCTGAATGCCGGAAAGCAGAAACGCAAAATTGATTAGAAACCGAACGAGAAATGCTTGGCTCAACAATAATGTAATATAAAACCAACCGAATGTCAAAAATCGGGCGGATTATTTGTTGGATACCCAAGTGTGCAACCAAGCTATTGACAGCGGCACTTGTTGTGTTTAAGATTAATAAAAAAAAAATCAATTATTAAGAGTGTGCAGCCAAGCTGAATACAGCGGCACTCAAATAAAAAAATTGTCTTAAATTTCTCTTGAATTTCCAGCAAATAATTTAAGTGGCGCAATCGGTTTTTTTTAGGTCTCTTTTGAAGTTATAAGAGATTCACCGCGAACATTCAAACGCTTAAGATATAAACTTAGTGTCGAGAAGAATGAAATGTTGTGCATCACGTCTTCCAACATTTTGTTGTACAAATGCTGGTCCACGGTATCCTTTATCCAATATACTGCACCAACACCATACCAAGAGAAGCATCCCCAAAGCATAATATTTCCGCATCCATGATTTACGGTTCGACTTATATACTGAAGGTGGTATGCTGCAGTGCTTGGACGCCTGACCCTACTCTTACCTTCTGATCCCACTAAATTGATCTTACTTTCATCCGACCAAAGAATATTTCTTAATTTTTTTTATCGTTTTCTGAGCCTATCCATTCGAGATGTTCTTTAGCAAATTGGATTCTACTTTTTCTATGTTTTTTTGGTAGGAAGTGATACTTCCCTGGGGCTTCTTCCGAAGAGAAATTATTTTTCAAGCCTCCTTCGCACTGTTCTAGAACAAACAGGTAAGTCCAGTTCACGATTGATGTCTGCAGCTGACAAAAACGGATCTTTTTTGACAAGCGTTGAATGTGGACGTCATCTTTTGGATATGATTTTCGTGGACGACTTGTTGGCACTTGAGATTGGTTGGTTGGTGAGGTTGTACCGTATTAAAACAAATGTCTTAGATCTTCCCACTAGTCTGGACACCACCCGCTGTGACTTTCCTTCCTGTATAGGTTTTCGGATCAAGTCCCTTCGGTTGCAGAGCAGTGCACGCCGCAGCCAGTTTTCCCTGCTCTCATGAATAATTTGATGCATTTTAACACACAGATATCGTCAGTTCTATACTTAGAGTGAATCGGTTTAAAAATAATTTAAAACACAATTATTCACACTAAAAAAAAAAAACAAAAAACATCTAAGCTGGTCTTATTTTTTGTCCGAACGTTGAGGCAGTTCCTTCACATCTAAAGACAAATTTTCTTCAAATGTTCCTGTTTCGTTGTAATTTATTTTGTCGGGACATGAAGTTGCGCCACCAACAAGGAGAAATATGCAAACAGACGTTAATTTCATTTTATTTCAGTGAGAATAGGGTAAATGTTCGATGTTTTCCGTATTTGTCTCATTGTTTTGTGCATCACTGCATTTCTGCCATTCTATTTGGTAAAAATTTTAACAATGGTTTAAATGCTTTTTTTTTTGTGGTAACTTGCGCCAATTTGTTACAATGCTTTGTTTAAGCACGTTTGCACTTTCGTATTGCCTGTTTTTAGCATAAACAGCACTGGTAAGAATACCCCAACAGTTTTCGACAATATTTATATCTGGCGATGGCACTGGCCAATCATCAACTTTTTAATAATTTTTGCCGTATGCACCGCAGTATTGTCTTGCTGAAAAATAAGCTGGAAGTCCGCAATTTCATCAGTTGACCGTGTTGTTTCATCGGCGATCAAACACAGATAATTTTTACTGACCACTCTTTGTGGTACGAACTTTACTTCAGTTTTAACAAAGTACCCTATTCCAGCCCATATCATAACAGTTTCTCCATCATATTGCCGACAGCGCAATATTGACTCCTCTTTTCGTAAATCATGATAATACAAAAGTTGTTTTCAACTGGGTGCCTGCAATAGTATCTAGAAATTATAAGGAAAAAACTGTAGATAACAGCCGCCGTTGCGTAGTGGGTAGAGTGCGACGCTCACACGCAGAAGGTCTAGGTTCGATTCCCGGCTGAACACCTCGAATTTTTCACGACACTAGCTCTTTCGATTTGCTGACAGCACTCAGAGAGTAATAACTGTCTAACAAAGCTTGTCAAACTTTGCCGTTTGGAGTCGACAAAAAAGCTGTAGGTCTTTTCTACTCGTTTGAAAACAGTAGCGCGCACAATACGAGTAGTTGCTGAACAAGCTAGGCCCTGGTCCTCTTGTGGACTGTCGCGGCATACAATTATTATTATTACCTACGGGAGGCCGAAAAAAGACTTCCTGTCGTTTTGGGCCGTTTTTCACACAATCCATAACTTGAACGCATTAGACTTAGGGGAAAACGTTTTCCAACAATGGTTTCGCATTGTTTCAATAGCTCATACAACACCACACCCATTTGATCCAACGATGTGCCGAGCGAGTTTTTCTTAGGCATCGTTGTAGACCATGATGAAACGGTTTCAACAGGCTCTACAAGGTATATTTTCTTCTAAGGGTCACAATCCAACGAAAAAAATTCCTTCCGCTAAAGCAAGATCCCACTTCTTTGGACATCTGTCGGTTTCAACTACTTGCTTTTGCATAAAACCAAATTTCCGTAACCGAACTGTTGCTACACCACTACCAACAATTTCCGTCTAGCACGAATTTTGATCAAGTAAACCCTCTACTTCCTCATCTTCAAACTTTTTGAGCTGGCCATTTGTTGGCGCTAAAATCACCACTTTTGCAACGTCGAAACCACTCTTTGTATACTTTATCGGTGACACCAGATTCAGTTCTGCAAGCATTCAATGGGCTTCTGCCTTTTTTTTTCTTTCAATAAAAAAAGAAAATCCAAACTTCTCGCAATTGCATTTTATTTACGACAAATCCGGACACTTTTGAACAGACGGAAAGGTAATGTATTGTCTAAGCAGACGCCGCTAACAAATGTCGCACCTTTCCAGTGAAGAAGGTAATCGCTTCCAAGATCAGCCACAAGTGACAACTGGCGCCATCTTTTGAAAACGGACTGAATTAACATGTGTTCCTAATAGACTTTCTGAACGACAGCTTCGCGAGCAAGTGAGTAAAAAGTGAAGAACCATGAATTAAAGTTTTACCAACGTACAGCATTTCCTCGCACTCGGCTCCTGTAGGGAATTATGAAAATATTTCTAGAAATGAAAAACTTTACGATTCGATTTAAGAATCAATTTTAAAATTCAACTGAATGGAATTGAAGAGGGAGGAAAGGGGTCCTTCAAGCTACTCACAATTCCAAAACTCTACCTGAAGCTTACGTTAAACTACATTTTGTGTCTAATCTAAGTTAATGTTACAAAATGTTGAGGTCTGTGAGCGCCTCGTATAGGGCTGTCTTTTGGAAGTTGATCTTTGCCTCAATTGGAAACATTAAGTTTTGCCGAAAGACTCATTCAAAAACCTCCTCCATATGAAAATAAGAAAGTATTGGCAGGATCTAATTTAAGTCATCAGTTTCTCAAAAGAAAGCAATTGAACTTTGCCCACAAGTGGATCCAGCCAGTCACTCACTTGTGCACACTCACATGAGGTGTCCGTGCACAGTACACCGCATCCCAAGGGAGCCACCTTCACCGGTCAACAACGTCCTCCCGGTTTAGTCAGTCCACTTGCGTGTTCACTCACCGTACTTTCTGTGCGATAGGTCGGTGAGTAAGGTCCCGTCATGAATAAATATCTCCTTTCATAAATCAATTTCGCTTATCTTGCATGTCTTCTGCACATTTCCCTCCAAGGAGACACCCGCAAAAAAAAATAAACTCCAATTCCGTGGTCTTCGTACAACGCACACGTATCGCGAATTTACTTCATTTCTCAGTTCCTTCACTTCGGATCGCCCAGGGACAACGTAAAAGTTCTATCTTCACTCTCGATGATGATATCCCTTGTCTAGACTCCAGGTAAGAGGGTATGAACACACGAACAAACCGTCCAACCAACGGTCTGTCTGCACAATTGGCAACAAGTCTACGCTAGCTTCGCCACAAAGTGGTCTGGTCTTCATGCACCGATAACTGTTCGCCGGCGTCACATGCCCTCCGCACCGACCGCCAGCTCATGGCCGCTGCCAAGCGAACTTTTCAAATTCATCAAATTGAAGAAAATAACAGAATGCGTTCTCGCCCCCCCAACTCCACCGAGCAGTTATGAAAATTGGATACACTTGGACGTACATAACGTTATGGGGCCCAGGCTAAGAGGCCCACAACGAGAAGCAAAAAATGCTTCCCAAAGAATTGCAAGCGAATGTGATTGCCGACAGAGCGGTGATTGGACATTTTGAACGCTCTGGCATTGGGTGAAAAGTTTTGCGGCTTTTCTTCGCTCGTTGGCTGATGGGTAAAAATGAAAGCAAACTTTGTGGTATTCCTGGGATTGGCGAAATAACATGTGTACAGCAAGTGCGGAGTGGAATATGTGGAGAAAAAAAAAATGTTTTAAAGTTTTATTTAGAGTCACGAAGGATGCGGGGACGTGGGCAAGTTGTGTGCGAGTTCAGTGGAGCAACTTGAAGATGACTTATGAGCTCTCCGTTTCGGGTTTCTGGCGCAAGTTTGAAGGGAACTTTGATTGCTCGTTCATTAGAAAATGCCAGACATGGGTGCCATGAGATACCATGGCATGTGAAATGATTTGTAATTTTCCTCTCCCAAGACGTGAGGGAGAGGCGCACTAAGCCCAAAATATTCTTGAGGATGTGAGAAGTCTAATTCAAAACTTGTTAAAAATTCAAAGTTGTCGTCAGAAAAAGGTTTCCCCTCGTCTTCTTCTTCTTCTCCTTCTATATTGTTTGGCGGTACAGACTGGGGTGTACCTGGACCTCAATCAATAGGCCTCTCCATCTCTCGCACGCTGCCTCTAAATTGATTGAGGTTCTTCTCCACTTGTCAGCATGGGGAGTCCTTTGTTGCGATGCCCCATTGGCTCGGATTCAAAGGCTTTTCATGCCGGAGCAGGGATGTTCATGCGCCCTAATTGGCCTAGTCATCGTAAGAGGTCTATCCGAAGACGCTTGATCCGGCAAATGCCGCTGTACAGCTCATTAGGTTCGTCGTTAAATCATCTCCTACAAATGTCATCAAGGCAAACAGAACCGAATCCCGCACGCAGGACTTTTCTCTCGGAAGACTTAGGACCAGGCTAATCCTAAGAAACTTAGCCTTTCGAGGGCTATATTAACCATCCGTCCGCTCCAGCAACTTTTTTTGATTTCCGTTTCGATATTGCTACCTTCCGCGTCAGGGGGAAAGGAATTCTTGTCTTTCACCGTCCAAATTGGATGGAACAGGGGATTTTGGGCCGTCCTCGCAGTTGAGGAGTCTGCTTTTCAGAGATTTGGGCACTTAAGGATTTTTTCGAAATTTCAATCTTTAAATGAGACAGTTGGCTTTTTAAGATCGCTGATGAGCAACCCCTGATTTGGGATTTAGGCACTTAAGGATTTTTTCAAAATCTTAATTTTTAAATGAGTCAACCCCTGATGACCATCTCAAGCGCCTTCTTTTGTCTTTATTTTTTTTGTGCAATATTTACCGGCTTGAGGGTGAGGAGTTTTAAATTTTGTTTTGGACATGCGCTAAATCAAAACTAAACATGAACAACCTTAAGGAAGGAATTCCTTTAATTCCAAACCAAACCAAACCAAATTGAATACGTTCTGGTTATACAAACCAACTAGGTTGCTTCCTTCTGCTCTGGTGATGTCGGATTACTGTATCGAGGCACTGTGTTGGCTAACAATGCAGACACCCCCGAAGCATAAAGGACGAGACAAAATATGTATTCTGCGGAGAAAAATGAAAATGAATTCACTTTAGCAACTTCCTGGAATACATTACTCGTCGTCTTTCATTGTTCTTCGAAGTAAGAAAGAAACAAAAATTTTACTAAATGCATCATCATCGTAAAAACCTCATTTCACTCAGCCGTCGGGGTGTCCTTTGCGCAAATAATTACATTTTCCCTTATTTTACCCTGTAATAGCCTCTGGAAAAGTTCACCCTACTCCTCAGGACGAGTCCTTACGACAGACACCTTTCCCGTCTTCGTGTTGCAGTGTAGAGAGGTTTGTCTGCTTTGGTTTTCTTCTCTTTACGTTTTTTTTGTTAGTTTTTCTTTCAAACAATAAACTTGGTACCTTGCTTCTGCAACGACAATCCCGCATTAACATTCCGTAATTACGCGCGCCATGGAGTGGAGTGGGACTGTGGTGAAGAGAGCGAAGATTGTGTGTAAATGACCGCGGAAGGGAAGATTTATAGAAATTAAATAAATTTACATTGCTCCACCGTCTCTTTTTGTGTCCTGTGGCAAGTAGAACAATGAAACGTCCATTTGTGCATGCATATCTGAAGCTTGTGCAAAATGGGAGACAAATAGTTTTCAATTTACTCCGTCTAATTCACTTTTGTAGGGTTAATGTCTTAGCTGACTGCTAAAAGAATGCGAGAAAGGTTGACTGCTTTCGGGCGCACTCAAAACAAGCATTTGCCACAATTCAATAGCTTTTCCAATAGCTCTAAGCGCCTCTTGGACACTTTTATAGTTCAAGGCTGCCTTGATAATCGGTTTCAACTTTTGAGCCTTTTGGGCGTTTTTAAAGTTCAAGGCTGCCTCGATAATCGATTCCAATATCTCACATCACATTGTTAAGGCCTTTTTACACTTGTTTGCCCAGAGTGCTGGGAATCTAAATCGCTTGGATGCATACAGTCTTTAGGCGGGATCAGCTTTCGGCTCAACAGGGCCTATTCGTCTTTATATCCGTAGCCTCTTAAATAGACACATTGCGGCATCAGGTGTATAGATTTCCTTGATGAATCTTATTTAGCGTTATCTAGGCAAACAGGAGCAAAAGTTGCACGCTGCGAAGTCTTACTCATAGGCTTTTGACGTTTAGATTTCTGGGTCAACGGAAAGGACTGGGATTGTAAAGGCGCCGCAGTTTCTTCTTGATACGAGGGTTGCCTTTTATATTTCGGGATTAGAGAAAAAAATATTAATCATCGAAAATAGCTTTATTGTTTTTTTTTTCAAATATTCCCAATTGACATCTATACACTTTTGTATGCGTTTGAACCAATTGTCGAAGCACTTTTGCCACTCTGATTGAGGTATCTCCAAAACATGCATTCTGAACGCATCAACCGCTGCTTCAGGTATCGAAAAACACTGACCTCTCATCTCATTTCCTACGTACGGGAATAAAAAGAAGTTATTCGGTGCCAAGTCAGGACTATACGGCGGATGACTCATCAAATCGATTCTTTGAGTGCCCAAAAGTGCAGTTGCTTGAGCCGATGTGTCGTGGTGAAGAGTGATCCGTCTTCGGCGGTTTGTTTTCCGGATTTCTTGGAAGCAACTGACAAACAAATGGTTGTGTACCACTCAGAATTGCCTGTTCTGCGTTGTGTGATACGGTTGCGACATGTTCAGTTTTTCCGGAAAATAGGCGACCATTTACTTGGAAGTGCTTTGTACGCGAGCAACTTTTGTTGGATTTGGCTCAATTTGAAACACCCATACAGTCGACTGCTGTTCAATGTCGGGCTCATACGCATAAATCCACGATTCACCACGTGTTTTTGAAGAACCGCGATCGTATTTTTGGAGCATTTCATTCGACCAATCGACACGAGCCTTCTTTTAAGCGATTGACAAATTGTGTAGGATCCAACCTGGACAAATTTATTTGACGGTCAAATGTTCATGCAATATTGAATGTATGCTGGTCCCACTGATGCCTAAGGTTGTCTCAACCTCACGATAGGTCACATGACGATCTTGCAATATTAGTTGGCGAACAGCATTACTGGTTTCCGGAACAACAACTGATTTTGGACGACCTTCACGACATTCGTCTTGGAGTGAACTACGACCTCGGTTGAATTCACCATACCATCGACAAAACAATGGTCCTTGATGAAGCTTCATCGCCAAAAACATATTTAAGTTCATCGATGCACTGTTGTTGAGTTAATCCGCGTGGAAATTTGTAAAAAATAATCGCACGAAAATTTTTACGATACCGATATGAATTTTTTTTTGAAAAAATAAACACTAATTATTAATGGGAAAGTAAAAACATTTTCTTCAAAGTATTGGCCATTGTTTTCTTCACATTTTGACCACCTTTCTGGCAATTTGTGAATACCACGCCAATAAAATTATTCGACTTTTAAAGCAAACCAATCAGACACCCAATTTTCGACCACCCCGTAGGAGTCAAAGTGCTGCTCAGCCAATGCGTGTCCCATCGATGAAAACGAATAGTAGTGGGAAGGAGCCAAGTCTGGTGAATACTTCGGGTGGGAAAGCTGCTCCCAGCCAAGTGTTTTGATTGTATCCTGAACCGGTTTCGCTTTGTGTGCAAGTGCATTGTCAAGGAGCAAAATTACCTTGCCGTGTCTTCTGGCCCATTCTGGTCGTTTCTCGATCAATGCATGGTTCAAATTGATCATTTGTTGTCGGTAGCGATCAGAATTAACGGTTTCACCAGGTTTTAGGAGCTCGTAGCACAGCACACCTTTCTGGTCCCTCCAAACACACAGCATTGTCTTCTTGCCGAATCGATCTGGTTTTGCAGTCGATGTTGATGGTTGTCCCAGACTAACCCCAGACTCCGTTTAGAATTCTTAAAATAAATCCATTTTTCATCGCCAGTAACAATCCGATGCAAAACCGATTTTCTTTCGTGTCTTTGAAGCTAAATTTTTTTTCGGTTTTCCATCTGTCTTTCATTCAATTCATGTGGCACCCATTTTCCACACTTTTGGATTATCCCATAGCTTTCAAACGGTTAGAAATTGTTTGTTGTGCAACATTTAACATTGCTGCCATTTGCTTTTGACTCAAAGTGTCATCTCCATCCAATATCGTTTGCAGTTCGGTGTCTTCAAACTTTTTTGGTGGTATTCTACGTTCTTCATTTCTCACATCAAAATCATTATTTCTGAACCGTTGAAACCATCATTTGCATGTTGCTTCTGATAGAGCATGATCACCATATGCCTCGACAAGCACTTTTCTTCAAATGAAAACAAAAAATTATTGATTTTCGCAAATCATCACTTTCTGGTACAAAATTCGACATTTTTAACACGATGACAAAAATATGATGTTGTCTGTTCAATGACTTGATGTATACTAAATATTTTTCACAGATGTCATAGCAAACAAACAAAAAAAAATAAGGGCTCGTTCACAACAAATGTTCCCTATCGAGACATTTGTATCTTGGCGCTCACTTCATACCGGTATATCTGGTAATTCCATTCTTTGGGCGAGATGAATCTTTTAAGTTACTGTAAAGAACACAAATAGTGCTCGTATGTCAAAACGTTCTGAATACGTATGACCTCAAAAATGTCAAACTTTACGATAGAGCTGGCAGTTGCCAAATTGCAACACTAGGGTTGCCCAATCCCGAAATATAAAAGGCAACCTACGTACATAGAGCCCTGTTCCATGGTTGTCTCTTCAGTCCAAATTAACAGAAACTATAAAAAATGAAAGTTACCTATTGTTGGTACTGATGTTGTTGCTCTTTTCTCTGCGATCCAGGGGTTGACAAAGTCCCTGAAAGCCGAACTTTCGGCCCATCGTAGAGGTCTGTTCTTAATGCTGATGCTGATGTTATGACTTATTGATGAGTTTCTAAACTCGGTTTTGCCATCCTTTACTGTGACCAGGTTTGGCCACCTTCGGTACAGTTTCAGCAAAATACTTATTGACGAGTCGCATTCAAAGCGCATTCACCCTCATTTTAATGGAAACTGAACGAATTTTCAAAATATCGTGGCTTTGGTGTTGGTCGGCAACTTTTGGGAAATTTTTTTCAAGAATGATCCTGAAAAGGATACGTCCCGTGGAGCGCATCATCTAAAATGGTCTTTGACACGTAAGCTCTCAGTAGCTCGTTACCGACTTTGATCGGGCAACGAAAGTTCGCCATCGTGCTCCCGCACGTCCACGCACTTTATAACATTCGGCATTAAAATCGCGAATGAACTTCTTTGGAATAGAAGCACCTATTGAGTTATTCAAATAATGGACGAAATGCATTATGAACAAAATATCATCATCTGGAATGCAAATGGACTAAGCCAACACGAACTAGAACTAAAAGAATTTATAAAATACAATAATATTGATGTACTAAAGAATTCAGAAACACATTTCACAAGTAAAAGCTTCATCAGAATACCAGGCTACAACATCTGCACCACAAATCTCCCAGATGGAACGGCTCATGCTGGCGCAGCCATTATAGTAAGCAACAAGCTAAGCTGAACTAGATCAATACAGGCACGAACACAATCAATCAACCACAATTCCAATAGAAGATAAAAACGGACCTTTAAACCTCTTAGCCATATACTGCCCCCCAAAATATAAAATAGTAACCCTGCAGTATGAAAGCTACTTAAAGTCACTTGGGTGCAGATTCATAGCAGGCGGTGATTGCAATGCTAAACACATACACTGGAGTTCAAGATTATCCAACACCAGTAAAAAAAATCTTCCAAAAGCAATTCGCAATAATAATTGCAAACGCCTAAGCACCGGCGAACCTACTTACTGGAATACTGACCCAAATAAAACACCTGATTTAATAGACTTCTGCATCATTAAAAACATACAGATAGTGGGTTAAGTGGCGTAGTGGGTTAAGTGCGACGCTCACACGCCAAAGGGTCTAGGTTCGATTCCTGGCTGAACAGCTAGAATTTCCCACGACACCACCTCTTTCGAACTGCTGACAACACTCAACGAGTAACAACTGTCTAAGGAAGCTTCTCAAACTTTCCCGTTCGGAGTCGGCATAAACCTGTAGGTCCCTTCTACTCGTGAGAGAACAGTAGCGCGTACAACACGCGTAGTTGATGAGCAAGCTAGGCCCTGGTCCCCCTGTGGACTGTCGCGCCAACAATTATTATTATTATTCCATGGATCTGTCTTTCTGCATTGTACTTCTAATGGAAAGAATGAATTTTTTTAGAATATTTTCTACTTGCTGTGGAATACTTTGCCGGAATTTGGCAAAGCGACTAAATAAACCTTTCGTACCTTTTAGTCATGTACAGCTGAATAGGGTCTGAATAAGATAGAGATAAAACCCCACGTTTGCATGGAACAAAACCCCTCACTTCAGTTTTCGCAGGCCAATTGCTCCACACAACAACAATCAACTGCCAAGAGTCAAATTAAATTCCTGTCGGATGTTGTTCTTTATACGATTGCAATCATC
Source organism: Eristalinus aeneus (assembly GCA_955652365.1). Classification (NCBI taxonomy): domain Eukaryota; kingdom Metazoa; phylum Arthropoda; class Insecta; order Diptera; family Syrphidae; genus Eristalinus; species Eristalinus aeneus. The sequence continues at coordinate 39,126,981 of OY019134.1, read as the reverse complement.
ACCAGTCCGTTGTTATGGGCACTGCCTTCCGACTGCATTGCGGCTCAAAATTATAAAATCAACTCAAACCTGAACGCAACTTCCTCAGTTGCGATAAAAAAAAATCGTTTTTCATTGCGCCCCGACCAGCCGCTGCGTAAAACAGAACAATTAAATATTCCATCAAATTACGGTTCGTACTTGCCCGAGGGGATTGCTTTATGAGCGACTTGTGTCCGCAGCTTGTGGGATCCGGAGATACCTTCCATGAGTTTCTCACCTCGGGGCGCACCCGTGTGCGTTGAATTTGCTCCATGCGACGTCACATCGCATCGCATCACTTTTGAGATTAACGGTAATTAAAATAACATTCAATTAATAAACAAATGATTAATACCAACAAAAGGATAATGAAGCACGTGCTCGTACCTCCGGTTCGCCATGTGACATCCGGCCCGGTGTGGGTGACTTAATTAACCGACATTTCCCCTGGCATCCGCCTCCTGTGGCCGCCCCGCCCACATCACTTAATCATAGTCATTCGCGTCATTAACAATGTAAATTACATCGAAAGCCATTGGAAATTGTGCTCTCTCCACACATAGTTCCTAGTTTCCTGCCAGTGCGATGTAACGATGAACGAGTGGGGGGAGTAGTTCTGCAGAACTTTCTTCCGGGACGGGGTTTCCCCTTCGTCCTCCGCTCTGCGGGTTGAATTATTTCAAAGTTTTAATTAAAATTCAATGAACATCGAGGAGCGTTAAAAAGAATAAGATATCGACGGGCCGGGGCGGGAAACCATTGGATGTCCGACAGAGAGTCACAGTTAAATTGGGTGAATAACGCGTTGTGCAACCAAACGACACGGATGCTGTGTGAGTGGGTGTACTTTCGTGTAATTAAAATGTTGAATCCTGCACTGACTGCAGTTGACTGATAAAACAAAGTGGAAACGAAGCTGCGGGCAACGAAATGAAAACTTTTCACAAATTTGTATATGTAGTAGAAATCGCCGTGGTGGTCAAAAGAATATCTGTCATTGACATCAGTTGACATTGTACCATTTCGCTGATCATTAAAAGTTTTACAGAACCGAAAACCAAGGACGATTGTCTGTAGTGTTGTTTGCAGTACAGTAAGCAACAGAATCCAATCAGGTGTTTAGTTTTTTACATTCGGTTTCTGCGCCAGAACAGAACAGAAGCCTTGACTGATTACATTGGTATAAGCCAAATTTTTAAACTGTAGAATCCATCATTGCCATCAAAGAAGCGTCACGTCACCACCCAGAAGGAACTCATGGCTTGACGACGAGTGCAGGCAAGCGCATGCGGCCATACAACACGTCTATAAGGCAACGCTGCATCGAACAATGAGGGATGTTCGTAAGCTCTACGAACAGAGAAGAAGGGAAGAGCACCGGCTTCTTAGAAGGAAACAGAAAGAGCATGAGAACCGTGCGGTCGAGGAAATGGAAAGGTGTTATGGCAGGAATGAAGTCCGAAAATTTTACCGAAAGGTAAGATAGCCATCCGGTGGATACAAGACTCGGACCGAAGCCTGTCGGGGTCAAAACGGACAACTCGTGGTAGAGTCGCAGTCTGTGCTGAGAATCTGGAAGGCTCATTTCTGCAGACACCTCAACGGCAACGACGGCTCCAATTCCGCAGTTAGGCAGAATGTTCCACTCAATTTGGATGATGTTAGACAAGAAATCCATCCCCCCGACTTAGACGAGGTGAAGATAGCAATATCCAAACTGAAGTCGAATAAAGCTGCTGGAGCGGACGGACTGTCCGCAGAACTATTTAAAGCAGTTGGAGATGGTTTGGTTGGGTGCATGCACCAGGCCATCTGTGAGATATGGTCGGAAGAAAGAATGCCCTGTGAGTGGAATCTCAGCGTCGTTTGCCCGGTTTACAAGATAGAAGACTCCTTTCACTGCGCCAATTATCGAGAGATCAGCCTTCTTAACATCGCCTACAAGATCCTCTCTGCCGTATTGTGTGAGCGTCTGAAAAAGTTTGTCCATAACTTGATAGGTACCTATCAGTGTGGTTTCAGGCCTGGGAAGTCCACGATAGACCAGATCTTCACTTTACGGCCTGGATCCTGAAAAAGACTCAAGAAGTGCAAATCGACACTCACCACCTATTCGTCGACTTAAAGGCCACGTATGACAGTGTGCATAGAGACGAGTTATACAGTGCCATGTCTAGTTTTGGCATTTCTAACAAACTCGTCAGATTGTATAGGATGACGATGGAGAACTCTCGTTGCTCCGTCAAGGTCGATAGCGAACTCACCGAGACCTACAATGTCAAAAAAGATTTTAGACAAGGCGACGCACTGTCATGTGACTTCTTCAACATCATCCTCGAGAAGATTGTGCGTAACTCACAAGTCAACACCAGAGGCATGATCTTCCAAAAGTCAGTCCGATTGCTATCTTATGCTGATGACATTGACGTGGTTCGACGAACACAACGAGCCGCCAATGAGGCGTTTGCTGGCACTGAAGTGGAAGCGTCTAAAATGGGTCTGCCGGTAAATGAGGGCAAAACAAAGTACATGCTGTCGTCAAGAAAGGACACACAACATTGACGTCTCGGACAGAATGTTGCACTAGACAGTAGAAAATTTGAAGTAGTCAAGGACTTCGTCTACCTCAGCTCCGTGGTAAATAGGGACCACAACACCAGGACCGAAATCAAACGCAGAATCGCTCTTGCCAATCGCTGTTTCTTTGGGCTCAAGAGGCGATTGAGTAATAAAGCCCTCTTTCGAAGGACTAAGCTGACCTTATATAACAGCTTGATCATCCAAGTCCTACTTAATGGCGCGGTAACCTGGAAGTTACCAAAGGCGGATGAGAAAGTCCTTAGTCTTTACGAGAGAAAAGTTTTGCGTTCGAGTTTTTTCCTGTCTGCGTTGATGGCATCTAGAAGTGAAGATTTAACGACAAACTTTATGGGTTGTACGGCAACATGCGCGTGCTCAAGCGTCTGCGGATACAATGCTAAAGATGGCTTGGCCAAGCAGAGCGTATGGACACCACTGCTCCGGCCTGAAAAGTCTTTGAATCCGAGCCATTGGGACAACGCAACAGAGGACGGCCTAGACTAAGAAGGCGCACACAAGTGGAAAAGAACATCAACCAACTTGGAGTGCGCAACTGGAGGCAGCTGGTGAAAGATCGTGCTGGCCGGAGAGGCATGTTGGTCCACCCCGGGCTATAGCACCACAAGTAGAAGAAGAAGAAGAAAATAAAATGCAAATAGTCCTTTGATATACCAACTGTCCCGGCTATCTTGCGCCCTTCAATCATCGGTCTGCCGTACGAGGTCGTAGATGTTGTCCTCTGTGGTAACCGCCTTTGAGAAACATAAACGCAGCAAATCAACGAAAGTCACGCGAGGAGAGGTGAATGGGAATAGTTACAGAAGGAAGCAAGGCTATCCTTGTGATTACCGTTGTGATAGACTTTCCCAAATCAAGAACCATTTAACAGATTTATTCCGGTCTTAAAAGACTCAGTTTAAAGTACACACCCGACCGCTGTCTTTTCCTTGGATGCAAAAGATTCAAATTTCTTTGAGGTTTGGCTGTTTCATGTCACAAAAAAATGCTTTGCAACTCATTTCCTTCAATTCCAAAAGTCGTATAACGTCGTAAAAAACGATATTACATCCTATATCCATGTTCCTCTCGTAAGAATGCAGTTAATTGTAACGTAACCTTGTTTGGAGTGTAATTTACTCTGCGGAGCAATATCTGGTATTCAAAAGGAACCACCACACAATTTTTATGGAATACTTTCCAGAAAATTACTAGTGTTCCGCTTTGAAGATATGTTGAAACTCCTCTTAACAGAAACTAAAGAACCATATCTTCAGAGCCACACTTTGCAATATCCACGATACGAATGTTCCAAACTGATATCATTTGTCACACAACCGCAAACTTGTGAGCCGTTTCGAATATCGCGTTCAAATGACCTTTTAACAAGGAAGACATTTTTCCACAGTCACTCGCAAGTCCCTGTCAACGACCATTTAACTATCCCTCCCCACAGAGAACACTGTGAAACGATACTCACCACGCCCATGCGTATACTTATGGACGAATACTCATAGCCACAAGTAATTCCATCTAACCGCATAGCATTATGTAAATTGCCAAACAAACTTATGTACAAACTTTTAAGGCCAAATGTGCCCGCAAAACTCTATCAAATGAAATTCCTTTTAATAATATTCACCCCCAAAGTCAACAGAGAATGTTTTGAACTGGCATACGATGCCCTTGGAGCGGAGAGAGAACAAAACTGCCAAAACAACAGCGGCAACAACCGCCATCGACCGTCAACGACTGCCGCCGGTCAAAAGAACCTCAAAGCCCCAACAACAAAGACTCATCCAGCTTCTGTAAATATTTGAGCATTCACCAACGGGGCCCGTCGAGCTGCGCTCCCAAGAGCTTTTTCTGTTCATACGCATCAATTAAAATTATTATTTGTCGGTTGCTCGTCGACCGAAAACTCGAGAACAACAGACAAACTTACATAATGCGCGTTTTGGATGATTTTGTTTTTCTTTAGTTTTTTTCACGTTTTTTTTTCGTTCGTTTTTTGTTACGTTCGCTTTATTTGAAGTTTAACGGTAATTTTTTATGGGGAAAAACTGGGCGAGAAAACCTTGGATGAACTACTTGCGATGCGCTCGATGCTTCGCCAAACGGTGTACGGCCTTGTTGGCAGGATGGTTTCCAGCGTGAACACCGTGGACAGCTCCGGCTTTGTTGGAGTGATGAGGGGTTCCTCCAGGGGCGTGATGAACCGGAGCGTGAACACCGTGACTGCGTGCCCTACGAACAACTGCATGGTGCGGAGAGTGCTTCAGCGGGGAAAGTGCCTTTTTCGATTGCGTCTGTCTCGAACGTGGGCTGGCCGCAACGGCAACGGCTAACAAAACCACAAGAAGGAAGACCTACAGGGTGAGAGTTTGAGAATGTGTGTAATTCGAGTCCAATGACGGTGACGGTCAACTCACCAACTTGAACATCGCGTGTGAATGTCGGGGGGTCTGAGAGTGAACTAAATGCCTCCTCGTTGACTGCACTCATTTTTATAGGCGGACACACAAAACGTTTAATCAGTCCAGCCAGACTCAAAGCAAAATCCGAGATGAGACAACATCTTTTATGGTTTTCACGTTTGGCAGCGACGACTTGGACAGCAGAGCAGGCCAACGCATGTGATCCATCCCACTGCGCTAGGGCCATTAAAGGCTAATATCGTATACGGCTGGTAGAGGCTTCAAGTGTGCGCGGGGCAGTGTTATACCTGACCTAGGTAATGACTCTTTTTATTGACCTTTTATTCGTTTTTGTGTTTTTTGCTCCTCCTTGCTTTTCTGTGTTCCTCATTGCTTCTTCGTGTGGAATAGGAGGTTTGAAAAATATTTGCTCTCCATTAAGAGGCGGATAAGCGCTGCTCTGCCCGTGGCTTTTAATGAATATGTATGACCGGGCGTACATGCACGATGGTCCAATGGAAATTAAATGGTCACTTTGATCACTTGCCGGTGCGCGGAGTTGAGGCGTGTATCTGGAACAATAAATCCGTGACTCCACGCCGATGTGGCAACAAATCCCGATGATAAGATGTGTGAACTTTCTTCGGGGAATTCTACGGCCGTCAGATGTTTGACTTAATTCGAGAACATCACCCGGCTACAGTGTGGGGAACAAATTAAGTTCCTGTTCATTTTTAAATTTGTGTTTGTGGCAAGCAAAGTACATGCTGCCATCAAGGAAAGACGCACAACATCGGTGTCTCGGACAGAGCGTTATACTAGCCAGCGAGGTAGTCAGCGAATTCGTATACCTCGGGTCCGCGGTAAATAAAGACAATGTCAGTATCAAGATCAAACGCAGAGTCGTTCTTGCCAATTCCTCAAGACCGAATTGAGAAATAGAGCCCACCAAGCTGGCTGTGTATATTACATTAAACGAAGGTTACTGCCTGGTAATACAATGGACCAGTGCTTGAGTCTGAGCGCTTCAGTGCAGTATATCCCAACCTCCAACAAAAAAAAAAACGCTGGCTGGGTATAACAGCTTGATTATCCCACAAAAGCGGACAAAGGAGCCCTTAGTCTCTCGAAAGAAAAGTTCTGCGATCAATTTGTAGCACTATTTGCACATGGAGAAGAAGATTCAACGGCGAACTTAATGATCTATACGGCGGCATGCGCCTGGTCGAGCGTTTTCGGGTTCTATGCTAATTATGGGTACTACTGCTTCGAACCGAAAAGTCTTCGAATCCGAACCATTTGGGCGGAATAGAGGCAACAGAGAAAGGCCTAAGCTGAGATGGCGCATACAGGTGGAAATGGATCTAACCAACTTTGAGTAAGTACTTGAAGACAGCTGGCGTCATCGTTTTGGCTGAAGAGGCATGTCGGTTGAGGCCCTGGATCGCCACACAAAGAAGAGGCTGAATTTTGTGAAAAGCACTGTGTGATTACCCGCCCATCTTGGAGGGCGTACGAAAGCTCGGACAATTATACCAGGTATACCGGTTTTGTTTTTTGAAAATAAAACAGTAATTATTAATGGGAAAGTAAAAACATTTTATTCAAAGCATTGAGCATTGTTCTCTACACATTTTGACCACCTTTCTGGCAATTTGTGAATACCACGCCAATAAAATTGTTCGTCTTTTAAAGCAAACCAATCAGACACCCAATTTTCGGCATCCTTGTAGGAATCAAAGTGCTGCTCAGCCAATGCGTGTCCCATCGATGAAAACAAATGGTAGTCGGAAGGAGCCAAGTCTGGTGAATACGGCGGGTGGAGTAGCTACTCCCAGCCAAGTGTTTTGATTGAATCCTCAACCGGTTTTGCTTTGTGTGCAAGTGCATTGTCATGGAATGGAGCAAACTTACCTTGCCGTGTCTTCTGGGCCATTCTGATCGTTTCTCGATCAATGCATGGTTCAAATTGATCTTTTGTTGTCGGTAGCGATCAGTATTAACGGTTTCACCAGGTTTTAGGAGCTCGTGGTACAGCACACCTTTCTGGTCCCACCAAACACACAGCATTGTCTTCTTGCCGAATCGATCTGGTTTTGCAGTCGACGTTGATAGCTGTCCCAGATTAACCCATGATTTTTTCCGTTTAGGCTTCTTAAAATAAATCCATTTTTCATCGCCAGTAACAATCCGATGCAAAACCGATTTTCTTTCGTGTCTTTGAAGCTAAATTTCACAAGTGTTTTTTCGGTTTTCCATCTGTCTTTCATTCAATTGATGTGGCACCCCTTTGAAACACTTTTGGATCTTTCCCATAGCTTTTAAACGGTCAGAAATTGTCTATTGTGCAACATTTAACATTGCTGCCATTTGCTTTTGACTCAAAGTGTCATCTCCATCCAATATCGTATCGAGCGGGCGTCTAAAACGTTTATAACTGGCTGGCTATATGCTGAAGCATATTGGATAATGTGCGACACTTATCCAAGAAGCTCACGCACGCTTCTTAGACTGAACACATCGCATTTTTTCCCCAGGGACTCAGTGATTGACAAAATTTATAAGGTTGTCAAATATCAAATTTCTTCCGCCTTTTTGTCTTTTGAACTATCCGGCCAAGTACAAAGCGCTACAGAGCTCGTATCTGGCAATACTATACATCATTTGAAAGGTCTTGACATAACCTACAAATAACCTACGCAATGCATGATTAGTTTGAATATTGCGTTCAACAGATATAGACGTGTAAACATGGAGCTCACTAACGCAGAAATTCACGCTATTTTAAAGTTTTCCTTTGTTAAAGCCAAATCTGCTAGAGACACGTTCCGTGATATTAATGATGTTTTGGGGGATGGTACTCTATCACTTCGAACCGTGGAGGAATGGTTTCGACGATTCAGAGCCGGTGAAAACGACACCATGGATAAGCCAGGCGGTGGAAGACCTGTGACGACGAATACCGATCATGGAAATCATCGAGTTAGACCGGCATGTGGCATCTCGTGACATCGCCAGGAGATGGGAGCTAGTCACCAAACCATTTTAAAGTATCTGCAGAGCACTGGATAGAAACAAAAGCTTGATGTTTGGGTGCCGCATGATTAGACGCAAAAAAACCTTTTGGACCGAATCAACGCCTGCGATATGCTGCTGAAACGGAACGAACTCGACACATTTTTGAAGAGGATGGTGACTGTCGACGAAAAATGGATCACAAACGACAATGTCAAGCGAAAACGGTCGTGGATGAAGACCGGTGAATCGTCTCAATCAGTGACCAAGCCGGGATTGACGGCCAGGAAGGTTTTTCTGTGTGTTTGGTGGGATTGAAAGATAATCATCCACTATGGGCTGCTCCCATATGGCTAGACACTTAATTCTACCATCCACTGCTCGCATATGGCCAGATACTTAATACTACCATCCACTGCGAACAATTGAACCGCTTGAAGCAGGCGATCGACCAGAAGCGTCCAGAATTGGCCAACGGGAAGGGATTAGTTTTAGACAACACACTTCCTTGATGCCTCGTCAGAAGCTACGGGAGCTCGGATGAGAGGTTTTATGGCATCCACCACAAAGCCCGGAGATAGTCCCAAGTGATTACCACCCGTTCCTGTCCATGGCGATAGCCCTTGGTGGTGTGAAGTTGAACTTAAAAGAAACTTGTGAAAAGTGGCTGTCCGAGTTCTTCGCAAATAAGGAGTGGGGCTTCTACAAGGGGGATATTATGAAGTTGCCGTCTAAATAGAAACAACGAACAAAACGGTGCATATTTGAACTAAATCCCATCACTGTAATACTTTTTATGAAGCTTTGAATGAAGAGCAAAAGAGCGGAAGGAAGATATTATAAATTTTTAGTTTCATATTGAACTGAATTTGGTGTGTGTGCAAAATTTTCAAGAGTACAAATCTACCACTAAAAGTTTTGCGTAATGAAAGCAATTCACTGTGCCCTGCATTTTCTTTAAATAATAATAATAATTCTTGGCGCGACAGTCCACAGGAGGACCAGGGCCTAGCTTGCTCATCAACTACTCGTGTTGTGCGCGCTACTGTTTTCTCACGATTAGAAGGGACCTACAGTTTCTTGCCGACTCCGAACGGCGAAGTTTGAGAAGCTTTCTTAGACAGTTATTACTCTTTGAGTGCTGTCAGCAAGTCGAAAGAGGTGGTGCCGTGAAAAAATCAAGGTGTTCAGCAGGAAATCAAACCTAGACCCTTCTGCGTGTGAGCGTCGCACTCTACCCACTACGCCACGGCGGCCACTTTCTTTTTAAATAAAATTGCAAAAACCTAAAAGAGTCTAAAGTCTAACACTACAACGGACGAAAATCTTCAAAACACAAAGAGATTAAAGCTCAAAATCCCGAACGTTGAGCGTGTAAAATTTGTACACCCACAAATTCAGAATAGAGACTTTAAATCTAAATGAAATTACAACCGCCGATCAACCAAAAAGTCAAAATTTGAATGTCGAAAATAAGTTGTTTTGTGCCTACTTCTATGTGAGTTAGATTGATTCCAAGAATACCTTTATTACAAGTGTATGCCCTTACTTTTCAGCCAGCACATCAGTCGCAGTTTATTTAGTTTCACGCTGCCTCTCTTTGCTCTATATCGTTCCCTCAACTTGTGTTCAACCTAAAAAAAAACTCACTTGTCTCGGCGCATGAATTTTCTTAACATTTACGTTTGCCGACAACACTGTCAACTACATACCAATTACACAACAACAGGTTTCAGCTTATTTATGTCTTCATCCGGGACGCGTGGCGAGTTCAAAAGCCCATTCATGAATCTGTAACGCTTTCTTCTCGCATTACGCTTACAATGTTCTTGCTCATCAAACGGGTTTAATTGTCGGCCATTTCCTGGAGTTTTAATAGACCTCTGTCGTCAAGCGAATCATACTAATGCGCGACGACGCGGTGTTTTGTGCAGGTACTTGTGATCTTTTGTCTGACGATATGAACTCTTCCATGAACTTTTCTTATTGCAGAAATAAAGGCGTCTACGCTGGAAGTACATATATACTTGTCCATTGAGTTGGGCAGACGACGGACTGACTAACGTATATGTTCAAATATATTGCGAATCACCCGTAGACATGCTGGAGGCAGAGTCTTAAATCAATAACGAAGAAGCTATTAGAAAAGAATTTGCTTTGAACGACCGTGTGTACACATGAATTCCCGTGAAGGTTGAATCTATACATCTGCCTGTGTCCATTGCTAATGTAAACAGCCTCATGTTTGTATGTCTTAAACAAATTTTTAGGAATCTGTTTCACTTTTGTTTCATTATGAAAACTACAAAAACTCATTGGAATCAGTAATTCAACCAGAATTGTAAAATTCAAATATTTTTAAAGTACACCGTCATTAAGGCGTTAAATGAAATGCGGTTAAATATAATTTCAATTATCCGCTCAACTACATTCATACACACTTTTGAGCGCAAGCGTCGGTATGTAGAAAGCCTCAGTGCAGCGGTCTGAATTCATGCGGTTTCACAAGTTGTGTCACGATATGAGGAATCCCTCCTGTAACCAGTCACCTTAGCGACGGGTGTGGATTCCATTCAGCGCAAGGGTCGCGATATTTCCATCAACATTCAGTTCCATAGAATCGTATAAAATCCCTACACATTGCGCATAATTTAAATGAGTGAAGCGACGATAATAAATTTCAGTGTGTACAAATATTGGTGTACGTGTTGACAATTGTTGACATTTAATTGATAGCCAACAGCTGGCGACGAACCGCTTCGCTGCAATTGAATGACAATGCAAATAAACCCCTTAACCAGCACTAACGAGTTTTGCCAACAGAAGCACTGCGGATTGGGACAGTATCTGTTTCATTCCACTCTTGGTCTGTGGGTTTTATTGTGAAAATGTAAATACCGGATTATGAAATTGTATTTAAACCTTAAAGTGACCTTCACGTTCCTTGGTCTTCAAGGAATATTTCCTTCATCCTTTTAATATATGAGAAAGCCTTAAGGGACTGCCAAGTCCAAGTAGACCAAACCGAAAGCAACCGCTTGGAGTAATGAGTCCTCGCTTTCAAAAATAGTTTAAGTAAAAAATTAGGTTCTGAGAAAAAGAGTGCTCTTTCTATACTAATTTTTCAGCTAGAAACCTGTTTTTATGAGACCGTACCGAACTTTGGACCTATGTCGATAAATTTACCGTTATAAACAAGTGACTTCTAAAAAGTATTTGGAGCCGTAGACTAGATAGCCAGGCAAGGCTTTAGACCACTGGACTCGAAGCCTGTCAAATATAGTGTTTTCACGGTAGGTAGGTAGGTTAAGGTGGCTGATGAAGGCACTTAGTCCCATACAGGACCATTGTGCTGCCACACTATGTGAGAAGAACCTAAAACCAGCTGGAGCTGATAATAAAGTTTAAAATGTCGGCGGGAGGGGTTTTATTGAGGTCATGTAGGCCGTTGAGGAAGTAGCTTCCAAAGCGCTTGTATCTGAGGCGCGAGAGCGCCGGGCATGTGCATAACAGGCGTAGGAGAGTTTCTGATTCTTCCTCATCCCTGCAGCTTCTGCAAAAATCGTTTGAGGGAGCCCCTAGCCTGCTAGCATGCTCACCGATTAGGCAGTGCCCGTTTATGGCTCCCATGACCAGGCTTATGTCAGATCTTTTGAGCGATAGTAGCAGTCTGTAGCGTTTGGGTTCAAGAGAGGGCCACACCTCCTTGGAGACGCGACAAAGATTATGATTAGACCACCTTGGATTAGTCTGATGGATCGCGTTCAAGTGCAGTTCTGACTTGCATGTGGCGAGAGGTATACCGAGGTGTTCGTGTTCCTGAAGTAGTGGTTGCATTGTGGCAAGCCTCTCCTGTATGGCGCCTTAGATCGTCAAATCCCAAACTTCAACTTAATTTATGACAGGGATTCTGTACGTGACAGAGGAATGTCTCTGGACCTGGAATGTCTCTGTGACCTGGCACCCAGCACAGGCATATATTGAACTGCTCAGCCATCTCATCTAAGGATGTGCCGCAGTTCATGACCGTCTTAGAGTTTGATGAGACAGATTCCAGGTCCCTGAGTGCTGCCTGACTATCCGTAAGAATAAGGATATCAGCTGAGGATATACTATTACTCTTCAGCCAAGACAGTGCTTCGCGAATGGCCATTACTTCAGCTTGGAACACGCTACAGTGATTGGGAAGTCTGGACTTTAGACTAAGGTTTTACGACGTACCAATAAAACAATTTGGTTTTCTTACTTATCGAAGCTTACACTTTTCGAGATTCGGGGCGTTTTGGAAATTTGAAGCTCGGGATTTTGTGCGGCAATTACAAACTTCAATTACAGGATTCTGTGGGTCTCCTGTATAACGCCTTAGATCGTCGAATCCCAAACTTCAACTTAATGTATGACAGGGATTCTCTACGTGACAGAGGGTGGACATGTACTTAAAGTACAGTAACTTGCCGGACATGTACTTTAAGTACTTGTACCTTAATGTACTTTAAGCCGGAGATGTACTTAAAGTACATGTCCGGCAAGTTACCCAAAATCAACTGAGAGATTAATGCTTTATGTATCCAAACTTTGTGGTGAATATTTTATTTAAATACACAATTGGGGAGAGGCTCAAATTTCTTAAAAACAGTGCACATCTTAAAAGTATTTCATCAAACAAAAAAGCCTTTCATAAACAATTTATACACCTTGAGTGCAAATGGTGCAGTAAAATATTTCAGGATAATAGGCCTTTCGGCCGATGCGCTTGTACAGCAAGTCTTGCACATGCATGTGGTCATCATGTTTGCATATCCTGCATTTCGCACAAATTATAAGAACAAATTTAAAATGCTCTTATTTACGCATGGCATGGTGAAAATGATAATTTGAATTTTCATTTTTCTCAAAAAATATTTATTTATTCATAAATTTCTACTTTGCACCCCTCAGATATAATACACTTGTGACAGCATTTGTTCCATTCCTCGAAGCTGTTCTAACATGTACTTTTTGGTATACCCTTGGACTCTCTCAGCCATTCGATCTGTATCTCATCAATCGCAGCATTACGCCGTCCTTCCATGGGTCTCATCAGTTTCGGGAAAAGAAAAAATCGCATGTGGCCAAATCTGGGGAATACGGGAGCTGAGGCATGAAATGGTGTTCTTTTTGACCAAAAAGTAACGAATACGCAATAATGACCGAGTGCACTATCGTGGCCGCCGTGGTGTAGTGGGTAGAGTGCGAAACTTATACGTTGAAGGTCCAGGGTCGATTCCTAGTTCGAATCTTTCACGGCAACACCTCCTTCGAGGTGACAACACTTAAGAAAGAAAGCTTTTCAAATTTTTGCCGTTCGGAGTCGACAAAAAACTGTAGGTCCCTTCTACTCGTGAGAGAACAGTAGCGCGCACAACACAAGTACTTGATGAGCAAGCTAAGCCCTGGTCCCCCTGTGGAGTGTTACGCCATACAATAAAAATTCCATGAATACTGTTTACATAATGCGGGACGTATTGCTTCTCCCAAACGGTGTATACCTTCAAAATAACACATTACTCAATTAGTCCCAGGGCTGATGTGATTGGAAAAATCCTTTTAATAAAATTCTGTAGAGATTTTTTGCCTGAATGCAAAAAGAATCGATTAATGGGTTGACTAGTTAGTCTGTAAATATACAACATATCACTTAATAAGTCCCAGGACTGACATATAGGGCGCGCCACTAATATAAAATCCATATTATTTTTAGGAAGTACAAACATTGAAATGATGCCTGGCAAATGTTCATGACAATCTAGTATTTCGATACCTTTTTTATAAAACGATTTATCTTTGGCCTAAAAATAGGCTTCAGACTCATTCGAGTCATATTTATTTCCGGCGATCATCTTTTTTAAGTCTGAAAAGAGGTAGAAATCTCTGGAGAATACTGTGGATGCGGAAGACATTCAAAGCATACTTCGTGTAATTTGGCCACGAATTGTGACACGGTGCATTGTCTTGTCTTGGATCTTCTGCACATGGGACCGTTGTTTTGCAATTTCTTACTTCAAATGTGTCAATAATGCCATGTAGTATTTGCTGTTGAACCTTTTGCCTTTCTCAAGATAGTCAACGAATTATTTTCTGATGCCATAACCTTGCCAGCTGACTTTTGCGTTTTTGGACGTATTGGGCGTGGTTCACCGGCTGCTGTCCGTTCTCCGGAAAATATCGTGCTAGGAGCCACCAATATCAACATCTTAGATGAGAATAACTCACTTGTCTTAAGATACATGAAAATGATGGCCTCCAAGGGTTTGACATGCGTAATCACACGTCCCACTCGTGTCAATATATCAAATAACACCGAGACGCAGATCGACCACATATAAGGTTGTCAAATATCTCCTCCCTTCCCCCCCTTCCGCCTTTTTGTCTTCTGAATTTTCTGGCTATGTACAAAGCGCTACAGAGCTCGTATCTGGCAATACTATACATCACTTGAAAGGTCTTGACATAACCTACAAAACGACGCAATGCATGATTAGTTTGAATATTGCGTTCAACAGATATAGACGTGTAAACATGGAGTTCACTAACGCAGAAATTCACACTATTTTGAAGTTTTCTTTCGTTAAACGCAAATCCGCTAGAGAAACGTTCCGTGAGATTAATGATGTTTTGGGGGATGGTACTCTATCAATTCGAACCGCGGAGGAATAGTTTCGACTATTCAGAGCCGGTGAAAACGACACCATGGATAAGCCAGCCGGCGAAAGACCTGTGACGACGAATACCGATGGAATCATGGAAATCATCGAGTTAGACCGGCATGTGGCATCTCGTGACATCGCCAGGAGATGGGAGTTAGTCACCAAACCATTTAAACCATCTGTAGATGGCTGGATACAAAAAAAAGCTTGATGTTTGGGTGCTGCATGATTTGACGCAAAAACACCTTCTGGACCGAATCAATGCTGCTGAAACGGAACGAACTCGACACATTTTTGAAGCGGATGGTGACTGGTGACGAAAAATGAACCACATACGTCTATATCAAGCGAAAATGGTCGTGGTTGAAAGCCGGTGAATCGTCCCAAACAGTGGTCAAGCCGGGATTGACGGCCAGAAAGAATTGGCTGTGAGTTTGGTAGGATTGGAAGAGAATCATCCACTATTAGCTGCTCCCATATGGCCAAACGCTGAATTCTACCGTTTACTGCGAACAACGGGACAGCTTTAAACAGGCGATCGACCATAAGCGTCTAGAATTGCCCAACAGGAAGGGTGTAGTGTTCCACCAGGACAACGCCACACCACACATTTCGTTGATTCCTCGTCAAAAGCTACGGGAGCTCGGATGAGAGGTTTTATTGCATCCACCATATAGCGCGGACATTTGAATACGCCAATTGAATACCACCTGTTCCTGTCCATGGCGAACGCCCTTGGTGGTGTGAAGTTGAACTTAAACGAGACTTGTGAAAAGTGGCTGTCCGAGTACTTCGCATATAAGGAAAGGGGCTTCTACGAGAGGGGTATTATGGAGTTACAGTCTAGATGGAAAGAGAAGAGAACTAAACGGCGCATATTTGAACTAAATCCCATCACTGTAACACTTGTTATGAAGCATTGAATGAAGAGCGTTTGCATAACTTGGCAACTGACAAAATGACTACCACTTAAAGTAATGTCACCAATTTAAAGGCTTTGAACCAAACACCTTATACTTGTATACTCGGAAAGTGTAAATTCAAATACCCTCGCAAGCTCACAACTCAAATCGGCAGAGTGCAGGGATTGCCGTGAATGTTACCTCATATCACTTTTTTGTCTTTCTGCTTTGAACCCACGCAATTTGTTCGTTGTTATATCCTTTAGCCAGACTTTCGATAATCGCAAATGCCAAGGTATCCATTAGTTACGTAATATCCGTTTCTTCCGGTATCTGTATCATTAGGCACGCTGACCCCTCGTGAACTCTCCAGGGGAAGTAATGCGTATCCATGTCAAACCGCTGGTATTCTGGTAATCATTTCCTTCTTGGAACACACCCAACCCACTCGAATTTGTGATTTGATAAACAGTCTTCGACGCTGACCCAGCTCGAGTCTCTCGACACAAAGCAACCTTCCACGGCCCTCAACAACCAACCCCAACCCTGCCCATTCGGGGTACTGAAATAAACCCTAATTGCAAAGGCTCCTCTTAAAATTGCCATTTAGCCATGCGATTTCCCCAAGGACACCGGTTTGCCTCACAGTGCCACGTTCCACCGAAATCACCAAAGCAATCAGGACAAAGTAAATTTTCATTTGTTGCTTGAGAGAAAAAAACGTAGTCCTCAGCGTCGGCCCTTTCATCTGCCACACCTACCGGCATGAATACCAATAAGGTCTCTCGTTCATATGAAAATCATATTAATTCCAAGCGAAAGCATTTCCAATGCCTTCAAACCAATCCAACGAGTAGTCGGGCGCCAGGGAGCCCTAAAAAATGTCCTTATTAAATTCACCAATCGTAAGAGTTGTGTATTTTTTTTCGCCGGTCCAAAAGAGCAGCCCCACGTCTCCCTAGAGACTGGGCTTACGCGAAATTTATTTGGCAGACTTTCATTTTCACAGTAACCCCCCGGTTGGCAGTTCCTTCGGCGCAAAGCTTTCCTCGGTCGCAGCCATTACATTCTTTTGACACGAATTAATAAACAGCCATGGGACCGATTTCCGTCTCGGGTCCTTTGTGGTCCCTTTTCATTAGCAACCACTCTCATTTTGCACTTTTCTTTTTTCATTACAGGATGAATCTGCTTGCGGCCGTTGGCGTTTTGCTCGTCACAATTTTGGTATTCCAGACGACTGTGATTAATGGGGCCAAAAGCTTGGCAGAGCACAAGCAGCACTCGCTTACGAAGCAACATCTGTCCGCTGAAATTCAGCCAGACGTAGCCGCCGGTGCTCTCGTTCGCAACGCACGCGGGGCTAAAGCTTCTAATCAAGGAACCGAAGCTGGTGCTGGTAAGCGCGGCAAGAATAGTAAAAAACTAAACAAGAGCACGCACTTGGACAATTCAAACGCACCGGGATCATCATCTGCTCAAAGCATGGCCGCTGACACAAGTCGTCAGCAAGAGCAGCAACCGTCTGCATCTTCCTCATCTGCACAACACCAGCACAATAAGTCGAAGCAAAGGCAAATGCTGAAGTCACAACAGCACCAAACTCACGTGAAGCGCGGAGGGGGTAACGCCAAGGCGGCTGCCGACAAGAAGTCAGACGAACAGAAACGTAAGTACATCACCGGGCGTTGGCTGTGGGTGGGCAAGAACTAAAAAGGTTTTTGATGTTTTCACAGCGAGTTTCTTTGGCCGACAGAAATGTTATGAGGGTTGTTCGTTTTTACATCTTCTTGTGACAGTTCTTTTTTGTTTTCCTTTTTTCTCTCACTCAAACCGCATAAAGGCGCACGCCCACAGGAGGAGTTTCATGAATTCATAAATCCGCCCATTAGCATGTCAGCAGGGGCTGAGACGGGTGTTGCAAATGTCAGTCTCAATCACTGTATGCACTGCAAATGTACGCAACACAATGATGTCGTAAAGTTGGTCCAGCAATCCCTTTGCCACACACATTTGTGCTTGACTTCGTCGCCCTTGTTGCCTGCTTCAAACTTAAGGAGGCTTCCTTCACATACAGTGCTGTACCAAGTTTTTCTCAAACTACGAAACAACTTAAGTTGAAACTTGCTTAAGTTTTAGCAATCAAATAAAAAACGAACATTCTGGAAAATTATAAGACTTATTTCTCAACGTAGACCCCCATACTTAGATCTCTCTTACTCGAAGCACTTAACAAGGCAATGTTCCAACTTCCTTTACTTTAGTAAAAATTGTCGCCGTAGTGGCGATATCCCCGACCCAATTATCTACCATGGAGTTACTTCCAAACCAAATTCCATTCAAGTCAGTCTAAAACATCATTTTGAAAACTGAATCGTGATGTTTGTTTGAATTTAATAGAAAGTTTTGGTTTTTCTGACGACGAGTGCAGACAAACATATGCAGCCAAACAAGACGCCTATAAGACAACGCTGCATCGAACAACGAGGGCTGTTCATGAGCTCTACGAAGAGAGAAGAAGGAAAGAGCACCGGCTTCTCAGAAGGAAGAAGAAGGAGCATGAGAAGCGCGCGGTCGAGGAAATGTAAAGGTGTTTTGGCAGGAATGAAGTCCGAAAGTTTTACCGAAAGGTAAAACAGCTATCCGGAGGATACAAGGTTCGGGCCAAGGCCTGCCGGGACTAAAATGGACAACTAGTAGTAGAGTCGCAGTCTGTGCTGAGAATCTGGAAGGATCATTTCTGCCGACTCCTAAACGGCGATGACGACCCAAATCCCGATGTTAGGCAGAATGTTCCACTCAATTTGGACGATGTTAGGCAAGTAATTCGTCCCCCCGACTTAGACGAGGTTAAGACGGCAATATCCAAGCTGAAGTCGAACAAAGCCGCTGGAGCGGACGGACTGTCCGCAGAACTATTTAAAGCAGCTAGAGATGACCTGGTTCGGCGCAACACATCTGTAAGATATGGTCGGAGAAAAGAATGCCCGATGAGTGGAATCTCAGCGTCGTTTGCCCGGTTTACAAGAAAGAAGACTCCTTTCACTGCGCCAATTATCGAGAGATCAGCCTTCTTAACATCGCCTACAAGATCCTCTCTGCCGTATTGTGTGAGCGTCTGAAAACGTTTGCCCATAACTTGATAGGTACCTATCAGTGTGGTTTCAGGCTTGGGAAGTCCACGATAGACCAGATCTTCACTTTACGGCAGATTCTGGAAAAGACCAGAGAAGTGCAAATCGACACTCACCATAAAGGCCGCATATGACAGTCTGCATAGAGACGAGCTATACAGTGTGCCTAGTTTTGGCATTCCTACCAAACTCGTCAGATTGTATAGGATGACGAGGGAGAACTCTCGTTGCTCCGTCAAGGTCGGCAACGAACTCACCGAGACCTTCAATGTCAAAAAAGGTTTTAGGCAAGTAGACGCACTATCATGTGACTCCTTCAACATCATCCTCGAGAAGATCGTGCGAAACTCACAAGTCAACGCCAGAGACACGATCTTCCAGAAGTGAGTTCAATTGCTAGCAGACGCGGATGACATTGACATAATTGGACGAACTCAGCGAGCCGTCAATGAGGCGTTTGCTGTCATTGAAGCGGAAGCGGCTAAAATGGGTCTGTCGGTAAATGAGGGCAAAATAAAGTACATGCTGTCATCGAGAAAGGACACAGAACACCGATGTCTCGGACAGAACGTTAAACTAGGTAGTAGAAACTTCCAGGCACTTGAGGACTTCGTCTACCTCGGCTCCGCGGTAAATAGGGACACAAAAACCAGGACCGAAATCAAACGCAGAATCACTCTTGCAAATCGCTATTTTTTTGGGCTCAAGAGGCAAGTGAGTAATAAAGCCCTCTTTCGAACGACTAAGCTGGCCTTATATAACAGAGTGATCATCCCAGTCCTATTTTATGGCGGGGAAACTTGGAAGTTACTACGAGGGGCGTTCAATATATTCTCGGTATCGATATGAAGGAAAATGCGGATTCAATTTAAATTGTTTTTATTTTTCAATATAATGTGCCCTTGCATCAGCATTTGTTACATCTTGAGATTAGCTTTTTTAAGCCCAGAAAAAATAATTGTCCTCTTTCTCTGCAAAATACCCATTTATTGCTGACTTTAGTTCTTCATCATCCGAAAATCTTTTTCCACGAAGACATTTTTTCAAACCCGGAAACAGGAAATAATCACTAGGGGCAAGGTATGGACTATAGGGTGGGTGTTGAATTTCTTCGAAACCACAATCTCGCGCAGCAGCCTCTGAAAGTCGCGACGTGTGAACAGGAGCGTTGTCATGAAGAAGCAACACACCCGCTGCGAGTTTTCTTTATAATTTCCTCCCGCAAATTATGCTGAGTGGAAGCGTAGAATGTGGCGTTGATGGTTTCACCTTTTTTTTATACTCAATGAGCAAGACTCCCTTTGAGTCCCAAAAAACTGTGGCCATGAGCTTCCCGGCAGACGGAATGTTTTTGAACTTCTTCGGGGGGTCTGTTCCTTTTTTATACCATTGCATGGACTCTTGCTTGCTTTCAGGGTCATAGTGGTGAGCCCATATTTCGTCCCCATTAACAATTCGGTCCAAAACACCGTCCGCGTTCTCAATACACATCCCCAAAAGCTCTCTACAGCATGTTATTCTTACTTTTTTCTGAGGCGGTGTGAGCATTCGAGGCACCCACATTGCACTGATCTTTGAAAGGTTAAGATGGTCATGAAGAATGGTGTGAACGGTACCAGTTGAAAGCTAGGTGATCTCTGCCATCATTTTCACCTTTATTCGGGCATCGTTAAGAACAAGTTTTTCGACTTCTTTGATGCTTTCTCCCCTACAAGCAGTCGCCGTAGCGCCGGAGAGGGGGTCTTCTTCAATGCTGTCTGTGCCTCTCTTGAACTCACTTGACCACTTTTGCGCAGTTGATAATGAAGGTGCGGAACCCTGCTAAACAGCCACCATCTTTTCATGAACAGTTTTTCGACTTTTTTCTTGCTTAGTGAGAAGTTTAAATACAACGCGATGCTCAATTTCCACAATCATCGTCTCGGTTGCCATTATGATTCTCTTTAACTAGAGATAAAACGCGAATTAATAATCACATTTATATGAAATTTAACATGAATGCACTAAAATAATAATATTACTTGATATATAAGTAAATTTACAGCTCTGTGCTGTACAGCCCGTTATACAAAATGAAGTCGAAATTTTGTTTTGTGCAAAATAATAGCACCACAAGTAAAACGTCGTAAATAAAATGCAAAATTTAGTGGAATAGTACGGTTTTTATATTTTTTTTTTTTTATTTTTTTTTGATTTATACTACTGTTCTAGTACTTCGTCTTATAAACCTTATTTTTGAGCACAGCGGCACAACGTCGTGGCATAGAGTCGATTAGTGCCTGACATCGCCGAATTGGAATATCCCTCCACGCAGCCTGCACACCTTCCCATAGCTGTTGTGTATTTTTTGGTTTCGCTTTAAAAACAGCTTTCTTAACATCTGTCCAAAGATTTTCAATGGGGTTAAGGTCTGGAGATTGCGGCGGCCATTCCATAACTTGAACCCCATTCCTCGCAAAAAATTCCTTGCCCAATTTGCTCGTATGTTTCGTATGTTTCGGGTCATTGTCTTGCTGCAGGACCCATCTGAGAGGCATATTCCACTCGGCGTAGGGCAACATGGTTTCCCTCATTATGCCAAAATAAACTTCGGCGGTCATCATTGGTTTTATCCAAAATATAGGACCAGTACCGTTGTAGGAGAAGCATCCCCATAAGTTAATTTTCGCGCCGCCGTGTTTAATGGTTTTAAAGTACACTCCGGTTTAGACTCTTGGTTTTTTGCCTGCGAACAAATTTCCTGGTCTTAGGAGTTCCAAATAAAACAATTTTAGACTCATCTGTCCATAATATATTACGCCATTTGGTTACTTCCCAGTTCAAATGTTCTTTCGCAAATTGTTTTCTTTTATGAAGGTGGACCTTTGTCAGCAAGGGTACTTTTCTGGGACTTCTGGCAGGTAGTTCCTTGTCTATCAACTTCCTTCTTATGGTTGATGTGGATACGGACAGATTTAGTTCCTCGTTTATTTTGTTTGATGTGATAAATGGGTTTTGTTTCAATAATCTTATCATTCTTCGCTCGTCGGTAGAGGTTAATTTCGATTTTTTACCTCTTGTTTCTTCTTTTTTGACGTGTTTTTTTGCATTAGTCATCATTTTATTCGAACAACCAACGATTTCCCGAATAAATTTGTACGTTTTTCCGCCAGAAATTAATTTTTTTATAAGTTCACGTTTCTTAGGAGTACAATGCACACCGCGTTCCATTTTAATTGTTTATAACGTTGTATTTTAAAAATACTAGTTTCAAAATACTTAAATATTTTTACTTAAATCTTTTGACGCACAAAAACAAACTAAACACCGCCAAACGCTTCGAAAACACTTTTTAGAATGACATGGTGCTATTATTTTGCACACCAAAATTTCGGTTACATTTCGTATAACGGGAATTTTCTTGTCTTAAAATGCATCTTCGCTTATCTTGTTTTTTGCATTTTATTACTGATACCCAACAGATGTCCTACAATAAATATCGTGTCTTTACATGAGCATGGAGAAAAGTAATTAGCATCCAAAGTACAGACCTCAACGTGGTGCTATTTTTTTGCACAGAGCTGTATATATATATAACCACTTCTTCACTTCACCCTAATACCGAGAATATTGAACGCCCCTCGTAGAAGCAGATGAGGAACCCCTTAGTCTTTTCAAGAGAAAAGTTCTGCGTGCGATTTTTGGACTATTTGCGTTAATGGCATCTGGAGCAGAGTCTTTAACGACGAATTCTATGGGCTGTACAGCAACATGCGCCTGATCAAGCTGAAGAGAACAAGAAATCCAACAATTTGGAAGCTGACGGCAATGAAGATGTAAGCCGCTGGGCTTTCATGGCGGAAGATTCGTTTTTCCTTTATCTTGCAATCTGAAGTGGAGTTGACTCTATAATTTTCTTCCCCTTCTTTAGGAATTCGATGTGGATCAACCTAATAAAGGAACCCAATACCTCCACTATTTAAAGGAGGCTTTTTCTTCAGAGTGCGTTTTTGAACAAAACCCTATTCCTTGGTGTCTACAAGCGAATAAGTGCTTCCGTATGGTGACGCCAAAAGTTGGTTGATCAGTTCAATTGTTGTGCTTAATCGGAATCAAGCACTATTCTAAAATTGTCCAGAGTAAGTGGCACCCATCTGGCAGACAGTTTTTTGCACGCCCAATATTTTATGCAGGACACCACCCATGCCGACGACGGTGTTACAATGCGAAGGCGGTTATATTTCTCGCATTGTTCTGCGACGTTGCGATCTTTGTGCCTTTGTGCACAATGGTTTGAATGTGCAGAGGAGATACAACGCCGTTGCGGCTCGAAGAGTGTTGGAAGAGAGGATATTCGATTCCACACAATTTCCGGAATTTCATTCGTCTCTTCAACCACAATACGGCCACTGTTCCAATCCGGAATTCAATTTCCTGTGGTTAAAACTCCATGCCCGTAAGCAATTAATCCACTATTGCTTTATTTATAGAAGTCCAAACCTGGATAGCAACTCAACTTTCAATGAGTTTGATGCGCCTTCCGACTCCATCTCAACAATTGTATCCCTGTATCCTCGCACTGAAATCGTTATTGCGGGTGATTTCAATGTACACAATTCTTCTTGGCCTCGAAATTTAGGCCAGACAACACCCGCAGGAACGTATATTGAAATCTTTGCTGAGGTAAACAATTTGACCCAGCTTGTGAATGGGCCAACACGGATACCTGACATTGCAGATTATACCGCCAACACCTTGGACCCATTTCTCACATCTCATCCTGAGAAATACTCAGTTGACAAACTGTCGTCTCTAGGCTCGACAGACCACTGTGTCGTATCATCCAATTTTCCGTACTCGTCCCATTCAGTTAGAGAGCAAATAACAGTCAGGCTCTACGAGAAGGCCAACTGGAGCGGCCTAAAAACTTTTTTAGGGATTTTAACTGGTCACTATGCTTCCTCGATAGTGACGTGGATGCCGCTACTGACATGATTACAAAAATAATTTTGTCAGGCATGAAATTCTTCCTAACAGAGTAAAGAGTATCAAACCGAAAACAAACGCATGGTACGACTCGAGCTGCAAAGAGGTTATCAGGTAGAGAGAAATAAGCTTCTGGACTTTCAAATCCGTCTGAGGAAAACTGGAAGAAATTCAAAAGGGCCCGAAATGATTGTAATGCTTTAATAAGACGTATTCAATTCTCCTATGATCAAAAGTTGAGCCAAAAAGTGCTGCATTGTCCCAAGGGCAGCAAAAATGTTGGTCATTTGTAAAAAACGTAAAGAGTTCCGCCTCGCCTTCAATTCCAACGCTCATTTGCAATGGCATTCCAGCTGTCAGCTGTGTGGACAAAGTAAATCTGTTAGCTGCACATTTAGCAGCCATCTCAACGCTTCCAGACTGCGCTTTTTCTGCGCCTGTACTCGAGAGCGTAAATTTTTCCATGGGACAAGTCCATTTTCGCACTCGTACAGTTGCAAGAGTACTCAGAGATATAAACATGTACAAATCCGCTGGCCCGGATGGTATCCCCCCGTTCTCCTGAAGAGGTGTTCTTCTACGCTGGCAAAACCACTGCGTAAGCTTTTCCATTTGTCCTACTCCTTAGGGCTCTTTCCGAGTAAGTGGAAAACAGCATTTGTCCAGTTCGCCCCTAAAAAAGGTAACCATCTTCACCCACAACCTTTCGACCCATAGCACTTACGTCCCTACTCTCCAAGGTCATGAAAACACTGATAAATCGTCAGCTCATGAAATATCTCGAAACCCGGAAGCTTCTTAATGACCGGCAATATGGCTTCCGCAGCAACAGGTCCAAAGGTGATTTGTTGGCTTATCTCACCGAAAAATGGAAACAATCTTTGCACAATGTAGGAGAAATCAAGATCGTTGCACTTGATATTTCAAAAGCATTGGGCAGAGTCTGGCATCAGGCTCCCTTGTCGAAATTGGGCGCTTTTGGCGTCGATGAGTCTCTTCTTCAACGAATTAGAAATTACCTTTCGATCTGTTCGATACAAATTGTATTGGATGGGTTCAAGTTTGACGCTCACCATATTAATGCTGGTGTTCCCCAGGGCTCCGTCTTGTGTCCGACACTCTTCCTCATTTTTATAAATGATCTCCTGTCTGTCACTTATAATCCAATTCATTCCTTCGCTGATGACAGTACCCTCAGCTTTTCATATTCTTTCCTTGGCTCTTGTCCTCTTCGGCAATTGACTTGGAATGGCAGCGTATGTTAAGCTCATTTAATTCCGATCTTGACAGCATAATTGATTGGGAAAAAAAGAAGAGTGTGATTTAATGCTTACAAAACTCAGTGATGTCTACTGTCACTCAAGCGTTCTCAAAAATCCAGCCATTATCTATGAATGGCTCTTCCATTGTTTAAACTGAACGACTTTCCATCCTCGGTACGTGTATCAACTCAACAACTAAGTTAGAACGATCACATATTCGAGATCGCCAAAAATGCAGCGAAATTTCTAGGCTTTGTCTAGGTTTAAAGCGATGCTAGAAATATTTCACGCCCTCTGATCTGGCAACAATTTATAAGGTGTACATCCGCACAGGGCTTGAATATAACGCTCCTATCTGGTCTGGTGCTCCTAAGACCGCTCTGTACCTATTAGATAGAATCCAACAGCGAGCAGTAAAACGTATTGCTGCGAAGTCGATCGACTCACTTGAACATTGACGAAATGTTGTTATCACTATTTCAACAAAAAAAGCCCTAACGAGTTAGCCAGCTGCATCCCTTCCCTTCAAGAATTCACCCGCAATACCCGCCTCGCTAGGAATGCTCACCCGTTCACCCTTAAGCCCTAACCTTCGGACGTACAGTAAAGTTTAGAGACTCGTTCTTCAGCCGCACCACACGAATATGAAATGCTGTTTCCAGCACAATTTTTCCGCCATTACAATCCACTGGCATTTAAGACCAATGTGCTTCGGTACCTCCATTTCCTCTCTTCCTCTATACCTTCGGCCCATGCTGTGACTTAATTTTAGTCATTTAAGGGTATAAACAATCCCTTTAGTGCACGCCAATTATAAGAAAAAAAACCACAGCTTATAGAACTTATCCGGATAAACTACATTTTCAAGGATTCGTCGCAAAGTTGCAAGCACTTTTGTTCTTTGAAAGAATCTTTAAACCTTCCATAAAATAGAATGAAATCAAAAGCATTTACGTCGAAAAGTATCTCCTGCAAAATTCAGATTGCAGTCCAAATTAAAACTCAAACCCTGAAATGCATGCTGTATATACCAATGCAACACGGTCACAGCACACACGTACACACAGAAACCTCAATTCCCACATTCAGTGCAATCAACCCAATTTGAGAAGTGTCAGCTGGCCGCCTGTCAAATCCCGTAATATGAGTTCATTCCCGAGAGCACCCCGCAGCGCGCAGCAAGTGAATGACATTTCTCGTTCGCTAGAGTACACCCCGGAGAACTGCTGGCTGTCGCACGCCAGCGAATTTTGTTTACTTAAAAATGCATTTCATTCAAAATTAATTTGACACAGCGCTCGCAAAAAAAACGAAAAGAACACATACTCACAAAGAAAAAAGGATTAAAGCCAGAAGCACACGCGCACATCCGAAGCTGTGCGACCATTCAGTCCATTTATCCTCCTTTCATTTCATTTTCTCCTCCCCCGGCCACACATGTTCTCCTCCAACCAAGATCCATATTAAACAGAAATTGTAATTTAATAACGATGAAAGCATGACTGTAGGTCTCTGCTATTGTCTGCATGGGCAATGGGTTGACTGCCTTGGCTGTCTAACGACTCGAACCCAATTTCAGTGATGTCCGTCGGATGACGGCTTGTTGCGGATACCATGTCTGTTGTTGTCGTCGCATAATTAACCGTCGGTGATTCGAAAATGTTTTGCAGTTTTTGACTCTTCATGGCCGTGTACAATTTTGTGGTTCTAGGTGGTTGGTGGGTGGATTATCCTTTCGCCTTTGTTGTGCACTTGTGTTCGGATGTTGGGCCCATGCCATCATTTACATTCAATTCCATAGCGGCGAAGTATGTCGGTCGAATAACAAAAATTGGATATATCATGGGATGGTGGGCAGATGTTTCGTCCTGTCGGTCCATCGATGGCGTGTTCAACCTTGTCCCACGTTCAATGAATGAATGTGTGTGTTGGGAGTTTAATTGAAGAGCACCGAGGGAATGCAAACCGCCGCCACAGGGAGTTTCGTTTGTGTTCAATTAACAAAATCGCAAAAGTTGCGTTGCCATGAATTGGTGCAGTCTGGTTTTTGTTTTCAAGAGACTTTGTGAAGCAGGGCGGTTGCCTACAAAGCTTTACGGAAAACAGAAAAGCCCTTGAATTGGCCACTAACTTTTCGCATCTCTCACTGGTACATAAGGCTGTGTTTTTTATAGGTATACAACTTCGATATGGAATTAAATCAAGGCAGTTATTTTAAATTGACATACAAATCACTTTATTCGCAAGGAAATATTTTGGCATTATGATCTGGATATGTTTTCTGACATATGACTACCATAGTTGAATTCGAACCTAGTTTAATCTGGATCTGCATGTTTCGATGACTTTAAAGAATATTTGTGGCTGTGTGGCGTCTCCAAGTTGTCAATCGTTTCGGGAATATAAGTGTACACAAGCGACTTCACAAGTGCCCACATAAAATTGCCAAGCGACGTTAACTTGTATGATCTTGGAAGTCAATTTGGCCGTCCATAACGTGAAACAAAACAATCAATTGTGGCACGAGCTGTGTGACATGTTGAGCCATCTTGTTAAATCACAATATCTGCACGTCACGGTTGTTCAATTGATGACTGAAAAAGGGTATGTAGCTGCCGGCATTTGCGTTACAGTCGGTCCAGCATCGATTTCAACGAAATACGAACCAAATTTACCACCCACCCGTAAGGCACACCCAACAGTCAGCTTTTGCATATGTAACAGTGTATAAGAATAATCATCACTTCAACTACGGCAGCTTTGCTAATTGACATATTTATTAAACCAGAAGGGAGCTTTATCAAAAGAACGTAATACGTGTTGTGTATTTCGAACACAATTTTGAATTTGAAAATACAACAAAATCGCACTTTTTAGAAGCATTGTGGAGATGTCAGTCTTCTTCTTCTTCTTCTTGTGGCGCTACAGTCCGGGGTGGACCTGGGCCTCAACCAACATGCATCTCCAGCCAGCACGATCTTTCACCAGCTGCCTCCAGTTGCGCACTCCAAGTTGGTTGAGGTTCTTCTCCTCTTGTGTGCGCCTTCCTAGTCTAGGCCGTCCTCTGTTGCGTTGTCCCAATGGCTCGGATTCAAAGACTTTTCAGGCCGGAGCAGTGGTGTCCATACGCTCTACAAGGCCTAGCCATCTTAAGCATTTAATGTAGACGCTTGACCAGGCGCATGTCGCTGTTTTTTTTTTCTTTTTTTTTCAAATTTGTTTTAATTAAATTTAATTGTATTCTTATATACTAGACAAATTTCCTTAAAACTAGCTAAGCATTTCCGTTTCTTATATCTATCTTACTGACCCTATCCGGGTGCTATAAGTTAACATTACATATTATCACTGCCTTTCGACATCTTCGTTATTTTTCTTCTTTTAATCTTAATTTAAACTTCAATTATGCTAAGAAAACTCTACAAAACTCTGCTATATCTTGTTGTTTTTTTTTTGTTTTATTTCATACATACTATAATTAATTATGTCCGTTCATAGAACGGGCGCGTGCACCAAGGCGTATTAGTCATTTATACGTCTATAATCTTTATGCCGTGGTGCACCTTGTTTACTTTGTTTTGTTTGTTTGTTATGTTTTTGTATATAAAACTATAAACCTAAAACTTTACTTAAAACTTAACCTAGAACTTAACCACTAAAAAGCTGACCACAGACTGCCCAGCTGACAATATTACTGTTTAAAATAAAATTCTCAACTTATTAATTTAAAAATTATAAATTATGTTTTTAACAAATGCAGATTACAATTCATATGCGCTTCGACGACTTGATCACGACGATAGACAAAAGCAAGAAGAAAAAAAAAGAATTAGGAAAAGAAAAGAGCATGCGTCAAAAGATGACAATTTGACAAAATTAATAGAATTTTTAGTAAACAAGATAAATCAATTCTAATTCAGTATTAGATTTTTAGATTTCATTAGATTTAGGATAATAATATTGATTTTAGAAATATTGGATGATTATTTATAATTATCTCTGTTTTATAAATTTGAACAATTACGTACACATAACAAGTTAACGGCGGCAGGGGCCGAATTTAACCCAGCCACCAGTACAGGTGACGTTCTTTATCAGACTTCCTCCTGTCTCGGGCGGAGATCGCTCTACTGAACCGAAGCAGATCCTCGTGGCTGCGAGCGACGTTCAGTTCATAAAGGAGTCGCCGGTCCATTGTTCGACGTGCGACATGGAAGATTATAGGGCATCCCTCCCTGTCCTGAACTAGACCCATCATAACTAAATAAAGGAATGCCTCTGGTGGAATAAAGCCATTCTGCGTACCTTTTCGAAATACAAAATGTTGGGGTTGTAAACCCCGAAGATCAGGCTGTCGGTACAAGTCAACGCCTGTGCAACGTGCCGTCGAATCAATTTTATTATGAAATTATCTTTCTTAATCAGGTTTGCTTCGTTGTACAAAGTCTCATTGGGACAACATTTCTTGTACTCAAATTCGGAAGTTCGATACAACCTGAGACAGGTCCCGAGACACTGTCTCTCAAACAGCCTCATTTTTTCCATCTGGGAAGAATTCACGTTGAACCACACATGACAAGCTTACGGCATCATCAGCCGGATAAGTGCCATATAGCATATTACCTTCACACTGGAATCAAGTTGGCTGCTATAAAACAACCTTCTTGCCACAGCAAAGGCTTTCTTGGCTTTCATCAGAGCAACACCAACATGTTTATCAAAGTATAGACACTGGTCCAACCAAAGGCCTAAGTACTTCACCAAACCTTTCACAGCTAACGGTTCTCCCCGTGGGTCAACAATGCGGAACTTACGCCAGTTTAATTTCGTGTCCCTTGAGCACCCTGGACAGCGGGGTCCTGAAAAGGATAGTCTCGCATTTGTTGAAATTAATATTTAATTTCCAGCTATCACAATATTGTTGAATCTTTTCGAAATCATGTTGCAGCAGCATGTTAATAACTTCGACCTTTGACGCTGATTTCGCTGTACAGCCCATACAGTTCGTCGTTAAATCGAGATATCAGTCTAATGACCTTAAAATGTCAAACCAAACTAGGAATAAACAATAGCTCTGTTCAAATTGCTCTGAATTGCTACGAATGCCTACGAATTTGTCCGAGAAATTCCCAAAAGGCATTCCATTTTCTGACTTTTTCGTAGAAGAGGGAGCTCATTAGAGAGTAAAATATTTCCCCTCACTACGAATTTCTGTCGAAGAAAAAAATGTGAGCAGTAGACCGTTATCAAAGAGAAAACAAAAAGATTTCCAACATCTTATACATTCGATAGTTTTCGAATTTCTACGAAAAATCGTTTCACAAGTTTCAGTAGAGTTACTTCTACCCAAACTACTCAACTACGAATTTCTGTACACATATGAATTGGAACAGATCTATCGTGACAGCAGACAAAATGGTCGTCAGTTGAAATAGTGTTGCCAACTTAAAGTTCTGTTGTCGCCGTGGCGTAGTGGGTAGAGTGTGACGCGCACACGCCAAAGGGTCTAGGTTCGACTCCCAGATCAACACGAATTTTTCGAATTTTTGACGACCCCACCTCTTTCGAGCTGCTGACAACACTCGAAGAGTAATAACTGTCTAAGAAAGCTTCTCAAATCTCGCCGTTCGGAGTCGGCAAAAAACTGTAGGTCCCTTCTACTCGTGAGAGAACAGTAGCGCGCACAACACGATTAATTGATGAGCAAGCTAGGTCCTGGTCCCCCTGTGGAGTGTTACGCCATACAATAAAAATGCCATGAATACTGTTTCCATAATTCCGGACGTATTGCTTAATACTCAATTAGTCCCAGGACTGATGTGATTGGAAAAATCCTTTTAATAAAATTCTGTAGAGATTTGTTGCCTGAATGCAAAAAGAATCGATTAATGGGTTGACTAGTTAGTCTGTAAATATACAACATATCACTTAATAAGTCAGGACTGACATATAGGGGGCGCCACTAATAAAAAATCCATATTATTTTTAGGAAGTACAAACATTCAAATGATGCCTGGCAAATGTTCATGACAATCTAGTATTTTGATACCTTTTTTTAGAGAACGATTTATCTTTGGGCGCAAAATATGCTTCAGTTTCGTCGATCACCTCCTCATTTGAGTTATATTTCTTCCCGGCGAGCATCTTTTTGAGGTCTGAAAAGAGGAAGAAGTCGCTGTGGACCAAATCTGTAGAATACGGTGGGTGTGGAAGCAATTCAAAGCCTAATTCGTGTAATTTGGCCACGACTTGTGACACGGCGCATTGTCTTGGTGGAAGAAAAAGTTTCTTCTTTACATGGGATCGTTTGCAATTTCTCCCTTCAAATGCACCAATAATGCCATGTAACATTCGCTTTAGAGCCTTTTGCCTTTCTCAAAATAGTCGATGAATAAAATTCCGTGCGCATCCGACAATACGGATGCCATAACCTTGCCAGCCGACCTTTGTGTTTTTGGACGCTTTTGAAGTGGTTCACTGGTTGCTGCACACACCGCTGATTGCCGATTTGACTCTGAAGTGTAGTGGCGGATCCATGTTTAATCCATTGTGACTTAACGACCCAGAAAGCTCTATTTATTCTGGCGAAACAGTTCCAAACAGCTGTCAGAATAATCGATACGTTGTTGTTTTTGCCCATTGTGAGCAAACGCGGCACCCATCATGGACAAATGTTCATGCAAAATACTATACACACTGCCTTCTGATATCTTAAATGTGTCAGCTATCTCTTGCAATTCCACTTTGCGGTTTTCCAAAACGAATTTGTGTTCTTTTTAGACGTTTTTAGGTGTAACCATTTCAATTGGCCTTCCAGAGCATTCAGCATCGTTGGTGTCTGTACGGCCACACTGGAAGTCAGCATACCACCGACAAAAAGTTGTTTTTGTGAAAGAACGGAGACCCTGTTACACTTTTCAAGCCATTGCTGAGCTCTCACGGTATTATTATTATTCTCATCAAAAAGCAGTTTTTGATGAACACACGAAATTCTGTTTTTTCCATTGTTTTAAACATCGCAAGAGTAGCGTCACTTGAAGCACTGAAACTTGTAATCAGATTGTCATGGTCAGATTGTCATCATTCGAATGTTTGTACTACCTAAAAATAATATGGAATTCTTATTAATGGCGCCCCCTGTATGTCAGTCCTGGGACTTATGAGGTGATGTGTTATATATTTACAGACTAACTAGTCAACCCATTAATCGATTCTTTTTGCATTCAGGTAAAAAATCTCTACAGAATTTTATTAAAAAGATTTTTCCAATCACCCTTTACCGGTTACCTTTTATCTTGGTCTGTTTGTACTCGTACTTCGTGCCCACCAAGGGGGAGAGTGCAAATATTTTGCATAATTTAACATTTTCGATCCATCATTTATGGATGAAATCATTCTTCACCCAAACACAACACATACACAAAAAAGAATAAAAAACGCAAAAAAAGAAAAGAAGAATTTTCTTCTTTTAGACGACCTCCTCCTGCCACTACCCCATATACACACACATGCAAACCGGCACTGACTGACGTTGTTGCGAGGATAAAAATCCTTGCCTTAAGCTGGGACACACAAACGACGACCCCCGCACTGTCGAAAATCTCATTTGAGTCCAACGGGAAAAAGATTGGAAACACATCCAACCTGGGGGGGCTGGGGACAGAGAAATGACAGAAACGAAGCACAAGAAGGGTGCCGCCGTTACTTCACAGCTTTTATCATGATTTTCCTAGCAGAGAACGGGAAAGGCGAATCAGATGCCAGACGCAGAGCTTTATGGCAATACAAAATCTAGTAAGAGATACAGCTTGACTGACACATTGAAGGCAGGGGGTACGAGTAGACGTTACACAAGGTTGATGTTTTATTAATAAGGAATTTTTTGAAGATGCTGCTCCCTTAGGGCATCCTACAAAGAGATACGCACACAAACATGGACAAACAATGTACATCGCCGTGTGCTTGTGACGGAGAGTTTTTATTTTCCTCCTTGACTCACTCAGAAATTTGATTCGTTTTTCGTTCCATTCTTCGTCCCCATTAGGAGGCTCCATGCGTGCAGATTGGTGTATGGGCTTCGCATTGTCCTTCTGCCCAATGGTCTTCATTTATTCTTCATTTACTGTAATGGGCTGTGTGATTTTTCTCACTTCCCTCACATTCAAGTGGGACTGGAGGGCTATGGGCAAAAGAAAAAACAAAGCAAAATGTGTCCCAATAAAGGAGCAGTAAAATGATACGAAATAGTTTCAGCGAATTTGCGAAGTAATCAAGCGAAATTAATATGACGTTGTTTCTTTTTCTGCAGATGAGACCTTGACGTTATGATTGCGATTAAATAAATAAAAGACTTCCCAGGAATTAGGGCGTTGAGGGAATTGTGATTAGGGAACATGCAATTCGCACCTCGGATCAAGCGCGGTTTAATTAAATAAATTCGAGCCAATTGAAATAGGGCACGTGTCGAAGTAGGGACACTTTGGAAACCTGTTAAGTTGTTTAGCTTCAACAGAAAAATGGCCTACTGCATGTGTCAAAATGAAATCGAACAAAGTTTGTATCAGAAACCAATAAGGAAGGAGATAGATAGATAGATAGATAGATAGATAGATAGTAATTTATTAGTTTAACAATAAACTCTTACAAATTCAATTTCATTCTTAATAAAATCTTAAAACATGTTGAACAATTTGCTTTTTAAATCGAATAATGTTGGTTTGATTTTTGATATCAGTATTTAAGTTATTGAACAATTGCGCACCTTTGTATAAAACATTATTTTGTGTTCTATCTCTCCTATATAGGGGTAACCGGAAGTCTCCTACATTTCTTAAGTTATAATAGTTTCCTACATATTGCAAATTTCGTTGTAAATATACAGGAAATAGTCCATTTTTTAATTTAAAAATAAAAATTAGTACATTCATTTTCAGGCTTTGTTCGATATTCAACCATTTCAACTCGTTTAGCATATCAATACTATGAGATCTTGGTCCATATTTAAGTATACATCTCATTGCTCTATTTTGTAAAGTTTGAAGACTGTTAATTTTATTAACATTACATAAAAATAAAATAGAAGAATCAATATGTAATAGTATAACAGAATTGTAAATTCTTATTCTAAATAGGAAGTTTATTTTCTTTGATATTTTTCCACAAATGTAGTCAGCATGCTCGTTAAAAGAAAGTTTATTGTCTACAATTATTCCTAGATATTTAATTTGGCTTACACACTCTATAGTATTATTATTTATTTCGACATTTATATTATCACAATTTTTACCAATGCACATACATTTAGTTTTTGAGACATTTAACATTAATCTATTTTTGCATAACCATATATACAAGTTTTCAGCATCAACACTTAATTTCGTTTCACAAGTATTTACATTCTCTCCAACAATATATATTAGCGTATCATCGGCAAACAATGAAACGTTTGAAAACTTAAGACAATCCTCTAGGTCATTCACATATAATAAAAATAATATCACTCCTAATATTGTTCCTTGCGGGACACCCAGGTTAACCTCTTTAGGCATTGAAAATTCTCCTCCTAACTTTACTCGTTGTGTTCTTAAGGATAAAAAAGACTCAAACCATCTAAGTTCTTTGTCCCTCACACCATACTTATGTAATTTATTTAACATTATAGATCTGTCTACTGTTTCAAATGCTCTTTTTAAATCAAGAAACAGCGCTAGTACCAATTTTCCTGAATCTAGTTCTCTTTTCCATTTATTTAGGACCCAAGCTAAAGCTGTCTCCGTTGAATGGCCTTTCCGGAAACCCGATTGTTTTTCAGAAAGCGTTCCAGATTGTATTAAAAAATGTTCCAGTTGTATGCGTACTACCGTCTCGAGAATTTTTTCATATAGGGGCATCATGTTAATTGGTCGGAATTGCTCTGGTTTTATTGCGTTATGTACTTTTACCACCGGGATTATAATTGATGATGAATTTGGAAAGATGCCTTCGGTTAAGGAATAATTTATTATTTTAACTAGCACTGGCAAAATATCATCCTTGCAATCCAAAATCCAAAATCATGCTTATATTAAGTCCATTTGAATCTTTTTTATTTTTCATATGTGTTATTATTTGCTCTAGTTCTTAAGTATCTATAGTTTTAAATTTAAAAACGCGTACTGAGTCTCTAATATTATCACTATATTGGGTTATTGGTATGCTCTTGTTTATTTCCACGACACTATCAACAAAGAATGTATTTAGACTATCTGCAATTTCAGATGTGTTAGTTAATTTAACATTGTCTATTTCGATTTCACACACTGGTGACTGCACTTTTGACAGAACATATTTCTTAATGACAGCCCACATAGCTTTTTGGTTACCGACTTTTCCTTTGATTTTGTTCTCAATGTAATTTTTTTTACTTTTTGTACAAAGGTTTTTATATTTATTTCGTACAGATTTGTATCTTACCCAACTTTCCGGTGTATTTAAAATAGAGCATGTTTTTTTCATTTTGATTTTTTCCTGCTTAAGTTGACTTAGCTCAGTGTTAAGTGTAATATTTTTTGGTTTTAAGAGATTTAGTTAACATTTGTAAACATTGTTCAATCAAATTTTTTAATCCAAGGGCCATATCTGAGATATTACTCGTGGGTATTATATTTGCAATATTGTTTCTTAATTTAATTTTAAATTTCTCCTTGTCATAATCCACCAATGTTATGTTTTGGACTTTTGTTTCTGTTTTGTTTAAGTGTAAGTCAATTTTTATTGATTCATGATCCGAAATTTCCCATTCTTTCATTACTTTTACCTTCATGCTTGATATATTATCACTTAAAACATAGTCAATTAAGGTTGAGGTAGATAACGTATTTCTAGTTGTGCTTGTTACAAGTTGTTGTAAACCAAACTTTTTCATTATTTCCGCGTCAAATCTTTTTTTGTTAGAGTCTTCATTTTTATAATCTATATTGAAATCACCAGCAATACAGAAATTTTCGG
The DNA here is from genome assembly GCA_955652365.1 of Eristalinus aeneus. Lineage (NCBI taxonomy): Eukaryota > Metazoa > Arthropoda > Insecta > Diptera > Syrphidae > Eristalinus > Eristalinus aeneus. Next base: position 39,091,016 of record OY019134.1, on the reverse strand, counting down.
TAAAATTTAGATTACTTTCAAGAAATTCGCTAAACATTATATTAAATTCTGGAACACACATATTCTCAGATCGGTACACACCAACAAGATTCCAACATTCAGATTTACACTTAAGTTTTATCATTAGAATCCATGCCTTATACTGAATAGATTTTGATACTATTTCACTAGATTTAATTTTATTAGTAACATACACTATAACTCCCCCAGTGTGTCTTGAGTTTGATGGGCAACAAAACGATTTATAGTTAATTAATTTATATTCATTTTCTCTTATTTCAGGGGTAATATGCGTTTCACTGAGTATTATAAAATCGAATCGATGGTCAACTAAACAGCTGGTTTCCCCTTTGTCCATCGAAAGTTCGACTGTTGTTTACGTGTTCTTGTAGATATAGCCCAATTTCTGAAAGTTATTTACGTGACATAAAAAATTCTCTCATATTACTCGCACATCTTTACGTTTCTCCTCTAAAATAGGCAACACGGATTAATTTGTCAATTTTTGTCATCAATAGTGTCAAACACTCGTAAATTGCCCACTGCTCGTGAATTCATCAGCCATCTTGTGTATATTCAACACAATGCTTTCGAAGAAACTAATGCAAATTGTTTGCTGAAGATAGTGTAATCAAAGCTTTAAATAGGATTTAATTATTATTGGTCTCTGGTTTGTATATTTTGAAGGTGTAAATTAGTTCCGTCAATTTTCAAGAGATGTCATCACTTACAAATCTTGGCTGATCTTGGAAGCGATTACCTACTTCATTGGAAAAGTTTGTGTGTGTGATTTATTAGGCAACAAGAAGGCAATAATAGGTCTGTTCCAATTGATTTGTATAAAGAAATTCGTAGTTGAGTAGATTGGGTAAAAATCTATCTTTCAGGGGCTAACTCTAGCGAAACTTGTGAAACGACTTTTCGTAGAAATTCGTAAACAGCTATCTGTCAGAGGTTTTTTTTGTTTTCACTTTGACAGCCATCTGCTGCCCACAGAATTTTATTCGGCAGCAATTCGTAGGCAGGGGAAATATTTTACTCTCTCATAAGCTTTCTCTTCAACAAAAAAAATTAGCTAATGGAAAGCTTTTTTGTAATTTTTCGGACAAATTCGTAGACATTCGTAGCAATTCAGAGCAATTGGAATGGACATAGTATTTTTCTTTGATTCTACAATAACAAAACAGATTTGCCGGGAATTTTTGACTGATATTTTTTAGGCAAGTGAAGCGAAAGCCCATCGAATAATAATAATAATTGTTGGCGCGACAGTCCACAGGAAGGTTTTGTTGTGTGTTTGGCGGGATTGGAAGGGAATCATCCACTATGAGCTGTTCCCATATGGCCAGACGCATAATTGTACCATCTACTGCGAACAACTGGACCGCTTGAAGCAGGCGATTGACCAGAAGCGTCCAGTTTTGGCCAACAGGAAGAGTGTAGTGTTCCACCAGGACAATGCCAGGCCGCACACTTCGTTGATGAATCGTCAGAAGCTACGGGAGCTCGGATGAGAGTTTGGTCGCATTCACCATATAGCCCGGTAATAGCGCCAAGTGATTACCACCTGTTCCTGTCCATGGCGAACGCCCTTGGTGGTGTGAAGTTAAACTCAAACGCGGCTTGTAAAAAGTGACTGTCCGAGTTCTTCGCAAGTAAGGAGGGGGCTTCTACGAGGAGGGTATTATGAAGCTACCGTCAAGATGGAAACAGATTATCGAACAAAACGGTGCATATTTTAACTAAATGCGATCACTGTAACACTTTTTATGAAGAATTGAATGTAGAGTAAAAAAGCGGAAGGGAGATATTTGACAACCACAAGAGACCAGGGCCTGGTTTACTCATCAACTAATCGTGTTTTGCGCACTACTGTTCTCTCACGAGTAGAAGGGACCTACCGTTTTTTGCCGACTCCGAACGGTGAAGTTTGAGGAGCTTTTTCTTAGACAGTTATTACTCCTTGAGTATTGTCAGCTGCTCGGAACGGTGGTGCCGTGATGGATTCGAGGTGTTCAACCGGAAATCGAACCAGGCCCTTCGGCGTGTAAGCGTCGCACTACGCCACTGCCACGGCAGTTCTTGGTTACTCGTCGTCTTCTGCAAACCTTTCTACTTCCGACAAAAGGCATTTTCGACGGATGTGAAACGATTTGGAGGGTCACCGGTCTGACTCTTTTGAAGATATCGGAGAATGGTTCAATCCAATCGATGATAGAAAGAAAAGGGAGTTGAGAAAAAGGAGTCACATCCGACAGATGACCCTTTGAGTGATGTGTTGGTTTTTAAACGCAAAAGCAGCCAGAATTAATTTATATTCTCAATATTTGTTCCTTTAAATGCGAGATTTAAGCTTAGACGAATCAATTCCCGTTTCAATATTAAGTTTTTTGTTATTAAATCCTAGCTTTTAGATATTCAGATTTCAACGCAGATAGGGCAACGCTGCATGGAACAACGGCTCCTTTTCGTGAGCTCTACGGCATTCTTCCCACCGGATTCTCAGAAGGCAAAAGAAGGAGCATGAGAAGCGCGCTGTCTAGGAAATGGAAAGGTGTTATGGCAGGAATGAAGTCCGAAAGTTTTACCGAAAGGTAAAACAGCAGGACTGAAGCCTGCCGGGATCAAAATGGACAACTCGTGGTAAAGTTGCAGTCTGTGCTGAGAATCTGGAAGGATCATTTCTGCAGAATCCTTAATGGCGATGACGATCCAAATCCCGCTATTAGGCAGAATGTTCCACTCAATTTGGACGATGTTAGACAAGAATTTCGTCCCCCCGACTTAGACGAGGTTAAAACAGCAATATCCACAACAAAGCTGCTGGACCGGACGGACTGTCCGCAGAACTATTTAAGGCAGCTAGAGATGACCTGGTTGGGCGCGACACATCTGTAAGATATGGTCGAAGGAAAGCATGCCCGATGAGTGGAATCTCAGCGTTGTTTGCCCGGTTCACAAGAAAGGAGACCGCTTTGACTGCACTAACTATCGAGGGATTAGACTCTTCAACATAGCATACAAGATCCTCTCTGCCCTATTGTGTGAGTGTCTGAAACCGTTTGTCTATGACCTGATAGGTCCCTGTCAGTGTGGTTTCAGGCCAGGGAAGTCCACGATAGACCAGATCTTCACGTTGCGGCAGATTCTGGAAAAGACCCAAGAAGTGGAAATCGACACTCACCACCTTTTCTTCGATTTTAAGGCCGCATAGAGACGAGCTATACAGTGCCATGTCTATTTTTAGCATTCCTACCAAAGTCGTCAGATTGTGTAGGATGGCGATGGAGAACTTTCGCTGCTCCGTCAAGGTCGGTAACGAACTCACCGTGACCTTCAATGTCGAAAAAGGTTTTAGACAAGGCGACTCACTGTCATGTGACTTCTCTAACATCATCCTCGAGAAGATCGTGCGTAACTCACATGTCAACACCAGAGGCACGATCTTCCAAGTCAGTTCAATTTCTAGCTTACGCTGATAACATTGACGTGATTGGACGAACAAAGCGAGCCGCCAATGAGACGTTTGCTGTCATTGAAGCGGAACCAGCTAAAATGGGTCTGTGGTGAATGAGGGTAAAAAGAGGTACATGCTGTCATTAAGAAAGAACACACAACGTCCACGTCTCGGACAAAGCGGCATACTAGGCAGCAGAAACTTCGAGGAAGTCAAGAACTACCTCGGTTCCGCAACAAATAGGGGTAACAACACCAGTACCCAAATCAAACGCAGAATCATTCTTGTCAATCGCTATTTCTTTGGGCTCAAGAGGCAATGGAGTAATAAAGCCCTCTCTCAATGGACTATGCTCCCTTTATATAAAAGCTTGATTATTGCAATCCTACTTTATGGCGCAGAAACTTGGACTTTACTAAAAGCGGATGAGGAAGCCTTTAGCTTTTTCGAGAGAAAGTAAAGAAAAGATTTGCATGCGATTTTTGGTCCTGTTTGCGTTGATGGCATCTGGAGGAGAACTCTATGGGCTGTACAACGACATACGCCTGGTCAATCGTCTTCGGATACAACGCTTAAGATGGCTAGGCCACCACTGCTCCGGCCCAAAAAGTCTTCGAATCTGAGCCAACAGAGAGCGGCCTAGGCTAAAGTGGCGCATACAACTACAGAAGGACCTCAACCAACTTGGAGTGCGCAACTGAAGGCAGCTGGCTGGAGAGGCATGGCGCAGGTCCACCCGGACTGTAGTGGCACAAAAAGAAGTAGAAGAAGATGCATTTTAGTCTATTAAATAGGTGTACATCGACACACTCCAAGGAGATTTTAGTTTTAATGCTGAACTGGACTGTTACTCATTTGAAGTTAGTCGCAGTTCTTAAAATAATTTGTCTACGGGAATTTTTTTAAATTTGTAAAACAACTCCTCATAACATATAACAAATTAGACATAATTTAAACTTCTCTTCACTTCCGTGAAGGAGCCCTCACTGCCAAACGTTGTGCTGCAGTACCCTGTGTATTTGTTTAGGGCATGAACTTAATGGTTCTTTTATATCACTATCATTATCATTTTAAAGACTAATTAAAATTGATTTCACTTTTAGAATCTAACTGCCGCTATTCGAAAAGTGCCTGGACCGAATGTGATGCCAAAACTAATGCCAGGACAAGAACACTGACTCTGAAGAAGGGCGAATCTCACTGCACCCCAACTAGAACCATCCAAAAGAAATGCAAGAAAGGTAAGTGTGTCTTCAGAGTAACTAAATAAACTTCAAAATCAGGATAGAGCTAAAAAGAATATAGGATTTTTTTAACGGCAAAAGCATAATAATTTGCTCTTTGAAGAACCCAATTTTTTTGAGTTATGCCGTCATCTCCAACATTAGTTGTGTTCCAGTACTTTCTGTACCAAATTTTGAAGTATGTCATTTGTTAAGGAGTGGCGGTAAATCTCTCTTAGAAAGAGACAAAGTACGGGAACGCATCTAAACCAAATGTGTAAAAAAGTGTCATTAAGAAATGTCAAATTCACTTTTTCGATACGGAAAACAAGAACAACAGTAAAATTTGAGACACAGAGATAATGGGCCAACCATCACTTGTCTCTGTACACCAATTACTTTGACGGAAAACCAACAACCTACCCACAAAAATTTCTTATGTTAAAATGGGCGGAGTGGGGAAATATCTTACTCTCTCGAGAGAGCGCTCATTTGACGTAAAACCTATATTTTCGCTATACGGGAACAGACTTTGTGTTAGTTTGTATTGTCTCGCACAAACCTATTGTTGAAATCGAAACTTTAAAAAAAAGTTTGTCGATAAGTGCAACTTCTGTTGTTTTATGCATATTCTTTTATACATGCATGTTTGTTAGCTAAATAAATACAGTGCAGTGATCAGTAGCTTTTGAGTTTCAAAACTGATTGTCTCAAAATATTCTCAAAATTTTAATCAAAATATAAATTTTAGAAAAGGTTAAGAAAGGAGCTTGCATACGTTCATTATGTCGTGAATACAATGTGCATAAATCTACAATTAGCAGAACAAAAGGAAGAGGGGGGAAATAAGAAAGTTTGTTTCCGATATCGAATGTAGACCCGGGAAGAAGATAATTTTAAAGGCTGGCGAAAACCCGAATATGGGGAAACCACTGTGCAAGTGTTTTCTTAAACAGAGACAGCAAAATGTGCCAATTTCGAGGTTCTCAGCAAGGTCCTCAAGACAAAGGCTTCCTTATTCCTTGTGAAGATAAAGAAAAGGACAAGATCTTTCAAATGCGAGCAATGCTTGAGTGACAAGCTTTAAAAAAAAATACGGAATTCGCCTGATAAAAATTTGCGAAGAAAACCTGTCAAACAAACCACAGTTTCTGGATGAATTTTCAATTAAATTCAAAAAAGAAGTCAGGGAACTGGTCTTGCCGCTGGCGAGTCTGGATTGTTCTACCGACTTATGCCCAACAAACTCTTGTAGATTTTAAAGAATCGTCAGCTCCTGGGCAAAAGTTAAGTAAAGAAAGAATCAAGTTCCCGCCTGTACAAATGCCTCTGGCTTACACAAACTTAAACTTTTCACGAATCTGCAAACCCACGATCTTTAAAAAATTTTGAACATATGCTTGCCGTGTACGAGGCAAATAAAAATGCTGCTATGATGTCACCATTCTTTAAGCAATGGTTTCACTCGATACTTGTGTCTGAGGTAATAAAACTAAACCGACTAAGGAACGGCTTTGAAAAAAATATAAACACGAATATTGCAACAATTCGGTCACTGTGACACTTTACTCAATAAGTCCCGGGACTGACATATAGGGGGTTTTGTTCTTTAGGAAGTACAAACATTCAAACGATACATGTCAAATTTTCATGTCAATCTAACTTTTTGATACCTTTTTATAAAACGATTTATCTTTGGCCTCAAAATAGGCTTCGATCACCCCCTTATTCGAATCATTTTTTTTCCGGCGAGCATCTGTTTGAGGTCTGAAAAGAGGGAGAAGTCACCGTATGGCAGATCTGTAGAACACGATGGGTGCGGAAGCAATTCAAAGCCCAATTCGTGTAATTTGGCACCACGTTTTGTGACACGGTGCATTGTCGTGGTGGAAGAAAATTTTTCTTCTTCACATGGGACGGTTTTTTTGCACTTTCATTTCACCAATAATGCCATGTAGCATTCGCTGTTGATCCTTTCGCCTTTCTTAAGATAGTCGATGAATAAAATTCCGTGCGTATCCCAAAATACGGATGTCATAACCTTGCCAGCCGACCTTTGAGTTTTTGGACGCTTTTGAAGTGGTTCACTGGCTGCTGTCTACTCCGCTGATTGCCGATTTGACTCCGGAGTGTAGTGGTGGATCTATGTTTCATCCATTGTGACATACCGACGCAAGAAATCCTCTTTATTCTGACGAAACATCTCCAGACAGCTCTCCGCATCATCGATCAGTAGTTGCTTTTTGTCCATTGTGAATAAAGGCGACAACCATTTCGAAAACAACTTTCTCATGGACAAAGGTTCATGCAAAATACTATACACACTGCCTTCTGATATCTTCAAGGTGTCAGCTATCTCCAGCAATTTCACTTTGCGGATTTCCGAAACGATATTTTTTTACGCTTATAAACGGTGTCCCAACCAGAACGCAAAATTTAAATTTGGCGCCAGTCGAATTGTCATAGTTTGACATTTGAACAATTCATTTTTCATTCATTCATTTATTTATTCATATTCTCTAGTTGATTACAGTTGTTATTATACATTAATAGTACTTCATTCAATGATAATTTAGTTTGTAGAGAATAAGGGTAGCATTTTGTAAAATTTTAACAATAATAGTGATAAATGCTACTTTCAAAAAATACAAAAACATTTTTAAGGGGTGAACTAAAGATTTACATTGAAATAAAAGAGAACAGAAGAGCAGCATCTAAGAGTAATCATCGAGAAAAAGTTAAAAACTAATTTTATATAATTGGGTCTAGTAGATCTTCTATTTGATTGTGATCAAATTCAAAAAGCCATGTTTTAATTTTAATATTAAATAATTTAAATGAGTGCAATGACTTTAATTCAATAGGCAGTTTATTAAATAATCTAAATGGTACTTTGCAACATGTATTTCTGAAAAACGTAGTACGAAAAGTTGGAACATTGACATTTAGGCTTTGATTGCTTCGTAGACTGTAGCGATCAGAAAGTCTGCTATTCAAATAACCACATCTCACGAAGAAAATTTTCAACACTTTATAATAAAACAAATGTCTTACAGGAAGAATTTTCAAGCTGTTAAACAATGGCATGGAATGATAAAATTTGTTTTTATTACATATTCTTCTTATTAAACATTTTTGGATTACCAGAATATTGGCCATTTTGCATTGAGGAGCACCACCCCAGCAGCAAATACCATACTGCAATTTGGAATGGAAAATAACATAGTAAATCATTTTTAACACCTTGGTGGAACATGTATTCTTGAGATAATAAAAAATACGCAATGTTGAGTTAAAGTATTTTTTCATCGCCAAGATATCCTCATCCCAATTCAATTTATTATCAATAATTATTCCTAGGTACTTAAAATGAGTAACAACTTCAATCCTAAAACAATCAGGGTCACATAGTATTTGAGTAGAGGACGTTAAATTATCCTTATTACTGCAGATATTGAAGGTTTCACATTTCGAAGAATGAAAGACAATATCAATATCAGGTAAAGCAGTGTGTGTTAGACTAAGAAACATCAGTTTTGTTTTATTGCTGACAAGCATTTTGTGCTCATGAAACCACTTTCGTAAGATGTCAACATCATGGTTAATGTCCGCGATCAGATCAAGTTTACTCTTTGTGATATAGGTTATTCCCAAATCATCAGCGAAGGCAGTAATGTTTCCTTTCATGTTTTGGTAAAAAATAGAGTTAATATAAATTAAGAAAAGAATAGGGCCAAGAACAGAGCCTTGGGGTACACCTTTCTTCAAATCAATTTTGTTGCTGTAAGCTTCTGAAGTTTTTACTATTTGAGTTCTGTTTCGTAAATAGGACTCGAGCCAATTAAAAACAAAACCTCTAAAACCAATTTTGTACAGTTTTCTAAGTAAAGTATTATGGTCCACCATATCAAAAGCTTTGGTTACATCGACGAAGAGGCTAGCGCAATGTCTATGATCATCCAAACCTTTGAAAATAGAGGAGCAAAAGTCGAATAGAGCATCTTCAGTAGATAGCCCCTGCCTAAAACCATACTGTTTTGAACTTATGAAATTATTTTTTTCTAAAAATAAGAGAATTCGCCTTTTCATAATTTTTTCAAATGCCTTGGAAATACTTGGTAGCAGAGATATCGGTCTATAATTCCGTATATCTTTAGGATTATTTTTCTTATGAAGCGGAATTACAATCGCACATTTCAATTTATCAGGAAAAACTCCTGATAGCACGCTTTTATTAAATATGTACGCTAGCACATCGGCAATATTCAAACTGATATTTTTTAATATCTGGTTGGATAATCCATCCACATCACGAGATTGCGAATTATTCAAGGAACATACGGTTTTCCAGGTTTCAAAGGAAGATATAAGTTCAAAGCAAAAACTGTTTCTGGATGTACCGACATCTTGAATTATGTAAGAATTTTGGCAGCATTTACATGAGCTAGTAATTGAAGGGACAGACTCCAAAGCAATTGTAGCAAAATAATTGTTGAATTCATTAGCTAATCTGAACGGATCAGATATCTCAGAAGAACCACTCTCTAAACACATCCGTTTTTGGTCCTTTGAACGACGACTAAACATAGTGTTTATTAGCTGCCACTTTTTTCTTAAATTTCCCTTACATTTATCAAATTCATTCCGATAATACTCATCGCGACGACTTTTTATATCTATTTTGAGTTTGTAGCACATATTCCTATAACGATTTTTAAGACTGACGTCTTGCGGACGCTTGGAAAGTTTAATGCCAAGTTTATTTTTTAACCTAACTTTCATTAGAATATGTCTATTCATCCACGGCTTAAGTCTTGCGGAAAAACGCTTACTATTCACAAGGATACTGGATTCTTTTAAATGCTTGCTTAATGTGAGCAAAAAGAGATCATATGCTCTATTAACATCATCTTCAGTATATACATGCTCCCAACTTTCTAACACCAGTTTTTGGTTAAGAAGATTAAAATTTATCTTACTTTTAGGTGGGATAGTAATTGCATTAACTTTTTTATGTGACTTAGTCATTAAATTATTTAACAAAACTCCAGTCATGCAATGGTCAGTGATTCGTATATCAAGATTGATTCCAACGCAATTATTATTGTTTGTTAGTAATAATAATAAGAATTGTTGGCGCTACAGTCCAAAGGGGGCCTGGGCCTAGCTTGCTCATCAACTACTCGTGTTGTGCGCGCTACTGTTCTCTCACGAGTAGAAGGGACCTACAGTTTTTTGCCGACTCCGAACGGCGAGATTTGAGAAGCTTTCTTAGACAGTTATTACTCTTTGAGTGTTGTCAGCAGCTCGAAAGAGGTGGTGCCGTGTAAAATTTGAAAAATTGGTGTTGAACCTAGACCCTTCGGCGTGTGAGCGTCGCACTCTACCCACTACGCCACGGCGACTGGTTGTTTGTTAGAAGAAGGTTAAAAGAGTGATTCACGAGAAGCAAATGCATCCTCAACGTGTCACTGTGTGGTATGAATTTTGGGCTGGAGGAATCATTGGACCCTTTTTTATGAAAATGAGTCAGGTCAAGTCAATGGTGCTCGGTATTATGAAATGATAACCAATTTTTTCGTCTCTAGAATTGAAGAAATGAATATGGAGAGCATGTGGTTTCAGCCAGAGAAACAATTCAATTGCTGCATCAGTCATTTCCCGGTCGTATTATTTCGCGTTTTGGAGACCAGAATTGGCCGCCTAGATCGTGCGATTTAAAACCATTGGACTTTTTTCTTTGGGGTTTTTTGAAGTCGATGCCTTAAAAGCCTTAAAAGAGAAAATTGGACGCTGCATTAATAAAATACCGCAGCATTTATGCAAAACGGTCATTGAAAATGTCATTAAAAGATCGCGTACGTGCCAGCAAAGGCGCGGCGGCCCTCTAGCCGATGTGTTATATAAGGTTGGCAAATATCCCCATTCCACTTTTTGCTCTTCATTCAATGCTGCATAAAACGTGTTACAGTGATCGAATTTAGTTCAAATATGCGCCGTTTTGTTCGATAATCTATTTCCATCTAGACGGCAATTCTTATTTGCGAAGAATTCGGACAGCCACTGTTTACAAGTCTCTTTTAATTTCAACTTCACACCACCAAGGGCGATCGCCATGGACAGGAACAGGTGGTAATCACTTGGCACTATGTCCGGGCTATGTGGTGGATGCGATATAACCTCTCATCCGAGCTCCCGTAGCTTCTGACGAGGCATCAACGAAATGTGTGGTCTGGCGTTGTCCTGGTGGAACACTACACCCTTCCCGTTGGCCAATTCTGGACGCTATTGATTGATCGCCTGCTTCAAGCGGTCCAGTTTTTCGCAGTAGACAGTAGAATTAAGCGTCTGGCCATATGGGTGCAGCTCATAGTGGATGATTCCTTCCAATCCAACCAAACACACAGCAAAACCTTCCTGGCCGTCAATCCCGGCTTGGTCACTGTTTGGGACGATTCACCGGCCTTCAACCACGACCGTTTTCGCTTGATATTGTCGTATGTGGTCCATTTTTCGTCAGCAGTCATTATCCGCTTCAAAAATGGGTCGAGTTCGTTCCGTTTCAGCAGCATAGCGCAGGCGTTGATTCGGTCCAGAAAGTTTTTTTGCGTTAAATCATGCGGCACCCAAACATCAAGCTTTTTTTGTATCCAGCCTTCTGCAGATGGTTTAAAATTGTTTGGTGACTTACTCCCATCTCCTGGGCGATGTCACGAGATGCCACATGCCGGTCTAACTCGATGATTTCCATGAATCGATCGGTATTCCTCGTCACAGGTCTTCCGCCGGCTGGCTTATCCATGGTGTCGTTTCCATCGGCTCTGAATCGTCGAAACCATTCCTCCTCGGTTCGAAGTGATAGAGTACCATCCCCCAAAACACAATTAATCTCAGGGAACGTTTCTGTAGCGGATTTGCCTTTAACGAAGGAAAACTTCAAAATAGCGCAAATTTCGGCGTTATCGAACTCCATGTTTACCCGTCTATATCTGTTGAACGCAATAATCAAACTAATTATGCATAGCGTCGTTTTATTACGATTGACGATTGTGTCAAGATCTTTCAAATGATGTATAGTATTGCCAGATACGAGCTCTGTAGCGCTTTGTACATAGCCGGAAAATTCAAAAGACAAAAAGGCGGACGGGGGATATATACCTTATGTAAACAAATTGTATTCAGCCGGTTTTCGTGGGTTCATTCTAAATTGGTTAAAATATTAAGCAGTCCAAAAACAGCTTATAAAGGTGTGCAACAGGGCTCCATTCCTCGACATTCGAGGATGAAAAGTACAAGTGGACCACTGCTTTCATGTGGTATCACAATATTCCTAAATGTTGTCATCGAGTTCCTACCTTTATTCATGGTAAAAAATCATACTTCATTTGTAATGTTACGCGCGCTGGTAAGGTAGTGTTGCATTTTCAAAAGAACATGATAAACTGAGAAATCCTTCATAAAATACTGTTCGTCCTATTTCTCTAGTCTTCTAGGAGAGCGCATCAAGTTTAATCTTACGTGATAAACTTCCACAGCAAACATGCCAAAAGCTTAAACACAAAACTCCAACCGAAGCATGCTCCATGATTGTGCAGAGATCATATTTTGTGAACTGTTACCGCAATATGCAGTGAAGGCATCGCTAGCAATAAATATTCAGTTGACCATGCCGATAACATGCAGAATTAATAATTCCAGCACTTTGCGTTGAATAATTTCAATGTAAAACCTTCCTGGTGAAATTTCCTTCCATTAACTTGCTCACAAACTTTTCCCATAATGCTACGCATTAAGCAAAAGTTCGCACACAGTTTCCGCCGCCTTCCTGAGGGTGGAAAATTCTATCCTCTGCTCTGCTGGCACGAGACGACTCAAGCATGCAATCTAATGATGACCTCCCACAATTATCGGAAGCAACTTCGGGGAAAGATGATTTTCACTCCTCAACCTTCAGTTACACCGTGACAAACCATGTCGAAGGAGGCAATAACAATTGAGCCAAGCGAACTTGTGTGATTTTTCCGCATCCGGAGCTGCTGTTTCAAGCGCAACTCTTTCCGATAAATTAAAGTTCATCACGTCGAACAAACGCTCCGTGTCCACCGCCGAGATACACATCGCTGGTATCCTACACTGAAAGAGGCCTTAAAACGAAATATGAATTTCAGGAAGTGTGCCATTTTTAAGGGAAGTGCCCGCATATAAGCATTCATGAGCTTCGACAGTGTGCGACAAAGACCGAAAACAAAAGAGTCCTCATTGAGCCCAGCAGGATGTGAAAATGGAAACGTAAAAAGTGAAAGAGCAGGAGTTAAAAAAAATGCAAAAAAAGAGGAAAATAGTGCTCCACCAGGGACATTTTCGAGGACCGTTGCGCCTCAGTAAGTCAGCAGCCAACAGGAATTATCCTAACATATGTATCCACAACTGTATATACACGCATGCGGTAGGTAAGGTACAGAAAGCCTCACTTCCGGCAGCAGGGGAGTGGGGTGGCAGATCCTGCTGCGACTGGTGAGGTATCTTTGTCCTTCACTGTGTTCCATGCCATATGCTGCTAGGATGCGAATGTGAAAATGGTTGTCTCCCCGTGACTTCCACGAGCCAGCGCCAACGACGAAGCCAAGAATTATCGAGACAATAGCTTGTGCGTGCTTGCACTGATAATTAGGACGTTGTGTGGCAGGGCTTCTGTGAAAGACACAAAATAGACACCATCTTCCCGTTTCTCTGTCACCCTCGCATTGCTTCGAGGTTGCAGCATTTGCATCCTATCTGTTGGTTCGTTGCTAGGACTCGCTTTCGTTTGGGCTTAATTAGAAACGATTTGCACATGAAATTTAATTGCACTCTACTTTTGATATCGTGCTGGCATTCATTCCTTTGTCAGTGCGCCATCAAAACCTAATTCTAGCGAAGGGGAAGCGCGGTGGTTTTATGTTCATGCATGGCGTGTGCTTGTGTGGAGTAAATGTTTCACTATTATGCTCCAAATTGTGCGCTGATTATCTTCAGTCAGAAGCTAGAAATCGCTCTATAATGTATGGTAGATGTGTGTTTGCGAAATCATTAAGGGTTTATGCACAAGAACAATGCCTTTCACCTGAGGTTTGCCTAATTTGGCGCTCTCCCCATTGTATGTATATATCACTGATAGCTACAGTTGCGTAGTTAAGAAGAAAAGGAGCCTTTTGTTATCTGATTGCACACAAGCAAGGTTGGATCGCAATTTTAAGTGACTAAAGGAGACTTTTGAAATGCTCTCAGGGTGTGTACCCTGTGTCTTATGTTGGAAAACATCGTTTTTACAAATCGAAACAACCTGGAGAACCCTTTGTAATTCTTTCATATTGCATTGGCTAAGTTAAAAGTTCTCTCTTGAATTACTTAAATGATTAAATAGGAAATCAGTTTTTCCCTCCGCCGCCTAACATAACTCGTATTCTGCACATTTCTTGGTTACCTAAGAGGTTCCAACCACTGTTATTAATGCTGTGCCTGTGGCTTATCTAATTTCAGCTTGCCGATACGAAAAGGGAGCCTGGACCGAATGCACTGCTGGACAAATGACAAGACAGGATAAACTGAAGACAACCAGCGACCCAACCTGTGAGCCAGTTCGTTCAATCAACAAAAAATGCAATCCCGCTGGAAAGTCCAAGGACAAGAGCAACAAAGAGCGCAAGAACAAGGACAAAGGTAAGCTCTGAAACCATAATCAACTTATCCGGTACACCATTTTGCATAATTTTTACCTCATTACCAACTCAACTGAATAACGCCACGCTTCCATTTATAAAATACATTGTCGCAGAGTGCTTCGCGGCATACACACAGCGGATAGCATTACGTTCCTCCCCCAGTGGCTAAACCATTCAAACCAGTGCGCAGCAGTTTTGCGGTGCTGCCGCCTCATTTTCAAGTAAATTCACCCTTAACACTCCTTTCCTCTAATTAAATTGAATTCGCACACACACGGAGGGTGTTTTCTGTTTTGTCTGCACCCGGTGCATTGGCACTATGCCCAGCACCACATTAGAGTCTCGCCACAGAAACCCATCCGCATCTAGATCACAAGCTGCCCATAACCCTCAGCTCCGTCTTCGCTGTGTTCAGGTGTAGGTGAAGCGGAGGGCTAAAGCGTTAAACCACAACACACAGCAGACCTTGTAGAGCAAGAATCCTGATGCAGTGCCAAGTCACATAAGCTGCAGCTGAGCGGACTCATTAAGAACGGCATGGAATTGCCAAAGCGGTCCTGTCACATGTGTACGACTCTCTGTCGCTGTTGGAAATTAATCCCACACTTTATTTGCTATATGACGGGTATTCTGCCCAACTGCGTATCTGCTTCCATGTTCTTGAATCTATTTTACTGGAGAAGTGACTCTCTTGACAATATGCCAACACGTCCATTCAATGTTTAACCCCCTCGCCATTGGAACTCTCTTCTGAAACGCACAGTGCGCCTGTTGTTCCAGCTTGCGATGCCGGAAAAGTTTTCTAGGGGTTTTCGAACCAAAAAATAATGACACTAGACATCTTCACTTGGGGAAGTTCGACAAGTCTTGTGCTGCGTCGCTGCCATTGTTTATAGTTTTCTTGAGGACGAGCATGCAAAGCCGCTTGGCAGAAAGTTTTGTCAATGTTTTGAAGTGGTTTTGAAAATCCATTTCAAAATGCAACGCTAAAGGAATGCCCCAATGACCTTTAACTATTTCTAAGCCAATTTATTTGAGTAAAAACTTTCTTAAACTGTGTTGGAATCCTTACGATGTTTTGCCTGGAGAAGTAAGGAACGAGTCCGCTAAAAACTGAGTCATTGAATAATTGAAAAGTTTTCCTAGGTCTTTAAGAATAACTTTATTTATTTGACCAGATTTGCAAAGTTTCTCTTTTCTTCGATGTTGAGGGGTCAGTTGTGATAAATTGTTAAGACAATAGTAACTTCACTGTGTGTATGAAAGTGAGAATCAATAGACGGTTTTTATTGAAGGTTTGGAAACACTACACTGGAGCGCAAAGACTGTAAAACTGGTCCATTGTCTTAACACTTATTTTACCAGGTATACGGGTATGAAATTTTTTTTTGAAAATAAAACACTAATTATTAATGGGAAAGTAAAAACATTTTATTCAAAGTATTGGCCATTGTTTTCTACGCATTTTGATCAAATTGTTTGTCTTTTAAAGCAAACCAATCAGATACCTAATTTTCGGCCTCCTCGTAGGAATCAAAGTGCTGCTCAGCCAATGCGTGTCCCATCGATGAAAACAAATGGTAGTCGGAAGGAGCCAAGTCTGGTGAATACGGCGGGTGGGGTAGCTGCTCCTTCTGGTCATTTCTCGATCAATGCATGGTTCAAATTGATCATTTGTTGTCGGTAGCGATCAGTATTAACGGTTTCACCAGGTTTTAGGAGCTCGTGGTACAGCACACCTTTCTGGTCCCACCAAACACACAGCATTGTCTTCTTGCCGTATCGATCTGGTTTTGCAGTCGATGTTGATGGTTGTCCCAGATTAACCCATGATTTTTTCCGTTTAGGATTCTTGAAATACATCTATTCTTCATCGCCAGCAATAATCCGATGCAAATCCGATTTTCTTTCGTGTCTTTGAAGCAAAATTTCACAAGTGTTTTTTCGGTTTTCTATCTGCCTTTCATTGAATTCTTGTAGCACCCATTTTCCACACTTTTGGATCTTTTCCATAGCTTTTAAACGGTCAGAAATTGTTTGTTGTGCAACATTTAACATTGCTGCCATTTGCTTCTGACTCAAAGTGTCATCTCCATCCAATATCGTTTGCAATTCGGCGTCTTCAAACTTGTTTGGTGGTCTTCCACATTCTTCATTTCTCACATCAAAATCATTATTTCTGAACCGTTGAAACCATTATTTGCATGTTGCTTCTGATAGAGCATGATCACCATATGCCTCGACAAGCATTCGATGCGACTCTGCAGCACTTTTCTTCAAATGAAAACAAAAAATTAATGCTTTCCGCAAATCATCACTTTCTGGTACAAAATTCGACATTTTTAACACGATGAAAAAATATGATGTTGTCTGTTCAATGACTTGATGTATAATAAATATTTTTCACAATGTTATTTTTGTCATAGCAAACAAACAAAAAAAATAAGGGCTCGTTCACAACAAATATTACCTATCAAGACATCTGTGTCTTGACGCTCACTTCATACCGGTATGTGATACTGCGGATCGCCAACATCTTTTAATGTCCCTTCTCTTATTTTTGTTACGCAGTCCAGATTGGCCGTGGACAACCCCCACGATCACTCGCCAGCTGCCTGGTTGAAGTGCTTCTCCACTTGCGCGCGCTATCTCGGTGCTGTCTCAATGCCTCAGATTCGGAGACTGTTCCAGTCGGAGCAATGCTATCCATGGCCTAACCATCTTTAGCGTTGTATCCGGGGACGCATAGACAGGCGCATGCCGCCGTACAGCCCGTTAAGTGCGTTATTCTACCGTCAACGAAAACAGGACAAGAAATTGAGCGCAGGCTTAGGGCCAAGTCTTCCGTCCAAGTTTCTGCGCCGTAAAGCAACACTGGGAGCTGTTATACAAAGAGTGCTTAATCTTTCGCGAGTGGAATCCTTTAACAGGTCCTCAAAGAAGCAGCGACTGACAAACAAGAAAATGTTTCCGCGTTTAGTCTTGGTATTGATGTTGTTAGCCCCTTTTACCGTGGAGCCGAGAAAGACGAAGTTTCTGCTGACCAATGTAATTCTTTGTCCGAAAATTCGATGTTGTTTATCCTTTCTTAACGACAACAAATACTACGTTTTGTTCTCATTTACGGCCAAATCCATCCATTTGGGCGCTTTCGCTTCAATGCCAGCAAACGCCTCATTGACGCTGCGTTCTTCCAATCAGGTCAATGTCGTCTGCGTGAGCTAGAAGTTGAGCAAACTTTTGGAAAATTGTGTTTTAGTTTTCACTTGTGTTTAGTTTTCACATGTGAATTATGTACGAGGTTCTCAAGAATGACGAAAAATGAGCCACATGACAGAGTGTCGCCTTGACATTAAATGTCTCGGTGCCTAATTTACCGGAGCAGCGAGGGTTCTCTTTTAGAAATCTGACGAATTTGATAAGTATGCCAAAGCTACGAGGGTTCCTTTTATATTTCGGGATTAGAGAACAAAAACAAATATTAGTCATCGAAAATAGCTTTATTGTTTTTCAAAATATTCCCCATTAATATCTATACACTTTTGCATGCGTCTGAACTAAGTGTCAAATCACTTTAGCCACTCTGATTAAGGTATCTCCAAAACATACATTCTGAATGCATCAATTTCTTCTCTAGGTGTCGAAAAACGTTGACCTCTCATTTTATTTTTGACGTACGGGAATAAAAACAAGTCATTCGGTGCAAAGTCAGGACTATACGGCGGGTGACTCATCAAATCGATGTTTTGAGTACTCAAAAATGCAGTTTTTTGAGCCGATGTGTGAGAGCTCGCATTGTCGTGGTGCAGAGTGATCCGTCTTCGGCGGTAGATTTTTTTGGTTGTGTACCACTCAGAATTGACTGCTCTGCGTTGTTCTAGTGGTACGGTTGCGACATGTCCAGTTTTTCCGAAAAAAAACAGGCGACCATTTGCCTGCAAGTGCTTCGTGCGGGGCAGCTTTTGTTGGATTTGGCTCATTTTGAAACACCAATACAGTCGACTGCTGTTTACTTTCGAGCTCATACGCATAAATCCACGATTCATCACCTGTCACGATGTCATAGACTTGTTTCGAAGTACCGCGATCGTGTTTATGGAGCATTTCTTTCGACCAATCGACACGAGCCTTTTTTTGAGCGATTGACAAATTGTGTGGGATCCAAGGCGAACAAATTTTTTGACGGTCAAATGTTCATGCAATATTGAGTGTATGCTAGTCCCACTAATGCCTAAAGTTATCTCAATCTCATGATAGGTAACATGACGATCTTGCAATATCAGTGAGCGCACAGCATCAATGGTTTCCAGAACAACAACTGATTTTGGACGACCTTCACGAAATTCGTCTTGGAGTGAACTATGAACTTGATTGAATTCACCATACCATCGATAAACACTGGTCCTTGATGGAGATTCATCGCCAAAAATTGAATTAAGTTCATCGATGCACTGTTGTTGTGGATTAACTATGTGGATTAACTATCCACATCGAAAAAATTTTCACGATTTAATTCCATTTTTTGGGCGAGATGAATCTTTTAAGTTACTGTAAACAACACAAATAGCGCTCGTATGTCAAAACGTTCTGAATACGTATAACCTCAAAATATCAAACTTTACAATAGAGCTGGCAGTTGCCAGATTGCAACACAAGGGCTGCCCAATCCCGAAATATAAAAGGCAACCTTCGTAAATATTATTTAAGTGGCGCGACAGTCCACAGGTAACCAGAACCTAGCTTCCTCATCAACTGCTCGGGTTGTCCGCGCTGCTGTTCTCTCACAAGTAGAAGAACCTACAGTTTTTTTTCCGACTCCGAACGGCGAAGTTTGAGAAGCTTTTTCTTAGACAGTTATTAGTCGTTGAATGTTGTCAGCAGCTCAAAAGAATTGGTGCCATGAAAAATTCGAGGTACCGGGAGTCGAAACATGACCATCTGCGTGAGAGTGTCGCACTCTATCCACTACGCCACAGCGGGCACGAAATATGCCGGAAATATTAACAGATGTTCGAAACGAATGTACCGACATAAAAAAATATCGTTGATCGAATGTACATAGCCCACGAAATTTGAAAATTAACTTTGTTTTTGAACAGACCTCGTATATGTTTTGTGCTTCAATATTTTAATTTTGAAAGTGACAACAAAACAAAAATATCATTGAAATGCTCGAAAAAGAGCTGTCTTGTGCCAGAATTTGACAGACTTATAGCCATTCGATTGATTACATAAGAAGATAACGTTCGCATGTTTTAACGCATAGCTTCCGCAATTGTTTTGTTTTTGATTTCCTCACAAAATTCTTTCAATTGAAGTAGGTTTTCTTTTCCACACTAGTATAAACGACTGCTTTCTTTTAGTCATAAGGAAATGTTCATTCGAGACAGAAGCGAGATGTCTTAGGCGCTGAAAGAGTTGCGACCTTTACTTATGTGAGATCTATTGAATCTAGTTAAGAGACCCATCAGAGCAACAGAGAGCTGTTATTTTTATCAGAAATTAAGCATTCCCACAGCTTTTATTTGTTTATGTACTTCTTGTGAAAAAAACCAAAAACATTTCTTTCTTTGCTAAAATTTATTTTACAATTTTCACAAATATTTATTTTTTCACTTGCAGGTTCCCGTAAAGCACCGGCTGCCTAAGAAGATTGAATCCTACAATTTAAAATTTTAAACTTTAAGGATTCTTACAATTATATCAAAAATTAAAAAAAAATAAATAAGCTTAAGAATAATACAAATACAATTTACATTCTTTTATTGTTCTACTTACATTGAGTCTATATTTTTGTTTTAAACGCTAATTATACAAGAAAACCTGTGTTTCAAATACAACTAAGTCTATATTGAATACATGCAACACTTAAATATACGAATTTTGTTCTTTATCGGAATAAGTCCTCTTAAGTAGCTTGAGAACAAATGTTTATTCATATTATATAAAATAATTAAATCTTTGAATTTTCGTATCTACTTTGTATCATAAGTTTTATTTGAATTTGTACTTTCAAAAATGACTTTCAAAAACAACGACTGTAGTCAACGAAAAATGCCAAAATCCCTTATAAAACATAGATAACCGTATTTCCTCTTTCGTGTTGGTTGGAATGCGAATAAATTCTATATATATATGTAAACTGAACTGATTAAGAACAAAAATATGGGTTAATAAAATTATTCAATACATTTTCGAAGAATTTGTTTTATTTATGAAAAATTTGATACTTTGAGGAAGAAGTGCACACTCAAAAAAACACACTTCTTCTTCTTCTTATAGCGCTGTCCGGGGTGGACCTGTTCCTCAACTTACATGCCTCTCCAGCCAGCACGATCTTTCGCCAGCTGTCTCCAGTTGCGCACTCCAAGTGCACTCCACTTGTGTGCGCCACTTTAGTCTAGGTCGTCCTCTGTTGCGTTGTCCCAATGGCTCGGATTCAAAGACTTTTCGGGCCGGAGCAGTGGTGTTCATACGCTCTACATGGCCTAGCCATCTTAAGCGTTGTATCCGTAGACGCTTGACCAAGCGCATGTCGCTGTACAGCCTATAGAGTTCGTCATAAAATCTTCTCCTCCAGATGCCATCAACGCAAACAGGACCAAAAATCGCACGCAAAACTTTTCTCTCGAAAAGACTAAGGGCTTCCTCATCCGCCTTTGCTAACGTCCAAGATTCTGCGCCATATAGTAGGACGGGGATGATCAAGCTGTTATATAAAGCGAGCTTAGTCCTTTGAGAGAGGGCTTTGTTACTCAATTGCCTCTTGAGCCCAAAGAAACAGCGATTGGCAAGAGTGATTCTGCGTTTGATTTCGGTACTGATGTTGTTGTCCCTGTTTACCGCGGAGCCGAGGTAGACGAATTCCTTAACTACCTCGAAGTTTCTGCTGCCTAGTGTGACGCTCCGTCCGAGACGTCGATGTTGTGTGTCCTTCCTTGATGACAGCATGTACTTCGTTTTGCCCTCATTTACCACTAGACCCATTTTAGCCGCTTCCGCTTCAATGCCAGCAAACGCCTCATTGACGACTCGCTGTGTTCGTCCAATCACGTCAATGTCATCAGCGTAAGCTAGCAATTGAACTGACTTCTGGAAGATCGTGCCTCTAGTGTTGACTTGTGAGTTACGCACGATCTTCTCGAGGATGATGTTAAAGAAGTCACATGACAGTGCGTCGCCTTACCTTTTTTGACATTGAAGGTCTCGGTGAGTTCGGTACCGACCTTGACGGAACAATCTGACGAGTTTGGTAGGAATGCCAAAACTAGACATGGCACTGTATAGCTCGTCTCTATGCACACTGTCATATGCAGCCTTGAAATCGACCAATAGGTGGTGAGTGTCAATTTGCATTTCTTGGGTCTTTTCCAGGATCTGCCGTAATGTGAAGATCTGGTCTATTGTGGACTTCCCTGGCCTGAAACCACACTGATAGGGACCTATCAGGTCATGGACAAATGGTTTCAGACGCTCACACAATACGGCAGAGAGGATCTTGTATGCGATGTTTAGGAGACTAATCCCTCTGTAGTTGGCGCAGTCAAAGGGGTCTCCTTCCTTGTGGACCGGGCAAACGACGCAGAGATTCCACTCATCGGGCATGCTTTCCTCCGACCATATCTTACAGATGTGTTGCGCCCAACCAGGTCATCTCTAGCTGCTTTAAATAGTTCTGTGGACAGTCCGTCCGTTCGACTTCAGCTTGGATATTGCTGTCTTAACCTCGTCTAAGTCGGGGAGATGAATTTCTTGCCTAACATCGTCCAAATTGAGTGGAACATTCTGCCTAACAGCAGGATTTGGGTCGTCATCGCCGTTTAGGAGTCGGCAGAAATGATCCTTCCAGATTCTCAGCACAGACTGCGACTCTACTACTAGTTGTCCATTTTAGTCCCGGCAGGCCTTGGTCCGAACCTTGTATCTTCCGGATAGCTGTTTTACCTTTCGGTAAAACTTTCGGACTTCATTCCTGCCAAAACACCTTTACATTTCCTCGACCGCGCGCTTCTCATGCTCCTTCTTCTTCCTTCTGAGAAGCCGGTGCTCTTCCCTTCTTCTCTGTTCGTAGAGTTCACGAACAGCCCGCGTTGTTCGATGCAGCGTCGCCTTATAGGCGTCTTGTTTAGCTGCGTGCGCTTGCCTGCACTCGTCGTCAAACCATGGGTTCCTTCTGGGTGGTGACGTGAAACCCAGCAAATCAGTGGCAGCATCTTTGATGGCTTCTTGACAACGTTTCCATTCTTCTTCTATGCTTAGTGCAGGAAGCGTCGACCTCTGAGCGAGTTTCCGGGAGACTCGGTCGGCAAACTTCCCAACAATCAACTGCGATTGTAGCTTTTCGACGTCAAACCGTTTTGGCCTTTCTCGACTCCGTTGCTCTCTCGATATCCGGGTTCTTACCTTGGCTACAACAAGGTGATGATCCTAGTCAATGTTTGCACCTCGGAAGGTTCGGACATCGGGAATACTGGAGGAGTGTCTGACGTCGATCGCAACGTGATCAATCTGGTTGACGGTTGATTGATCAGGAGCCAGGTTCCTTTGTGAATGTCCAGGTGTGTGAACCGCGTGCTAGCCACAGAGAGGTTTCGCCCCGAGGCGAAGTCCAACAGCCTGAGTCCGTTTCCGGATGTGTTGTCGTGCAGGCTGTGCTTATCGATGACTCCAGCAAAAATGTCCTCCTTTCCCAGATGAGCGTTGAAATCTCCTAGAACCATCTTGGTGTCATAGCTGGGGCATCGATCGTATGTTCTTTCTAGGAGATCATAGAAGTCATCCTTGATGTTGTCATCCTTCTCCTCTGTCGGGGCGTGAGCGCATATTAGGCTGATGTTCCCGAATTTAGCCTTGATGCGGATTGTCATGAGGCGTTCGCTGACTGGGTCGTAGCTCAAGACTTTTTGCCTAAGTCTGCCTCGAACAACAAATCCGCATCCGAATAAGCGCTGCCTTCTCTCTCTATAGCAATTGCTGTAGTAGATATCGCAGTTCTTCATCGCTTTTATGCCAGGCCCATCCCATCGCACTTCCTGGATGGCGATTATGTCAGCTTTGTAGCTGTCAAGGGCCTCCGCAAGTTGTTCGGCTGCACGTGGCCTGTTAAGGGACCTCACATTCCACGTGCAAAACCGAAAATCTTTGTCCTTTAAACGTTTGCTGGGGTCGTCAACAGTTAATCCGTCCTTATCCGAGGCATATCGGGTTTTCTGAACTATATTATTTTTACGTGGTGAGGAAGTTACTCTCACGCACAACCCACAAGCTGCCTCCAGTTGCGCACTCCAAATTGGCTGAGGTCCTTCTCCACTTGTGTGCACCACCTTAGCCTAGGTTCTCCTCTGTTGCGTTGTCCCATTGGCTCTGATGCGAAGATTTTCGGGCGGGAGCAGTGGTGTCCATACGCTCTACAGGGCGGAACCATCTTAAGCGCTGTACCCGTAGACGCTTGACTAGGCGCATTTCGCTGTACAGCCTATAGAGTTCGTCGTTAAATCTTCTCCTCCAGATGCCATCAACGCAAACAGAACAAAAAATTGCATGCAAAACTTTTCTCTCGAAAAGAATAAGGGCTTCCTCATCCGCCTTTGCCAACGTCGAAGTTTCCGCGCCATAAAGGATGACCTGGATGATCAGGCTGTTATATAAGGCGAGCTTAGTCCTTCGGGAGAGGGCTTTATTATTTAATTGCCTCTGGAGCCGAAAGATACAGCGATTGGCAAGAGTGATTCTGCGCTTGATTTCGGTACTAATGTTGTTGTCCTTGTTTACGGCGGAGCCGAGGTCACCTACTCTAAAACCTTTTTTAACATTGAAGGTCTCGATGAGTTCGTTACCGATCTTGACGGAGCAGCGAGAGTTGTCCATCGTCATCGTACACAATCTGACGACTTTGGTAGGAATGCCAAAACTAGAAATGGCACTATATAGCTCGTCTCTATGCGGCCTTAAAATCAACGAAAAGGTGGTGAGTGTCGATTTCCACTTATTGGGTCTTTTCCAGAATCTGCCGCAACGTGAAGATCTGGTCTATCGTGGACTTCCCTGGTCTGAAACCACACTGATAGGGACCTATCAGGTCATGCACAAACGCTTTCAGACGCTCACACAATACGGCAGAGAGGATCTTGTATGCTATATTGAAGAGACTAATCCCTCGATAGTTGGTGCAGTCAAAGGGGTCTCCTTTCTTGTGAACCGGGCAAACGACGCTGAGATTCCACTCATCGGGCATGCTTTCCTCCGACCATATCTTACAGATGTGTTGCGCCCAACCAGGTCATCTCTAGCTGCTTTAAATAGTTCTGTGGACAGTCCGTCCGCTCCAGCGGCTTTGTTCGACTTCAGCTTGGATATTGCCGTCTTAACCTCGTCTAAGTCGGGGGGACGAATTTCTTGCCTAACATCGTCCAAATTGAGTGGAACATTCTGCCTAACAGCGGGATTTGGGTCGTCATCGCCGTTTAGGAGTCGGCAGAAATGATCCTTCCAGATTCTCAGCACAGACTGCGACTCTACTACTAGTTGTCCATTTTAGTCCCGGCAGGCCTTGGTCCGAACCTTGTATCCTCCGGATAGCTGTTTTACCTTTCGGTAAAACTTTCGGACTTCATTCCTGCCAAAACACCTTTACATTTCCTCGACCGCGCGCTTCTCATGCTCCTTCTTCTTCCTTCTGAGAAGCCGGTGCTCTTCCCTTCTTCTCTGTTCGTAGAGTTCACGAACAGCCCGCGTTGTTCGATGCAGCGTCGCCTTATAGGCGCCTTGTTTAGCTGCGTGCACTTGCCTGCACTCGTCGTCAAACCGTGGGTTCCTTCTGGGTGGTGACGTGAAACCCAGCACAACACTCTTCTTCTATGTTTAGTGCAGTCAGCATCCAACTCTGAGCGAGTTTCAGATAGACTCGGTAGGCAAAGTTCCCAGCAATCGGCTGCGATTGTAGCTTTTCGACGTCAAACCGTCTTAGCCTGTCTCGACCCCGTTGCTCTTTCGATATCCGGTGATGATCCGAGTCAATGTTTGCACCTCGGAAGGTTCGGACATCTAGAATACGGACTTGTCTACTGACTGTTTTAAATTTCATTAAGTGCGAATAAGGTTAAAAATTCAGTCATTTCTCCATATGTGAAACGTTCGGTCGGCAATTTTTAATATTCAAATGCTCACAATTCCTTCTTTCCCAGTTTTAATAATATTTGATGTTGCTGAAAATTATAGGTCTCTTATTGTCTGTACTGTTATTTAATTTATTTATTTATCCCAATTTAAAGAGCACCATACCATCACCAGTTTCTGCCAGATATTGGCTTACGCAAATGACTTTGACACCATCGAAGGAATACAACAAGCTCTAAGTGACTCCTTAACCCACATCAAGCGGGCGGCAAGAGTCTTAGAAGTGCATATCATATACGTTCATGGCATGTACGTTCATGGCGGAGTCTTTTGCAAAAAAATCATTTGGTCAGATGGTTAAAGAAGGGGAGCACGCATTCATTTAGCTGGCTTAGGTTAACAGTAGCAGATGGCAATAACATAGAAAAATAAGCCAGATGCTGCTTAAATCTACCAAACCGTACTTTAGCCTGTCAATGCTCTCCAAGTCGGATCGAAAAACCTTGGCATGTTTTATAACAATGTCTCGCACTTCTACCGTTGTGTAACTCCGTTGTCCTCCCATTTTGCATATATATATATATATATATATATTCCATTGAACTTATTTTACAAATGCGAAAAGGAACATTTGAAATAAAAAATTAAGAATTTTTTATTGCTTAGACAGGGATAAGATTTGGATATGCCTATATGACTGATTTCGTTTTTTGATGAGAATTTTTAAATACTTTTTCTTAAATTGGACCTAAAATGCTGTTTGTTATTCCTGAAGAGCTCATAATACAAGCAATTATAAATAGCATTACCACTAATCGATTGAGTAGTTTCATTGCTGTATTTTGTGGTTCATACGAGAAAGAGGTAAGTGTCCGGTTTCTTTTCTGACCAACTGTATATAAAGTATCACCTGCGTGTGTTTGTGGCACTAGATTTCTAGCCGCCTTTAGTTTTTGTCTTATATATGAGTATTGGATGGCGCGACAGTGTCCAAGGGAATCATGAACTAAAAAAGCTTCTTTATCAACTGCTCATGTGCGTATTCTCTTACGAGTAGAAGGGACCTACAGTTCTTTCCCCGCACCGAACGGCGAAGTTTTTATAGAAAGTATTGTCCTTTTTATAGAAAGTGTTGTCAGCAGCTCAAAAGAGGCGGCGCCTTGAAAAATACTAGGTTCAGTCCGGAAATCGGTCCTAGGTCTTTTAGGGCGTGAATGCCGAATCTTGAAAAAAAATTATATGCATAATGATGATTTTTCTGTAAAGCCATTACCGAAAACGTTTTGCTTTATTGGCCGTTTGCCTACAAGGTGAATTGATACTTCCTTTTGAACTTTCGTTCATGAAGTTTACCTTTTAATGCAAACATTCGTATTATCGTTTAATTTTTGTCATGGAATAATACACAAATTGTCAATTTAATGTTAAGGATTTATTCATTTTAATCAAGACTTAGGTTAGCAAAAGTGAAACCAAAATGTTTTATATTGTATTGCAGAAAACATGTTTTTCTGGTTTGTTTCTTTTTTACGTGTCTTTTCAAAACTATACATTCAAACAAAATATACACCTATGTTTTTTCAAATAAATATTCTGGGATCGATTTTTGTATATATTTTTTTTTTTTGTTTTTTGTGAGAAATATGGAAAGAAGGTTAATTCACATTCTTGTACGACTTATGCTAATGTCTTGAGGAAAAGTTTCTCCGAGATCCATCAAATCCACCGCCCCCGTTGTTGGCACTTCCGCCGCCATCGCCAGGACCGCCACCCATGCCACGGTTGCCAAAATTGTTGTCATTGAATCTTCCATTCATGTTGCCTCCATTGAATCCGCGGTTTAAGCCACCACCTCCACCGCCACCACCTCCACCGCCACCACCACCGCCGCCGTTACCTCCACCAAAACCACCTCCACCTCCTCCTCCAAACCTGTTACCACCATTCTCATTTCTTGAGTTACCTCCGAATCTAGGTCCTCCACTACCGCCTCCAAAATTCCTTCCGCCACCACCGAAGCCACAGCCACCGCCGCCGCCACCGAAGCCCCCATTCTGTCTGAATCGCTTCCTCTCACCGCCGAAACCGCCACCGGATCTTGCCAGTTGCTCAAGCTGGGGATTTATATCTTGGTTTGCCTCCCGAAGCACATCAATCAAACCACGAGCGTTTTTGACATTTTTCTTAGTAAAGAAGGCGTACGATGTTCCAGTGGAATGCTTGCGACCCGTTCTTCCAATTCTATGGATGTAGTCTTCGGACGACTGCGGATAATCGAAATTGATGACAAATTTAATACCCTCTACGTCTAGACCACGAGCGGCAACATCTGTCGCCACCAAAATATTTGTTCGTCCATGTCGGAATTCGCTAAGCACACTGTCCCTCTCCGACTGGGACTTATCACCGTGAATTGCACCACAACGGACTCCAAAACTGCCTATATACCTATAGAGCTCATCAACCTTTTTCTTTGTTGCGACGAAAATAATTATTTTTCCGGGATCACTTGCAGTATCGTATATATTCGAAAGCAATTGCTTTAACTTCGTGCCTTTCTCTGACTCCTGGCAAATTTCAACATATTGTCGAATATTATGATTCGCTGATAGCTCCAGTGATCCGATGTTTATCTGGATGTAATCATTAAGGAAGTCTTCGGCCAGTTGGCGCACTTCCCTCGGCCATGTAGCACTCCACATAAGTATCTGACGGTCTGGTCGAATTTGACTTAAAATTTTTCTAATTTGTGGCTCAAAGCCCATGTCCAGCATGCGATCGGCCTCATCCAAAACCAAGTACGTGCACCGACGTAAATTCGTTGTGCCACTTAATAGGAAGTCAATTAGACGTCCAGGAGTAGCTATGACAATTTCAACGCCTCGCTCGAGATCATAAGCCTGTTTTGGTTTCGGAGCTCCACCAAAAATGCAAGTGTTTCTAACATATGCCGTGGAACCAAATTCGTTGGCTACCATTTGAATTTGTTGTGCCAATTCACGAGTGGGTGCTAATACAAGAGCTATCGGGCCGTCGCCACGTTGCAACGGAGGTTGAGCGTTGATATGAACGATTGCGGGCAGAATAAAGGCTAAGGTTTTACCGGAACCGGTTTTTGCGATGCCAACCATGTTAAAGCCACTCATTGCAATTGGCCAACCTTGCGCTTGAATCGGTGTGGGCTGCTGATAATGCTGGCGACGAATCTCATTCATGCAATAATCGGGGAAGCACGCCTCGTCGAAAAATTGAATCGGATTTGGAGCGGGTCCCTTTACGGTTATTTCATTTTCAGCTCGATACTTTTCAACTTCATGGATGGGTCGACTGCTGGTTTTCGGATGTTCCTTGTACAGATCTTTTTGAAATGGTGGTAACTCAATGGTGCTCCAATCAATTGGGTCCAGATCTAAAATAAATTATAGATTAGAAAATTGGTGTGAATTTTGGTATGATAGAGCGTACAAAAACAACGAAAGAAATAAAATTTCAAGAATGTAAACCTTTGTTTTATAAGTAAAGCACTGCCTAAATTGAATCCTCACAATGTTTAACTGTTACATACCAATCTGCCTAACGGGTTTAGTTAAACATTAATTATAATAATACAAAACAACATTAATAATAATTGTATGGCGCGAGAGTCTACAGGAGAACCAGGATCTAGTTTTTTCGTCAACTACTCGTGTTGTGCGCGCTACTGTTCTCTCACGAGTAGGGGAGAGGACCTATAATTTTTTTCCCGACTCCGGACGTCGAAGTTTTAAGAAGCTTTCATAGACAGTTATTACTGTTTGAGTGTTATCAGCAGCTCGAAAGAGGTAGTGCCGTGAAAAATTCGAGGTGTTGAGCCGGGAATCGAACCTAGATCTTCGGCGTGTGAGCGTCGCACTCTACCCACTACGCCACGGCAGCCACTACCCTGAATATGCAACTCAGTAATTTGACCATTTGTAACTTAATCTAAAACTTTTTGAGTGCTCCCTGCCTCTCATTTGGGTTAGTTTTGCTTAACTGTTTACCTCACATGGGATATTTTTGTGCTGGCGACTAACTCGAAGAAAAGTATGAACACAAATATGACCGCATGGATTACATTGTTTTTAGGAGAGCTTCCTGAATGAATAAACATCATCCTTTTTACTCTGTACCATTCCCTCTTTCTTTCCTGTAGCTCCATTATGTATATAACGAAGGTTGCCTTTTATATTTTGGGATTGGGCAACCCTAGTGTTGTAATCTGGCAACCACCAGCTCTATCGTAAAGTTTAACATTTTTGAGTACTCAGAACGTTTTGGCATACGAGCTCTATTTGTGTTGTTTACAGTAACTTAAAAGATTCATCTCGCCCAAAAAAATGGAATTAAATCGTGAAAATTTTCGTTCGATTATATCGATGAACTTAATTCAATATTTGGCGATGAAGCTCCATCAAGGACCAGTGTTTATCGATGGTATGGTGAATTTTAACCGAGGTCGTAGTTCACTCCAAGACGAATTTCGTGAAGGTCGTCCAAAATCAATTTTTGTTCCGGAAACCATTGATGCAATGCGCCAACTGATATTGCAAGATCGTCATGTGTCATGTCATGGCCTATCGTGAGATTGGGACAACCTTAGGCGTTAGTGAGACCAGCTAACATTAAATATTGCATGAACATTTGACCGTCAAAAAAATTTATTCGCGTTGGATCCCACAGAATTTGTCAATCACTCAAAAAAAGGCTCGTGTCGATTGGTCGAAAAAAATACTCTAAAAATACGATCGCTGTGCTTCGAAACACGTCTATGACAGCGTGACAGGCGACGACTGTATGGGTGTTCCGAATTAAGTGAAATCCAACAAAAGTTCTCGCGCACGAAGCACTTCCAAGCAAATGGTCGCCTGTTTTTTTTTTTTTTTTTTTTTGAAAAACTGGACATGTCGCAATCGTACCACTAGAACAACGCAGAACAGACAATTCTGAGTGGTACACAACCGTTTGTTTACCAGTTGTCTTCAAAGATATCAGGAAAACCAACCGCCGAAGACGGATCACTCTTCACCACGACAAACTCTCACACATCGGCTCAAACAGCTGCAGTTTTGAACACTCAAAACATCGATTTGATGAGACATCCGCCTTATAGTCCTGACTTGGCACCAAATGACTTCTTTTTATTCCCGTACGTAAAAAATAAAATATGAGGTCAACGTTTTCGACGTCTGAAGAAGCGGTTGATGCGTTCAGAATACATGTTTTGGAGATAGCTCAATCAGATTGGCAAAAGTGCTTCGACAAATGATTCAAACGCATGCAAAAATGTATAGATCTTAATGGGGAATACTTTGAAAAATAATAAAGCTATTTTATATGACTAATATTTGTTTTTGTTCTCTAATCCCGAAATATAAAAGGCAACCCTCGTAATAACAATATAACTAATCGCCATAAATTAAAAATAAAATTAATATATTGGAAAAGATATGAGCGCCTCTTAGGCTGTGACAATATACACGAGCCGTATCTACACACATCATTCTGCGCCAGTAAGGCGCTAACAACAATCTATTTTTTCAGACATATTTTTCTACACTAAAGCTTATTGTTGCTATTCGGGTTTATTTAATTTGACAAGATTCCCTCAATTGGGTTTGTAGTTCCGCCTCAGTTACATCCAATTTCCAACAAGAATGAGAAAAATCACATTGTCCAGAAATTCTGTTTGTTTCTGAAATCAATGTAACGACAGTATTGAAATTTTGCAACTGATATGTCTACAATAAATTTATAATTTTTCACTTGAGTGTAAAGAAGTCTAGTAAAGTAGAAAGTTCGTTTTCTAAGAGTCTATCTTATGAAAGTACAATTGTTTATCTGACTATATTGGTCTACTAATAGACAATAAGCAAACAAACAGTAGACTTACTAGTTCGCCGGGACGATTTTCCTCTGTCTCTGTCACCGCGACCACCAAATTTTTCAACACGACCGGATCGAATTTTTCGTCTATCTCCGCCAAATCCTCCTCCACCACCTCCGCCGCCGTTATTTCTGTTGAATCCACGATTCCCTCCACGATCATCACCTCGATCTCTAAAGCCGCCGCCGCCGCCGCCACCACCTCCACCTCCACCACCTCTGCCACGGCCACCGGCAAAATCACTATTTCTGCGGTCTCCATCTCGTCCGCCTGGGCCAGCGCTGTTAAGCCCAGCCCCCATGCCATTACCGCCGCCAATACCACCGCCAATACCACCGCCTCTAGGGCCACTATTCGATCCGCCACGATTCATATTCCTCTGCGGAGGCATCAAACAATATCTTTGCGAGGGCTCTGCTAACAACGATATGTGTTAGTTCAAGAAAACCAGTAATCTACGAGAGAATACATCAAATTTGCATTGTACTTCAAAAGCAGCAAAATATTTTAAGATATTTACCGCAAATTGAAAAATGGTACAAGTCACTACAAATAGAAATTTTGATTTTTCTTCCACTGAAAATTAGATGCAGAAGTGCTCATATGAAAACACGGAAAAAGGCCATTTTGGCATTTTTTAGGACGCGTTCGTAAAATAAATAATTGTCAAAGTAACGTCTTCCCAAATGTTTTTAATGGAAACGAAATTTTTTTGGGCAGAAGAATTTACAATTTATTTCTTATAAGCGTGTATTCAAAATATCATCCTTCGTTTGTTAGCAAGTGTTGAATTTTAATATTAATTAATAACTTAAATGTAACTTCTCTGCATGGTACTACCTCAAAATCACTTTGTGGCAATGATTCTGAACTGTTTCTAAGCAAAACACACCGGTAGCAAATTGTGGGATTTGACGCAAGGGTAAACTAAAAACCTAAATTATTTAATTTATATTTTAAGAACGAAATTGTTTGTTTTGTTCTTCAGAGTCGACATTTGTCGGGCACACATTGTTTTGAATTAGTATAGCATTAGTAAGTAACTAAGTTTTAATCACAATTTGATATTGTTGATTTAAGATTTAAGAAAGGATTGTTGGAGGTCGAACATATCGTAACAGCGACTCAAACATGTCGATCAATGAACTGCATGGTTCCGAACTTGGCACCAAGGAATATTGGGAAAACAGCTATGAGAGGGAAATTCAAAATTATAAAAATCACGGCGACGTTGGTGAGATATGGTTCGACGAAGATTCTCAAATGCGAGTAATAAATTGGATACTGAGACGTGAGGAAATCGCTGATGACGCCAGAATAATTGACTTGGGTAAGCGAATTATATTGACTAGTACTTGTTTTGTTATCTAACAGCGTTTTTTTTTTAAGGATGCGGGAACGGCATGCTTCTTGTCGAACTAGCTCGTGAGGGTTACAACAATTTGCTAGGAGTTGATTATTCCCCAAAAGCAGTGGAATTAGCTTTAAATATTGCTAAAGATCAAGATCTGAAAATTAACTATGAGGTCGCAGACTTACTGAATGTGAACGAATCTAAGAGTTTAGGAAGTTTTGATATTGTGCATGATAAAGGTAAGTAGCTGGTTTTTTTTTTCTATGAAAACATCATTAATGACTTGTTCCTTGATAGGGACATACGATGCGATAAGCTTGAACCCAATTAATCCAAAAGAAAAACGTGAATTATATATAGAATGTGTTGAGAACATGCTAACAGAAAAAAGTTATTTCATTATAACATCTTGCAATTGGACAGAAGAGGAACTTCTTTTAAGCTTTGACAGTAAGTTCGAAAAGGTGTGCACAATACCGACACCTACATTTAAATTTGGCGGAGTGGTGGGCAGCGTCGTCAGCTCAGTCGTCTTTAAAAAGAAACTACAATAAAATATCGATATTTTTAAATTTTATAGAATTAAGTTGTTTTCATTCTACATTTGATTTCATAACCTAGCAAATAAGACAATACTCTTTTTTAGCTTACAGTCATTACTATTAGCTTCCAGTCATTATTACGTTCCAAATAACGATTTATGAATTTAGTTACTGTAAAGCAAATTTTAATAATTGCATTTAAGTTCTGTTCCGAAAATTGATCGTCTGCTGTGAAGATGTAGACAGACAATTCAGAAAAAATCCCATTATTTCGAAAAAAAAAAACCTTAATATGTCATCGCTACGTGTTCAAATTCAATTTATTTTCCCATCCTCTTTATGACAACTGCCCTGATATTTTGTTCAGTATTAACGAACAAAACCCTGCAATTATCTCTTTTTTCATATCGAATCATGTGCCAGAGCAGGACTACTAGCAGTCCGTTTGGTTTTATCACCGCATTGCATGGCAACCATTGTTATGAGACAAAAAGAGCCAACTGCATAAACTCTTCACCGGTCCCTTTTTGCGTGAACGCATCAGCGACAGCAACGGCACCAACCGAATGCCCATCAGCCAGTGGGGATATTTCAGTTTTTCATTTATTTTTTTAATTTTACCGAGTGAGTCGTTGTCTGGAGAGTAGAGTCGCGTGTGAATTTCCACATTGAACATTTTTATTAAAGAAAAAAAAGTTAAAAACCGAATTCTCATAACGACGTCTGGACTTGATTCTTTTCGGAATTATTGATTAAAAATCATTAGAAATATATTAACACCGATAAATATCAAGAAATGAGTGCTCCAACTACAGCAGCTGCTCCCGCAAATCCGCCACCGCCAATCCGTAAAGGAATTGTGAAACAGGTAAATTCCTCAAAAACTCACTTTAATCTATAGTGATTTTTGTTAATTTTCGAGGATTTCATTGAAAACTAAAGAGGTAGATTAAATCTTAAGTGAAAGTTTGCTAAGATGGGCGCTGGTAGAAGGGAGAAAAAAATGTTCCACGAAGCTGCCAACTTGGCAGATTCAAACATAACCTACAATTTTTTCTTCTGGCTTCTAGTAGGGATATATACGTATTCTTTAATTTGCACACCACTCCTCTTTTGGTTTTGAGGGAAATGATGAATTAAATTGAATGGATTTTGTGTTATAAATCCGATTTCCGGTTGAAATGCCTGTTGGTGTCACCTTTTCTGTTTAGCATATGGACTGTCGTCGCAGGCTACACCCGGCTGAATCGTGTGCGTTCTCAAATGTCTCCATACTTCAATTATTTATAGAATTGATTAAAAGACAAACACGAGTGAGCAACAAAATGTACGACACAAAATCAAAACAAGTGACGATGTGAATGCTAGCTGACTTTCTTTTTGTATCTTTTTTAATCAAAATTTGAAGTAATTCTTGTGCCACGCAGCGGTCGTTAATTTGCCGTCAATCTAAAATAAGATGACCACCATGTAACGTGTTATTGCTGCTGCCAGGGCAGCATTGATAAACTCGCTTCTTATTCGAATGGTTTTGTGATAATTTATAACGAATTCAGCAATAAATCGATTATGTTTGCACTGATTACACACGGTAATACATATGGATTTGAACTTTGTTCTTCAGTTGATTATTTTACGTACATGCATATGTATGTATCTGCTACACCTTGATGGAAGTGTCTTCATTCAATTATTTCTATTTGACTTGTTCTTTGAGTTTGTGGTCCTTATTATTATCCACAACCTGTTGGGCGAGTTTTTGTTGCAAAGAGAAAGATATGTGTGTGCTGGGTCTCGGATGACGCTCGTTGCGTTGGTGATAGTCGTGCCACATCGTCAATTTGCCACACGTTGGAGAAAGGAGATATATTTAATACATTGCGATGCTTTCATGTGCATCGTTTATAAAGTGATATTTAATTTTTTTTTAAATTGATGTTATCATTCAATCAGCTTGAAATTGGACGATTGCAAGATTTAATATTAATTTAGTCAACTTGTGTGCAAGATGCACACACATAATTTAAATATGATTTAATAATTTATAAGCCGGTTTAATTGCACGTCTACGCTAACTGAATCACGCTCAGGTTTTGATAATAACACCCTATAACCCAGTTGAAGTAAACACGTGCTAAATGCAATTTATTTTGATTAACATCATTGTGTAGGTTGATGAACTTTAGGAAATGCATTCACGGAAATATAAGTATTTATTGTAAATATGAATTCATTTAAACCACCTGTTTATTTCTTATTGAAATTGCATGTTTGGTACAGTTGCGCGCAAATAGAGTCCAATGGTGTGTCTTTGAATTGATGTATTTTTTCCACAAAACTACCACGTGCTTTGTCCATCAATTGCTCGAGGTCAACCGCAGGCAGCGAAAATTGAATTCATAAGGCACTTCTTAACAGCAACATTTAATACATAAATGTATGTATAAATGTATGAAATTTATAGAATTTTTGGAGTTAAAAAATTAGAAGCCTTTAAGCTCTTCACATTTTTTACGCACATTCATGCGAGTGTTTAAAGCAATATTGAAATACGTACTCATCGAACCATCTTTTCACTTCATGAAAGTGAGAGATATGTTCAAGCACAGAAAACAGTTCATCGTTGACAATGATTCTTAGAAAAACTTTCACAAGGTAAAGTGAACGGT
This sequence comes from Eristalinus aeneus, assembly GCA_955652365.1. Taxonomy (NCBI): domain Eukaryota; kingdom Metazoa; phylum Arthropoda; class Insecta; order Diptera; family Syrphidae; genus Eristalinus; species Eristalinus aeneus. The sequence continues at coordinate 39,055,050 of OY019134.1, read as the reverse complement.
TTTCAGGTAGATTATCTTTCTACCTAAAGAATACACAAAGAAGGACCACTTTGTAAACCCAGACACGAAATCAATTTATAGGCCACACCGCTCGAAATGAAATCATCTTGTAGTAACGTCGGCTCGTTCGGTTACAGAGCTTGAACATTCATGACTGTCTTATTTGGAAAATAGTGCCGATATCGAAACAAGTTTCAGTTTTCGTTTTTGTTGGTCGTTTTTTTTTTGTCTGCTGTTAATGTGAATGTATAAATAGAATTCACGTTTTCTATCCTGATGGTGCTTTTGCTCCACCTTGTCACGGTTGATTCTTCTTCTACATCACCGGCAGTCAATAGTGGTAACTTGCATAATTCCACGTTGGCCACGTTTTTTATTTTTCTTTCTGCTGGTTTATGTACCGTTCCACTTGGGTTCCCACATTTCGTTTTCAGTCGTTGATTTAATTTGTTCGTTTTTTTTTCTTTCTTTGAACTTATTCTGACTGTCTTACTGATAAGATAAAAACTATCGAGCGATTTTATCAACCCATGCAACTTTTTTTTCGAGCATAAAGCCGGTAATTAAATGCGATCGAATAGTTATATGTTTGAGTACGCAGCGCAAGGAAAACTACCTTTAGGGGTAAATTTGTTTATCATTGATCAACAACAAAATGTTCTTATGCTTGCAATGTAAGTGATGGGGCCATATTCCAATAGTAGTAATTTAATTACTATTCATTTTGTTTGAATTACTGAATTTATTCTTCGGAGGACCATTCTCTCCTTTTGGCCTCTGACCAATTGTCAAAGTAGGACTGAGGACGTTAACTTTACCCAATGACTTTGACTAGCATAGTTGTAATTTTCCGACTCCGAATATGTAAATGAGCCTATCTATCTAACATATCCTTCAACTTCCTTTGTGGTAGTTCTAAATTTTTTTAACGAAACAGTTAATATGTTAATGCATCCAAATTTAAAGTAAAATAACACATATTTTTCGTTACATGAAGTTGAGCAGTGCAAAGTACCAGGAAATGTATAGCTTCTCCAATCATTTTTTTGTGTGCGTTCCTTCACGAATGAATTTCAGATAAGACGAAACTTTTATTGAGCTGTCCGCTCTTTCATACTTCGTTCAGGTTTTTGTTCGTGTTGTTAAAGAGATTTAATGTGTTCCACGAATGTACAACTACTAAACAATATTAAACAAATATATATATTGCGGGTTCCCTTTCCGTTTTTACCTGTTAATGTTTGCATAGGTTTTCACATTACTTCGGTACATTCCTGTTCCTTAAAACTGAATAATTCAACAAACAATTGAAAAATTCTGTGTGCAATGTACTCCGCTGTAATTGTTTTTCACTATCAAGAAGAAGACCCTAAATATTCTTCTTTATTGACTAGCTTCATTCTTAATAAACGACTGTATTCACTGTGTGCAAATCAAAACGTGAAAACTGAAAGCACAAATATTTATCCGCTCACTCTTCGTATTTGCTGTGTAAACAAACGCATTTTAAATTTTACTCAACTAAGTATGAGAACAATAGCATCTCGCGCATATGTGTTTAGGGGTCGCTGTGTCGGTTTTTGGATATATGCGTATAACAAATAAATAAGGCATTTAAAATTGAATTTTTTTTTAAGTGGACACCGAAAGCAGTGAACATTTTTTAAATTGTTCCCAAAAATTGCCGTACCCAGTTATTTAAATTTTCATTTGCCGGTAAGGCAGTACACAGGAACACGAACCGTTGAAAATACAGGGAAATTAAACATCCCTTTGCGTGCTCCACTAGAGCAGGAGAGGTGGTAGATGTCACATTTCGTTTTCATATAACACGTGTGCCTTTCATTGGTAACCTCAAATTATAGTTATCGTTGGACCCATGTGTTTGTTCACATTGCAGGCGGAGAAAATAAAGAAAAAACTTTCCACATTTTAAAACGAGGATATTTGTTTTAGGTACTTTCCGGCGATACTGTTATAATCCGCGCAGCTAAAGGTGCTCCACCACCAGAGAAGCAAGTTACATTTTCTCATGTATTGGCTCCAAAACTCGCTAGAAGACCAGGTGCAGGAGGGTAAGAGAATATATTTTAAAACTTTTTGCAGGTTTCAAAACCGAATTTATTTTTAATTTTTAAGTGATGAAACCAAGGACGAACCATATGCATGGGAATCTCGTGAATTTCTGCGTAAGAAACTTATTGGTGAAGAAGTCTGTTTCACTTTCGAGAAGGCACCAAACACCAGCCGGGAATATGGTAATGTTTGGCTTGGGAAAGATGCCGAAACTGGTGAAAAAGTCGTCGAGACCATGGTGTTTGAGGGTTACTTGAGTGTGCGCCGGGAGGGTAGGCAAACGCCAGAATTGCAACGTTTAATTGAACTCGAAGATCATGCTAAGGCAGCCGGCCGAGGAAAATGGAGTCATAGTCCTGCGTCCGAACATGTGAGACATATTAAGTGGACACAAGAGAATCCTGCCCATATTGTTGAAATGTACGGTGGTAAGCCTGTTAAGGCTATCATTGAGCATGTTCGTGACGGATCAACAATTCGTGCTTTTCTACTTCCTGATTTCCATTACATCACCTTGATGATTTCTGGCATTCGTTGTCCGGGAGTGAAACTGGATCCGGAGGGCAAACCCGACTTGAGTGTGAAGATTCCATTTGCTGATGAGGCGCGCTACTTCGTGGAGTCGCGTTTGCTTCAGCGCGAAGTTGAAATTCGTTTGGAATCTGTGAATAACTCGAATTTCATTGGCACCATCCTCTATCCAAAGGGCAACATTGCTGAGGCACTTCTGAGAGAAGGATTGGCAAAGTGTGTGGACTGGAGTATGGCAGTTATGAAGGGCGGTAAGTACAACTTTTTCTGTAAATGCTCATCAATCATCAGCAGTACGATCTAGTCACTAGGCGTTTGCATAGTTTTTTGACTTTGAAAAATCTGCTAAAATCATTAGTGGAGGATCTAAAATGTTCGTGATTTTATTTTTTGCATGAGCATAATTGATCGCCACATACAAGTATAATAATGTCTACCAGTGACCACATTATAAACTTCACTTTATAACCGGGCGCCTTGATACTTAACTTGTCCATGTATGCAATCCAAATTCAAAATCTTGGATTTTAAAATGTTTTCTTTGATTTTCTACGAAAATTTCAATTATAAACTTCAATTTTAACCGGACTCTTTTATTTTTCATAAAAATTGTCCACGTATGCAATCCAAATTCAAAATCTTGGATTTAAAAATGTTTTCTTTGATTTTCTACAATGGTTGCTAGATAAACGACGGACTCCAAGTGCGTATGTCAAACTCAGACATGGGCATACTTTCACCCCGTCTACAAATTCTTTTGGAAAAGCTATTTCTTACAATATGAGCCGAGAATTAATTTGATTTTGTCCCTGAAAATGAAGAAAGTTATTCTCGAGAGACATTTTAGAGGACAGTTATGTATAAAAATTCAATTATAAACTTTAACTTTAACCGGATTTTTATTTTTCTTAAAAATTGTACACGTATGCAATCCAAATTCAAAATCTTGGATTTAAAAATGTTTTCTTTGATTTTCTACGATGATTGCTAGATAAACGACGGACTCCAAGTGCGTATGTCAAACTCAGACATGGGCATACTTTCACCCCGTCTACAAATTCTTTTGGAAAAGCTATTTCTTACAATATGAGCCGAGAATTAATTTGATTTTGTCCCTGAAAACGAAGAAAGTTATTCTCGAGAGACATTTTAGAGGACAGTTATGTATAAAAATTCAATTATAAACTTCAATTTTAACCAGACCCTTTTATTTTTCATAAAAATTGTCCACGTATGCAATCCAAATTCAAAATCTTGGATTTAAAAATGTTTTCTTTGATTTTCTACAATGGTTGCTAGATAAACGACGGACTCCAAGTGCGTATGTTAAACTCAGACATGGGCATACTTTCACCCCGTCTACAACTTTTTTTTTTTTTTTTTTTTTTGGAAAAGATGGTTCTTTTAAGATGGGCTAGAAATTAATTTCATTTTGTCTCTGAAGACGAAGAAAGTTATTGTAGAGAGCAAAAGTAGGTCATTTAAGACGACCAATTCAAATTTATTTATAAATCCGTATAATAATTCTGCCGCTAAACAACAACAATTGTGCTTGATGTTATAATCCGTTGCACAAAGTAAAAGCATTACTCATTGTTCACCGCTCACAGAATACTTTTCACAAATTATTTTCATTGAATTTAAGAGGTAGCATTAAAGTGTTTTTTTTATTATTATTTCTCTTTATTCAGGTGCCGATAAACTTCGCGCTGCCGAACGTCAAGCTAAGGAGAACCGTCTTCGTTTGTGGAAGGACTATCAGTCGAAGGCCCCATCACTAAACTCAAAGGAAAAGGACTTCACCGGAACGGTTGTTGAAGTATTCAACGGCGATGCTATCAATGTCAAACTGGCTAATGGTCAAGTGAAGAAAGTCTTCCTGTCCAGCATTCGTCCACCGCGTGACACTGCTCGGGGTGGTGTCGACGGCGGTGATGGCGAAAGTAAAGCTCCGCCGAGAAGCAAAAACTACCGTCCACTTTATGAGATTCCATTCATGTTTGAGGCACGTGAATTTCTGCGCAAAAAGCTGATCAATCATAAGGTTCAATGTACTCTTGATTATATTTCACCTGCACGCGATAATTTCCCCGAAAAATACTGTTATACGGTTACTATTGGAGGGCAGAATATAGCCGAAGCAATGGTAAGCAAGGGCCTTGCGACCGTTGTACGTTACCGGCAAGATGATGACCAACGATCGTCGCATTATGATGAACTGTTTAGCGCTGAAGCTCAAGCAATCAAGGGTCAAAAGGGTATGCATGGAAAGAAGGATAACGCCGTGTTGCGCATTAATGACCTCACCACTGAACATTCCCGCATTAAGCAGCAATACCTGCCTTCGTGGCAACGGGCTCTTCGCACTGAAGGAATCGTTGAATTCGTTGCAAGTGGATCACGTCTACGCATTTATATTCCTAAAGATAGCTGCCTGGTAACCTTCCTGCTTGCAGGCATCTCATGCCCACGTTCTTCACGTCCTGCTCTAAACGGAGTTCCTGCACAAGAGGGCGACCCCTATGGCGATGAGGCATTGGCTTTCACTCGTGACCGTATTCTCCAGCGCGATGTGAGTGTTCACATCGAAACAACCGATAAGGCCGGTAGCAGCGTTATTGGTTGGTTGTGGACTGACAACAATGTGAACTTGTCGGTGGCACTTGTCGAGGAAGGTTTGGCTGAGGTGCATTTTAGTGCCGAGAAATCTGAGTACTACCGGTCACTGAAGTCTGCCGAAGATCGCGCCAAGGCTGCCAAGAAGAATATCTGGGCAAACTACGTCGAAGAAGTAGTGGAGGAGAAAAAACCGGAGGAAGAGAAAGAGGATAAGGTGGTTGAAAGGAAGGTCAATTATGAGACTGTTATTGTCACCGAGATTACACCAGACCTAACTTTCTTCGTTCAAAATGTTGATGCTGCCTCTAAACTAGACAATTTGATGGCCAAGCTGCGCGCTGAGTTTGAGTCAAATCCACCAATTGCCGGCACTTACACGCCGAAACGCAACGACCTATGTGCAGCTCAATTTAGTCTCGACAATGAGTGGTACAGGGCGAAGGTAGAGCGCGTTCAAAACGGCACCGCAACAGTCTTGTATATCGACTATGGAAACAAGGAGGTAAGCACTATTTCGAAATCAAGTGATTCACGCAAGCTCCTTAGATCCATTTCCGTCTTAAAGGAAATGTTTGAGTCATAAGTTTGCTAAATTAAAATGCTCAATGAATCACGTGTAAAGAAGCTTGGTCCTCTGATTGATTTTTACTTGTGAAAGTTTAAACCTTGGTTATGGCGAATGCAGCTACACAAGTCGTAGATCACCTCTATATTGGTAAGTGGATGGAATAGTGGCAATATTTTTTTGTCACATCATTTCGGAAGCAAGCCAATTGGGGATTAAATCTGCAAAAGTGTGGTTTGTAATTAAGGGATCAAACTAGGGGATCATGCGACGTGGTTCAGGGGAACATTTATTCTAATTTTTTTTTCAAACTGTAATTTGTACTAATGAGAGGTTTTATTTTAGAATGTGCCTTTTACCCGCCTGGCCGCTTTGCCCAACGGATTTACTGGCGAAAAGCCGTACGCCACTGAATATGCTCTGGCCTTGGTTCTCCTGCCATCGGATGCCGACGACAAGGAAGAGGCTCTGCGCTGTTTCGCTCAAGACGTTCTTAACCGAAAGGTACAACTCAATATTGAGTTACGACCCTCAACCGGTGTACCATTGGCAACTCTGCACGACCCAACCACCAACGCTGACATTGGTAAAGGTCTCGTAGCCGATGGTCTCCTGCTTGCGGAGAAGAGGCGTGAACGAAAACTCAAGGAACTGGTAGAACAGTACCAGCAAGCGCAAGCCTCCGCTTTGGCAGCTCACTTGGCCATCTGGAAGTATGGCGACATCACCCAAGACGATGCGCCAGAATTCAGTCGCTAAGAGAAGAATTCGATTCTTCTTGTTTGTCTGCCACAACACACCCGCCCTTTAATCTAACAACAACAAGAACTATATATAAAAACAAAACGCAAGAGAGAACGATTATATGAAAAAGAAAAATTTAAAAAGATACAGAAACAAAATAAAACAAGGAAAATCATGAGTAAAGAGATCTTCGAAAAAGCTTCCATCAAATAAATACAAATTATGATTTTTTAATACATTTTTATTTTCTTTAGTATTTATAAACACGTAGTGCCGTTGCCACAAGTGGACATGTAATTCATTCTAAAAACGAAAGCAATAGTGGAACTGATTCAAATGTATTCCAATCGGTTTTCGTTTGCGTTTTTATTCGAAGTTGTACTTGATTCGTTCCATCAAACGAGGACGTTTGTTTAAAAAGAAAATCGAAAACACCAATAAATGTTTACATTTGTTATGGATAAAGAGCGTTTACATACCTTTTTTAAAGGATTAATGAGTGTGGTTAAGATGGGGGATGTATGCACTCGAGTTGTTTGTATGGGATCATTTTGATTATAAAACTGGAAATCTGGGGCAAACTTTCAAACTTGTGTCATATTTCAGTATTTTATTCATTAATAGCAAATCAATTTATATGTAAGGCGTGGACATAACTGGGTTAAGATATACTTCGAAATTCATCAATTTTGCCTATTTATTTATTTCAAAGGAGTGGTCTGCGTTATTTAAAGACTTGGTGCAAGTTAAAAGTACCTCCGGATTTAAAAAAAAAAAACTGGGGGATACTTATGAACAAGATAATATGTAGTCTGCCATTGTTAAACAAGTATTCGAAGTAACGATTTGCATACTTTTTGGGTTGTCAACAACGCTTAACAGCAGTATTTCGACTACCGTTTTATTAAGTAAAAACAACAGACAACGGAAATGTCAGATTTTAAATCTCATTATTTGACCTTATATATTGCGCATATTCCCATTTAAACATGGTAAGAACCTAACTAAAAACAAGAGACAATCAACTTCCTTTGGTTATGACTCTGGAATCTTTCAGCACGTTTAAGGCTCCGGCACATAGAAAACTTTACATGCGTCAGCGTCACTAGTACTTTGACAGACACATAAAAATACATGTATTCTTAAGGGAGGTGGCCCATAGGCCAACGCTGCTAAAGTTTGAACCCAAAATCGATAGTTGCTTATTTTCGTCATTAATATATTCTTTTTTATTATATAATAAAGAATATATTAATGACAATATTATATTCTTTCTAATATATTTTTATATATTCTTTAATCCAGTTACTCATCTGTAGGCTTTTTTGAAAAATAAATATCAGACCAAAAACAAATTGAATTTAAAGCTACTGTCAAATGAAATCAGCTGAGCGTGGAAGTATTCATTGTGTTATCCCCTTCCTTCAGGTACTTCAAAGTCAATCGATACTTTGCCGCTACGCATGTAAAGTATTATATGTGCCAGAGCCTTAACTCTCTCCAAGAGAGAGAAATATTCATTTATCCCTGCTTCATACGTTGCTGCTACGCACGTAAAGTATTCTACGTGCCGGAGCCATTATAAAAAAAATTATCTTCACAGCTGATTTGTATGATGGCTAGCTATGGAACACTGGTAAGATCATCACGCAGGTAAATCAACCTTGAGTAATCCCAGAAAAAATGAGTATTCTTAAGTCATGATACCACTTGTTATTAGGCAAACTTGCCTGAACAAGTATGACATTCGTGTTGCCTGAACGCAAATAATTTTGATAAATTATTAAAAAACCAGACCATGATTAATTCAGTCAAGCCCAAATTTCGTTTGTGTACACTTAAAACTGGCTTATTCTCGTAAAGAGAAGAAAACTATATATATGTACTAATATTCCCAAGCTGTCAGAACTTTTCTCCCAAACAATTCTCCGGCAAGCAAATATAACTGGCCTCTCTGTTCAGAAACCAATAATATTGGCTTAATAATATTGGTCTCTAAATCTGTCACAATGTCCGGGAACGGATATTGTGTTTGTTGTGCTGTTCTGTACCGTTTTGAGTTGTTTATTTTCGCTGATTTCAAACATTTTGACAGCATTTACTTTCTACCTGCCAAAGGGGAGGACAAGTCAGTAATTGCACGCGAACAGATTTGTATCTGGCATTGAAATGTCAATTTTAAGGTGATTTGTAAGGCCACAGATTAAGCAAAAGTTTTACTAGCATAAATTATTGTATAATAGTGAATTACTTGGCTTTTGTGTAAACATATTCATTAAATTAAAGTTTAAGTTCTAACTCGTACACTTTTCGAAAGATGTCATCAACACAAGACGCCCAATCTCCACAGAAATCGGTCCCTAAGCAACCGGGAGATGGTTTGCGTTCTGTTAAGACCACAAGTGTCTTTCGACTGATAAATTTCGAGCTCTACGCGAAACCGGTAAGAATTAAACAAATCAACTTACTTTTATAGTTGAATTAAAACTTCTTCTACAGAATATGATAATTATGGGCATTGGTGCTGTTTGCCTTACTGGCGTCTTTGGTTACATTGCGTATATGCGGTACAAATATGAATCAGCTGGTTACTATTCGGCCGTGCAAGACGAAGGGAAGGAAGTGTTTTTAAAGAAGAAATCCAGATGGGATATGTAACTTAAATATTTTCGTTAAATTAAATAAATAGAAACAAACACATATCGAGGTTCAGTATAAAATTTATTTTCAAATCATTTTATTGTTATTTTTGGGTTGTAAACCAAAAATGTTTTGTTTTTCGTTGGCCGCTAATAACCTGGTAAAACTTTTTGTATACTATGTCCTGATGTAAATGTAGTTACTCTTTTTCGACTCCTCTTCAATTTGCGCGTACGTACATAGAAGTATGTAAATGGAAATGCAAACAAAACAACGTTTTTTTTAGTCTTGTAACGGAAAAATAATTTGAAGATCGATCACGTTTCAATTTTCATATATCTTTTTTTTTCTTTTTGTAAAAAATATAAGTGTGCTATGTTTAAAAACAATCAGGGGAACAACAATACGCTGGAACTAGAAGATTTTTAAATTCTGTTTCGAACCTATTAACGTGAGATGCAAGAGATTTCATCAATTGGAGAGCTTGAGTGCCTTGAGTTCTTCGATGTACTTGGCCTCCATGGAAATTTTATTTAACTGATTCAGTTCCAAATTGTTGCCCTGTTCTTGTCGCACTTTAAGCTTCTTGATGTCAGCCAATTTTTTTGCCACATGTCGAATTTTCTTCTCCTTCTCTGAATAGACGATGCGTTTTTCGTTCTTTTTGTTGTTTTCGTCGCCGGCGATTGTAGCTGTAGCAGCAGCAGGAGTACCATCATTGTTATTTAGTTTTGTTTTGTTTACGTGACTATTATTTAAGGCTGTCGAGGAACGCTTAGGATTAGTTGCCGCGGCGATATTATTGGCATCATTGTCAGAGGTAATGGCAGTAGATGTGGCTCCATTAGTATTTTGACCATTGGCAGATGTTTCTTTCTTCGTCTTTGGATTTTGCTGTTTCCTTGGACGATTTGTGGAATTTGCTCCTTTTTTGGGATTTCCTTTAAAAAGAAAAAGAGCGAGAACACAGACAAGTTAGTTGTTGTTTCAAATTGATTTTATTATATTTTATGCATGAAAAATGGTAGTGAATTGTTTGTAGTCAGTTTCCTAGTACGTCCTTCTTTTGTAATATGGTTTATAGCGATTGTTCCAACGTTTACCTGATGGTGAATCCAAATTCGTTGCCGATGGCTGTGGAACTAACTTTTCAGGGTCTTTTCCTTCTTTCAGAAGACGGATGTTCGGAGGTTGGTAAACTTGTTTACTAGCCTCTGGTTGACTAGATTTAATACCTTCGACCTTTACATTGGAAATCGGTTTCTCCGTAAATACTCCTTCGGCGACACGTTGCCACTCGACTCCAAGCAGTTCCTGCCCTTGCGGCCAGACTGTTTCGTGCAAAAGTGCTCCGGAGTAATGCCAAACTTTAAATCTGTTTTATTAATAGCTATTAGTTTTGAATTCTAAAGATTCAAATTGTCATATTTACCCATTTCCAATGCGAAGTCTAGGTGCTGTTGTGGCTGTAACGAATTTTTCGCCATCCGGATTCCATTCAAGTAGAGTTGAGTCCGGTGCCTGTATATCGGAAATTTTTGTCTTTTTCTGGACGTCCCACATCTCGATGTAACCACGCAAGTTTCCGAATCCAGCTAATATAAGAAGTATTTTTGTTGTTAAGGAAAATTACGGTTTTTTCATAATGCCAAGTGACTGGGAGAAAGATAGAGAAATTATAATTATGTAAGCAAAAAAGTACAAATCTTTTAAAAAGTTTGAAAAAGGATATGATTTCCAAAGTCGTTGAAGTAAGCACAATTCCTTGGTGCTTCAGCAAAGTTAAAGATAACGTCACATTTAAGATTAAAGAGCGACGCCCTAGCTGGCATATATCCATATACAACAACGAACTCTGTAGCCTTTGGACTCCATTTTACAGCATGCACGGGTCCTTCTTTTGCTGTAAAAGATAAAAGAATTTTTAAATTGCCTTCATTTTACTTATTTGCTTGGTGAACTATGTATTTAATTTTATTTTCATGTTTATTGTTAAACCATGCCCAAAGACTCAATACAAAACACGCTTTTCTCACTCCAGCATACCTTCCCATTAAAAAACATCCTTCTTTGCACAATATAAATTAAAAAAAAAACCTTTTTGGCATATATCAATATACACGCTCTACTAAAAAAACTAATTCGCATTCTTATACACTCACGACATGCTCAAATGAAAGCGAAGGTTTACATGGAGGATGTGTACACTTCAATACATTTCCCTATTTTCGTAAAAAATGTGGTTTGAACATTTTCACGAAGGGGGTGTTAATTTTGCCCACCACTGCATTCATTCTGTAACTTATACGAAACACTGTGATATTACCATTTTCCACATAATGGCAAAAAGTTAAGATTCATCAATAGCATAAAATTGAATTGAAATGAAAATTTGTCGCCTATCTCTTATTACGCTATTAGATAAAAAAGAATACACGCTAGATGAAATGTAAAAATGTGCAACAACTTACACAGTGGAACGGAACATGTGTCACCCTTGGTGGACATGAAATGAACGGCCTGGTTACCGTAGTAGGAGGCACCGCTCTTATCCACTTCGGTGCTGGTCAAAAGCAAGAGGCCAGTACCACGTTTGTTCCACAGCATTTCGACACGGTCAGCCTATGGAAAACAAGCAAAATTAATGACATAATCAATAACATGTCTGGTTACTAAGTACGCAAACTCACCTGGAAGAAACTCTTGCAGGCTATTGTCTGTGCCTGTTGGACAGAAGGATACTTATACAATTTACACATTGACGGAGACCCCTTGGCACCAGGGGTATAGAAAGCCAGAAATGGTGGACTATTACCAGGACCAACAGACAGTACACCACCTCGTCCACCTCCGATCTTCTTCGAAGTTGACGCAAAACCTGCACCTTCACTACTCAGGTCATAGAAAAGGGCCTCTCCACCGACGACTAATGCGAACAGCGATTCATTAGTCGACCACGATGGTTCCCAGTCGGTTTGTTTCTTTTGAACAACTGAGAACACTTCTTTGGCTGTCTCTACCTCGTATACATACAAATTGGGTGCTCCTTCAGGTTTGTCTTTGGTAATGGCGTAGCTTTCCCATGTCGATATATAATTACCACGAGGCGAGAATTTTAGGTAAAATGCTTTCGGTCTTGGCAGCAAGCATTTTACTTGCCAGTCGGAAGTGCTCAAAACTTTGATTTCAATACCATTGGTAAAGGCAAAGTACCGACCGTCTGGGCTGAATGTTATTGACCGAGAGTTTTTCGTCTCCTCTCGTGGAAGATCCGCTTTTGGTTCGTAGGGGGCTCTAAGTCCCGACGAAGCCCAAAGTTCAATTCCAACGCTAGAGCGAACTGTAATGGAAGTAGAAATAAATGTGGTTAGCAATTTGGAGAAAGTTACGTTTCACGCGTTTTTTTTCTTGTCCTCCGTATTTTTTCGTTGTGATTATGCGTCGAATGTATTTCTTAAAATTGAGACAAAATGTAGCACTAGCAAGGAAAGAAATATTTTTTTTTCGACGGTGAAACATTTAGTTAAACGTTTTTCAACTTTATAACAATTTACAAATACTTAAAATTTAAATTTATTTTATTTACTTGCAAGGGCAGGAGAAACACCTTCCACAGCCATTGTGTCAAAATTCTAACCTCAACAACAATTCGCGTAGTTGTGACAACTTGGAAAACTGACTTTTGCGATGTCTGAAAGCATGGTAGGTGGCATTCTATACGTTAAGGAGAAATTGCTGCTCCTTTTAATTTATTGAAAAAGAACGCACTTAACCGGAAATCAAGAGAATGACTATATGATATATAATAAATATTATAAAAGATATATAAAAAAACCAAACTCACAAATATCATATTTTACTTCTTGAGCACTTATTTTTAATCACCGGTGGATGATTTAAAGGGATCTTGCAGCCAGTAGAAATAATGTTTGATGTGCAATTGAATTTTTCTGATTCCGGGCAAATTTAAAGATGAAAACGCATACAATCACAGGTATAGTAAATTGTAAGGAATAATTAATCTTAATTAATTAGTCTTAATTTTTTTATCTCCCATAATTTGCATCTGTTTCCCAAAAATGATGGCTACATCGAGGTCATCAAAAACATTCATTTTTATTTTCATTGCAATTGAAGAAAGAATCCGTTGCATTGCTGAGAGTTTGCAAAATGTCCAATAGATGGCAAGGCGAAATATGATTTGATTAGATTTCACAAGGCCACCGGAAAATTACTTTCTTGCCTTCACTATTTCGTCATCAAAGTCATAATCGATTTAAAAATTTAGTTGTTAGTGCAGTTTGAATTAAGGCTCTAGTCTTTTCCTTGCTGCCATAAAGGAATAATTATTAAACAATGTTTCAAGATAAAAGTGAAATTACTCTACCTGATTACTTAGACTTCCCAAAATCTGAGCGGGACATACTACAATATTGGCTCAGCAATGATATCTTTAAAAAAATCGAGGCGGAAAGAAGAACTAAAAATTCTGGATATTTTACATTCTACGATGGTCCACCGTTTGCTACAGGACTGCCTCATTATGGACACATCCTCACCGGTACTATTAAAGACATAGTCGGTAGGTATGTAACGCAGAAGAATTTATATGTTGAACGAAGGTTTGGCTGGGACTGCCATGGTCTACCTGTAGAACATGAAATTGACAAGGTTTTTAACATCCATGGCCCCGATGATGTTAGCAAACTTGGAATTGCGACATACAACGGAGAATGTAGGAAAATAGTAGAGCGCTATTCAAATGAGTGGCGACACACAGTCGAAAGGAGCGGTCGGTGGGTTAACTTTGAAAACGGATATAAAACAATGAATTTGAAATTTATGGAGAGTGTTTGGTGGGTTTTTTAAGCAGTTGTTTGATAAGGGACTGGTGTATAGAGGAACTAAGGTGATGCCATTTTCCACAGCATGCTGCACGCCATTATCAAATTTCGAATCCACTCAGAATTACAAGGATGTCACAGATACATGCATAATTGTCGCCTTGAAAGTATCTGGCTCAAATGATAGTCTACTAGTTTGGACGACAACTCCGTGGACACTGCCATCAAATTTGTCAGTTTGTGTGAATCCGAAATTAAAATACGCCAGGGTACAGAAAAATAACGACAAGAAGTCGACTTACATCCTTTCCGTTGTCCGTTTGCCATTTGTATTTGCTGATGCCAAAGATTATGTCATCGTTGAAGAATTTCTAGGTACTGCATTGAAGGATGTCAATTACGAACCGCTTTTTGAATATTTTGAAGCAATAGGACGCAAAGCGAACGGGTTTCGGGTTCTACTAGATGAATATGTATCTGATGAAACTGGTACGGGCATTGTACATCAAGCGCCTTACTTTGGGGAAGACGACTACCGTGTTTGTTTGAAGAATGAAGTCATTACTAAAACGAGCCAGATCATCTGTCCAATTGACGACTGTGGGAGATTCACCGAAGAAGTTCCCGATCTCGAGGGAATGTATTTTAAAGACGCTAACGCAGTTGTTATTTCAAAACTAAAGAAACAGGGAAACCTTCTAAAAATTGACCAAATTAAACATAGCTATCCCTTTTGTTGGCGATCAGATACTCCCTTAATCTATAAAGCAGTACCGTCGTGGTTTATTAAAGTCGAATCTTTGACTGACAAATTGATTGAAAACAACAACCAAACAAATTGGATTCCCGAGGTGGTTAAGGAGAAACGTTTTGCAAACTGGTTGAAGAACGCTCGAGATTGGGCTGTAAGTCGTAATCGATATTGGGGCACTCCGATTCCAATTTGGTCGTCGGAATCTGGCGATGAGTTACGTTGTGTTGGTAGCAAAGAAGATCTAGAGTATTTATCTGGAGTCAATAATATTACCGATTTGCACAGAGAAAATATCGATGATCTTTTAATTGCATCGGAAAAAGAAGGACATCCAAAACTTCGTCGGGTGCCTGAAGTGTTTGACTGTTGGTTTGAGTCAGGTGCCATGCCTTACGCTCAGCAGCATTATCCGTTCGAAAATAAAGATCAATTTCTCAAATGTTTCCCAGCTGACTTTATTGCGGAAGGCATCGATCAGACACGAGGATGGTTTTACACCCTGCTGGTTATATCAACGGCTCTTTTTGATAAGCCGCCGTTTAAAAATGTCATTGTCAATGGATTAGTTCTGGCAGAAGACGGTTTAAAAATATCAAAACGAAAAAGAAATTTTATAAATCCCCTAGAAGTGATGGAAAAGTATGGTGCCGATGCACTTCGTCTTTATCTTATAAATTCGCCCTTAGTCAAGGGTGGAAACCTATGCTTTAAGGAGGAGGGTGTAAAAGCGATGATCAAAACAATTCTCCTACCGTGCTACAATGCCCTCCGTTTCTGCTTTTCGAACATATCCATACACCATTCGGTTGCAGTATTTAAGCATGTTCAAAACAAAGATGATTTTCCAAACATTATGGATCGTTGGATGCTTTCGTCTATAGAGTCATTAGTGCAGTTCTTTGACATTGAAATGAAGGAGTATCGTCTTTATACTGTCATACCGAAGATAGTAAAATTCATCGAGCAATTGACAAACTGGTACATTCGACTAAATCGAAGTCGCATTAAATGCGATGAAGGACGACAAGATTCTGAAGACTCCTTGAGCATCCTGCTTTTTGTGTTGTCAAAGTTGTCTATTGTATTGGCTCCATTTGCACCGTACTTTTCGGAGTTTATCTATCAGCGGGTTTTATTCTATTCCGATTGTGGTGAAGAAAAGCAAAATTCAGTACACGGTATTTTATTTCCTTCCATTAATTTGAACTTTATTCAACCCAACATTGAGGTAACCATAGCCCGAATGCAAACCGTAATCGATATGGGACGTGTCTTAAGAGAACGCCGTGCTGTTCCAATCAAGTATCCAATAGCCAAAATGGTTGTGGTACACCTTAATACAGAATATTTGTCTGATTTGGACAGCGTTAAAGATATTATTCTTAAAGAACTCAATGTACGAAAAATTCTTTTCACCACTAATCGTCGGGAGTATGGAGCGAAATTCAAAGCAGAACCTCAATTCCAACTGCTGGGGAAGCGATTCAAACACAACCTGAATGAAATAGCCAAAGAAATCAAACAGCTTACAGATACAGAGATAGAATATGCATTGAAAGAGGAAGTTTGTTACATCCAAGGAAAGGCAATCCATCTTGATGAAATCAAGATATCATTTGAGTTTGATCATGTAGTTGATGAGTGCCTTGTTACGGAAAACAAAAACGATGTTCTTATTATGATGGACATGAAAACGGACGAGGGACTCCTTGAAGAAGGGACTGCTCGTGAGATAGTTAATCGTATTCAGAAACTAAAGAAACAAGCTGACTTACATCCAAATGAGAAGGTCATCGTGTATTATGACACACATGATGTTAATCTCCGCAATGTTATAACTAAGTATGCTGAATTTATTTATCATCCCACCCAGTCGGAGTTAAAGCCGTTCGACGTGAATTCAACCCTTAGAGGCGACAAGATCATTGAAAAGGTTGTCGACATAAGAGGCCTCAATATTTCCTTTCATTTGTTTCATGATTATTAAATAAACATTATAAGATACATAAATGTTATGTCTTTTATTTAAAACTTGTTCTTATGATTTATATGATGAGAAAGTGTCTTGTTAATAGTTTTTTGTCTTAAGGACGATTTATTACTGCCAACGTCACTTAATTTACAACTGCCTTATCTGATGTTTCGTGAATTTAAAAATTCACTATCGATTAAACAAACATACACAGATATGAATTAAAAATAAATATTGTGCATCCTATTCACACATAGACATCACACACTACAGAATATTTTACGAAGAAACAGAGGAAAGGGAGGATGGTGCATATTTAATACGTTTAATACGGCGGTGGCTGGTGTGAAAATTGTTGTCCCATCATACCCTGTTGATTGGGCATTTGTCTTTGAAGTTGGGCGACCAAATTTGGTGTTTGCTGTTGTCCCATGCTCTGCCCTTGAGGTTGCCCCATACCAGGTCCGGCATTTTGTTGTCCCATGCCTAAGACCAACGTATTTAAGTCAGTGATTAATTTTTTTTCTAAAATGTAACAAAATTACCTTGCATCATCATTTGATGTTGAAGTCTCTGATGCTGAAATTGTTGTGCCGAAACCACGGCAGGCTTACCACCAGCCGGTTGTTGCCTAGAATATGGTGGCGCTGGTCCTTGTGCCATCATGTTATTCATGGTAACATTTGGCGCCTGATTCATGTATTGGCCACGATTGGCAGGCATTGCCCTCTGTGGGGCCAAGTACTCGGTTGGATTATTTCGTTGAGCACCCATTTGATTGAACCCTCCCATCATATTTTGCTGATTGTTTTGCTGGCCCATTGCATGATTGCTGTAGTTTGTAAAGTTCTGGAACTGACCTCCTTGATTTACCATGCCCACGTTCTGCTGTCCCATCATTCCAGTTCCTTGGTTCATTCCGGCATTTACCATACCCGGGTTCTGTTGATTGATCATACCGCCAGCACCGTTACCACCAATCATATTGCCTCCTTGGGCCATTGCCATAGCCTGCTGGTTTTGAGGATTTTGATTAAGTCCGTTTGATTGTATTTGATTTTGCTGCGTCATTATTGCGTTCGGATTAATGTTCTGACCCATATTTGGTTGACCCATTTGACCCATTCCTTGATTCATTGGGGTGCCCATTTGATTGTTACCGGCCATCTGATTTGGTGCTATTCCTCGCAGATTACCTCGCATAAACTGCTGCTGCTGCTGCTGAGGCACTTGCTGTTGTTGCGGTTGTTGTTGCATAACCGCCTGTGGTTGACGCTGCTGCTGGGGTTGCTGTTGCATATTAAAATTAGCCCCGGAGGCTTGGTTTGCGTTCATAAATGGTTGGCGCTGTCTAAGCATTTTTTCAAGAGCGGCCTTTGAGGAGTTATTCATTTGTGGTCTTTCAAAACGGCTCACTGGAATATACAACAGAATGTAGTAAAAGTAAATTAAATGGTGTTATTGTGCTGTTACTTTGCAATCCTTGTTGATTGTAGAACTGCTGCTGCTGTTGTTGCTGTGGGGTCTGTTGCATCGTATGGTAGCCCGTGTTAGTCCATTGTTGCTGTGGTTGCTGCTGTCCTTGTGCCATTCCAGGTGCACCAGGAACAAATCCCATTTGGGAGTTTGGCTGTGGATTTGCACCGCCAAGTTGTTGATGCATATTTCCTGGTACTGGCATTTGGGGTTGCATTATTTGTGTAGGGTTTGAAGGCATCATTTGATTCGGTGCAAATTGCTGCATATTAACCTGAGAAGTAAAATTTTGAGATTTTCCAAACTTCCTTAGATATTCTCCTCTCATTTAAAATTTTGAAATGAGATGTTTGACATACTTCAATTACTCAAAAACTTTAAGCTTAAGTATTTTCTACGAACTCCTAAGATAGATTTACCCTTAAATAGTAAACGTGACAACACATGGCTTGATAAAACCGAACATTACCCAACTAAACCTGCTGATGAAGCACCAAGAACCTTGTGATCTTGCCAGCAAGCTTTCAACCAGCTAATCTTCTTACCTTCTCCGCTGATTCACCACAATCAATAAATAGTTCACTAAGCGGTGTCCAAGGTTCGGGCATGTTGCAATGCAAGACGACGCAGCAATGCAAGATTACGTTATAAATTCAAAGGATTTACTTAAATTATTTTGAATGTGCAATCTATTAGACAAGCGAAAATGACAGTTGTTAACCCACCATAGAAGGAGTGGTACATGGCTCCATTTCTTTTCCAATATTGTATAACGGGTCATCTGTATTTGATCGACTTTCGTTTCATTCTCACTTAGTTTATTTACCGTTCAACTCTACATTCACGTATAAAAACAAGTGAATAACATTTCAACTAGAAGCACAGAGGTATGTTGTTTGTTTTGAAATTGTTTTGATATGTAATCGTACGATTTTTTTGATTATTAATATTCGAATTCAAAGATCAATTCGAGTTCATCCCCATTAGTTAATCGAATCAAATTTAATCACTATGTATTTAAACGTGGTCGCCGTGGTGTAGTGGGTAGAGTGCGACGCTCACACGCCGAAGGGTCTAGGTTCGACTCCCAGCTCAACATCAATTTTTTGAATTTTTCACGGCACCACCTCTTTCGAGCTGCTGACAACACTCAAAGAGTAATAACTGTCTAAGAAAGCTTCTCAAATTTCGCCGTTCGGAGTCGGCAACAAACTGTAGGTCCGTTCTACTCGTGAGAGAACAGTAGCGCGCAAAACACGAGTAGTTGATGAGCAAGCTAGGCCCTGGTCCCCCTTTGGGCTGCAGCGCCAACAATTATTATTATATCTATTTAAACATGCGTGTTTTTATATCGAGGGCCAATTCGGCATTGATGTGTTCCCTGATTTCTTTCGAACTTATCGCAACGTCTGTATTCGTTTGACCCAACTTTTGTACATACGTGTTGTAAAAAAATAAAAAGCCTTACAAGGTGGCTTCGTTTACTTTAGTTTAACATTTTTCCCCCATAATCTAGTTAGAGTAAATACAAAGCACCAATCTTACCTGCATATTCATTTGCATGGGATTCATTTGGTTAGGATTCATTTGCTGCTGTTGCTGTTGTTGTTGCTGCTGTTGTTGTTGTTGCTGTTGTTGCTGATTCGGTTGCAATTGAGCTGGATTCTGAGCGTTTACAGGAGGCGTCTTAGCATTCTTCGGCTTTCTCGGCTTACGATTACCTTTGCCTCTTCCACGTCCAGTAACAGGTGCACTCGGCGATTGGTCTACAGATGATGGGGTATCCGCTTTCATTTCATCCTTCTAGAATTACACAAAATTAACTGAATTCATAAACCATTCTGTAGAATCTAAACTAACCACAATTTTTTCTGGAATAGGTTCAATATCCTCCGGTGGCAATGGTAAGGGTTCGTAGTAATAACTGCTTGGCTTAACTAAGCTGTGTGTGTGATACTTCAAGTGACGGTGAGCCTCCTCATAGGCTAAGGCTTTTCGTTCAAGTTTAACTGCTCCAAACCATGCCCACGACAGTGGGGCTGGGTTTTTGTGACCCTCCAGGATATCCCACACACTTATTCTCTGCTTGTCTGATATTCGCAGCTGCAAAAAGATATTTCATAATAAAATGATTTCAATTAGAAACTTTAAAGTTACAAGTTTTTTGTCCTTTGCGTCAATGCCGGCGGGTTCACATGCGATTACTTCGGTTGTCTGCTTGTAAAGCGGCAGCAGCTGTCGAATGAATTTTATAGAAGGATTGTTCTTTTCCCCAATTTCCTTTTTCAGTTTTTTCATTAAATTTAAGTATAACTTTTTATTTTCGTCACGATCAGATTGGCTGTCGGATGCAAGTGTCGAATGTACCAGTGTTGCCAACATATCCACCACAGTCGTAAATAGTTCGCTACAAATGTTAAATCAAGTTAACATGGATGTTGCACTAAATGTACGCCCTAAAGTACCTGTTAGTGGTTAAATCAATTACTCCTTGGCATACGAGTTGCGCTAAAAGGATCGCCCAGTCGGTAGTTGAAGCACCATTTTTTTGTATGGCATCAAACATTCCACCCACTAAGGAAAACCGCAATTGTAGGGCATCGAGAATTTCCTCCCTCCCTTGAGGATCATCAATTCCACCAACATCCTCAAACTAAAGCAAATGAAAATAATTAGAAAGAACCACCCGTTGATGAATTATACAATAAATTACCTCAGATATCGATTGTAAGAATTGAGATAATTGGGCGTGTAACGAAACTAATAAACATTCCTTCTGTTCATCTTGTCCCTTTAAACAAGTCAACACTAGCCCTAGAAAAGGTTGATTGTTCATTGGCAGTTTTTTCTTATAACCCCCGGGCAGTTTCTCTCTGTCTTCGCAGTCTTTCTGTTTGGAGAAGTAGTTCATGTTCTCAAGAACCTGGCCGGAAACACGAAGAATGCGTCCTTGCACGGCACTAGTGAGCTTTGACACAAGTGGAGCAACCAACCATGTAGATGGCTTTGTCTTATGGTCCTTCCCAGAGTTTTCGTCGATTTGGAACACGTCGATCGCAGCTCTCGCCACTGTATCCAGCCAGGTGTTCAAGTCATTGTTATTGGAAAGTGTTTGACGATACATAAGCTGCAAATCCAGCCAAGAGATTCTCAACGTCCATTGTTCAAGGTTCTCCAGTATGTGCACGATAATTGTCTTTTGATCCATCACTGTGATCAGATTGTACTCGTTCTCTGGATAGCAAATCATGTGAAGTAGACGTTGGACTTGCTTAGATGTGAGCACGTCATCTATGATTATGTCACAGAGAGTCTCTGAATTCTCCAAACACCTCTCTAATACATATTCCTGGGAGCAAATCTGTTTGAGAACGTGCTGGGCAAAATCTGACAAAGAAATTTGGTCGCTTGAAGATGAACCTTGCATTGCGTCATCGACTTCTCCCAAACTACCAAAGTCACTTGTGCCTAGGATGGTGCTTAGGTTCACAGGATGATCGGAATTCTTCGGGGTACTGCCTGGATGAACAGGAGTATTTAATCCACTTCGTTTTCCACTACTGAACACCGTCGACGGCGTTTTTTGTGCGGTCGTATCGACTACCAAAAGTATAGCTTTCAGAACCGTTAATACAGCTTCAATGGGAATGTTTTTGTGAGCACCCACCAAGAGGTGGCGATCACAGCTCAGCTTTATGTTGCATGTTGGGCCAGCGACGTTTATTGGATTCGGAGATGTGCTGACAGAATACAAACCAGGCTGTGGAATTTCAATGGTCTTGAAGAGTTTTAATACCAAATGGCAGGTCAGTCGAGCACCTGCTTCGGCGTCGGCAGTGATGTCTCCGCCGCCATTGCATGCATTTGCCAAAGCGGGAAGAGCTATCTTCATTACGAAATCAGCCAAAGAAAAACAATAACGAGCGATCAAAATGCACGTGAAAACCGCTAAAGAATTGTGAATGTTAACGTTTTGAATGTCAATCTGACTGAAGAGGTCTTGATACCGGGGATCTCCATTCGAGTTACACAAAGCGCCTAACGAGGCAACCCACTCTTGGGACAATGCATTACAGGAGGCAGTCAGTTCTGCACATGAGATGGCTATGTCATTCAGACGGTCGTTGTCTGTTTCGCGGCAGATTGCTGTGATGGCATTACAAATAAAACTATAGATGTTCATTGGGGACTCGTTAAGTTGGCATACCCATATCGGATCGATTTTTCCGCCCCTCTTGGGCGATGAGAAAAGGTCACTCAAGAACTGTGGATTGTACACGGCTGTCGTTGGGACCATTGGAGGCGGAGTGTTGAAGATTTGGTTAAACTTTGTGTATGCGCTGTGAATATGCTCTGCTGATTGCGCTTTTCCCTTAAGCATGGCGCATGAATTGTATAAGTCTGACAAGTAGACAAGAATGCACCTTTCCGCTGAACTGCAATCGGTGGGTGTGTTAACGTGCTTTATGATTCTGCAGAGTCCGTCGAATACTGAGAACGTCTGCTCTGGGGAAAGCAACAAACAGCTATGGTACCGGCGAAGAATGCCCACAATATACAGTCCCAGCGATGTAGTATAGCTCTTTGCCAACCCAGACTTTCTCACAAGCAATTGATTTTCCACTTCTGGCAACTCCTTTAAAATCTGATTACACAAATCAAGAAGACTGTAAATGTTCAAGGCCATTTCCATGAGATCAAACAAAAATGCAACGTGCTCTTGCACTGGGAGGTAGCTGTTACTTCCAGAAGCAAAGCTGTTTAATTGTTCCAGGACGGTTGCCGCACACTGATAGGTCACAACATGTTGATCAAAATAAGCCATATTCTGGCACTTACTGGTAGTAGCTTCGAAGTTAAATTCACTGCGAGAATGTTTCTTCACTTTTCCTCCCTCCGCTACGTCAATGCTGAATTTCTTGGAGAATAACTTGCATATCTCTTTAGACATCTTTTTAACAGCGTGCTTTTTCTCGTCACGTTCCTTTCCGACTCCGAAAAGAAGAATATATCGCTGATTGGATTCACTGCTGTACGAGGCGTAGTGATCGTCTTGATGTATGGGAAAGTGCTTAGTGTAAATGAAATGCCGCGAAATAGGCGGATCGTTTGAACCAATGCCATGAGCCACATGCTCGGTTTCTTTTGGACTATCCGGAGCTTCCAATGCACTTTGCTGATCCTTCTCTTTTATAGTTTGAAGAAGCTTATCCAAGTCCTCATCAACGTTAGAGTCATCGAATTCTTCTGTGAAATCATCAAAAGCCTGGTTTGGTGTCGATGGCTTGTTAGAGACTGGTCCAGTTCCCGTTATTGCGTTCGAAGTTTTCGATATTGCACTCTCCATCAATAAGTCTCCTCGTGAAATTAGTGTGCACAGATACGCATTGTAGGAGAAGACATCATAGCGAAATAGTTCGCTAAAGAGATGAACAAGGTTAGTAAACTGCGTTCGATTCTGTTGTGAACCATTCTCCTCCAAAACTGGCGCGTGATGATCGAGGAAGTCCATAAGCACGGACTGGAAGACTGGTAGCCCCCCAATTAGTCCTACTCCGGAGGCGATAGAGTCTTTGTCATCATTGTTGTTATTTCCATTTGCGTACTCATTTTCTGGTGGTGTCGTCACTTCCATCTGACGTTTGTCTAGAAGTATAGCGACAACCATTGCTCGGTGCTCACCCCATCTGAAAAAGAAAAAAAAAAAAATGTTTGTGAATTGTCTATTACCTCGGTGTACTGCTTACCTTTGGGATGAAACTGCCCATTCACAGAGAATCTTTACCGTGTCTGCACCCTGCTTCGGGTCATATTCTACTCTTATCTCCTTTGCCTCACCATTTGGCCCGATTTCAGTTTTAATCATGCTGAATGGTGTGAAAATTTTCCCATACAAAGACTCAATTGAATTGCTGGGATCCATTTTGTCAAAACAATGGGAGTCCAAGTGATCCAGAATAGTAAGAACTTTGGAATACGAATTCTTGTTGGCGTTTTGCCACTTCTCAGCACACCATCGATTTTCGGCGTGTTTCGATCGAAGAATAATTTCATTTTCAGCCTCTTTTAATTGCCTTCGTATCTTTATGTTTGTCGCCTCACACTTCATTGGCATAGGAAGCATTGATGGGGCTAATGGCAAGTTATCGAGGGGACTTCCATTAAGAGCGGATGGGGCTCGGTTCTCGCCTATGCCGCACCATACCATTGCTGTGGGACACTCGATTGTAATCACTTGCAAAATGGAGCTTAAATACAGAATAATGTCACGATGGTGAGGACAAGTCATGTAGTCGTTGATTGCGCTTTCATATGGGTCGACCAGGGGCTTTTTAAGCTTTTCATTGTCGAAGGTCTTTTCAGAATTTGCATTTGCCGTATGGTTGTCGACTATAGCATTAATCAAGTTTGTTAGTTTCTTTGCAACAATATATGCCAGCTTCCTACACAAACGCTCCGCCTGCACGAAGTCCTTCATGTATTGCAGAGCAAATGTTAAAATCAATTTCTTTAGTCCATCATCGGAGTTTTGCGAACGCATTTTATCCAATAAATCGAGTATCCAATTTAGAAATTCTTGTCTATCCAAGAGGGACTCTTCGTGCATGTACTTTGATAGCTGTGTGCAATAGTTCCAGTATTTGAGGGCATTTTTACCATCATCTTGTGGATTTGTTGCAACATTGGTTATGCTAGATGTGTTGTTGTTTGCTGGACTGAGCATTGGCACCGGACTGGTCATTGATGGTATTCCCATAGAATTGGGGGTGTGTCCCATACCGGAAGCATGTGATGAGTTTTTATCTAGCATGCCTAAAAAGAATAAGGTATTTACTTATTACATACGAAAATCTTGCGAGGTAATAGAGACAATATTTTCTTAAAAGACGCAAAAACCTTTCAATTGGACAATGTTACTGTGTTTACCTTATTATACACTAAATCTACATTAACTTACCTTGGTGAAAATGTTCCTGCAATTTTGGAAGCAGCTCCTTCATGAATTTAATCAAATTGGCTGTCCATTCAGCTGCTGGATCAAAAATACTTCGCTTTTTGTTCTTTGATTCTGTGACTGACACAGTGTATGCTGCACTAAGCTTTATGAACCATACAGCCCTTTGCATACTGACTTGATTGTCGCACAGAGTGACAAAAATCTCTTCTTTCTTATTGAAAGACGGTGCCTTCTTTGCCAGTGCAATTAGTGGTTTATTTCCAGCAAGATCTTTGAACCAAGCATCGAGAGCACCTTTCGTGCGAGGTGAAACCGGCCAGAAGTTATCTTTGCAATTTATCTGCTGCTTCTTTCTACCACTGTCCTGCATTGTCATAAGTTCCTCTTTCTTGACGAGGATTGAATTGAAAAATGCCCCAACCTTGCTTGCGTTCACATTGCTATTGTGTGCCGTGCCAAATTCTTCAGAATTCAGTTGTGGTATTGTAGAAAAACCGTGTTTTACATTAGTTGGAGTTAGCTCATCTTCTCTTTGTCTAGCTTCTTGTGGATACACATCCGGAGGCCCCAAACGGGGCCGCTTAAGCGGCCGTTTTTCCTGATAATATGATAACATTTTATTGTTGAAAATGTATAAATACTTGAAAGATGAAACAAATTTTTGGATAAAACTATTTCGCGAGCATTTTCAATATAGAAAAACACAAATGAAAATCGAACAACTGTCAGCCATTAAAGAATGACGAAAAAGTAGGTTTTCTGTCAACGCCACCTACATTTACTCACCATAGTGAAATCGACTAAGGTATGAGGGAGACATTTAGGAGCTTGTGGTTCTGAAAAGGAGTAAGCGGTGCAGAGTATCGCTAAAATTGGTATAATGCGGTTTGTTTACATCAGCTGATTACGCATACTTTCACATTTCGTGGTGATTTCGGATTTGTTTACGTAAATAAGAGATGACATTTTCTATTATTTTTTCAAAATTGTATGATGAATTTGTATTAAGTACGTGCTTTTTACACTAATCGAATGTGTAATGTAATTTTTTGTTCAATTGAATTTTTTAGTAAATAAAAATATTATTTTAACCAGAGAAATGTTATAAATTATGCTCGTAATTGTAAATAATGTCTGTTCTTTCAAATAGACGGTGGTGCTGCCTCCTACTTGTTTAAAATTAGTAAATTGCGAAAATATGTAGATTTGCAAAAAGGAATGTTGGGTTAATCATTTTTCCTATGTAAAAAGTGGTGCAAATTGAAGTACTTGTTTTTAATATCTCCTAATGTTCTTTGCACATTTCTGATAAGATTTAATTCAACACTGAACAAGACAAGGGAAAGATATATTCTGGGATTGTATGTATCTATTTATTTTGACAGTCTCTGCCCGCATAGAGGGTCATACATGAATACACAATTATGATCCCGTACCACCTCCTTTTCATTCTCATATGCGTTTTGTAATAACGCATTTCGAATAGGTTATATCAAGAATAACATATTCTTCTATGCATTGGCAACATTTGTAATGAAAGATTCGATCGTATTACCACATGCAAGCACAGCAAAACTCTTATTACATTCAAGTGACAAGTGCTCTTTGCTTGACGTATTTTTTCGTGGTTTCGTTGCACATATGTGATCACAGTTTGCAAGTTTCATTCGTTTTTCCAAACAATTTCTAACTAATGTTTGGTCTGAAAAGGGTTTTCCTGGCCAGTAAACATAAGTGTAGTCCTAATCCCCTCCGCAAAAGCCAGACAATTCTGTAACAGCCTGTGTTTCGTTTACATTGTTATTGATAGAGGAAGTGAATTGAAGAAATCAGTGCATCAGAATGAGTGGAGAACCAACTAGTACCAAAAAATTAAAGACAGTAAGTTCTGTAATTATAAAAACAGGAAATTCATGAAACACGCATCATTTCCTTTCGTGGTTTATGACCCATTTAATGAACAACACATAACAAGAAGTGTGGCAATTTTTATCAGAACTTATTGATAATATCAATGAAACATTGGAAGATATTCATTGAACCTTGGCGTCAGTTATTAAAGTCTGCCTATGTTACTCCCCAGATTACCGATTCAAAGAATTTATGGAGTGATATGAAACAAGATAATTGTGTGCTAGCCATATGCTCTGATTCATATTGAGTAGAATAATGAACGCAGTCTCTTGCGTATGTGTTTATAGTTTCAGAATGTGTGTACATATGATTGCTCCCAAATATTAAAACGAAGGTACACGTTGAGGAGGCCTTAAATGATTTAATATTTGTGCAAGTGTTCAAATAAATTACGGTTTGGCCATATGACAAACACCTATGATAATTTTGAGCAATGGGAAAGATCCCATTCAGATTATCGCCTTTTAAAGCTTTCTTGAATTTCGAAGTACAGAATTTTACTTTCCCGAGGGTATCACTTCGCAGAAGTCTATTTTTATCCATTTCTTTGAAAAATGTGTGTGTAGATGGTATATAAAATAATATGTACAATTTCTTGATTTTTGAAAGGCACATGCAATTTTTTTCAACTTTTTACTCTTACAAGAAACACGATAAGAGTTTTTCGAAATTGGTCGTTGTAATACATTGGTCGAAGTAATACAGATGCCTCCTCGCATGTGGCATTTGCAAAAGGGCTTATATAGATTTTAAAATAGGATTCTTAATTTGTTTTAAGCCTGTTTTACATTTTGTTATAATGTATAAATTAGTGAAACTAGTTTAATTTTGTATACAAATGTTTCAGTATTCTAAACAATTATCTACATTGCATACATTATGTTATCACTTGACACATTTAACAGTGTTTAAAACTTGTAAATGAGCTATTGGCAAATGACTAAGAAAATATTTTGCAAAACCATGGCTCTAGAGTTAATAAATGAGCAGTTTTTGCACGTACTTTTTTTCGCATTATTAAATATCATTTTGATACTTCGGTGACAATATTTAACCTCGCCATTCAGTGAGAAGTCTCCACGACTATCGTGCACAACCGGACGTATGCACATAGATATGTATGTGCACCTATTTCGCCCTTGAGGTTAATAGTCATCATTAAAATACATGATTTCTTGATGCTTGCCGAAAGATTGTGCATAGAAGTTTGTCGGTGCATAGTTAAAGTTGACATCCTTTAACTGGTGAGATAAGTACTTAGACGAATTCTACAGAAAAATGTTCACAAATAGTTCTACCCAGATCGTGTTAGCTTAGTAATCTTGCGATATTTTACATTTTGAAAACGAAATAAAGCTGAACTTTATTATTGCACTTCCTATTAAGATATGTGGTCTTTCGCTGCGCCTTAAAAAGAATACATTTAAAAATATATCAAGTATTACATAAAGGTCGCAGTGGCACTAGAACGATATCCTAAACTCCGGAAAAACAACAGATATTTACTAAATAAGTATTTGAACACAAAGTTCCCTAAATAATTTATTGTAATCTGAAACTCCGGCATTACCGACGAAATATGGATCCCCCGGCACAATCTCGGCAAAAAAACGGGTAGAAACAACTCTTAAAACTCGCTCGTGCATCTACGTCAACATCCTATATCAAATTGGTGCAATTCTGTGTCGAAGTACAGAATGATTCCAGAATAGAGACTTTTCAACATTGCAATGAACAGACTCACACTTTCGTTTTTCTCTCATTTTTCTATAGAAGATTGTTTAGTGTAGCAACAATTTCGATTTCCATTATTGTCCACATGAACTGCAAAGGATTTTTTTTTTTACTCTGGAAGTTCATACAGAAATTATGGTGTCACATATTTTGCCTATGACCTTAGGTTTAGCATAACTGAATGATTGTTTAAACGATCTTGATTGTATTATATATTCTTTTGTAGGTTATTGAATTTTGAATCCTCCCACAACGTTATATTGTGCAATTCTGACCAATTACCCTTCCTGTAGCATTTTCGTACCTTCAACATTCAAGCGTTTTCAAGAGGAACGTGAAAAAGCTGATAAATAGTGCTCTTAAGTCCCTCAAAGTTTTAAAGAAATATTTTGTATTTTTATTATTGAGAGGTTTCCTCTTGAAAATGATGAATTATGAAATTAAGCATGAAACGAATTTTCCGTAATTCAAAAATATATTTTTGAAAAAGCTAGAAATGGATTTATTTTCTTTCTTTTCATAAATCCCACTTGGGGTCATAGTAATGAACCTTCCAACACGCGTGAATAACCTCTTAACCATGGATCCAGGTAGTTAAAGAGAAAAAGAAATACAAAACTCCTAAATATTTATATTAGCGAAGCGGCTATTGAACGAAAAAGATACCCGCTGGCGCAAGTGATGCAACATACATCAGTCTATCGATAAAACCTGTTTCGTTTCTTTCATTCGGCTTCAGTCGGCTTCTCCTATTCGTTTACAAATACTCCACAGGTTAATGGCCAACTGGTACACACTCAAATTCTCTCTGCTCTGACACAATCAAGGCTCGTGTCAGACAATCACTCGGCAAAAGAACAATTTCCAAAAAAAAAAAAAAAAAAAATCGTTGATTGAATTGCACTGATCCGTGGACAGACAACAGCACTCAGTCTAGATTGAATGATTTCACCTCATAACGGATAAGTTGTGCCCCAGAGAGCCACTTGTCTGGGGAAATGTCCGACTTACGGCTGTGCGTTAGCGCAGTTGCAGTGTAGATCTCTTGGCTGTCAGTACTTTCTTTTTGATTTCCTGTTTGTTTTGATATTATTTTCTTTGGTGTATGTCAAAACGGGTTACGCCTTGCATTTAATTTTGTGTTAAATAGAAAGAAAGTTTTCATAAACAAATTCCAAAATAAATTGTGCGAAAATAAAACAAGAAGTTGATAAACAAATTACCATTCGTTAGGTGATGATTCTTGAAAAATGTTTGTCAGACGGAGAATAGTTTCAATCAACAACAACAAAATTGGTGGTAGTGGAGATTTATCACCACAACACAGTAGAGTTGGTGTAGATTTGGTGAGGAAATTGCTTTTGATTACATTTTATATTGTACGCATATAAGAAAGTCAACATAAGTATATTAATATTTATTGGTGTTATTGGTGCTTTTAAACCTGACACAAGCCAACTGTTTTGAAGTATATAAGTTGCCTAAAAGTAAAACAAGGTAGATTAAAATCAGTTCTACAACAAATAGCTAATGTGACGATGGACTTATTTAAGAAATATTTAAGATTCTCTAGGTAACATATTTCTATTTAAATCTATATGTTCTCTTACTTTAGTGGCTAAACAATATATGTCTTCCTATGATCCAAGACCTTTAAAGGTCGCATAGAAATCTATTTTGGCTTGAAATATGCCGCTCGATTGAAGGTGGCTTTTCACTTTCTCTTCTATATAAATACTCTACTTGCTTCATGTGTTTCTCCTACGATCATAGCCTTTCATCATCAAATTCAATAATTAAATGGTACTTTATTAGATTGAATGCCTAAATAGATGATGGACTAGTTTATATTTCGTGAGTTTAATGGCCTTTCATATGATAGGATTTGGTAGTTGCGATTTTAATCTGTCATGACATTCACACGACTGTCAACGTGTTTGTATACCGGTGCATTGCTGTGGTTCCCAAACTTCAATGATAACTCTCCAGTTCAAAAGGATGCTTCAAGACTGAATCTGTTAATAATTAATTGTATGGCGCGCCAGTCCACAGGGGACCAGGGCCTAGCTTGCTCATCAACTACTCGTGTTGTGCGCGCTACTGTTCTCTCACGAGTAGAAGAGACCTAAAGTTTTTTGCTGATTCCAAACGGCGAAGTTTTGAGAAGCTTTCTCAGACAGTTATTACTCTTTGAGTGTTGTCAGCAGCTCGAAAGAGGTGGTGCCGTGTTGAACTGGGAATCGAACCTAGACCTTTCGGCGTGTGAGCGTCGCACTCTACCCACTATGCCACGGCGGCCACGCTCGAAAGAGCGTGGTACCGTGAAAAATTCGAGGTGCTCAGCCGGAAATCGAACGTAGACCTTTCAGCGTGTGAGCGTCGCACTCTGGCCACTACTCCACGGCGGCCACGCACTGCTCCTAGATGTTTCAACAAAATTCCAATTGGTATAAGACAAAAGACTAATTTTCATGCATTTTTTTTAAATAAAGAATTGAATATTTAATATTAACTATACAAATATAGGCACTATATTTCGATGTGTGTATTAAAAACAAAAAAGGAAATGCATTGGAAAATCCATGATTTTCTTTCCATGTGTCTGTGTTCACCTCACTTCTGTTTTTGTAATTTCCTCTTTTACCCCAAGCTTATTTGTTTGTATTGCTATGTCACCACATCATTCGACACTAACTTTATAATTTACAGAATGATTTTTTTTATTGAATATATTATAAATTATACCTAAAATAATGAATGAATAAATATATGAATATGAAAAAAAAATAGGAATTACATCTATAATTTAAAAAAAAATGTTTCTTAAACCCATACTAACTGAGGCAGACTATGGCAGAGGCCATATTTATGTCTCACCTAATTTAACATTCTAATCCGATAAATTTCACTCGGAATTTGTTTGTGAACAACTTGATGCTAATTGATTTAAGAAGTGTGTCATTCCAGACTCTGCAAACATATTGGTGACCAAACGCGAACACGTTTGCAAATTGAAACTCAAAATTATCAACTTTGGTTTCGTAGAAACCCGTGCACTTGGTTACTTTCTACATATCTAGCATATGTGAAATGTGTTATTTTGTTTACGAACGAAACAGAGGGGCTTACCACATTCTATTGATCTCTATTTCTTTAACTGTGCGTGCATCGTTCAAGACAATGGGTTGTTTGTGTAAAACAACCGAAGAGAATTGAGTTTGTGTGTATAGAAGCGTCAACTTCCACGTCAAAGATCTAAATTTGATCTCGTTCATCTTTCATAACTTTCTTGTCTCCAGCTCCCCCAAGCTACTGACAATTCTCAAAAAGTATTCCACTGCAGGTAAGACAACATCACGCACAGCATGAATAATTGCAGAACTTAAGTCTTCGTGTGAAAGACAGTTGTCTTCAGTGAAGTCAATCTAATAACAAAGGCTGCAAATTATTTGAAAACCTTTTATATTATTATTCGTCAGGCAATATTAAAGAATTTCAAGTGAATAATATTTGCAGATTTGAAGTATTAGTTCATTAGAATTATAAATGATGATAAAAAAAAGTTGTGTGGCGCTACAGTTTACAGGGAACTTTGGGCAGCATCTTGAGAAACTACTTACTTTTTTTTATTCTATTCTCATTTACTAGAAAAATATTCTTACTGGTCCTATGCGGGTGTTCTAAGTTAACATAAAGTTAACGTATATTTAACTATCTTTCGGCATCTTTGCTGCTTGTTTTTTACTTAACTTTATTTTACTTTGACCTAAATTAAGCTAAGAAAACTGTAAAAAACTTAGCTACATTTCGTTTTTTTCTTACATACTATAGTAAACTATGTCCGGCCGCAGTACGGACGAGTGCACCAGGGCGTATTAGTTATTTATGTTTAGTAGTTTTTATATTTTTATATATATATATATATAAAACTTAAAACTAATCCACTAAGAAGACTGCCCAGCTGGAAATATTACGTATACATAGCATAACATATAAACTCGGAAGGGTCCGAGCTTAACATAGCCACCAGTACAGTTGACGTTTTCTCCCAGACTCTCTTCTGTCCCGGGTGGAGATCGGTCTAATGAACCGAAGCAGATCCTGGCGGCTGCGAGCCACGTGCGGTTCATACAGGAGTCACCGGTCTACTGTTCGGCGTGCGACTTGGAAGATTATAGGGCATCCCTCCCTGTCCTGAACTAGACTCATCATATCTAAATAAAGGAATAACTTTTTTTTTTTTTTTTGTTTTTATAATTGACGCGTGCAAAAGGGGTTGCGACTACCCTTAAGTACCGGATCAAGTCACAGCACGGGCCGAAGGTATAGAGGAAGAGAGGGAGAGGAGATACCGATGCACATTGGTTTTAAATGCCTTTGGATTGTAATGAGGAGGAAAAATCGAGCTGGGAAGAGCATTCCATTTGGTGGAACAAAGCTATTCTGCCGTACCTTCTCCAAATACAAAATATTGGGGTAGTAAGCCCCGAAGATCCGTCTGTTGGTAGAACTTAACGACCGTGCAACGTGCCGCCGAATCAATTTTATTATGAAATTATCTATCCTTATCACGTTTGCCTCGTTGTACAAAACCTCGCTGGGATGAAACTTCTTGTACTCGGACTCAGGAGTTCGATGTTTGTCAAAGTATAGATACTGGTAAAACCAAACGCCTAAGTATCTCACCAAACCTTTCACAACTAACGGTTCTCCCCGTAGGTTCAACAACGCTGAATTTACGCCATTTTAACTTCGTGTCCCTTGAGGCCTTGGAAAGCGGGGTCCTGAAAAGAATAGTCTTGCACTTATTGAAATTGATTTTTAATTTGCAGCTATCACAATATTGCTGAATCTTTTCGGGGTCCTGAAAAGAATAGTCTTGCACTTATTGAAATTAATTTTTAATTTGCAGCTATCACAATATTGCTGAATCTTTGCGAAGTCATGTTGCAACAGAATGTTTATAACTTCGAACTTCGGCGCTGATCTGGATGCTACAGAAACTACCTACTTTATACATTCTCTCTGTCCATTAGGGCAGTGGGAACCGATAGTTTATTCCCAAATCTGAATTCGGAATTCTGAGTGTTGTAAAAAAATGTGAGATAGAGAGTTCACAAGTAAGTCCAAGATTTTTAGTGCACTACCATAAAATAGCAAAATTTTACATATCTCGCCATTCGATAACTACTCTGCTGTTCAACAGAGCTTTTAAGAGGAGTTGAAGGACCTTGAACTCCATGATTCTAACCAAATTTAGATAAATAAACACCCGCGGTAATGACTTGTAGGCATGGGCTAATTGATTTTCATTGCCCCCTTATGATCAATACAAATCCAGCTCAGTATTTACGTTATTGAACAATGCTTGTATTAAAACTTTAATCAAACAACATTTTAGCTTAATTCCGTAGAAAACGTGCATTATGTTTCGTATTTCTCTCGTTGCTGAAAAGCATTGATTACATGTCATTGTTCTACCTCTTTGCCTCCAGCTCTCACTTTTTCACTACTGCTTGTCCCTCAACTTAAGCATTGTTTAATTGGTGTGACTTTTCTCTTAATTCATCGGATATAATAAAAATTATTGTGATCGTTTTCGGATCGTTATTATTTTGCGCTACAATTATGACCTGATCTATAAAACAATGGACTTGATTAATTTGTAACATAATTCTGTGTCTCATTTGCACGAAGAGGTTCCAAACTCTCCTTGTTATTTTCCTTATATGCGCGCAGATTTGTTTGGAGCAAAAAAATCTTTACCAAATACAGAATAAACTATTTAACTCATAGAATCCAATAATTTGCTACCAAACAAAACCTAGATGACCCCAAGTGACCTCACCACTTCGGCTTGATTAATGCTCATCCACGATTCCATCAGAAACCCGTTTCAAATTTCTTATTCCTGCCGCCACGGTGGTCAGACAAGAGAGACATCGCACAAAAGCGGAAACTTAGCATTTGATTAAGTTAGATTAGATAAAGAAATGTGTGTAAATTGTAAAAGCATAATCGTATTTAATTATTGTCCCCTACGTCTTATGTAACAGCTCCCAACACCACCGGCAATCGACAAGTTCTTAATGCATTTACTAATCAAAACGTCGTGCGACCTTGCGTGCAGCAACATTAAGATGTGCATCGCGGACACAGTGTTGTCTGGCCGCTAAGTTAATTCACTTGACCTCTAAACGAATTTTAGCAAAAGTTCTCCAAAAAAGTGCCAATTACCTAATTTTTGACGTGTTCGCATCAAAACCGTTGCCCAGTCAAAGAAAATACAGCAAAAGTTGAAGAGTATTCAAACTTTTGCCTCAGGCATCTATTTTCTCAAGTGCTAACTCAGCGGTAAGTAGCAACAACAACAGGCGCGGAGAGAGCCACAGCAGGTCAAAGCCATTTGGATTGAATGTGTTGACTTTAAATAGAATTGCCTCGCGTCGGACCAACTCAGTTGATTATCGGTTGTCCGGCTATCATTTTGGACTTTCCCTATCACGCAAAAAAATCTAATTAACTAGCCGCAGAAATTGGAATCCGCTTACCGAAACCATGCCAAATTGTGTCGAACTGTTTTATCCAGCAAAGCGTAGAGTGAGTTGTGTTTTTTTTTACTTGAGCGTCTTTGTCTTGGGTTTGCAAATGTGTTGTGTGCACTGTGTGAAGAAATTATTTAGTCCGACCCTCGGAAATATGGACACCAGCGCGTGTTAGTAAAGATAAACTGCTAGTGGGTGCTAAATGTGTTTAATTTCCTCTTGATTGCAGACTTGCTCAGGAAGTATGTGATGGACAATGATTTTGAATGAAGTGTGTTTACGCTAGACGCTTTCCTTATCACTGACATCGGGTCTTGGTCATTGCGCGGTCATGGCGCTTTCGGAGTACGAGTATTACGGCAACTGCCCGCCAAGATTTCTCTTCCAGCATCTTACAGATAATTGTGTGTGTGTGTGTGCTCAAAAAGTAATTTACTTGATCTGCAAGATGCAATCACTGTCACTTTCACTTGGGGAAAAGTTGTTTGCGTAACCTACAAAATGATCTGTGTTGGTTGGAGAATATGCGGCTTGTGGAAGTGGAATAGACTTGTCCTCGTGGAAATGCTTTTAATTCACTTTGGAACGGATTATGTACTGGTTGGCTAATAATTCAATTCAGCAGATGGGTAAACAGGACATTGGAGAGAACATACTATATCCCTCCACCAAAGTTTTCTTCTTCGCAATTAGTACGTAGTCATTGTGCGGTGAAACTTACATTTGATTAAAAGTGTTGTCCTGAAATATATAAGCATCTTTACAACCACGTCTTTTTACTACTTCAGTGATAAGAGTTTATTGATTTGCGGTTTGGATCAGGAATTTCCTATAACTTGTCAAAAGCATATTGCGTCAGTTCTTATCGCTCACATTTGTATTTATTGGGACCACGACATTTTTATCATTTTGTCGGCTTCATGGAGTAAAGAAGATTTCCTCTTCTTGATGACAGGAGGGCATATCTTAAAGAGTGGGACTGATATTTTTGCGACAGTCGTGCTAAATCTTTTTTGTTTTGTTTTAAAAGTTTTCTTAAAGTAAATAAATACTTCAAATTAAGACGTGGATCGCCTTGGTGAAGTGGGTATTCGTGTCTCCTACTCTGGAGGCTTTAGGTTCTATTCTTAAATTCGATAACGAAAATGCGATCCCTCATGAATTGCAACGAATACTGTTTCTGCTTAAAATTTTGAGAAAGTTATAAGTTCCTTATTACAGCAAGCTTTCACATGGAGACATCATTGATCATCATCATCATTGATCATTGATCTGATCACTTAACTAGAATTTTTAATGGGAGGTCTCAACACAATGTTAGCTGTTTCTTTTTCATCTTTGCGTGGCGAGACAGTCCATGGTGGACTTGGGCTTCAACCAACATGTCTCTTTAGCCAGCACGATCTCTCTCGAACTGGCTCCAGCTGCACACTTTAAGTTGGTTGAGTGTGTCCACCTTCCAGCTACTTTGTACAATACGTCAAGATATTTATTTTTTCGATCAATCCCAAGGAAATGTGTCTGTGTTGATTTACGGATGTCTTTTAGCTCGACTTAGACTAACGTTCACTATATCTGAGCGTATCATTCAGTGTTATGGTTACTTCTGCAATTGGCCTGCATTTGTGGGCGATATACATCAGCTTTCGACAGATTACGAAGGTTGCCTTTTATATTTCGGGATTGGGCAACCCTAGTGTTGCCATCTGGTAACTGCTTGCTCTGTCGTAAAGTTTGACATTTTTGAGGTTATACGTACTCAGAACGTTTTGGCATACGAGCGCTATTTGTGTTGTTTAAAGTAACTTAAAAGATTCATCTACAACTTTCGAGGTGGATTAACACAACAACAGTGCATCGATGAACTTAATTCAATTTTTGGCGATGAATCTCCATCAAGGACCAGTGTTTATCGATGGTATGGTGAATTCAATCAAGTTCATAGTTCACTCCAAGACGAATTTCGTGAAGGTCGTCCAAAATCAGTTGTTGTTCTGGAAACCATTGATGCTGTGCGCCAACTGATGTTGCAAGATCGTCATGTGACCTATCGTGAGATTGAGACAACCTTAGGCATTTGTGGGACCTGCATACATTCAATAATGCATAAACATTTGAGCGTCAAGAAAATTTGTTCGCGTTGGATCCCACTCAATTTGTCAGTCGATCAAAAAAAGGCTCGTGTCGATTGGTCAAAAGAAATGCTCCAAAAATACGATCGCGGTGCTTCGAAACACGTCTATGACATCGTGACAGGTGATGAATCGAGGATATACGCGTATGAGCCCGAAAGTAAACAGCAGTCGACTGTATGGGTGTTTTAAAATGAGCCAAATCCAACAAAATTTGCTCGCGCACGAAACACTTGCAAGCAAATGGTCTCCTGCTTTTTCGGAAAAACTGGACATGTCGCAACCGTACCATAAAAACAACCCAGAACAGTCAATTCTGAGTGGTACACAACCATTTGTTTGCCAGTTGTCTTCCAAGAAATCAGGAAAACCAACCGCCGAAGTCGGATCACTCTTCACCACACCAATGCGAGCTCTCACACATCGGCTCAAGCAACTGAAATTTTGAGCACTCAAAACATTGATTTGATGAGTCATTCGCCGTATAGTCCTGACTTAGCATCGAATGACTTCTTTTTATTCCCGTACGTAAAAAATAAAATAAGAGGTCAACGTTTTTCGACGCCTGAAGAAGCGGTTGATGCATTCAGAATGTATGTTTTGGAGATACCTCAATCAGAGTTGCAAAA
The DNA here is from genome assembly GCA_955652365.1 of Eristalinus aeneus. Taxonomy (NCBI): domain Eukaryota; kingdom Metazoa; phylum Arthropoda; class Insecta; order Diptera; family Syrphidae; genus Eristalinus; species Eristalinus aeneus. Next base: position 39,016,917 of record OY019134.1, on the reverse strand, counting down.
GTGCTTCGACAATTGGTTCAAGCGCATGCAAAAGTGCATAGATCTGAATGGGGAATATTTTGAAAAGCAATAAAGTTATTTTCGATGATTAATATTTGTTTTTGTTCTATAATCCCGAAATATAAAAGGCAACCCTCGTATAATCTCTTACACGGTTTTATCTGATGTGATACCAGGAAACATATTTCTAAAGGATGGAATTTTCAAAAGTTTATATCACAAATTGAAAAAAAAAAAAATAATTTCAAGAATTTAAATTTTTTTTAAATGTGTCCAGAACAGGTTGCTTTGCTTGAATGAATGAATTTCGTGGAAGAGCAGAAAACATTTCATTCACATACACAGTTTATCAAAGTAATCTGATAATGTGCTCGTGAATAAGATAACCAAAGATGCGCAATTTTTAAGAAGTCCTGGTCGCCCACGAACTGATTGCGACGCAAGTCGTAAATCTTTAAATCCATCATTGTTGATTATAACAACGCTCAATGTTCTTTTTTTATTGATGCAGTTCATTGTATTAATTTTTTTTACTCTCTTTGTTTAAGCCATAAAACTATTTGAAAGATTTGATTTTTTTTTTTTTAGAGATATAGGACTTGAGATTGGTTTTTTTGATATTTGGTTTGAATTTTTAACATAAATAAACTGACTGACGGACGGCGTAGAATGGGGCCAAACACTGTTGTCGATCCCAACTTTCATGAGCGAATTTTGTTTAGCAAAGAAGATCACTATTGGTTTGATACGTTAACATACAAAAGTGCCGTGATGATGATAATCATCAAGTGTGTGTTGGAACACCGTTATATCATGAATAAATGACTGTTTGGTGTTTTTATGGGTACGTGGAAAAATTGGTCCGCACTTTTTGCTAGTCAGAAGTTTTTCGGATATCTTCGGTCATCATTTGAACAACAGGAGCAATGGACCGCGAAATATACTAGATGGCTTAGGCCACAATTCATTTATTGAAGGAAACGTTTGGAAGCCACATAGTTTGGTTTCTAAGATCGTGAGATTTAAAGCCGCTTGATGCTTTGCTATTACATGCCGATAAGCCCGAAAGAATTGACCACTTGAAGGATAACATTCACCGGGTCACTATCGATATACGCCACAAATGTTGCAAAAAATAATCGTAAATTGGACCTCCAGGTTGAACTACGTCCGAGTCAGAAACGCCTGTCATAACCTAATACCAATAATATTGTTAAAGGATTTTCGGATAAAGTAAATTTTATGTCAATAAATCGTCTTTGTTGTTTTCTTTGTTGTTTCTCTTTAAAAACCAGCCTTTATTGAATTTTTGTCGAACTGAAAGTCGGGGTTTAAACATTCACCTTGTGCAAGGCAGAATGTTGCACGAAATGGAGCAAAACATAAAGCCCAAGAAGCATTCAACAATAAAGAATCGCCAATAGAATATGCCCAATATGCATAAATTCACAGAATTTTTGCATCATCTCGTCATTCGGTAAAACCAGATTCAGGGGGATTCCTTTCGGAACATCCTCCACTTCTTATTGCAGTCCGAAAAGAATGCTTCAATTAAGATTTAGGCTGTGCTGGTGGCAGTGAAGAATTGCGTTTAATGTATCAGTAAAACGGGGACTGCTTGTAGTAGATAATTTTAAAAGCCAACCTGAACTTCATTCCACTTCCCATGACCAACATCTGTTAGTAAAAAAACAACAATAAACGAGAGCATATTCTGATGCACATATCAAAAAGAAAGCAAGCAACCAGCTTCAGATCTGTTTATACTTGCGAATAAAATAATCTCCCAAAGTTTGAATTATTTCTGAAAAGGGTCAAAATTATGTGGAAATAAATTAAATGAACTCATTTACACACATGTACTTTTATCTTCAGCCAATACTCTGATCTGTTGTATGTGAGTTATTAATTTGTCTGTTGTGCTTTGTGATCCATGTATTTAAAGGCCAGCGTATCTACCTTTCATCAGCTGTTCATACACTACGTTCTGTGACAGTATACTTCTGAGTCGTGAAAAACATAAGCTCGTCAGTCTTTTAAAAGCCGGCATCCAAACCGTCTGTCTGTTGTGTGGGGAGTTTGTAGCGAATTTAAACGTCAAATCAAAATGTGGTACAACGGTTTTCGAAGGGTAATCTTTTTTTAATTTGTTTTTCCCTTAGAAGTGACTTAAGGCGAAATGTTTCAATTGCTGTTCTAGTCACTTGAGCTTACATACATGTGTGTTGAAATTTCCGTATACGTGCGTAAATATTTACAAAGATTGACGTGTAAAACCTAATTATAAATTTTCATATTTGACACTTTATTTGAAAAACTGTGTTTGAGCAATAACAGCTGCGTGTTTTAGATAACTGAAATTGATCGTAGGGGAATATGTACGTTTTTGGTTACACACGAATTTTAATATCTTACGTCATAAGCGGAAAACAGATGAGTTTAAATAACATGATGTACTTTGTCGAACAAAGCTGCTACTGCTGGAGCGAACGAACTGCCCGCAGAACTATTTAAGACAGGTGGAAATGACCTGGTTGGGCGCATGCACCAGCTCATCTGTAAGATATGGTCGGAGGAAAGCATGCCCGATCTCAGCCTCTTTTGCCCGGTTCACAAGAAAAGGGACCCCCTTTGACAGTGCCAATTATCGAGGGATCAGTCTTCTTAACATCACATACAAGAACCTCTCTGCCGTATTGTGTGATCGTCTGAAACCGTTTGTCCATAACCTGGTAGGTTTCTATCAGTGTGGTTTCAGACCAGGGAAGTCCACAATAGACCAGCTCTTCACATTACAACAGATCCTGGAAAAGACTCAAGAAGTGCAAATCGATAGTCACCACCTATTCGTCGACTTTATGGCCGCACATCACAGTGTGCATAGAGACGAGCTATACAGTGCCATGTCTAGTTTTGGCATTCCTACCAAACTCGTCAAATTGTGTAGGATGACGATGGAGAACTCTCGCTGCTCCGTCAAGGTCGGTAACGAACTCACCGAGACCTTCAATGTGAAAAAAGGTTTTAGAAAAGGCGACGCACTGTCATGTGACTTCTTCAACATCATCCTCGAGAAGATCGTGCGTCACTCACAAGTCAACACGAGAAGCACGATCTTCAGTCAGTTCAATTGCTAGGTTACGCTGATGACATTGACATGATTGGACAAACACAGCGAGCCGCCAATAAGGCATGTTGAAGCAGAAGCGGCTAAAATAGGTCTGCCGGCTAATGACTGCAAATCGAAGCGTATGCTGTCATCAAGGAAGGACACACAACATCGACGTCTCGGACGGAGCGTCACACTAGGTAGTAGAAACTTCGAGGTAGTCAAGGACTTCGTCTACTTCGGCTCCGCGGTAAATAGGGACAACAACGCTAGTACCGAAATCAAACGCAGAATCACTCTTGCTGTTTCTTTGGGCTAAAGAGGCAATTGAGTAATAAAGCCCTCTCTCGAAGGACTAAGCTTGCTGTTTTATAACAGCATGATCATCCCAGTTCTACTTCATGGCTCCGAAACCTGGACGTTACTAAAAGCTGATGAGGAAGTCCTTAGTCTGTTCGAGAGAAAAGTTTTGCGTGCGATTTTTGGTCCTGTTTGCGTTGATGTCATCTGGAGGAGAAGATTTAACGACGAACTGTATAGGTTGTACAGCGACATTTCGCCTGGTCAAGCGTGTCTACGGATACAACGCTTAAGATGGCTATACGCCATGTAGCGTATAGACATCACTGCTCCAGTCCGAAAAGTCTTCGAATTCGAGCCATTGGGACAACGCAACAGATGACGGCCAAGGCTAAGGTGGCGCACACAAATGGAGAAGGACCTCAATCAACTTGAAGTGTGCTATTGGAATCAGCTATCAGCTGGAAAGGCATGCTGGTTGAGGCCCAGGTCCGCCCCGGATTGTAGCGCCACAAGAAGAAGAAGAAGATACATGCACTTAAATTCATTGTTTCGTTGCATTAATAATTGTATGGCGCGACAGTCCACAGGGGACCAGGACCTAGCTTGCTCATCAACTACTCGAGCGTCGCACTCTATCCACTACGCCACGGCGGCCACTTTATGTATTATGTGCTAAAAATAATGAATTTCAAACACTTCATATTTTACTGTTTTTACAATCTCTAGAACAGGACAGTCCACACGGATCAAGAGTTGCAACTTTTCCTGTGCATGTAGGATTTATGCATACTGCACCAAGTTGTCTTCTTTTCTAGTAACACGTTGCTTTTACTAACAAGAAGAAGTAGTCTACATCTTCGTTTCCTTTAATTTGAGGAACTCTTTGCCTTAAAGTATGTTCCGGTGAAGTTGAGCTATAGCAACTGTTCTGATTGTTTTATATAGATTTGGTTTTAGGGGTTTAATTTTTCTAAGTTAAAGTGGTGATTCCTTTATGTGGATGATCTACAAGTTTTCTTAAACAACTTTTTGAAAATGATTATGGCAACCCATGAAGGATCAAAGTCTGACATAATTTTGCTTTCCATCCATGACGGTCGCGCTTTCGCTGTTTCCAGCCATCCAAACTATATATATTGTCACCATGATACCGCACATATCACTGTGTCTGGAGAAAGACATTCGCCCTCGTCCTCACAGACAGCACCATCGTAGGTCCCAAGAATCTGCTCAGTAGCAGAGTTAGTATTGTTATGGGTTTAAATTATGCAAATAAGTTGCACTTGCTCAGGCTAGTTAGAAAAATAAAAGATGAGGCCACAAAGAAAATAAATTAAATTGAAGAGTTCTTATGATAATTAAGCCTAAGATTGAATACGTAGATGACTAAATTCAAATGTACCAACAAGAGTCGAACATAGAAAAGCTCAGGGTCGTGAAATAGTTTGAATTTTTCCCAGTTTATCCAAAAAAGTAATAAAAGGCAGAATTCAACAACAAAACTTCTGAAAACGTGCCCGTAATAGTCATCCGAAGGAAATTGATTGTCATGCATTTTACACACATTCCGTTTTCCCTCTATAAAAAAAACTTGAACCACTCTCACTGAAAAAAATATTTAGTTGCTTACAAATAAATCTCATCTCTGCCTCATTTCTTTTCAGTGCATGCAAGTTGCAACAAATGTGACAGAACAAAAACATCAGGTTACCAGAGAAATTCGCGGTAAGAATTTAGGTTTCTGCCGAGGTTTTCGTGGCTGCACAGTGTGGTTGACTGGCCTCAGCGGGGCTGGCAAAACATCGATAGCCTTTGAATTGGAAGCATACCTAGTTTCCCGTGGTATACCCGCGTACGGTTTAGATGGAGACAACATAAGAACGGGCCTTAATAAAAATCTTGGCTTCAGTCAGACAGATCGCGAGGAGAACATTCGACGTGTCAGCGAAGTGGCAAAACTCTTCGCTGACAGTGGCGTGGTAGCCATTTGCAGCTTTGTCTCGCCGTTCAGTGATGATCGTGCAATGGCAAGAAAAATTCACAAGGATTCCGATTTGAAGTAAGTCCACGCAATTTTAAACATTCAGTATAAGCAATCTTACGTTCTTCATTTTGAAAACTGAAGGTTCTACGAAATTTTCATTGATACGCCGCTGGAAATCTGTGAATCTCGTGACGTCAAGGGTTTGTACAAAAAAGCCAGAGAAGGTGTAATTAAAGGCTTTACTGGCGTTACTCAGGAGTACGAGAGACCTGAAAAACCGGATTTGATTGTAAATACTGAAGGCTTCACTGTTCAGGAGTCGACGCAAAAGGTGATTAAGCTCCTGGAAGAAGAAGGAATTATCCCGAAAGACTTGAGGGGTATCGAACAGGTTTGGCATTTTTTTCCTTATAAAAAGATCTTGTTTCTGAATTCAGTTTCCAGATTCCAGAATTGTTTGTCGATCCCAGCTTGAAGAGTGATTTTTTGCATGAAGCGAAGTCGCTTCCGTCGGTTTCCATTACCACCGTAGAACTGCAGTGGGTGCAAGTGCTATCCGAAGGTTGGGCATTTCCGCTCAAAGGATTCATGCGCGAGGACGAGTATTTGCAAGCGTTGCACTTCAACACGCTCCTAAGCGAAGATGGTGCGTTTAGAGATAACCAGTCGGTCCCTATTGTCTTATCTGTTAGCGCAAAAGAGAAGGAAGAGCTCGACGGTAAGTTTGATTTTGTTATAAAGATGGATGGACAGATTCAACTATTGGAACTGCTTTTGGTTTATTTTTTCAGGGGTCACTGCCATTACCTTACTTTACAACGAGAAGCCAGTGGCGATTTTAAGAAAGCCCGAGTTTTACTTGCAACGAAAAGAAGAACGTCTAAGCAGACAGTTTGGAACCAGTCACCCGCAACATCCATACAACAAAGTAATGTGCAGCTCTTATATGCGTACTTTAGGTTACTTATGCTTCACTTCACAGATGGTGTATGAATCTGGGGAATATTTGGTCGGTGGAGATTTATCCGTGTACGAACGAATTAAGTGGGACGACGGCTTGGATCAGTACCGTTTGACACCAAAAGAACTCAGGCGAAAATTCAAGGAAATGAATGCGGATGCAATCTTTGCGTTTCAAGTGAGTTCACGCCCGTGGTTAATTGTTCTAAAATAAATGAACTGTATTTAGCTTCGTAATCCCATTCATAATGGCCATGCGCTGTTAATGCAAGATACGAAAAGGCAGCTTTTAGAAAGAGGATTTAAAAGACCCGTCTTGCTGTTACATCCACTCGGCGGTTGGACGAAAGATGATGATGTTCCTTTAGATGTTAGAATGGCTCAGCATCAAGCGGTGCTGGATTCGGGTGCTCTTAAAAGGGAGGATACTATCCTGGCCATCTTCCCGTCACCAATGATGTACGCCGGTCCAACAGAAGTGCAGTGGCACGCAAAAGCAAGTACGTTTCTCATTCTGCGACATTCAGTAGCATGAATTTTCAACATAATACTATTTCCCACAGGAATGAATGCCGGTGCCAATTTCTATATTGTCGGGCGGGACCCTGCTGGCATGCCACATCCTGATAAAGAAATGTATGCTGATGGTAATTTGTATGACGGCACTCATGGCGCAAGAGTTCTCAAAATGGCGCAAGGCCTTGATGGTTTGGAGGTAACAATGATTGATCAATTCCGAGGACCATTGTTTTTGAAATTCTGTTTTCAGATCCTACCATTCCGGGTTGCGGCTTACGACAAAACTAAATCAAAAATGGCATTTTTCGATCCTGCTCGAAAGGACGATTTTGAGTTTATATCGGGTACCAAAATGCGCACTTTAGCCAGAACTGGACAACTTCCACCCGACGGCTTTATGGAACCGAAAGCATGGAAAATTCTTTCCGAATACTATCAATCAACAATTAAAAAGTAGTTAATAACTAAGTCAAATGGCAGCAACTTATATTCGAAAGCAAAATAGCTCATGCGACATTTACCTTTAAACTATTGACACAGTGAGAACGAACATTGCCACGTTCCCTTCCATACATATGAATCTATTTAATTTTTGTTAGAGTTTTAACCATTGTACGTTCTCTTATGTTATTGTGCAAACGAAACATTTCCCAATGATATTCCATTTTTTTTATTCATATTTTATATTTACAGCAGGAAGTTGCAATTTTAACAAATTCATAGGTTATGATTTAATGTCATACACAATTTGTTTTGTTTTATTTGATTTGTTTTTGTGCATCATTTATGAGAAGAGTATTATGTGGAAAAAATAAACAATTATTTTATTTTATTTCAATGATTCCAGTTAATTTTGTGAAAGTACATTCTAAACGTCCCCTAGTAAAGGCGTTTCATTCATCTTCCCTCTTTTGAAACAACCACTGCCCTATCTTATTCTGCGTTTAGTCTGTCCATTTAACTTACAGAATTTATGTCACCTAAGGTCTGATACATCTAACTATGTTGTGAATAGGAATTGGTGTACATCATACACGATATCAAAAAAAAAGAAACACTTGGGGATGCCCTCGGATGTTAAAGTAAAGTAAGAAAAGAAAATATTCTCCAAACACTCGACCTAGCCTTCGTAGCATTTGATGTGGGAAACACCTTACTGAAACGAATTCTGTTAGTAGGCTGCTCTATCAGGACTGCAGTTGACAGTTACAGCTCTTCATGACTGACAAACGTGGAAACCGTGTACGTGCCTAGGTTTCCACGTTTGTACTTTTTAAATAAGCATGTTTCAATTGTTCTGAATTGCTACGAATGCCTACGAAAACTCTCAAAAGGTATTCCATTTGCTGATTTTTTCGTAGAAGAGAGAGCTCGTGAGATAGTAAAATATTTCCCCTTCCTACGAATTTCTGCCAAAGAAAAATCTGTGGGCAGCAGATGGCTGTCAAAGTGAAAATAAAAAAGCCTCTAATATTTCATATATCTAATAGCTGTTTAAGAATATCTACGAAAAGTTGTTTTACAAGTTTCGGTAGAGTTACTCGCTGCAAGAGAGATTTTTACCCAAACTACCCAACTACGAATTTCAGTACACAAATGAATCGGAACAGATCTAATATTAAGGCCAATGAGTGTGAACATTTGCTAGCTTATAAATTTTCCCACCGATTTTGTGAAATTCTGGTATGATGAGACTAACGGTATTTTTACTAGGGTAGATTAGTCGCTAATCTTTTTAAAAAACGTTGAACATTTGCCCATATATTCTGCACACACTTTCTTCTTTAACGGTCACTTATCATTTTACGTGACACGGATATTTTATTTTTGAAAACGAGTTAAGGGATATGAAGATTAAATTTAGCTGAGCTCTTAACAGCGAGATATTTTCACATAACTGGTTTGGTTTTTCGGAGAGAAGGTTTCTGCCCGTAAACATTGTTTTGTAATGATTGTGAGGAAACGATTTAAGGATGAACACAATGAAGATGTAAATAGTGGTTAAGAGCCATTTTATTGAAACAGCAATTGTGTGAATGTGGACTGTAGCGCCACCGAAATATTAATTGTGTGAATTATCCCCTTTGGAGAAAAGTCGAGTTGAAAACGAATCCTTACCTTAATTCTTGTTTACCAAAATCGTCGGCGAAGTGCTTGTGCTTTATTGAAGGACACAAATAATGATATTTTGTAAAAATGTTTATTTAATCATAATATTCGATATAAATAAGAAGAAAAAAATAATTAAAAAATTAAATAAAATGAATCAATTTATGTACTTATAAAAAATTGGCATTCTTCCTATCTTAAGAGTGTGTTGGGGGAGCATTCTGTCGTTCTAACACGAATTTCTTATTCATGTTTCACACGATCGTGCCTATTTCTAGGCAGCAACAAAATAAAATGCGCGAACTTTTCATTTTCATATCATTAATTTATATATGCATTGCATTCTTTCTTCATTTCATCTCTAATTCTATCTTCTTATAATAACGAACTTTACTCCTTTTATTTTCCCTTTGTTTTTGTATTGCAAAATGAAGTGTATAAAGTATCTCTAGTGTGATTTGTTTTTAATCAAGCACCAAATCTATTTACTTTTCTTTATTACAACCCAATTTATAAATTAAATCAAAACAGAACAAATGATTTTAACAGAAAATATAAATGAGGGCATGGAGTTACAATTTGTCTGTGGATAAGAGTGCAAAGAGTGATGTGATAGTTACAAACCATTAAATGTTGTAAAGGAAACGTTTTGCGATGATATAGATAGTATTACTTGTGCGTTGTATGAACAAATTTATTATGAGTTTAAGAAACGACAACTTGGTCTTAAATTATTCACGAATAAATGAAATGAAAAAAAAAAGTAATAATAAAACAATATGAATGTTTGAGAGATGATTCAATCATTAACAACGCTCAACTACATATTCTTCAAAACAATGCCTTTATTCGTGTATATCTTTCCTTTTTGTAATTGAATATTTTTCTAAGTCGTCACTATGTTAAAGTACAAAGTATTTCAATATATAAAACTGTGCCAGTTGTAAATCCATTGCCTTTCTTTGCAATATTACATACGATAGTTTAATTTCACGAGTAGGTAACACATTAATTTCTGATTTCTGTATCATTTTTACTTCTTGCTCTTCGAATTGAGTCTTGAATTATAAACAAGAGATACATAATTACACACTTTGAATTTAAAAGCTACAATAATTGCGGTAAATATTGACAATAAAAGGGTTAATGAATCTATTGGGTTGGTAATTGCATTCGGATTACTTCTGTTTAGTTTACTCATATACAAAAATATAAAAAAAACTAAGAAACAAAAAAGGACAACGCGAATGAGTGAACACACGCATTGTGTGGCGTGTTTCAAATACTTAAATGAGCGAGAATTCTAAATGAAATACAAAAATAACTGTTCCTTTTATTGAAATTGTTTACCCGCCACTCAATGGCTTTTACTTTTTTTGTTTAATTTTATTATTGTATGTATAAGTGTTTGTTTTGTTATTTATTAAATTATATTTTTTTCCCATTTCATTTTGTTTTGAGTTCTTGCAGAAATTTTGCTGAATGTTTTTTGTTTTTCTAACAAGAAGTATAACTACAACCACGTCAAAGTAAACTGCACCGAGACAACCAACTGTCTGTTTTCCTTGTTGGCTCGGAAAATTTTAATTGATGACCTCCTTTTGGTGGGTTATTCGCCTCCTGCACATGTGAAAGTTAAATTAGTTAAATGAATCAATTGAACTATTGTAGGATTCTTTACCATTCGTTTTTCCATTTTTGCTTTTATGTCACTAGCAAGGGTTAAGAATGCCTCTTCCACATTTGTACTGTTCTTCGCGGATGTTTCCATGAATTTAATACCATATTCCACAGCCAGTTGCTCACCTCGTTCCCTTGAGACCTTAAATTATTAAATAAAAATATTTTCATTAGTTGTGTTCAATAAAATGACAGCACCACTTCTGTGTGATACCAGAGTGCTGTGCATATTAAGAAAAATAACTTTAGATCTTCATTTAATTACTAGTAATTGTATGGCGCGACAGTCCACAGGGGGACCAGGACCTATCTTACTCAGCAACTACTCGTTTTGTGCGCGCTACTCTTCTCTCACGAGTAGAAGGGACCAACAGTTTTTTGCCGACTCTGAACGGCGAAGTTTGAGAAGCTTTTTCTTAGACAGTTATAACACTTTGTGTGTTGTCAGCAGCGCGAGAGAGGTGGTGCCGTGAAAAAATTCGAGGTGTTCAGCCGTGAATCGAAATTAGACCTTCGGCACGGCGGACACAGATCTTCATTTAAATGACAATTAATCAAAGATTGGAACAACCTGTTAACACATCGTAGAAAGTGTGGACAACAGCATACTCATTGAATAAATAATAGCATGTGTTTCCATTATGAATCTTCCATTTTTTTTAAGATTTACTCCTTTAGATAAAAGGAGACATATTGAGCATAAGGCTGTCGAGTGTTAGATACCAAACAAATCTATATCAAATGCTGTCTCAGAACAGAGGTTCACTTTGGGTTGACTAATATGATCTCTGACCTTTATCAACAAAATAATTACCAATGTCAGCATTCATCATGTCAAAATTATTTTCAAATCTTTAAAATTGAAATATAAAGTGAATCTTTCTTAAATTTTATTACTTGGTGATTAAAACGAGAGAAAGCAATTTCAGTGTATATCAAAGAATAAAAATTAAAAGAGTAAACAATTTTGTGGACCCTGTTTACGTCGTCTTTTTTCATATTCTGATTGGCACTTTATTGGTGAGTTATTTACTCATTCTACAAAATCTTACCTGTCGTTTTTCATTAAGTTCACATTTATTGCCAAGGAGCATTTTTTCCACATCGGCTGATGCATTCTCTTCGATATTCCTTATCCAATTCTTTATGTTCTCAAAGGACTTTTCCTGTGTAATATCATAAACCAGCATTATACCCATTGCACCTCTGTAGTATGCTGTCGTAATTGTCCTGAAGCGCTCTTGACCGGCAGTGTCCCTGCAAAGTAAACGAACAACTTCAATTCCATTTCACTGTCATACACAGCGTATGTTAATCATACACTCTTACTTACCATATTTGCAGTTTGATTTTCTTTCCGTCAAGCTCTATAGTTCGTATTTTGAAATCAATTCCTACAAAGAGAAACAACCAGCATCATGTAAACAAACAATTGGTGATCTTTAGATTCAAGGCGAGACGATAAATTTAGTTTATCAAAGGGGATATGGGGGAAAAAATCACAACAGCAACAACAAAGAATAATCCGGTATGAAAAACTTACACTGCTAGAGAATAGAATCTTTGTTCTATATTTATCTAAATATCAGCGAAAGTTTTTAAGTTGGCGTGTGCTTGGGGCCAATACGACCCGCGACGTGAATGGAACGCTAATCTTTTCTTGTATTCTCTTTTTCTTTTTTCAGAACAAACAAACTAAATACTTGCAGTTTAACTGCGCACATTTTGAGCACATTCCTAGACATATCAACCACCGCCGTAGAAATGAACAATTCGGCACTTGATGATTTAATTTTAATTGGAAATAGCGAACAAGCGATTAACACATCCAAGTGTCAACGGTGTCATATGCGAGTGAGTGTAAAGTGGCCTATCATTTGCATCCCTCACTATGAAAAATGTCTTTCCTCAATTACATTAGGAGTATAAAGCGGTCATTAATTAACACGGGCAAGTGACGAATAAAAAAGAAAAAAGAACAAACGAAACGAAATCATTCCAACGCGCTCAGATGATTCATTGACTCGACTGCACACACTTTTCTCGCACTCGCAAGTGGTTCGCCGATTTTAATTAGTTAAATGGCCTAGACCATGTCACAAGAACCAGATCATAGGAATGGTTTTACATATTCGAAATCAAACTTCCACACCACCAGACCATCGGCATAATCGATAAAGCGTGTGTTTCTTAGCCTCCAAGTTGAACTTCCATCATCAGGGTGTGTTTGCTGTCTGTTCCCGAAAACGTTTTTACTCCTTTCCTTTGCGTTCTTATCACTTGCGACCAGCAGCAACAGAATAAATAAAAGTACACAAAATTCGCTGAGGGCACCCGAAGATTGATTAAATAACACAGTACTAACCGAGAGGATATTATGTGGGAGCGGTGGTTCCGTCAATGACAGAAATTTTATAAAAGCATGACATCAATATCCATCCACTACTTACCAATGGTTGAGATGAACGTTGTGTTGAAAGCATCCTCGGAAAACCGAAAAAGGATACACGTCTTGCCCACACCGGAGTCTCCGATGAGGAGCAGTTTAAACAAGTAATCGTATGTTTTAGCCATTGATTTTGCTGTTCAAACGAATATTTCTCTGCTTTGGATCAGCTCAGTCGAAGACACTTAATGTTAGGCTAGGGTGTTATGGTTTCTTTCTTTTTTTTCTTGTCTTAATTTTTGTGTTCTTTTGTGTTGCTAAATTACGATTTCACTTTTTGTTATCGCGCATCTATGTTGGTGGTTGACGATGGTGTAGGCTTTTCAATCAAACGGAATTAAAACAAAACAAAAACAAAACACTTTTCAGATTGATTGAATTATTTGTTTTGTGGCAGAATCAAATGAAAGACGGAAATAAATTCAGAAAAATTGAGGAATAAAACCCTCACACTCACAATCTTCTATAAAATTTGATGACACAAATGTTTTTCGATAACTTTCAACGGAGGAATACGCAATGGTGCTTTGTGTATAAGGAGTAAAGGGGATAAATAGTGGTTGCATAAACAGATGATTACTTCGAATGGTTGATAACTTCAGACCGTTTGTTTCGTACAGTGTGTTTGAAAATCTTATTTGAAATTTTGTTGAAAATTCATATTAGGTATTGTGAATTTATTTTTCGGAATGTAAAATGACTTCAAAATGTTTTTGTAACATCAGTTGGTCACTACATATTATCAACGAAATTGTCTGAAAACGGAAGAATTTTTTTGGCATTGTTTTTTTTTGTAAATTATATCAGAACAAATAAAAGATTTAAAACAATATATGGAGATACAGACCCATTGTGGAAAATTGCATTCATTGTTATAAGATAAGCTGAAACATTGGAAACAATTTTCATACATATTTCATTTTATATATACTAGTCTGTTGTTGAATCCTATCATCATTCATTTCATTTGATTACTATTCAAGTACACCCTGTGGATGACTGTTTCGTTTCTTTTCGTTTCTTAGCCGTCAGCACATATTTGACTAATATGTCAAATGGGCTACTTCGCGATTAGGAACAAGTCATAGGACTAATGTTTTGAGAAAAGTCATTTTATTAAATATTGCTTTTCGTGATGCAAATGTGAAAAATTATTTACCAATTTGAAACGTAACTAATTATGCCATAAAGAATTGAAGTTTAAAATAGTTTTAGCAAAATGGGAGCAAAGGAATGCAAACCATCTTGTATTAGTTATGAAGATGCAATCAAAAGAGGTAAGAGGGGGAATTTTTCTTTTTCCTTTTTTTTTTATCGTGCGCTTAAGACAAATAAAGACGGACAAAATTTCCTATCAGAAAATAATAAAGGACAACTTAAGAGTGTAAAAAATAAATCAAAGTGAATCATATATTCTTGGTTTAATGTTGCTGTAACACCATGTAAATCCACGCTACAGTCAGGGATATATTTGATAACTGCGAAATAGACCTCGAGAGATTAGTGTATTCCTACTGGTAGTCGCTGTTGTTGTTACCCCCTATGGCCCCTGTCCAAAGGAGACCTGGTACTAGAATCAACATGCAAAGCTGAGCTGTGTTGAGTTTTTTCTTAATTTCGAACAGACAATGCACTTGTCAGTTGAGTTTCATTCTGATTTTTCTATGAAAAGTGAAAACAACACTTGCCTCCGATATCGCAATAACGACTCAGCTTTGGCACAAGTTATTAATAGGATCTCTAATTGGTTAGCAAGGGCTTTTGTTGGTAGTTTTTCCCTGATAAATCAACATTTAATCTTTCTTATCAGACTAACGAGGGGGGTTTTCTACGTTCCTACATATGTACGTGATGTAAATGACAGAGAATTGTATGAGTTGATGTATCGATTTAATTGCGAGGTGTATTGCATTATTGCTGGTTCGTTTAATGTTAAGAACTCTCGAGCAGGTTGTGATTTGTTGACATAGAGATGTGTTCTCTTTGTGAATATACATCATTTTTTGCTCTCTTCTTCCCGTTTAGTCATTGCTTTCCGTAACAATGCACAGCAAATACCAAACGAATACAGCGACACCGACAGCGCTGAACGACAACAGAAGCTGTGATTATTAAACAAATAATGGAAAACCTGTTCCTGCATTGTGTGGTTTTCTGAATATTCCCTGACCCCGCACATCTTAGTGGTCATTCGATTTTGAATGGAAACACATTTAAGAATTGGATCGATTTTGATAAGGAGTTAGATAATTGGCATATACAAAAAAAAAAAATAACACTACACATACTCTTTTGAGTTATCTGTGAGTTTTATTGTTGCTTTTGTTTCTATTTTGATCGTGGCGGCGCACACGATAAAAAGCATACGAAAAATATGGCCCCTCAAAAATAAGTACAAATTGTACTGTGGTCACGTATTGCTCTTTTTTGCTTATTTGCGATAAATTGCATTTACTTACATTTCAAAGATAAACTTGCAATCAGAGCAAAAACGATATAAACCTGTGAGAGTTTCTTGATAACTCTGCATTCTGATATCATTTTGTCCTGACTAAGTATTTTTTTTTTTTGTTTTTGTTTTGTTTATGCAAGAGTACAAGTTTATGATGACAATTAACAAACACTGAGTGGCAAACAAACATGTGTCGACGAGAAAAGGGTGGAATTGGAATTTATTGGTCCAGTTCAGATAAGAACTTCGAATATTCGCATCTCCTTCGCACATAGTTTCAAATTTCAAACTTATTCCAGTAAAGACTATAAATTTTGTTCGAATGTGCGAGCTTGGAAAAAACTTAAAAATACATTTATGATCAAGTGAGTGAATTTTGAAAAATGATATTGTATGTGCAACACAAGTGCACATACAAATCTTAAGCATTTTTTTTTTAAGCATAAGACAATTGTTTATTGAAAAGAACTTTGTTGCGTCTGCTATTTTCCATCAATAAATTGCATGTATTGACTCACAGACGGATCTTTCAAAGTATTTACGGCTTCAGACGTCGCACTTATCACGTGTGTATTACTTTGTATATTTCCCAAGTGGTACAGGCAATTTATCGTGATGTTACGTATCAGCGATTGCATAAAGTTAAGTTTAGCACTCCCCACGTCTTACTGTACGACATATAAATAATACTGTGACTTGATTGTATCTAACACTCAAGTCACTCATTGATCTTTAGGTCGTCGCAGTGAACTTTTCTGAGGTATGCCCTTTTCGTACTAGGAGAGGTTGAAGGTATACAGTCGCTAACCTCGAAGATCGCGTAGATTTCTCTGGCGATTTCATTCAATGAGGTCGTGTCAAGTGATGTTGAATGTTTTCGAAAAAATAAATAAGCTCCTCATCAGGTCAGGGATCTCGATTTTGGGTGTGCCTGAAACTGGGATGAGTTTATTGATTCATTTTGATTCGTATTCTCTGGACACCCTTATGAACATTTCTTCTTCTTGTGGCGCAACAGTCCGGGGTGAACCTGGGCCTCAACTTATGAATATTTATGGTAACTTAAAAGCTGCCAAGTTAATTAGTAAAACCATAAAATACAATCGGTACTCGCTGTAATATAAATGACTTTATTCTAACAAGGGGGATTTATTGATTAATATTGATTAACGAACCTATCTGTGATGAAACATGCAGCTCAGTTTTACTGGTATAGATCAAATCTGAACATGTTTATAATTTGTAGTTTATAATACTCGCCACCTTTATAAATATAAGGAATTGTATTAACATTGACGTTTGTAGAGTGTTTGCTTTTCTAAAGTTAAAATTTTTCTCGTCGTTCTTAGATGGGACATATTTTGTGCAGTGAATGGGACACACAGTTCCACGACGTATATGTCTGTTAAGCATTATAATTATTTTTTAGTAAACGATTCGTTTTTGAATGTGTAATTAGGTTAACTTCCTTACTATCGCTAGGAAATAATTTGATTAATATAATATTATAAATAAGAACGTGCTAGCACACATCCCCGAATATTTACTTTGTCCTTTAAGAGGACTTCTAATTGCAATCTCAATAACTCGGTGCCGGTATGAGTTTGTCTACATTTAAAGGATATCTAATTCTTCGGATTGCCGTGCCAATGTATTTAACGAGCTATTGTGGACTGCATTCATTTCTTGCATGGCTTATACTTTAGAATTCCGCATACATTTAAGAACAATGAACATATTACAATATTCTCTGTTCATTTGACGAAGCAGAGTGTGGTGTGTTATCAAACATTGAAAGGTGCAAGCTATACAAAGCTGTAGTCTTCAGTATTTTCACTGGCATTTTGATACAATTAAGAACTGTGTTACTATTATGTTATTAGTTAGGGAAACATGTCGCCGCGTCTACGATCATCGGTAATAAACTAACTCCCGTATGAAAAGCCTTCGAACCTTAAGTAACAACGCGTAACTGCATACGAGTACTTTAAATTTAAATAATTGCTACAGCTTGGAGCTTGCTCTAATACGTTATCCCCTTTTCATTTTCAGTAACTGATCCAGAGTTTCGACGGATAAAAGAGGCTTTCAAAAAATCAGCCGGTCCTGGCAGCACCTTGCTCAGTCAGAGTGCATTTCAGCAAGATGTCCTGTGTGAGGGGATACCGCCCAATGTGGCAGAACTTCTATATGTTACATGTGGGGGCACACAAAAGGGGATATCATTTAAGGATGTCTTTTGTGGATTGGTTCTGCTGACACGTGCTACAGAAGAGGAAAAAATACGGTAACTTCTTAACCTCTCAGTCCATGGCATTTGGAAATCATCTGTTTGTAAAATTTCCAGATTTTTATGGAATCTGTATTGTAACGATTCAGGAACATATATTCTCAAAGCGGAGTATGTAAAATCGTTAAATCTGCATGGAAACGATGTTGCTTCATTGTTTGCGCAATCAGATCGTGTGAATTTTGAGCAATTTCGAGAATGGATCTTGAATCATCGAAACTCCACAGTTTTGTCTAAATGGCTGTTGTCTGACACGAGCATTAATCTAACGTCGGAGTTGGAAACTCCAACATTTTATCAGATCTTAGCTGGAGTTACACATCTAGAGGAGAAGGTATGCAAGCTTCTGACAAATGTTTTATATCATAATTAATTGCGGAAATCTTTTATTGTAGGACATTGGAGATCTTGAGAAGGAGTTTTGGCGTTTGAAGAACTCATCGCAAACTGGTCAACTCGATTTACAATTATTTGGGCCATTGATCAGCCCTCCCATTCCGAAAACTGCTTTAGCCGGTCTTTTCAGTGCTTTCGATGAGAATCGGGATGGTCATATTGATTTCAAGGAGTTATGTTGCGGGGTTAGCGCTGCTTGCAGAGGACCAAACGTAGAGCGTAGCAAATGTAATATTCGTTCACGTTCTTTAATGATAGATGATAATATTCACACTTTTGTTTCTTACGCAGTCTGCTTCAAGATTTTCGACATTGATAGAGATGGTATACTCAACTACGACGAAACGACACAGATGATTGATATTTTGATATTCGTTGCAAAGGAGAATCATAACGCAAGCAATTATAAGAGCCTTAACAGGAAAGGTGTCATGAGCGATTTGTTAACATTTGCTAGAAAAAATACTGCATCAAAGAGAACAGACGAGGTGAGTAACGCACTTGTGATTTCTGAAGACATTTCTATTCGTCGCGTGATAGAGTCCGTTAGGGAGAACCGGAGTTTACTATTTCACAGTTGAAATCTTGGCTCTCTTAAACGATAGATTAGGATTTAGTTCGAATAGCAAATCCATCTGGAATTGTCTAGATAAACTGTAAGTGTTCGTACACTTTTCGAGTGCTTACCGCGAACGAAATATAATTTAAGATAAGAAGAAATCCAATCTGGCGCCCTTCTGATTAAGAACCTGCAGGTCCTATCAGCTTGTTGATGTCTCAATTAAATACCCTCAACTGACTCATCAAAGTTTGCTTACTCCAACGTACTTCTTATCGTTTTATTTAACCCATTAAGGTATCTGCGAGCGATCAATCAGACGTGGAAAAATCCATCAGTTTAACTCAAGAGGACTTCATGATGTGGAATGTGGAAAGTAGTCTGAATCTGGTTCAGCCGTTCCTTGACTTGACATTTGAAGTGTGTCACATTGTCTTCGGCTTGTCGCCGCAATGCAAGCACATGGAATATGACATTGGTAGATGTTCAATCATATTTGTCATGATGTAGGCTTTATGCTGTTGTTGATTTTCAGTAAAGGGATGGCTTACGCGGGAAGAAAAACGCGGCTACAGCGTGGGGCAATTTTGGTATTTGATTTCAAAAGATTGGTGGGTTTCATGGCTTCAGTACACCCAGAGCTACTCCACTACACCTTGTTATTACTGCAAGAGGTCAACAACCAATGGCGGCAAGCACTCTCTGACCGGCGTCGATGAGGCAATGGTGTGCGATGAGAGCTACAATTCACATTCGTCAGAGTCCGTTGGCGATATTATTACCACAGGCGATTCGTCTAGTTTGGGTATGTCCAAGCTGTGAATATGGATTTTTTCTTTGGATAATGAGTGTCTTCTTTTTAGGATCAAGGAGCAGCGGTATATCAGACGGAAGGCATTCCAGTTCCAGGCCAGGTCCGATTGATAACACGAATTTAATAACCACAAACCCGTACAGAAATGTACGCACGTTAACCGGAGAGGGCGGCCATCTTAAACGAGACACCCCTTTAGTTCAAAACCACGATTTTGAGTTGGTCCCAGAATCGCTTTGGAAAGCCCTAAAACGATGGTACGGAGAGATTCTCCCACTGCCCCGCCAAGTAATTCAGCCACCGAATTCCGGCGAAGTCGAATTGGAGTTGTATCCTCTCAATTTGAGGATACTTATGCACCAGCAGATACCAATGAATACGCAAACAGTATCGAACTGGGGTGCGGTGTCTGGTGAGTGCTTCAACCGGAGCAGGGAACTGGTTGATCAGACGTTTCTTATGAAAATACATTTCTCTTTGTAGGCGGTTACGGTGTGGTAGCTTCAGGCGGAGGATATGCAGCGCTCTCAACAACACCAAGTGTACTTCAACCACCAAAGAAATCTTTGGCATATACGGCGGCCTTTAGTCGTCTAGCTACAATTAAGCAAATCGGCGAGTTCTTATGTGAGCATTTAAGATTGAGGAACGAGGACATCCGTTTGTGGCATATATCCAGCACGTCACCAGATAGCAATCCTATACTGTTGGAAGAAGAGAATATGACATTGAAAGAGCTGCTTATCAAGGATAACGATCAAATACTGTTGGAAGTTCGCAATAAGGACCTGACATGGCCCGAAGAGTTGGGTTCACTTTCGCTGAGTCACGGTACTGGCCACCAGGATAGACGCTTGACACGTGCCTCGATTCATTCTGTTCATGCACCGGGTGCAACTGGCCTCTTAAACTTGGGCAACACCTGTTTTATGAACGCCGCTTTGCAAGTTCTATTTAATACGCAGCCAATGACACAGTATTTCAAGCGTAATATGCACCTTTACGAGATGAATACCATGAATAAATTGGGCACGAAGGGGCAGCTTGCAACAAGATACGGCGAACTTTTGAAAGAGGTGAGCCGCTTAATAGTTTGTTTTTCTTTTTCTAAGGCCGAGTCTCATTTCTTACTTATTTCATTTGATCCGCAGGTTTGGACGGCAACAACGAGATCGGTTGCACCACTAAAGTTGCGGTTTTGTGTCACAAAGTATGCTCCACAATTTGCCGGAGGCGGACAGCATGATTCTCAAGAACTCCTCGAATGGTTATTAGATGCTCTTCATGAGGACCTAAATCGTGTGACAGAGAAACCTTACAGTGAGTTGAAGGACTCAAACGGTCGCCCGGACAAAGTGGTCGCGTTCGAAGCATGGTCACAACACCATTCCCGAAATCAAAGTATTGTGATTGATCTTTTTTACGGCCAGTTGAAGTCGAAAGTAAGCTGTCTGAGTTGTGGTCGTGAATCGGTCCGTTTCGATCCGTTCAGTTTACTTAGTCTACCACTTCCCGTTGAAAATTATCTTTACTTTGAGATATTAGGTAAACGCGATAATATTGACGTTTATGACAAAGCCTAAAATGAATCTTTATTGTTTTTGTGTAGTTATTCGACTAGATGGCAGCATTCCTGTGAAGTACGGACTACGTTTGAATCCGGATTCAAAATACATTGACCTTAAAAAGAAGCTCTCGACACTGTGCAACTTAAGCCCGTATGTGATGCTTATTTGTGAGTTATCGAATTCACAAATCTGCCAGATACTCTACAATGAACAAAAGATAAAACCTTCAAGTGCCACCGAACTCTATGCGTATCAACTACCGGAGGACTTTAACGAAACTCGCTCCAGAACCAGTTCCGTGCTTAACGTTAATATTGAAAAGGGTTTAAAAGATATTCAGCGCAGTCAAGGTATCTCGTTATTCTATAGCTTTCATGTTTCTCATTGAGAATCCGTCTCTTCATATTTTGTAGTTTTTTCTTTTCGTTCTTTTTTTATCCTCACAAATGACTGATTTTCATTTAATTGCGCATGCGGGTTATACCTCACCATCATCAAAAGATCTATCAATGAAAAAGCAGAACGATAAGAATTAACTATATATCTTTTTTTCCATATTCTTTTTTTGTGAATTAAAAATCTGCAACTAAAACAAGCTCTACTAGCTGGACCTGAGGTCACAACAATAACAAACTATCAGCAGCATGTTCAAAAGATTCAACCGCAAATCACACCACCACCAGCTGCAGTGCTGGCAACGCAGCTCAATCATATTGAGAGCCAGCATCATTTTCGTCAGCCCTCACTGGATGAAGAGATGCATATCGATAACAGTGAAATCGATTCAAGTGTGAATGACAATAGTAAATCATCGAAGGTAAGGCGGTGCTTTGGAAACACCATGTGCATGCCCCAGAATCTGTTGTGCTTCAAGGTATGGCTATAATAACATTAATGTATTTAATATATAGATATTCACGAAAAATGCCATTTATACAAGAGAAAAGATTGTCCCACTTTATAATTCGAAAGTTGAAAGACAGGGTACATATAGGAGTTCTATGTTTTTGGAAAAAGTGAAAGGTTTTCGTGTGTAAGGCAAGGCAATCTGAATGCATAATTGGTAGAGAGAGATTTTATAATCTCTCTGGCGGTATTTGAACCTAATCATCTCAACAGTTATTGGGTGTATAGTTTTGCCATACATAAAGCGTTCGGTATTATGTTACACAGAAGCTGTAGAATTATCAGATAAAGTTAACAGTACTACTTCTTGGGCATCTGATGCCAATTTATAACTGCATTTTCGAACAACCACTGTATTGTAGGGCTCAATCTTCAAACCTGTTTGACAGAATATTTAAACAAGCTTCAACTTTTTTCAATCCTCCAGCAAATCATCTTACTAAAATGTATGACGCACGAGACTGAGGAATTTTTTTTCATATAAATACATCTTTTACAAAATGAACAATTTGAAAGCGTTTATTGTTTAGATGATCTTAAGAGCAAAAAATGTTTTTGATTAGTAGAAGATACGCACGAAACTTAATTTGCGGATAAGCTTTTGTGTTGTTACTTTATTTTATGCAGTCAGTGTTATCAGTTTTACCCGCTTTTGTGAGCTTATCTATCAGGGTATGTTGCAAATTTATAAACCTAACAGTAAGCATATTGTTAAAATACTTGTCTAATCCAAACACATAAAAAGACTTTGACCCATGAAGTTCTAGAGACACACTACTATTCGTTCTATGTCTTTTTATTGTCTGCAAACTTAATATATAAGGTTGCCAAGTATCTCCCTTCCGATTTTTTGCTCTTCATTCAATGCTTCATAAAAAGTGTTACAGTGATCGGATTTAGTTCAAATATGCGCCGTTTTGTTCGATAATCTGTTTCCATCTAGACGGCAACTTCATAATACCCCCCTCGTAGAAGCTTCACTCCTTATTTGCGAAGAACTCCGACAGCCACTGTTCACAAGCCTCTTTTGAGTTCAACTTCACACTCTTGGTGACGTTCGCCATGGACAGGAACAGGTGGCAATCACTTGGCGCTATGTCCGGGCTCTATGGTGGATGCGACAGAACCTCCCATCCGAGCTCCCGTAGCTTCTGACGTGTCATCAACGAAGTGTGTGGTCTGGCGTTATCCTGGTGGAACACTACACCCTTCCTGTTGGCCAATTCTGGACGCTTCTGGTCGATCGCCTGCTTCAAGCGTTCCAGTTGTTCGCAGTAGAAGGTAGAATTAAGCGTCTGGCCATATCGGAGCAGCTCATAGTGGATGATTCCCTTCCAATCCCACCAAGCACACAGCAAAACCTTCCTGGCCGTCAATTCCGGCTTGGCCACTGTGTGGGACGATTCACCGGCTTCAACCATGACCGTTTTCGCTTGATATTGTCGTATGTGATCCATTTTTCGTCGACAGTCACCATCCGCTTCAAAAATGGGTCGAGTTCGTTCCGTTTCAGCAGCATATCGCAGGCTTTGATTCGGTCCATAAGGATTTTTTGCGTCAAACTATGCGGCACCCAAACATCAAGTTTTTTTTGTATTCAGCCTCCTGCAGATGGTTTAAAATGGTTTAGTGACTAACTCCCATCTCCTGGGCGATGTCACGAGATGCCATATGCCAGTCTAACTCGATGATTTCCATGATTCGATTGGTATGTGTCGTCATAGGTCTTCCGCCGGCTGGCTTATCCATGGTCGCTTTCACCGGCTCTGAATCGTCGAAACCATTCCTCCGCAGTTCGAACTGGAAGAGTACTATCCCTCAAAACACCATTAATCTCACGGGACGTTTCTTTAGCGAATTTGCCTTAAAAGAAGGAAAACTTTAAAATAGCCCGAATTTCGGCGTTAGTGAACTCCATGTTTACACGACTATAACTGTTGAACGCATGCATAGCGTCGTTTTGACTTACGGAACGTTTCTCTAGCGGATTTGCCTTTAACGAAGAAAGTCAGAAAATTCAAAAGACAAAAAGGCGGAAGGGAGTTATTTGGCAACCATATACTAATATTTCCTTGTCCTCAACCTGTTATTAGCTGAAGGTAATGTTAGTTAATAAGGTGATGTAGGTTGCTTTATTATTTGGTAACAGTTGTGGTACAACTCAACCATCATACCCAAAATAAAAATGAAAAAAAAAAACATAGTTCCTTTTCAACAAATCTGTGAGTTGGTGTATTGTATGTGATGGTACGATGAAATTTGGCTTTTTTCTTTGCGCTTGCCAAACGGTGGCATAAAAGCAATATTCTGAAGCCGTGTTCTAATCAGTTCAAATCCTATTTTATCCCTAGTACAAACTAAAAAAAAAGAATAAAACTAATGATATAAAAAGTAATTATTAATGGACAGTCAGCATAACAGTATTTGAGTTAAATATCTAAAAAATATTTATATGGTACTTCTTCCTAGATTTATTTTGCTCAAGTTTGTTTACTTAAAATTGAGATTTCAATTAAAATAAAATTTAGACATTGATATTTTTTTAACTGACCGATTATTTGACATTTAAACAAGCTCGAGTTTGATTTATTTTATCATTTTATCCATATCACAAGAGAAATTAAAAATCTCAGCGTTCGTGAATTTACACATCTGCCTAGGAATATTTTTTTTTATAAAAAAATGAGCTAACTGTGGGACAATCAACAAAACAAAAGTGAAATGAAAATACGTACAGATTGACAAAATTAGAACGACCAGTTTTTACTTTCAGGAGCAAATTTAACTCGTAAGACAGAGATGAATTGAAACGTTGTAAATTCTAAATATTAAATACAGCTTTGTTAAAAATGATGCCATTGGTTTTGGTTTAATATAATTTGGTTTTATTTTCTAAATTAATCAAAAGTATTTAAAAAAAGATAGTCTCACAAAATTAAAACAATATTCAGTAGACGTTTTTTTGGAATTGGAGCAAAATGCATATAGACAAATCGTTTTAAGCATTAATTATATTTTCCCTACCACATTAGCTAGTTTGGCAACTACTACTCTATTTTTGTCATCAATAATATGTAATCCTTTAAAATCCGTTTTTGAAATATCTTCTTTTCCAAATTGAAATAAAATGCTTTGTTTGGTGCTGTATTTACGTAGATGTTGCACATTAATTGCGTGTAATTGAATTAATATTGTTATTTATATTTTATATAAATTTACCATAGTTGTAGATATAATTTTAATTTATTACTGCGTTAACGTGTTTATTTCCCACTCACTCTCACCACACATATCACCTAACATGCAAATCTAACAAACATTTGAGATTCGTTTAAATGATAAAGTTAAAAAAAATATTTCAGCATTCGCCGGAATTAGGTACAAGTCCGGAGAACACATTCGTCCCTAATAACTGCCAACGGAAGCGGATATCAAACGCAAAGTTGTTGAACGAAAACACATCATCATATAACAACAGCTCGGACGAGGCGAGTAGCATAGGAAAATCACCAGAGGACACAACCGATTGTGTTATTATTCAAACGGCAAAAGCAGATTGTCGTACATCAAACAGTGTCAGTTGCGACGAAGAAGAAGAGGACAGCAATTCATTGAATTTCGACGTGAACTCAAATAAACCTGGAATACTCTACGGAGGAGTACCACCTCAACATTATAAAGTTGGAAAATACGTTATTGCCGTACATCGTAAGATCTCTCGACAAGATACGTACTTTTTGTCATATCACAAAACAAGACCAAGTTTGTTTGGAATACCGCTATTGATTCCGTGCAGTGAAAGTGGAACAAATAAGGACTTGTATTGTGCTGTGTGGGTACAGGTTAGTCGGTTACTCAGCCCGTTGCCACCGACTCCTGATCAATCCAATCATGCGGCCGATTGGTAATTTTTTGTTTTATCCTTATTGTTTATCTTGCTTGAGGGAATAGTTCACATTATAGTTCACTGGACTATTTATCCACTTGTACTTGAAATTCCAAACACATGGCCCTCAAGCATTTGATGTTGTCTTAAAATGTCTCCAATTCTCTTAAAAGTTCACTTAAATTTTAATTATATAGTGACGATAGCCTTGGATATGATTTCCCCTTTACTCTACGAGCTGTAACCAGCGATGGACTAACGTGTGCAATATGCCCCTGGACGAGCTTTTGCAGAGGCTGTGAGATTCCATGCAACGATGAGTTACTACTTCGAGGAAACTTGATTCCCTCAAGTGCTGCTACAAGTAAAGAATTCAAACAGTGTTAGTTTCACAATGATGTTGAACTTTTACATTCAAAGGTAATGCGTCCACACCAAAGCTGGCAACAAAGTTCTCTTCATCGATGCCAAATCTGGAACCAAAGAAATCTGTGGATTTTTCAACTGGTCAATTGAGAATCGATCAAATCAGCATTGCAATAGATTGGGATCCGACAGCGCTCCATTTACGTTATCAAAGCACAAGAGAAAGGGTAATATAATGTAGACCAATTGCGTTTTTTCTTTGTTTCTGACTTGCAACAAATAACATTTCAGTTGTGGACCGATCATGAATCTCTTGCAATATGCCGCAAAGAGCGTACGGAACCAGTCGACTTGAATCATTGCCTTCGAGCGTTTACCTCCGAAGAAAAATTGGAGCAATGGTATAACTGCAGTCACTGTAAAGGTAAAAAACCAGCTACTAAGAAGTTACAAATATGGAAACTGCCGCCAATTCTTGTAAGTGAAATGTTTTACAAAGTTGTTCAAACTTTAGTTATATCTTTTTTCGTCCTTTGTAGATTATACACCTAAAGCGTTTCAATTGTGTTCACGGCAAGTGGGTTAAATCCCAGAAAGTCGTTCATTTTCCATTCGATGATTTTGATCCGACACCATATCTGGCATCGGTGCCACAGGAAACAATCCTTCGACATAAGGAACTGTTGGATTTAAAAAATATGGCTCTTGAACAGTATGCCTTTGTTGATGACGATGTTGAGGAAGAAGACTCACCATCAACTAGCCGAAAGAATAGTAGTGAATCAAGTAATGATGGGGGAACAGGATTGGAAATGAGAAAAAATTGCGCGACAATAGACGAGGGTAAAGGTAGCTACCGAACTGTGGGTAAAGCGTCAAACAGTGTCGAAGATGTGATAACGGAAGATGTAGTCCTTAGAAATACTAGAAATAATTTAGACAATTCGATATCGGCATCAAAAAAACTAGCAAACGGGCGGATTGAGAGACGACGAAGATTGATATCATCGAGCCTCTCAAAGACCCCTGTTATTGATGGAGAATTCGAAGATTTTCATCAGCATAAACTTAAGGAAGGTGTTGATCCATTTGATCTGAAGTACAAATTGTACGCAGTTGTGGTAAGTAAAATATTGAATAAAGTGTATATGAAAATATCGTTATTTTCTAAGAGTCTAAGCGTTGAAGAACTTTAATCAAAACTGTGATGTTTAAAGCTAACCATTCGAAGTTATTCTTGCTTTCTATTCCTTTAGCCTTTTTTGACTCAGATCATTTGCATCTTTATTTTCGTTCTGCTACTTATATACCAAGTTTATATTGCTTGTATTTTTTTCTTATTAAACAATTTTTTTTTTATTTTTCAGTCACATTCCGGAATGCTTAACGGGGGTCATTACATCTCCCATGCGTCAAATCCAAATGGTTCTTGGTACTGCTACAATGACAGTTCATGCCGGGAAATACCAAAACAACCAAATATCGATCCTAGCTCAGCGTATTTATTATTTTACGAGCGTCGTGGCTTAGATTACGAACCATATTTACCAAATATCGAAGGCAAAACAATACCAAACGGAAATGCTGTAGAATTAGATGAAAACGAGAATGATTTAAAGAAAATGTGTACAATTTCATAAGGGATTGCCACACTCCACATATGCATCCATAAGACAGTTACACAAACACCCACTCAATATAGACGGTTCGTTAACCCATACCATATACTTTCAACGATGCCATTAAAAAAAAACAATTATAAAAACTAATAAAAAAACAAATTATATTAAAAACATTTCCCTCGTGATAAATCGCAATCGCTTTAAATGTTAATATTAAAATTAATATAAAATGTAAAGGAATTTACGTTACAAATTCAATGGAATGAATTGTTATATTTTTTTTTCTTTGTTCTTAGTCATATTGTTTAAAATATATCATACCATAAACACGCATGTACACATACATTTTGTCTTATACTCTCGCCCTTTCCCTTCCACTCGCCTCTTCTGGGATATGAAAAGCAAATTATCGCGCTTAGCTTCGATGTAGGAGGAATAAAATACCTGAAGCATGTATGCAAAAACCGTAAATACTAAATGTTATACTTATGTAGAAATATATCGAGACAAAATTGCCTACCACTTAAATAATTTATTGCTTCTATATAATTTACTGTGTAATTTCTTTGATATTATTTGATATAAATATTTAATCTACAAATTTACACGTATTTCTATATTTTTTTTCGAACCCTCTTTGTTTTTCTATTGGAAATATGAAATTAATGTTTGCATGATTACTGTCAATATTTCCGTAGTTTGTATTAAAGGTCTGAAGATATTTCTCTTTATAAATCATTTCTTATGTGAAAAATTATTTTTTTAATTATTATAATATTGTTATTCGTTATCAGTTGCGTATTGATTTATTCAATAAAGGAAAAGTGTAAAACTCTGAAAAAATGTGTTTAAATGTGTGTAGCAGAGTTCTTTTTAATAACAATTGTTGGCGGGACAGTCCACGGAAGGGCCAGGGCTCATTCATGTTGTGCATTCGTGTTGTGCGCGCTACTGTTCTCTCACGAGTAGAAGGGACCTACAGCTTTTTGCCGACTCTGAACGGCGAAGTCGGAGAAGCTTTTTCTTAGACAGTAATTACTCTTTGAGTGTTGTCAGCAACTCGAAAGAGACGGTGCCGTGAAAAATTCCAGGTGTTCAGCCGGGAATCGAACCTAGACCCTTCGGCGTGTGAGCGTCGCACTCTACCGCTTGAGTTGTGTAGGTCCGGACCTACATAGTTTCCTACGATAGTTCCACATATTCCACCTAAACATGTCCGATACTTCCGACATGTACGGTAGCTCAAACATGACAGATACATCGTGTGAATTGAAACATCACGCAACTCAAAAAATATATTTCAGTCGCAAATTTTGTTGTTTCTTGTGTATTTCTTTGACTTCTTTATCTGATGTTCACCATCAACCTTACAAAAAAAACACTGTATATTGGGGTGCGAAAAAAAGTGAGAGAAAAGATAATACTTTCAACATGTTCATTCTCCTCCTTACATTATTGATCCGGAGACTGATACGTGATTGAGCCTGAACATGCTGATGGAACTATTAGTGCATAGATCCATGGACATTCAACCATGTTGAGTAGTTCCGGAACAATGTCCGGAACTATACAGGTCCGGGAACTATATAGGTCCGGGAACTATATAGGTCCGGGAACTATATATGTCCGGGAACTATATAGGTTCGGGAACTACATCGGTCCTGAAACTATATCGGGCCGGAACTATATCGGTCCTGGAACTATATCTACTGCGGTAGTTCTGAATGTTGTTTCAGCTAACATGTTGCCCACTTTCTTTTGTTTACATTTCATGAAACATTTCAGATTTGTTTTGATTTGATTGTTTTGTTGCTAAACAAATGCTCAAATCTTGTTCGGGTATATAAACGTTCTTTGAAACTTAAAACATATTGTTTCAATTGTAACAGGTAGAGTACAACATTATGTAGTAGTAGTAGTACATTTATGTAGTAGTAGAAGTAGTTCATGGAGATTCAATTTTAGAACATTTACAAAGTGATCACTTTCTTATGACAGACAGTGTCGAAGTACTGGATCTAAATAGGTCCTCGGAACTAAATAGGTTCTCGGAACCAAATAGGTCCTCGTAACTAAATAGGTCCTCGGAACTAAATAGGTCCTCGGAACTAGTTCCTTTCCAAAAAGGAACCGTTCCATGTTCGGTCCGGCAAAGGAACTGTTTTGTGCAACTCTACACTACGCCATGGCGGCCATAGAGTTCTTTTTATTCAATTTATTTTCCGCGGTTATGTTACATTTTGTTTTAACTTTTAGGACAATTCAAAATAATTGAGGAGCAAGTGACTGCTCATGGCCGCTGTGTTGTAGTGCGGCCATGAGGTTTGATTCCTGGACTGAAGATCTCCACATCCTTCGAATTACTGTCAACACTTAAAGATCATTTTTTGTCATTAAAAAGCTTCTCAAATTTCATCGTTCGGAGCCTGCAGAAACTGTAATATGTGGTGTACTCGCGAGAAATCAGTAGCACACAAAATACGAATAGTTGCTGGAAAGTCTAGGTCCCCTTGTGGACTATATATGTATAATACGTACAGATTGACAAAATTAGAACAATCAGTTTTTACTTTTAGGAGCCAATTTAACTCGTAAGACATAGATGAAATGAAAAGTTGTAAATTCTAAATATTAAATACAGCTTTTTTAAAAATGATGCCATCGGTTTTGGTTCAATAGGATTTCGTGTTATGTTCTAAATTAATCAAAAGTATTTAAACAATAGAAGTATCAAAAAAATTCAAAAAAATTTCAAGCCTCCACCTCTTTTGAATTACTGTCAACACTCAAAGATCATTCTTTGTCATTAAAAACGATTCTCAAATTTAGTCGTTCGGAGTCTGCAGAAATTGTAGTGTGTAGTGTACTCGTGAGAAAACAGTAGCACACACAATACGAGCAGTTGCTATAGAGTCTACCATAGGTCCCTTTGTATGTATAAGTGACTGCTCGTTGTAAATAGTTGATAGCATTTTTAAACTGCGGAAGGGTCTAGGGAAGATTCAAAGAATGCACATCTTCACACAACTTCTGTACATAAAGAAAACTGCTTTGGCATCCCTACCAGCCTCTTCAAATTGTGTACAATTACGATGAAGACCTCGTGCTATTCCACTTTGTATCAATGTGTAACAGATTTACAGAGATCTTCAACTCCAAAAATGTTGATGCCTGGAAACTTGATTGTCCATATTTCAGTATCACTGCCATATATCCCTAAAATCAACAAGCGTTCGCTTCTGCTACAGATGTGATTCATTTATGCTTAAATTTTATGAAAAAATACTTCACAAGTTTTGGAGAATATGCAAAAGCAAAGAAACTATAACAAACAACAGCATATTTTATTTTCTGCAAAAATGTATTTGTTTTTAACTAGCGAGATTAAAAACTAAACATGGTGCGAAATGTGAATTAAAAATAAATAATTGTTGGCATCAAGGTAAAAAAGAAAGAAATGCATTCATGTAAGAGAAACTCTAATTTTCAGTTTCGGTACAGACCGCTTTTTAATATTTGAGTATCAACGTTACAAAATAAAGCCATGTTGACCGCAAGAACTTAAATTACATACATCAATATGTATATTTTATATATAATTTTAATATATATATATATAATTTTAATTCGTTCCGTGTTTATTTACAAAGGCATACAAGAGTACGGACTGGTTTGGTTGAACGAAGTGCTTGGTATATAATTAACAATATTCATTATTTAGTAGATCATAAGTCCTTGGTTTCGGTTTATATTCTTAAACTTGAATCCTTACATACAATACATCTAATTGAATTAAATTTCAAGGATTTTACATGAGACAACATTTACCAACAACACTCTGACATTGATTCAATACCTAAAAACATAAAACCTAAACACATGACACATTTCAAGATTCAGTACCACTTATTGTTGGGTTTTCTCTGGCATTGGTACAAGCAATGCTTAGACTTTATATGAATTAATATCAACTAGAAGGATGGACAGCTGTATAGGTTTTCTGTTTTTAAAGAGTCAATCTACTAGTAATTATAATAATTTAATTTTTAATTACTTATCAATATTATGACTACGTGCTGGAGTGGGTGTATAATTTGTTCTGTTGCTTAATACATTGCTTTTTAGAAGGCATGAGACTTTCGAATTTTGTTGCGAGAAGATGCGTAGTAAATGAAGATTTATAAATGTGAGGTCCTTGCGGGAGACGCCCTCGTTTTGGTCAGAAAATTTAGCTTTTATCATTATTTCAAGCTAGGCTAGGTTTGGAACTTGTATCAAGTTGGTAAGAGCATAATAAAAATGAAGCCAAAGAAAATATCATGAAAAACTTTGTGTTCCAGTCAGTCTTCGGTTGCTATAAATTATGGATGTTTGTGAATCATTCCATAATACACTTATTTCAATTCAAATTGATAGGAAATCAATGTGACATTCCACAAGTCGTAGCCACTTGGTGCCTACATGTCTTCTGTGTTGTAGGCACTAAGTGGCTACGCAGCAGAGTTTTGAAATTCAACTACGCACAATTTTGGCTATTTTTCAATAAGTACATTACTATTGGCTTTGGTGCCCCTGTTATGGTTCTCTCATTTATCAATGAAACACACTCGCTACTGTATCAATGCAGTCATTCATGTCCTGCTTCCGTGTAAAGATGATTTGAAAACGGATTCCAATTGTAGTTGATATAAACTATCGTGATGCAAATTTTTCTCGATTTCGAATTCCTTGGAGGGAAGGAAGAGACATCAAAAGTGTGAGGTTGACATTAATAATAATTTTATGGCGCGACAGTCCACAGGGGACCAGGGCCTAGCTTATAGTACTCATCAACTACTCGTGTTGTGCGCGCTACTGTCCTCTCACGAGTAGAAGTGACCTACAGTTTTTTGCCGACTCCGAACGGCGAAATTTGAGAAGCTTTCTTAGACAGTTATTGCTCTTTGAGTGTTGTCAGCAGCTCAAAAGAGGTGGTGCCGTGAAAAAATCGAGGTTTTCAGTCGGGAATCGATCCTAGACTCTTCGCAATGTGAGCGTCGCACTCTACCCACTACGCCACGGCGGCCATGTTGGCCACGGTGTTAACTTTGATGTTGAATTTAAGCACTTAAAAATCAGTTTTTTTTGGCGAATTTCGTAGGCATTCGCTGCATTTCAGAGCAATTGGAACAGACCTTATATTTTAATTTGAAGTTGAATTTATATATGTCGAACCGACATTCATTTTGTGAAGTAAAATTATGATATTCAAAATGGCGATCTCATTTTTCAAAATTGTAGCTCTCACGACGTTGGAAAGTGAAGACAATCGCTAACGTGGGTGAACCTATTACACTAGGAAAACAGGATCCAATGGTTTTGTGATTTATCTGCCATTTGTGCTGGCGGTTAAATTATACATTGAGAATACATGGAATTTTTATAGCTAATGCTGTAGCCGTACAGAAATTATTTTATCATATTTGCCTGCAATTTACGAAGGTTTCAAGTTTCTAATAAGTTGAAAGGTCACCTTAAAATGGAATCACGAACCGTTCAACTCAGCTTGACGTTGTGGACGGCAAATTGACTTTAAACTATATTCACCAACACAATGATAAATATGTTACTAATTTCTTATAAACCATGTCACCGTTGCTCAAATGTCTCTTTTAGATTATTCACGTATAAAAAAATGTACATACTCAAGCAATCTCGCAGCACAATCTCCTCGTCTCTGAATCTTCTAAAGCGGCAAAGTTTGGTCCAATACTTAATTGTTTTCAAAAAAAGAAAAAAACCAACAAAATCACTCTCCTCGATTAAGTCTTCCGAGTATACATTGAAAACATCTAAATATTTTTGTCTATAAGGCAAGTCAGCTACACTTTATAAATTATTATTATTTTATATTTTCTACTCTACATTCGTTTCTCTAAGCAATTATAGCCTAACATAGTCGATTTAATGGAAACCAACGTGGAGTCTAATGCTTGAACGACTTGGAGTCATGGTCTTAACCGAGATAATCATCGCATTGGGGTACAGTATAAAGTATGTGCTTGAATATGTATGTACAAACTCTAAGTCTAGATGTCTTAAAATTGATTTTCGTCGCGTCCTGCTTACAGTTCCAGCAGCAGGACCTCCTCATGCTAGAGGATGTTCAACGTTGATGAATCCATCATTCGGTCATCGTATAAGCTCAATGTTTTCGAGGCACGCACTTTACGCACAGATGGAGGCACATCGCCAGGTGTCTTGACTCGCTGACTGGGATTGCGAAGCCGGTGATCGGTTGAATTACTTCGAGCGTTGAATACTTCGCGGAATAGCTCTAGGCTTCGTTGGCGAACGATTTGTTTCTCTTCGGAGGGGGTCAGAATTGTTTCTTTGGGAATGTTTCGAAGAACTGTTGCTGCAGTGGATGCAATTGATTTGGTGTGACTGTCGTCTACAGCACTTTGTGTGCAGCGAGCTTCTGGGGAGAACTTCAGCGAGCATTGGTACTCTTCGGAGATGCTCTTAATAAGATTCGACTTGTTTTCTGGTGATAGTCCGTTTACGCGAACGGTGATAGGCACTAAGTCCAAGTTGTTCGGTCGTCTTGTGGTGGATGAGTCGATTGTGGTCAGAATGCTGTGCTGACAGTTATGATGTTTGTTTTCAACCAAATTAACTGTCGTGTTTTTGGTGGGTGAGGTGATTTCTGGGGAGGGTTTGCTACAACTACGGTTATCGACTAGGTTTGACTTTTCGTCGAAGCTTTGGTAAAAATCCTTTCGGAAGAGTTTTTTTTGAATTAGGGCTCGGACACCATGCCAACCTCGGAGCTTCTTGTCTGTATTGTTCTGCTTGGGGAAGCCTTGTCCCAGGTGAATGGTGTCCTGCGCTAGCTTCTTCGAATTCGCAGATATAAGATCCTCAACGGAGACGTCGTCTTCAAGGCAGGAGAAGCTGTTGTCTTGTGATTTGTCTTGAAAACTATGCTTCTTGCTCTTCTCAACGAGAATCTGTGTGGGTTTCACCGTCACTGGAGCTAGGTTTCTCTCTTGGCAGGGGTTTCGGCCTTGATATGGCTGAATCTGCTGCGAGTATATGAGATGATTCTTCTCTGTTGCAGAGGCCGAATGCAGACCAACGATTGGCGATGTCGCGTCATTGCCACAACTCCTTACTCTCGGAATGATTTGGTTGGGAGGTGTTACTATAGTCTGCTCCGTCTCCAGATTGCAAGAGTTTGATGAGAAGCTTCGCAGTCGCCTTGTTGGCGACTGGCCTACAAAATTATTTGCGCTTAATGGCGGACTTGGACCATGTCCTCCGAGACTGATGTGAGATCTTGGTCTCAAGTTACAAAGTTCATGCATGCGTTCTTCTGCACAAAGGGATGTAAGTCTGGCTTCTGCATCGTGGTCCCAGCAGTCTTCGCAAGTGTCACGCACCAGTTTCCCAGCAGCTGCACCACCCCATCCGGCAGGAAATAGCGGTCGAGCTTTATGGCGGGCAACAAGAACTTGCATCTGCTCAAACGTCGGATGCTTTCCAACCTCTGCCTCGTAGGGGGACTTGTAAGCCGGTATTGCCTGCCCAGCGGCATAAAAGTCACTGCATCTGGTGCAAAGTTCCCAAAGAACCAAGCCCAGGGAGTAGACATCCGTTTGCTTCAAGGCAGATTCACAGTCCCTTAAGTTGACAGCTCCTTCGAGAATTTCCGGTGCCATGTACCGTAGCGTCCCAACTTCGTTGATGCTTTTGATCTCCGCAAAGGCGGCTTCTCCCCGGTACTCATACTTGGATCCGAAGACTTTTAGTGCAAATCCAAAATCGGCAATGGCACACGTAAGGTCAGCATTGACGAGAATGTTTCTTGTGTTAAGATCTCGATGTGCGATGCACGGTTTGAGATCATCCCCCCTCTGGAGCTCAGTGTGAAGATGGGACAACCCACGCGTGATGGATTTTGCCATTTTACAAAAAGTACCAAAGTTAGCTGTGTTCGCTATTAACCAGTCCTGCAAGCAGCCCAGTGGAGCCAGTGACAAGACCAGAAAGTATTCAATCCGATCGTCCATGTTTCGCCTCTCGTCGCATCCTGAAAGGCAAGAGAGTTGTGAAAGCGAATTTAGAATCGTTCATTAAATGTGTAGCTTACCGAAGTAGGAAAGGAGTGAGGGGCACTCCATCAACGGCAGCGAATATATGTTCTTTTCATTGATGAAGCATTGCTTGTGCTGCGACGGAAAGATCTTTACTGCCACCGCCTGCTCGTTGATCAAGCCTTTCCACACAGTTCCGTACTTGCCTTGGCCGATCATGGAACACAGTTTGAGGTTGTCGACGTTGTGCAAATTAGAACTGTATCCTGGTCCAGAAGGGGCGAGAGGTGCTGCCTCAGGTCCAGGCATATCCCCTGGCTTGTTGCATCGCACAAACATAAATCCCGAGATAATGGCAGCAATTGCAAAACAAAACGCCAGCATTATCAGACGGTTCGGCCAATTCATTCCCAGGACATGTGTCGTTCCCTCGCCGTTGGGACGCTCAACGTCCCTCGATATCACAGAATGTGTTAACTGAAAGCGCAAAGAAAACAGAAGTTGTGACGCAAAGGATGGCCTTTTAGACAATGTATCGTACCTCCAAGGGATAACTAACCGTCATGTTTTGGTTACACATATCCCCCGAACAGCAGCAATAATAGTACATATTCACATCACCGTTCACGCTCGTGCGCTTGTGACCAATTGTGAGGCACTCTTTCTGAACACATGTTACATTTCTGTCGCCACTCTCCTTCCAGCAACCTGTGTGGTTCAATGAAGTGAAATTTATTCACACGACAATTGCGCGTTCCTTACCCTGCTTAACTACTTTAGTTCCATTCGCATGTGAGGTCCAGAGACCAAAGCAAAAGTCATAGTCCTGAGAGCATTCGACGAAACTTCCTGATTGTAACGATTCACTGCTGGGCTGGACGGATCTACTGGAGCGGGTAGAGGCGATGACTTCCGGTGAATTGGACACATATTCTGAGTAGTCATCGTCATCTTGAGAAGAATCATTTTCGGGAAATTGCGCACAAATTCTAAATTTCGGTGCTGAAATGAAAACGAATTCGAATCGATGACATTGACCGAGGATAAATGGGGCGTTGCTACTCTGTTTACATACCAGCGGCGGCACTCGCTATAACGCCAATGACTAATAGCCACAAGTATTTCATTGTATTCATTCTAGAGGTGTCTATATGATGCGTATTTGTGTTTGATTCTGATTGAGTAGCTCTTTTAATCGCATTTGCGTCGTTTACACCTTCAAATTGACACTGTGTTTATTTCTATTCCCCATGATTTCTGTGAAAACAAGTAAGAAATCTACGTTACACGAGTGCTTGTTAATATAGAAAACGATGCATAAGTGTGTATTTTTGTGTGTATGCATACATAGTTACGTTACGCAAGTAACGTCTGGTAATAAGAATTTTTAATTAGAGAAGTTTGAGTTATTGGCGCCTAAGGTTGGGTGTCTGACAATCGTCGAGAGACACAGTGATTTATGAATTCCTCACGTCTATCTTCGATGACAGCATATATCAGTCGTGTATTGACTTTGACGGAGTATGTCTGTTATGGAACAACACAAGACTCAATGTAGTGATGGGTTCTTGAAAGAAGAAAATGGTTTTTACTTGCCAAATAAAAAAGGAAATACAAAAAACAAAAACATAACACATCACTCAATTAATTTCGGGACTGCCATATAGGGGGTGTCATTAACAAAAATCCGTATTATTTTTAGAAGGTACAAACATTAAAATGATACCTGTCAAATTTTCATGACAAGCGGATTATTAGGTAATAAGTGACGCCACTTTTTCGATTTTTAAAATAATGAAACAAACAGAATATTGAGTCTTGCTTAAACAATACTTTTTGATGGGAAAAAATACAGATCATGGCTTGAACAGTGTTACAGGGACTCTACTCTATCAAAAACAACTATCTGTCGGTGTTATACTGACTTGAAACGTGGCCGTAAAGACACCAACGATGCTGAACGCTCTAGAAGACCAATTGAGGTGACTATACTGGAAAACGTCAAAAAAGTTCACAAAATCGTTTTTGGAACCGCAAAGTGAAATTGCGTGAGATAGCTGACACCTTAAAGATATCAGAAGGCAATGTGTACACTATTTTGCATGAACATTTGTCCATGAGAAAACTGTTTTCGAAATGGGTGCCGCGCTTGCTCACAATGGACCAAAAACAACAAATCTCGATGATTCTGAGAGGTGTTTGGAGGTGTTTCGCCATAATAAACTGGATTTTGTGTGTTGAAACAAGGATCCACACCTACGCTCCAGAGTCAAATCGGCAGTCAGCGGAGTGGACAGCAGCCGGTGAACCACGACCAAGGCGTCTAATATCTCACAGGTCGGCTGGTAAGATAATGGCATCCGCATTTTGGGATGCTCACGGAAGTTGTATTCATCAATTATCTTGGGAAAGGCAAAAGGATCAATAGCGAATACTACATGGCATTATTGACACATATGAAGAAAGAAATTGCAAAACAATGGCTCCACACGAAGAAGAAAAAAATTCTCTTCCACCAAGACAATTCACTGTGTCACAAGTCGTTGGCTACCAGGGTCAAATTGCACGAACTGTGCTTTGAATTGCTTCCGCACACGCCCTGTTCTCCAGATCTGGCTCCAGCGACTTCTCCCTCTTTTCTGACCTCGTAAAAATGCTCGCCCGAAAAAATATGGCCCGAATGAGGAGGTGATCGCCGAAACTGAAGCCTATTTTGAGACCAAATATCGTTCTATAAAAAGTATCGAAATCTTAGATTGTCATGAAAATTTGACAAGTATCATTTGAATGTTAGTGGCACCCCCTATATGTCAGTCCCAAAACTTATTGAGTAATGCGTTATTTTCAGCATTGCAAAAAATAAATAAAAATCTGGCCTAATTCAAGGCTAAATTGTCTCTCCAGCTGTAGTTGAAGAAATTTGAAAGAAGCCTTTGGAACAATTCAGAATATTGTATGATATTTATTGTACGCTTATTTAATTATTTCTCTTATCACCGGTCACTGCTAGGTTAAGTCTCTTGATTCGTAGTAAGACATTCTTTCGCGACACTTACTTGGTGCCTCATTATTAGTTCGTCCGCCGCCGCATAGTGGGTAGAGTGCTACGTTCACAAGCCGAAAAGTCTAGGTTCGATTCCCGGCTGAACACCTCGAATTTTTCACGACACCACCTCTTTCGAGCAGCTTACAACACTCAAAGAGTAATAACTGTCTAGGAAAAGCTTCTCAAACTTCGCCGTTCAGAGTCGGCAAAATGCTGTAGGTTCCTTCTACTTGTGAGAGAAATGTAGCGCGCACAACACGAGTAGTCAACTCATCTCAACTGGAATTCGCGGAAATGGAAAACAATCTTGTTCTCTGATGTTCCAAATGGATCTGATGGAAAGCCACGTGTCAAGTGGCCGAAAGGTGAACCACAAAGTCCAAAGTGTACAGTGAAACACGGATGTGATCTGTGATGGTCTTGGGATGGTTCTCTGGCAAAGAAATTGGATCAATTAGACAAGTAGAAGGCATAATAAAGTCAAAGGACATTAGACTGAAGATGAAGATGGCAATTTAAGCAACACCATGCTTTCTTATGCGGACTCGACGTTCAAACACGACAACATTCCCAAGCACAAGTCGCGGTTGACTACAAATTGGCGATCTGAGAAAAATCTTACGGTTATGCAATGACCAGCACAGTTCCCAGACCTAAACCCAATTCAGAACTTGTAGGAGGACGAACTTGGTGCTGAAAACAAAAGCAGTGGAATGACATACCAACAAATTTGTTTGCTTCTATGCCAAAAAGATATGCAGCTGTTGTCAATATTAAGGCGGTTTCGCCAAAATTTGGGGCCATCACCAAAACTCAGGCAATGATAAGACTTCACTCTTATATGCTGCAGTTGCTTAGTGGAATACGCTTTGGCGCAAGTAAGTGACTGCTACTTTCACCAAGTTTTAAGGAACGACGTGTCTTGGCTGTACAGTGTCCTTCTCAAGTAAGCCAGAATTTGCACTTGATACATTGCTGAATCTCTCTCCCCTTGGAATCCGTTTCATGTCGTGAACAATTAAGGCCATTTAAGAAAAGTGGTCTTTGGTTCAACGCGCACTGGAGCTTATATGACCTCATGTACCACATTTTCTATGACACTAATAATAATTTTATGGCGCGACAGTCCTCAGGAGAGCCTAGCTTGCCCATGAAATTGTGTTGTGACCGCTACTGTTCTTTCACGAGTAGAAGGGACCTACAGTTTTTCGCCGTCTCCGAACGGCGAAGTTTGAGAATCTTTTTTCCTAGACAATTAATACTCTTTGCCTGTTGTTAGCAGCTCGAAAGAGGTGGCGCTGTGAAAAATTCGAGGTGTTCAGCCGGGAATCGAACCTGGACCTTCAGCGTGTGAGCGTCGCACTCTACCCACTACTTTACTGTGGCCACATTTTTTATGACACTAGTCGCACTGATATGCTGTCGGATGTGAGGGCAACAGCTAATGCAAGAAAACCAACTAATGTGAGGACAGCAGCTAATACGCAAACAGCCTCTGATGCGAAGGCAGCAGCTTATGCGAGGACACCAGGTGATACGACGACATCAGCTCATGGGGCATACCAGCTTATGCGAGGACACCATCTAGCCGCGCCGCTCATACAAATTGTGTCCCATGTGCCCCATGTCCAGCACTGGCCCTGGCCAGATGATGATTCAGGAAGGGAATGTATTCGGATTTTCACGGACGTCTCCAAGCCGATAGAGGGATCTGAGCTGGGGACTTCGTGCAAAACGACAACATTAGACTTCACACCTCTTTAGGTAACCTCGCGGCGGTGTCCCAAATGGAAGATGGCGACGAACACAATTGTAAAGAACATATGGGAAATGCACTCCACCAACTAGGACTCTTAATCTTTGAACAGATTCAAATAAGAGGATTGAGAAGATCTTAACCTTTTCGGGAGAAAAGTTTTGCGTGCGATGTTTGGTCCTGGTTTCGTTGATGGCATTTAGAGGAGAAGTTTCAACGACGGTCTTAACAGGTTGTACAACGGCATGTTCCTATTTAGGCGTCTTCGGATCCAAGGCTTAAAATGGATAAGCCATGTAGGACGTATAGAGACCACGGCCTAAAAAGTCTTCGGATCCGTGTTATAGGGACAATGCAAAAGAAGACGGTCTAGACTGATAGCTTACAAATGGAGAAGGACCTCAGCCAAATTGCAGTACGCGGTTGGAGGCAACTAGGGGGAGATCGTGCTAGAAAGGCGTGTTGGTTACAGCCTAGGTCCATCCACGATTGTAACGCCACGCAAAGAAGACGGGTATGAACCTAAATAAGTTACTAGTGCACCCACCTCGATCTATTTATCTACTGTGGTAAAGGAGTAAAATACTTCCAGGCAGCCACGTCCGCCAAATAAAGAGAGGTAAACCTTACTACATAGCAATAACATTTTATTGACGCAGCATTCACCTTTAGCGTCCCGTTCCTAAGACGTCTGCCATGGGCGGTCAATTTATTTGTGTAAAAGGCTCAATATTGGCGTCAACTGCATCGAAGTTTGTAACTTAACTCCAGTTCGGCAATCGAACTGATCTTGTTCTTAAATTAACGACTTTTGTCAAGTTTCAACTGCAAAAAATTAAATGATTTCACGTTGTGACATTACAAGCGAGGCTCTGAATATGATAGTGAGAAAGAATAAGAATGGAACTAGGAAACTCTA
Organism: Eristalinus aeneus; assembly: GCA_955652365.1. Lineage (NCBI taxonomy): Eukaryota > Metazoa > Arthropoda > Insecta > Diptera > Syrphidae > Eristalinus > Eristalinus aeneus. The sequence goes on along the minus strand of OY019134.1, from coordinate 38,975,149 downwards.
ATGATCAAGAAAAACGTTAAACTGCAAACTTCGATAGGCACATCTGTAAAAATCGAAATCCATGATAGTCTGCGAAATGAATGACTCGTAGGAGTTCAACATCACATTTGAAAATTCAAAGTTAGTTTCCCCTGTTACTGAATTCAAATGACTAGCTACACGTCGTAAAGCCTATTTTCATCAAACATCCATTCCTTCTGCACACAGCTGATTAACGTCCGGTGTGCATTTCAGTGCTTGCACCTGACCTTTCAACAATTCTCTCACTTTCTCACCCATATGTACATGTGTAGTTCACACAGATCACACTAAGAAGTCTAGTGGGTGTACTTAAAATTCATGAAATCTAATATGCATCTACTCAGACATTTCAAGTCCGACGAAGAGAAGACAACGACCATAGCAAAACAGAATACTCAAGTCAAGTTCTATCCAAGGTCTCCTCTCAAAGAGAAACCTCCACCATCGTAGAATGCACCAGGCGTCAACAACGAAAACGCCAATTATTCTGCAATTGTGTCTATGCCCCCTGTATCTAGTGGATGTCACGAACACAAGAAAAGCCGAACGCTACATTTCTGCAGACATAATAGTGCAAAGCCACTTGAACACGAATTACAGCGCACAGAGTGCATTTTAACTTGATATGAGCTTACACCCAACCCATTCGGTCGTTCCACCCCACCCCGCAAGGATTCAAACGAACACCATCCACGAAAAACCTGGCTGCAGAACACAGTATTTACGTTTGTATGCGTTTTTTTTTCTTTTCTTTCTTGCTTAATACTCCACAAAGATAGCGCACGAGCAACTAATTGACTTTTTGCCCGGTTTCAGTCTGCACGCCCGACGACGACGTCTCTTGACTCAAATCTGTTATGGCACCGAATTAGCACTTCGATAACGCAAACATGCATGTATGTAAAACAACCCTATGTGTCATTGTTCCCGTTCACAAGAACATCTCAACGCAAAACAAGAGCGTAATAAAAACCAAAACACAAAACAAACTTTGAGTTTAGACTCCGAATATAGGTTAGGACCGAACTGCATCCACAGACCCTACCGGGGGTGGCCGATTGATCGATGTGTGTTTTATCTCATCCACAAGTGTATATCAAACAAGTTTTTTTTACAATATTCCGCAAGAATTTAAATTACCCGAAGCCAAAACTGCCGACATCGTAATCAACACACCCACACAGAGGCTCATTCGTGCATACTCCCTCTAATACACGCATACACACACCCACAGACGCGCTCACGAAAACTAATCGCATACTTCACTGCTTCGCATCTTAGGGATACACGGACTCAAAAATTGATTTTTCCACCACTAAGTACGCACCGATTTTTCTTTCGACGTTTCTCTTTCCTCTTCCTTCTTTACCAGCAGCGATTAAGACGACGACTAAGACGAAAAACTGCAAGTGTTCAACCTTTTTCGATTAATTTGCACTAGATACACTGGCACTCGCGGATAGACTTGTTAAAGGATTCCAAAATGTTGACACAATCTCTAGAGTTTCACCCGTTGGGCAAAATGGGAAATATAAATAAATAAATTATTTATTAGAGCACCCGGCAGCGGTGGAGCTACTATCATTTGAACGTACAGCACCAAAAATTTCAACTGCCAGAGCCAGAGAATCTGGAACTGATTTGTTGTCTCCCCTTTGAAATGAGTGAGATACAAGTGCCAACGATACTTCGCAACTTCACTCTCCAAGACGTTTGATGGTCTACGCAGAGGTTCGTCTTTAAATCTATCAGAACGACGACAATACCTACGGTCTTACAAAACGTTCGCGAACACGACTAAATTCTTTTTATCGAACTCGGATGAAAAACTGTGGAAGGTGACAAACGTTTGATGTGAAACTTCAACTGGCTGGTGTATGCTGTGGAGCAAGTGCTCAGCGCCACTGCGCAGCTGTCGTGACGCCACTATGCTGTTTGGGCGGTATATATAGCTGTTCCTTTCAGTTACAATGGCTAATGGGCTCTAATCAATAACACAACACGGGATTATAGAATCCACTGGCGTGCGCGAATTGTACGGGTAGCTCCCCATGCAGTTAAGGAGCATTCCACAAATGGTTTGTGTATGCGGTTTTTTGTCGTGTTTATGCAGATCATGGCAGTGCGGCTAAATCGTTAGAGAATAAATTAAAACCACGCAAGTTGCCTTGTAAAATGCGTTTCGCTCAAAGCCGTGCTGGTGTCTCAAAAGAAACAATGGTGAGTTGTTGTAGAAATAAGAAGTTGTGTACTTTCCGAGGAATTCTCAAGCATTGGGTATGTGCTTGTCTATTCTATTTTTGTCGATTCTAACAAACAGAGTATCAGGTTTGGCTGGAAGTTTCCTTTTCCTTAGAATTACCGTTGAACTCTGTCCTAGGTCCCCAGCATTATTCACTTGTATAATAATAATAATTGATGGCGCGACAGTCCACAGGGGGACCAGGGCCTAGCTTGCTCATCAACTACTCGTTTTGTGCGCGCTACTGTTTTCTCACGAGTAGAAGGGACCTACAGTTTTTTGCCGACTCCGAACGGCGAAGTTTCAGAAGCTTTTTTAGACAGTTATTACCCTTTGCAGCCTTTGCAAAATTCGAGGTGTTCAGCCGGGAATCAAACCTAGACCCTTCGGTGTGTGAGCGTCGCACTCTACACACTACGCCACGGCGGCAACAGTTGTATAACTAAATAAAAAGTGGGGCATGGGCCTGGTCACGCGAGGTAACGTTGTTGATTGCGCTCAACAAGGCGAGCTGCCAACATTTTCCTCGTTAGTGCAGAGGTAAGTTGACATACAACCTCCTCGCGGCGCCCCCTGGATAGCCATTACAACACCCGTTGTATGGTGAACCAATGTATGGAGCGAGCATCTTTGCCCGATGGCTTAAATAATGGGCCTGGTCTACCAGTCTGTGGATTGTGCGACAGGTTAACTTCCTCACCACGTAAAAATAAATAGTTCAGACACGCCGAAATGCCTCCGATAATGTAGGACCAACTGATGACGACCCCAGCAAACGTTATGGGAAACAATGATTTTCGCACGTGGAATGTGAGCTCCCTTAACAGGCCACGTACAGCCAAACAACTTGCGGAGGCCCTTGACTGCTACAAGGCAGACATAACCGACATCCGGAAAGTGCGATGGGATGGGCTCGGCAAGAAAACGATGAACAACTGCGACATCTCCTACAGCGATTGCTACCGAGAGAGAAAGCAGCGCTTAGTCGAATGCGGATTTGTTGTTCGAGGCAGACTTAAGCAAAAAGTCTTGAGCTTCGATCCCGTCAGCGAACCCCTCATGACGATCTGCATCAAGGCTAAATTCGGGAACATCAGCCTAATTTGCGCTCACGCCCCGACAGAAGAGGCAGATGACAACACCAAGGATGACTCCTAAAGATATCATGCATTTTTCTGAATTCTATGTGTTTTTTTTTTAAAAAACTTTCCTATAGCTTTTAAAAAATCACCCTCTATGATCTCCTAGAAAGAACAAACGATCAATGCCCCAGCTACGACAACAAGATCGTTCTAGAAAACTTCAGCGCCCAGCTGGGAAAGAAGAACATCTTTGCTGGAGTCATCGGCAAACACAGCCTGCACGACAACACATCCCGCAACGGACTCAGGCGTTGGACTTCTCCTCGGGGCGGAACCTCTCTGTGGTTAGCACACGGTTCCCACACCTGAACATTCACAAAGGGACCTGGCGATCCCCTGATCAATCCACCGTCAACCAGATTGATCACGTTGCGATCGACGTCAGACACTCGTCCTATATTCTCAATATCCGAACCTTCTGAGGTGCAAACATCAACTCGAATCATCACCTTGTTGTAGCCAAGGTAAGAGGCCAGATATCGAAAAATCAACGGAGTCGAGACAGGCCAATACGGTTTGACGTTGGAAAGCTAACATCGCAGCCGATCGCTGGGAACTTTGCCGACCGAGTCTCTCTGAAACTCGCTCAGAGTTCGACGCTGCCTGAACTGACCATAGAAGAAGACTGCAAACGTTGTCAAAAAGCTATCAACGAAGCTGCCACTGATGTGCTGCGTTTCACGTCACTACTTAGAAGGAACCCATGGTTTGACGACGAGTGCAGGCAAGTGCACGCAGCTAAACAAGACGCCTATAAGGCGACGCTGCATCGAACAACGAGGGCTGTTCGTGAGCTCTACGAACAGAGAAGAAGGAAAGAGCACCGGCTTCTCAGAAGGAAAAAGAAGGAGCATGAGAAGCGCGCGGTCGAGGAAATGAAATGGTGTAATGGCAGGAATGAAGTCAGAAAGTTTTACCAAAAGGTTCAAGGTTCGGACCAAGGCCTGCCGGGAACAAAACGGACAGCTCGTAGTAGAGTCGCAGTCTGTGCTGAGAATCTGGAAGGATCATTTCTGCAGACTCCTTAATGGCGATGACGACCCAAATCCCGCTGTTAGGCAGAATGTTTCATTCAATTTGGACGATGATAGACAAGAATTCCGTCCGTCGGACTTAGACGATGTGAAGATAGCAATATCGAAGCTGTAGTCGAATAAAGCTGCTGGAGTGGACGGACTGTCCGCAGAACTATTTAAAGCAGCTGGAGATGACCTGGTTTGGCGCATGCTCCAGCTCATCTGTAAGATATCGTCAGAGGAAAGCATGCCCGGTGAGTGGAATATCATCATTGTTTGCCCGGTAAACAAGAAACGGACCCCTTTGACTGCGCCAATTATCGAGGAATCAGTCTTTTTAACATCGCATATAAGATCCTCTCTGTCATATTGTGTGAGCGTCTGAAACAGTTTGTCCATAACCTGATAGGTCCCTATCAGTGTGGTTTCAGGCCAGGTAAGTCCACGATAGACCAGATCTTCACTTTACGGCAGATCCTGGAAAAGACTCAAGAAGTGCAATTCGATACTATTTGTCGATTTTAAGGCCGCATATGACAGTGTGCATAGAGACGAGCTATACAGTGCCATGTCTAGTTTTAGCATTCCTACCAAACTCGTCAAATTATGTAGGAAGACGTATTGAGAACTCTCGCTGTCAAAGTCGATAACGAACTCACCGAGACCCTCAATGTCAAAAAGGGTTTTAGACAAGGCGACGCACTGTCATGTGACTTCTTCAACATCATCCTTGAGAAGATCGTGCGTAGCCTAAAAGTCAACACCAGAGGCATGATCTTCCAGAAGTCAGTTCAATTGCTAGCTTACGCTGTTGACATTAACATGATTCGACGAACACAGCGAGCCGTCAATGAGGCGTTTGCTGTCATTTAAGCGGAACCGGCTTAAATAGGTCTGTCGGTAAATGAGGGCAAAATAAAGTACATGCTGTCATCAAGAAAGGACACAGAACATCGATGTCTCGGACAGAACGTTACACTAGGCAGTAGAAACTTCGAGGTACTTGAGGACTTCGTCTACCTCGGCTACGCGGTATACAGGGACAACAACATCAGTACTGAAATCAAACGCAGAATCACTCTTGCCAATCGCTGTTTTTTTGGGCTCAAGCGTCAATTGAGTAATAAAGCCCTCTCCGAAGGACTAAGCTCGCTTTATATAACAGCTTGATCATCCCCGTCCTACATTATGGCGCGGAATCTTGGACGTTAGCAAAGGCGAATGAGGAAGCCCTTAGTCTTTTTGAGAGAAAAGTTTTGCGTGCGATTTTTGGTCCTGTTTGCGTTGATGGCATCTGGAGGAGAAGATTTAATGACGAACTCTATAGGCTGTACAGCGACATGCGCCTGGTCGTTTACGGATACAACGCTTAAGATGGCTAGGCCATGTACAGCGTATGGACACCACTGCTCCGGCCCGAAAAGTCTTTGAATCCGAGCCATTGGGACAACGCAACGGAGGACGGCCTAGACTGAAGTGGCGCACACAACTGGAGAAGGACCTCAACCAACTTGGAGTGCGCAACTGGAGACAGCTGGCGAAAGATCGTGCTGGCTGGAGAGGCATGTTGGTTGAGGCCCAGGTCCACCCCGGACTGTAGCGCCACAAGAAGAAGAAGATGAGCTATTTCGCCGTGGCGTAGTGGGTAGAGTGCGACGCTCAGACGCCGAAGGGTCTAGGTTCGATTCCCTCGAAATTTTCACGGCACTACCTCTTTCGAGCTTCTGACTCAAAGAACACTCAAAGAGTAATAACAGTCTAAGAAAGCTTCTCAAACTTCGCCGTTCGGAGTCGGCAAAAAACTGTAGGCCCCTTCTACTTGTGAGAGGACGGTAGCGCGCACAACACGAGTAGTTGATGAGCAACCTAGGCCTTGGACCCCTTGTGGAGTGTCGCACCAACAAGTATTATTAACTATTATTATTAAAATTAAAAGAATTTGACTAGGGGATTATTCCACAGTACAGTTCGCCATTGATTTTTTTTTTTTCAAAAATGGTGGCAAATTAATAAATTACTGGAGTTATACTGTTCGAAAAAATATGAAAGTAAACGTGACGCTTATATGTGTTTTTTTTATTTAAAATTCGCTTGGATGTGGACGGTTATAAGAGTTTGAGTTAATACTTAAACGAATCCCTTCATGGGTGAGTACAACTCGGATTTATCTAGTTTACTTTTTCAAATGAGAATTCGTATTCTCCATGAATCTGGACCACGTGGAACTTCAAAAATTAACGATATTTCTGACTATTCAACAAATCTTTCTCATAACACAACATGAGTCCAAAGAATCACTTTTTACTGAAAAAATAAATAAAATACAAACAGAAACTTCTTGATCATTGCATCACTATTAGAACATAAATTTAAAATTCCCCATTAGGTATCCAACTCCCTAGTAACAAAGAAACCAAACGTTTTGCTCAGCAATATAGCAGGGTTGCCATCTAACACTTTAGAACGATCATGTCACAGCTAATTATTCGCACCAGCCCCCAACGAACATCGTAAACAAATAAATGATAAAATATACACAGAACGAGTTTTCCGTTTCTTCCCAAGCGATATCATGTTCTCAGCAGAAAAACACCATGACTTACCCCAACTGCAGATGTTTTCTGACATAACAACCTCGTACGGTGTTTCTTTCAGTTCATACTTGAAAGTCTTTGCGATCGGTTTGACTTTTGCCGCTCTAGCTACATTTGAAATATTTCGCTCTGATAAGGCAGCAACCACAAGTGAGCAGTGCAATAAAATGACGTCTTTTGTGCCCGTTCCCGAGGGAAGTGATTTTCCCATTAACAATTTACCCTACGCCGTCTTTTCAACCGCATCGAACGTAAGTACAAAATTTCATCTGTCTGTGGTGCTGGTCTGGAAGAATTTTGTTTTTCTCATATGCAAATCTATAAGTAGCGTTTAAATTATAATTCTTGTTTCACTGAGACAAGTTGATTGTGAACCTGAAACTGGGAGCGTGTCTGATCATATGTTTTTGGAGCACATGTCACTAGTTCAGCCAGTGGCGTAGTTAAGACAAATGAGAGCAAAAGTGCCCCAGTCATTTAGTGATCTTAAATTATTGTGGTTATTGTCTTTGGGAACTACAGTCTTAAATTAAAGGATTTCCGTCTTGAATGAGGACGTAAAGTAATTCCAACATTTATTGCAGCAAAAATCCAGAGGTTTAATTTCGGAACAAAATTTGTTAGGACAGTAAGAAACAAAATTTGACAATAATCGATTGTTTTGATTGCGTTGTTCGTGTTGGAAATTGTAAACTAAGACATTTTATGTCCAGGTTCAATTTAAACTTTAGCATTATAAAAATTCTTCTATAATGTTCGTAGCACTTTATTATTACTTCTTCTCTTGTCGAGTGTTCAGTATAGAATCAATACGAGGAATGTCTTTTATGTTTCGGGATTAGAGAGCCATCTAAAATAGCTTTATTGTTTTAAAAATATTCCCCATTCAGATCTTTATACTTTTGCATGCATTTAAATCAATTGTCAAAGCACTTTGAGGTATCTCCAAAACATGCATTCTGAACGCATCAACCGCTTCTGAAGAAGCCTGAAGGTGTCGAAAAACGTTGACCCCTCATTTTATTTTTTACGTAAGGGAATAAACAGAAGTCATTCGGTGCCAAGTCAGGACTATACGGCGGGTGACTCATCAAATCAATGTTTTGAGTGCTCAAAAGTTCAGTTGCTTGAGCCGATGTGTGAGAGCTCGCATTGTCGTGGTGAAGATCCGTCTTCGGCGGTTGGTTTTCCTGATTTCTTGGAAGACAACTGGCAAACAGATGGTTGCTCACTCAGAATTGACTGTTTTGCGTTGTTCTATTGGTACGGTTGCAACATGTCCAGTTTTTCCGAAAGAAAAAGCGACCATTTGCTTGGAAGTGCTTCGTGCGCGAGCAACTTTTGTTGGATTTGGCTCAACTCGACTGCTGTTTACTTTCGGGCTTATACGCGTAAATCCACTATTCATCAGTTGTCACGATGTCATAGACGTGTTCCGAAGTACCGCGATCGTAATTTTGGAGCATTTCTTTCGATACGAGCCTTATTTTGAGTGATTGACAAATTGTGTGGGATCCAACGCAAACAAATTTCTTTGATAGTCAAATGTTCATGCAATATTGAATGTATGCTCGTCCCACTACTGCCTAAGGTTGTCTCAATCTCACGACAGGTCACATGACGATATTGCAATATCAGTTGGCGCACAGCATCAATGGTTTCCGGAAGAACAACTTTAAGCGGTCCAGTAGATGGTAGAATCAAGCGTCAGACCATATGGTAGCACCTTATAGTGAATAATTCCCTTACAATCTCACTAAACACACAGCAAAACCTTCCTGGCCGTCAACTGGTTTGGCCACTGTTTGAGACGATTCTCCGGCCTTCAACCATGACCGTTTTCGCTTGATATTGTCGTATGTGATCCATTTTTCGTCGGCAGTCACCATCCGCTTAAAAAATGGGTCGATTTCGTTCCGTGTCAGCAGCATATCGCAGGCGTTAATTCGGTCCAGAAGATTTTTTTGCGCTTCTGAAGAAGCCTGAAGGTGTCGAAAAACGTTGACCTCTCATTTTAATTTTTACGTACGGGAATACAAAAAAGTCATTCGGTGGCAAATCAGGACTATACGGCGGATGACTCACCAAGTCGATGTTTTGAGTGTTCAAAAATGCAGATGTTTGAGCCGATGTGTGAGAGCTCGCATTGGTGTGGTGAAGAGTGATCCGTCTTTGGCGGTTGGTTTTCCTGATTTCGTGGAAGGCAACTGGCAAACAAATGGTTGTGTACCACTCAGAATTGTCTATTCTGCGTTGTTCTAGTGATACAGTTGCGACATGTCCAGTTTTTCCGAAAACACAGGCGACCATTTGCTGCTCCCAGCTCAACACAAATTTTTCGAATTTTTCACGGCACCATCTCTTACGAGCTGCTGACAGCACTCAAAGAGTAATAATTGACTAAGAAAGCTTCTCCAACTTCGCTGTTGGGAGTCGAAAAATAACTGAAGGGGGCCCTTCTACTCGTAAGAGAACAGTAGCGCGCACAACACGAGTAGTTGATGAGCAAGCTTTGGACTGTAGCGCCAACAATTAGTATTATTGGTTGCTTGCAAGTGCTTAGTGCGCGAGCAGCCTTTATTGGATTTGGCTCAATTTGAAACGTCCATACAGTCAAGTGCTGTTTACTTTCGGGCTCATACGCGTAAATCCACCATTCACCACCTGTCACGGTGCCATAGGCTTGTTTCGAAGCACCGCGATCGTATTTTTGGAGAATTTCTTTTGGCCAATCAACACGAGCCTTTTTTTGAGCGATTGATAAATTGTGTGGAAACCAACGCGAACAAATTTTTTTTGACGGTCAAATGTTCATGCAATATTGAATGTATGCTGGTCCCACTAATGCCTAAGGTTGTCTCAATCTCACGATAGGTCACATGACGATCTTGCAATATCAGTTGGCGCACAGCATCAATGGTTTCCGGAACAACAACTGATTTTGGACGACCTTCAAGAAATTTGTCTTGGAGTGAACAACGACCCCGGCAGAATTCGCCATATCATCGATAAACACTGGTCCTTGATGGAGCTTCATCGCCAAAAATTTAATAAAGTTCATCGATGCAATGCGATGTTGTTAAGTTAATCCACCTCGAAAGTTGTAAAAAATAATCGCACGAAAATTTTCACGATTTAATTCCATTTTTTGGGCCAGATGAATCTATTAAGTTACTGTAAACCAGAGACCAATAGGGAGACAGTCAACTCCCTCGTCTCCCGCCCTTGAATTCATTTTGACAGCGTTTTTTATAACATTTCCCCTCCTGAACAGCTGACGCACAAAAAGGATTTTGTTTGTTTTCAAATGAGAATACGTGTGAACTGTTTATACGGTGGATCTCCTCACTCTTCACACTGTTAGAAGGAGAGGGCATATAAATCAAAACGTAAACATGTGTGAGTAAAGCGAGACAATGTTCGATGATACGTAAATAACTTTTAGAATTTGAGGTTATGTCTACAAAAACACGTAAATAACAGTCAAACGGTCGATGGACAAAGGGGAAATCAGCTGTTTGATTAGCTGTTCAGTTTACCATCTCCTTCCTTATTGGTTTCTGCTGTAAACAACACAAATACCGCTCGTATGTCAAAACGTTCTGATTACGTATAACGTCGAAAATGTCAAACTTTACGACAGAGCTGGCAGTTGCCAGATTACAACACTAGGGTTGACCAATTCCGGAATATAAAAGGCAACATTCGTATAGATGCAAATAATAAATGAATCAAAACAATTTTTAATTTTGAAAACTCTGAGTATATTCCTAATTTGTTGTAATTCGCTAAAAGTTTCTTAACCAACAAATGTCAAATTCAATAATTTCGTTTGCAAAATTTTGCAATTATATCTGAATACGTTGCCCCGGCTTGTCCAAGTTATTTGAAGATGTCCCATCTTAGACCCTTAAATATTGCCCGTGAAGTTATTTTGTCACTGTTTTGTACGAGTACTAAATTGTGGGGTCTACTATCGAAAAAGCGCTCCTGTTCAAAACAATCAGGAAGATATCTCTGCAAAACGTGCAAACAATTTTCTGAGATGTACTCGTGACGAGTTCTTCTTCCAGTCCAGTGACTTACGGTCTTATTTGTTGATATAGAACCGTCATCAATTTATGTTTCTTTGCATCTGTCTGTACATAAGACGTATATCTGCGTTATTATTTTTACGTTTCTTGACTTGAGAAATAACACCTTTTCTACATTCTTATGTCCACTGGTTATCTGATTCGACATCACTCGAAGTACATGTTGCCATCAAGGAAGAACACATCACATCGACGTTTCGGACTGAGAGTATTGCTAGCCAGCAGAAACTTCGAGGTAGTCAAGGAGACGAAGTCCTTCGTCTATCTCGGTTCGGTGATAAACAAGCATAACAACGTCGGTATAAAAATCGAACACGCCAAACATTCTTTCTTTGAGATAAAGAGCCAAAAAAAGAACAGATACTTTGTATAAGAGCGTTATAGTCCCAGTCCTGCTTTACAGCGCGAAAACTTAAACGTTACTAAAAGCGGATGAGAAAGCCCCTAGACTTTTCGAGAGAAAAGTTCTGCGCGCGATGTTTGGTCTTGTTTGCGTTGATGACATTTGGAGGAGAAGCTTCAACGGTATGGTTGGCTACGCCATGTAGAGTATATAAACATCACTGCTGTGGGACAAAGGAACAAACGACCGCCGGCCTAGCTTGAGATGAAGAAGCACATCAACCCGCTTTGAGTGCGCAACTAGAGCTAGCTTGTTGAAAATTGTGTTAGCTGGAGAGGCATGTTGGTTGAGAATCAGGTCCGCCAAAAGAAGAAGAACATTAAACGTGACGATGAGTTCGTTACCTATCTTGACTGAGTAACGAGAGTCGTCCTACGCAACCTGTCGAGTCTGGTAAGAAAGCCAAAACTAGAGATGGCACAGTTTAGCTCGTCCCTATGCACACTGTCATATGCGGCCTTAAAATCGACGAATAGGTGTGGATCTGTACTTCTTGGACGGGGAATGTCACGATAGGATCTGCCTATCGAGACATTCCCTGGCCTGAAAACACGCTGAAAAGAACCATCAGGTTGTGGGCAAACGGTTTCAGACGCTCACACATTACGGCAGAAAGGATCTTGTAAGCGATGTTAAGAAGGCTTATCCACCAATAATTGGTGCAGTCAAAGGGGTCTCCTTTCTTGTAGACCTCGACTCGACCTTGACACTGAGATCCCACTCATTGGGCATACTATCCTCCGACCATTGCTTAATGCTGCTTTAAATTTGGAAATGTCTCACTTCAAATTGGTAAACGCACAAACTCATCTCAATCTCAATATCTACGATGATGACGATGAAAGATGTACTATCTTGGCTCGTCTTAAAAAAATAACCTCCAGGATATACCGAGCTTCAGTCAGAAAGCGTTCGTTTGAGATCATTTGTGACAAAGGTTGTTTCCTCCTTTTTCTGGTGTAATTACGCAATGCCACGCGCAATTATAAACAGCTTTTGTGGATTCATATGTATGTAAAGTTATCCGCAAACGTTAATATTTCAGAAATTATAGCATATATTAAGTTTTTTTTTTGTTTTATACATTAGGCATTCTGCTTCGAATGAGTTTTAAAATATTGTCCCACCTCCATGAAAAAAAGTGTTAAGAAAAACACTATTTTTTAAGAACTAATAAAAACCATACACGCAAAAATATACGTTCAAGGTCTTTAGTATAAGGTTGTCAAATATCCCTTCCGATCTTTTGCTCTTCATTCAATGCTTCATAAAAAGTGTTACAGTGATCGGATTTAGTTCAAATATGCGCCGTTTTGTTCGTTGTTTCCATTAAGGCGGCAGCTTCATAATACCCCCCTCATAGACGCCTCCCTCCTTATTTGCGAAGAACTCGGACAGCCACTTTTCACAAGCCTTTTTTGAGTTCAACTTCATACCACCAAGGGCGTTCGCCATGGACAGGAATAGGTGGTAATCACTTGGCGTTATGTAGCCCGGACATATATAGACATATGGTGGATGCGATAAAAACTCCCACCCGAGCTCCCGTAGCTTCTGGCGAGTCATCAACGAAGTGTGTGGTCTGGCGTTGTCCTGGTGGAACACTACATTCTTACTGTTGGCCAATTCTGGACGCATCTAGTCGTTCGCCTGCTTCAAGCGTTCAGTTGTTCGCAGTAGAAGGTAGAATTAAGCGTCTGGCCATATCGGAGCAGCTAATAGTGGATGATTCCCTTCCAATCCCACCAAACACACAGCCAAACCTTCCTGGCCGTCAATCCCGGCTTGGCCACTGTTTGCGACGATTCACCGGCCTTCAACCGCGACCGTTTTCACTTGATATTTTTGTATGTGATCCATTTTTCGTAACCAGTCACCATCCGCTTCAAAAATGGGTCGAATTCGTTCCGTTTCAGCAGCATATCGCAGGCTTTGATTCGGTCCATAAGGTTTTTTTGCGTCAAATCATGCGGCACCCAAACATCAAACTTTTTTTGTATTCAGCCTTCTGCAGATGGTTTAAAATGGTTAAGTGACTAACTCCAATCTCTTGGACGATGTCACGAGATGCCACAAGCCGGTCTAACTCGATGATTTCCATGATTCGATCGGTATTCGTCGTCACAGGTTCCGCCGGCTGGCTTATCCATGATGTCGTTTTTACCGGCTCTGAATCGTCGAAACCATTCCTCTACAGTTCGAAGTGATCCTTTACAGTGATAAGTGATACGAAGCGTACCATCCCCCCAAAACACCATTAATCTCATGAAACGTTTCTCTAGCGGATTTGCCTTTAATGAAGGAGAACTTTAAAATAGCGCGAATTTCGGCGTTAGTGAACTCCATGTTTACACGTCTATGACTGTTGAACGCAATATTGAAACTAATCTTGCGTAGCGTCGTTTTGTAGGTTATGTCAAGACCTTTCAAATGATATATAGTGTTGCCAGATACGAGCGCTTTGTACATAGTCGGAAAATTCAAAAAACAAAAAGGCGAAAGGGAGATATTTGAAAATATTATGTTTTTTTATTTACCATATGTATTTATTGAATAGCTACAATATTATTAAAATTATAATGAAGCTTAGAAGCCAAAGCATCAAAGGGCCTTAGACTGTAAGATCATTATTAAAAATAATAATAATAATAATTGGATGGCGCTACAGTCCCCAGAGGGATCAGGGCCTAGCTTGCTCATTAAACACTCGTATTGTGAGCGCTTCTGTTCGATCACGAGCAGAAGGGACCTGCAGTTTTTTGCCAACTCCGAACGGCGAAGTTTTGACAAGCTTTTTAAGACAGTTACTACCCTTTGAGTGTTGTCAACAGCTCGAAATAGGTTGTGCTGTGAAAAAATTCGTGGTGTTCAGCCGGGACTCGAAACTAGACATTCGGCGTGTGAGCTTCACATTCTATCCACTACGCTACGGCGGCCACAAGATTTTTAAAATATAGAACAAAAATAGTTGTGTATGTTTTCTTGTAGCTTGTTGGATAACCTTTTCTCTGTAATACCTCTCTTAGCCATCTAGGCATGGAATCTACTAAATTCGTTGTGTCTTCGGCTTATATTTTTCCGCATTTTTTCACTATTATGGGTTTGATACCATTGCCTGGTGTGTTGCCGTACTTGATTTTTAAGGTTATACAGCATCCAAAGCCTTACGTTGTGCTGGGGGATGTTTCGACCCATTTCGTCCACTATGGTTTCATTAAACGTAAGTTTGCCCACACCGTTAGCGGCTAAACATCCCTTAGCCATAACTCCGCTTCCCCCATGTTTTACTAATAATAGGTAATAATAACTGTTTGACGCAACAGACAGGGCCTAGCTTGTTTATCAACTACTCGTGCTGTGCGCGCTACTGTTCTCTCACGAGTAGAAGGGACTTACAGTCGAACGAACGTCGAAATTTGAGAAGACAGTTATTACTGTTAGAGAATCAACAGCTCGAAAGAGGTGGTGCCGTGAGAAATTAAAAAAAAATCGTGTTGAGCTGGGAATTGAACCCAGACCTTCGGCATGTAAACGTCGCACTCTACCCGCTACCCCACGGCGGCTACCTCCACGCTTTACTGTTTGTACTTAATTCTAATTTTCAAAAGCTTAACCAAACCAGCTTTCTACGTTTTATTCCAAAGATGCAAAATTTGCTTTAAGAAAGACTTTGTACAAAACTCTGGGGATTTAGAAATGAATTCAGTTGCAAAATCCATGTATTTCTGTTTATTGATATCTGAACAAGTGGGTTCTTACTTCTTCGCTACGATTTCAAGCTTTTTTAAATGTTCGTCGGATTGCATCATCGGATATTGTTTTGCCAAACCTTTCCTCTATCTCAAGTTTCACCTGGTGGGCAGTTATCCTGTTGTTAAGGGATCCTAGCTGAACAATGCGTTTCTGTTCCCGCTTTGTTTGTAAGGACGGACGACAACATCTGGCCTTTGACAAGATGAAGTGTTTTAGCAACCCTTACCAACCTGAAACCATGCGTGCTAAAATAGTTTTCTTACTGATTCACAGCTAAATTCGAGAAACAAATTAATTGAGGTTCTCTGTGCACTTTTTAGTTCTTATGTACAAACACTTCACTTTCATCACACAACCTAGGTTATGTAATAAACTATTCTCCCTTTTTGCTACAGACCCGAAAAAGGATTTGCGTGGCTATCGGTGACCATGTGTTGGATCTGAAGGCCGTTTCTGCATTTTATCCTTCATCTGTGCGGGTAAGTGCATCAAGCTATTTAAACTCTTCCATATTCATCAATATTACTTCCAAAAGGCCGCCCTGGAATCAGAATCTCTCAACCTGCTTATGAGTCTTGGGCACACGGCCTGGGCTCAGGTGAGGACCACTACCCGGGAGCTGCTTCTGAAAGACTCATATCTTCACAAGGACGCAACACTGACTGCCAAGTAAGTCTGAAATTTCAGCTCCTTCACATGCCACTTCTCAAACAAAATAATTCCCTCTTCAGAGCTATAGTTCCTCAGTCTGAGATCGACTTGCATTTGCCAGCACAAATCGGTGACTACACGGACTTTTACTCCTCGATTCACCATGCTACCAACGTCGGCATCATGTTCCGCGGCAAGGAGAATGCGCTCATGCCTAACTGGAAGTATCTGCCGGTGGGTTATCATGGGCGCGCGAGTTCGGTGGTTGTGTCAGGAACTCCAATTCGACGTCCTCTGGGGCAAACTTTGCCTGTTGACGGGCAGCCTCCGATTTTTGGGCCTTGCAAGCTCCTTGATTTCGAATTAGAAATGGCGTTCTTCATTGGCGGCCCGGCCAACAAGCTGGGGGACCGTGTTCCAATTGAGGAGGCGTGGAAGAACGTGTTCGGCTTCACCCTGATGAACGACTGGAGTGCAAGGGATATTCAAAAGTGGGAATACGTTCCGTTGGGACCGTTCACAGCTAAGAACTTGGGGACTACAATCTCTCCTTGGGTGGTCCCGATGGCTGCCTTGGAACCCTTTCTAGTTGACAACTTTCCGCAGGATGTTGAAGTGTTTCCGTACCTCAAACAGCAGCAGAAATTCAATTTCGACATCAATCTCGAAGTCGTTCTTAAACGTAAGCAAACCGACATTCCAACGGATGCAATGATATAAATTTGATCATTTTAGCGGAAAATGAGGCGGAAACTGTAATTTCCCGTTCCAACTACAAAAACCTCTACTGGACACCGTTACAGCAAATCGCTCATCACACGGTCACCGGGTGCAACATTCGTCCGGGCGATTTGATGGCGTCGGGAACAATCAGTGGCGAAGCGGAGGACTCATTCGGATCCATGCTGGAGCTGAGTTGGAAAGGATCAAAGAGCATAACTCTATCGAATGGCGCTACCAGGAAATTTCTTCAAGATGGTGACGAAGTAATTATTCGTGGGTTCTGCCAAAAGAACGGTCTTCGCATTGGCTTTGGAGAATGCAAGGGAAAGGTTTTGCCGGCTATTCCGCTTTGAATGAAAATTTAAAACGGCTCACTGTATGATTTTGTAAATGATTTCAAATTTCATGAATAATGATATGGGGGAACAAACAGTTTTGGGCTTATGAATTAAGTTTTTTCTGTGGAGAACTTGAAGGCTTTAGCCCTGCTTCCTTACTTTGTTCGCCTCTACGTCTACTCTTGGTAATTGAGTAATAAAGCAATTTCCTCAAGGACTAAGCTCGCTTACTATAACAGCTTGATCATCCCAGTTCAACTTTTTGGCGTGGAATCCTAGACGTTACTATAAGCGGATAAGTAAGCAACTAGTCTGTTCGAGAGAAACGTCTTGCGTGCGATTTTTGGTCCAGTTTACGTTGATGGCATCTGGAGAAGAAGATTCGACGACGAACTCTATGAGCTGTGTAGCGACATGCGTTTTCTAATATAACGCTTAGGTCGGCTACACCATGCAGAGCGTATGGACACCACTGCTTCCGAAAAATCTTCGAATCTGAGTCAATGGGAGAACGCAACAGAGGACGGCCTATGCTAAGGTGGCGCACATAAGTGAAGAAGGATCGCAACGAATTCAGAGTGCACAACTGGAGGTAGCTGGAAAGAGCACAACTGGAGATCGTGCTGGCTTTAGAGGCATGTTGGTCACGCCCCACCTCGGACTGTAGCGGCACTCGAAAAAAAAGATCTGTCTACGATCCTGTATAAATTACCTTTCTTGTCATGTATGAGAAAAACACTTCAGAAATTATGTAAATATTTTTGGAAAGAAACAATTTAACTCAAGCTTTCTTCTAAAAGCTGGCCGCAGTGGCGTAGTGGGCAGAATGCGACGGTCACACACCGAAGGTCCAGGTTGGATTCTCGCTGAACACCTCAAATTTGTCACGGCATCACCTCTTTCGAGCTGCTGACAACACTCAAAGAGTGATACTAGTCTAAGAAAAGCTTCTCAAACTTCGCCGTTCGAAATCGGCAAAAAACTGTAGGTCCCTGTAGGAGAATAGTAGCGCGCACAACACGAGTAGTTGCTGAGCGAGCCCTGGTCCCGCTGTAGATTCTCGCGCCATACAATTATCAAGTAGAGTCATTGGCCTCTAATTATAGTGCAATGAGAGTTAAGCTAAGAGCCAATATTGAGCGTGAAATAGCTGGAACGTGTCCGTGGTGGTCATGCAAGGGGAATTGAATTTCATACATCAAATGGATGAACATTTAAAACACTTTTTGGATATCAGGATAATAGTTTTATTAAAAACAAAAGTTGAAGCGTTGTGGTGCCTGGTTTCCAGTGGATAGGATGAATGATTTAAATTATTTTTGTCTTTTTAAATGCCATCTGATATAATAAAAAAAAAAAACAAATTGTTAGAACATTTGTTGTATGCTCTTTTTACGCATTGAATAGATACAAACAAAGATACAAACGTGCCATGCGTAACGAAGGTTTTTTCTTGGAAATATAATAATTGAATGGCGCGGGAGTCCACAGGAGAACCAGGGCCAAGCTTGCGCATCAACTACTCGTGTTGTGCGCGCTACTGTTTTCTCACGAGTAGAAGGGACCTACAGTTTTCCACCAAATGCTGATATATGATATCAGTTTGATGGGATTGCAAAGGAATTGTCTGCGTTTACCACCCAACCGAACAAACAATTCAGATGTTTACATTGAGCAACTAACAAATATGTATGTGTGAAAATTGCAGTTGAATAAAAGCGGCCCGAATTGAACAGGTTTTGTATTCCATCATGACAGCGCTACGCCACGTACATCTCTGGTCACTTGGCAGAAAATATTGGAGCTTGCTTGGGATGTTTTGCCACATCCACAATATAGTCATGACTTTGCACCATCTGATTACTTTTTATTTCGATCTTTGCAAAACTCCTTGAATGGTAAAAATTGCAATAAAGATGATGAATCAAATCGTACCAGGTTCAGTTTCTTGCTGATAGAAACCAGAAGTTTTATGAACATGGAATTATGATGCTGCCTGAAAGATGGCAGAATAT
The DNA here is from genome assembly GCA_955652365.1 of Eristalinus aeneus. Lineage (NCBI taxonomy): Eukaryota > Metazoa > Arthropoda > Insecta > Diptera > Syrphidae > Eristalinus > Eristalinus aeneus. Next base: position 38,956,157 of record OY019134.1, on the reverse strand, counting down.
CATTGATCAAAGTGGGCAATACATTACAGAATTAAGTATTTTCGTTTCACGAAAAAGAAAACGTTTTTTATTTGCTAATTTTTAATTTGCTCCTTTTTTTAAATAGTAAAGGTAATTATTTCCTTAACATTTTAATTTCATGACCGAAAGAATAAGATCGCGAACACAAGCGGCCGAGATGAGATTTTTCCGTGCTATTGCTGGAATAGCTCGACGGGATAGGGTGAGAATCACGGTGGTACGGGGCGACTCAATGTTGAGCAGCTACTTCTCCGAACGGAGAGAGCTTTACTTCGATGGTTTGGTCACGTGACGCGAATGTCCCCTTCATCTCGACTCCCGAGACGTGCCTTAGATGAAGTTCCATCAGGTAGACGGCAGCTTGGCATACCCAGGAACAGATGGCTGGATCATTTCCATGAACTTACCTGGGGACGCTTGGGCATATCTCCTAATGAGTTAGAGTCGATGGCGGAGGATCGAACAGCCTGGAGATCTCTTGTGTGTGCGTTGTCCCTGCGACCCCACTAGTGGAACATGCGACCATTGAAATTACGATGATGATGATGACATTTTAATTTAATATTAGAGTAAAATCCAAAGGACTCCATAACCTGTGTCAAAAGAAAACCCGTCGTTTATTGTTTTCCTGCCGGTAACCTGTCAACAAAAACAAAAACCCATCAATATCAATTTTTATTGGGCGTTTACGTACCTGTGTGTGTTCTCATGATTACCCTCCTACCCCATCCACCTGTTGTATACCTGGAAAGACAAATAAAAAATAAATAAATGGGAAAAATTAGGTAGGAAAATATAAACAATGCACGCAATTGACAATTCACTTGACACAAATAACAATAGACGAGACCACAGAATACACACTAAAGGAGACAACACTTCCAGGCTGGAAAGTCATATATGAACGGGGTGAAGAAAAAGCTCGAGATCAAAGACACAGTACACTTAGGAGGAACAAAGAAAAGCAGAAAGTCGTCATTAGAAGTAAGGAAAGTGATCTTACGGTGGCGAGAAGAGAAATACTTTTTGTGCAAAAATATCCATCATACCTAGGGTCAAGCAAAAAGAAAACAAAAATAGTCTATAGTGAAGTGTAAAAACAAAAACGGGGCAAAGGTGCAGTCTTAAAAATAAAAAGACACTTGGGAATCCCAATTGTACATTATACATATACATGTATATATTTGTTTAAATATAAAACAGTAGTGAGTAGTGACTTTTCTGGACAAGCCAGTAAAGGAAAAAATGTTTAAACATTGACGATCACACCAAGAGCATCTTACTCCTAAAAAATAAGGGAAAATTAATGATAATATTATTAGAAAATAAATCACTCCATAGAATTAACTGTTGCCCCGTTCGCCATACAAAAGGATTAAAATAAAAACTATTAAAGAAAGGACGCCCAAAAAAAAAAAAAACAAAAGCAAAACAAAACCGTACAGCCAATCAGGATCGTGTATCGAGAACAGGGCTTCAGCAGTGAGTGTGCCGGATAAAAGAGCGCTGCAACGAAGTTCCAGTGGTTGTTTTCGTTACGTCGAATTTTCTTTTTTTTGTATTATTATTGGATTTCATTATTAAATATCATTATGTTTTTTTTTTTATAATCACTTAATATAGTCTTGCTTGTCGAGCGAAAGTTTTGTGAGTGTACGCGAAAAGAGGGCTGAGACCCCACATTTACGCATATAATTCGTATTTTAAAGGGCGGTTACCACCACCGTGCTGCGCGCAGAACGTCGTGGGACTGCAGAGTACGTGAGTCCGTGGGTTTCAGTTTATTGGAAACCCCTTAGTGTAGTGTGTCGTCCAATAGTCTTCGGCCAGGGTTAGCATACCAGCCCTATAATATTTTTTCATTCGCTTAATAATTTCAATTATTTCATCTTTTATTGAATTTGTTGTTTTTTTAAATATTTTCTTGATTTAAGTTAGTTTCATCATATCTTATTATATTTCATAGATTTCAAGTAAAATTACCTACTTTTAGGGGCTGGTGAGAATTTTTGGTTATATTTTTTCTTTTAAATTATGAATTTTATAATTATTTACCTCTGAACTGTGTTGTGTACTTATTGTTGATGGAGTAGATTTCCATTTGCCGTATGTGTGCGTGAAATAGAGAAAAGGCTGTTCGTCTTGGTGGAGGTTTGAGCCGTGGCTAACGTCTCCGCCAAGGTACTATAGAATCTGGCACATGGAATACTTTACATGCCTAGCGGTAAGGTATCCCTTGACGGTGAAGTACCTGAATGAAGGGGATGACACAATGAATACTTCAATGCTCAGCTAATTTCATTGGACAGTAGCTTTAAATTCAATTTGTTTTGAGCATACTGTAAAGCGGTCTGATATTTATGTATTTAGGTATACCAGTATGAAAATAAAATTGGCCATTGTTTTCTACACATTTTGACCACCTTTCTGGCAATTGGTGAATACCACGCCAATAAAATTGTTCGTCTTTTAAAGCAAACCCATCAGACACCCAATTTTCGACCTCCTCGTATTAATCAAAGTGCTGCTCAGCCAATGCGGGTCCCATCGATGAAAACGAATAATAGTCGGAAGGAGCCAAGTCTGGTGAATACGGCGGGTGGGGTAGCTGCTCACAGCCAAGTGTTTTGATTGTATCCTGAACCGGTTTTGCTTTGTGTTCAGGTGCATTGTCATGGAGCAAAATTACCTTGCCGTGTCTTCTGGCCCATTCTGGTCGTTTTTCGATAAATGCATGGTTCAAACTGATCATTTCTTGTCGGTAGCGATCAGTATTAACGGTTTCATCAGGATTTAGGAGCTCGTGGTACAGCACACCTTTCTGATCCTACCAAACACACAGCATTGTCTTCTTGCCGAATCGATCAGGTTTTGCAATCGATGTTGATGATTGTCCCAGAGTAACACGTGATTTTTGCCGTTTAGCGTTCTTAAAATAAATCCATTTTTCATCGCCAGTAACAACCAGATGCAAAACCGATTTTCTTTCGAGTCTTTGAAGTGTTTTTTCTCACAAGTGTTTTTTCGGTTTTCCATCTGTCTTTAATTCAATTCATGTGGCACCCATTTTCCACACTTTCGGATCTTTCCCATAGCTTTTAAACGGTTAGAAATTGTTTGTTGTGCAACATTTAACATTGCTGTCATTTGCTTTTGACTCAAAGTGTCATCTCCATCCAATATCGTTTGCAATTCGGCGTCTTCAAACTTTTTTGGTGGTCTTCCACGTTCTTCATTTCTCACATCAAAATCATTATTTCTGAACCGTTGAAACCATCTTTTGCATGTTGGTTCTGATAGAGTATGATCACCATATGCCTCGACAAGCATTCGATGCGACTCTGCAGCACGTTTCTTCAAAAATGAATGCTTTCCGCAAATCATTACTTTCTGGTACAAAATTCGACATTTTTAACACGATGAAAAAATATGATGTTGTCTGTTCAATGATTTGGTGTATACTAAATATTTTTCACAGATGTCATAGCAAACAAACAAAAAAAAAAATAAAAAACAAATGTTCCCTGTCGAGACATTTGTATCTTGATGCTCACTTCATACCGGTATACCTGGTAGGATCCAGAAACTACGACACTGGACAAACGGACGAAATACATACGACGACAACACTGGTACGAAACAAAAGAGAGATGCAAAGTAAGTTAGAAGTAAGTTCAGCTTGTGCGCGGATCGCTTGTTTTCTCAGGCTTGTTTCGTTTTTTATTAAACCATAAAAATTAAGATTCAAGAAGTGTTTATTTTTCTTATTAATTAAAATCGAGCCATTTTGATTGTTTAAAGAACTAGTGTTTTATTTGCATTTTTACCACTAACCCGAACTGTGAGAAAAAATCCCATATTTATTTTGTAAAAATGCCTAGAGATAAGTTACTGGATTAGATACTCCTCAAACTTAAAGAATATTTTTTTTTGCGTTAAACAGTAATGTCACAATATGTCGATTGTCAAGGCTGACGGAAAGAGAAAATGTAAAAGTTGAGCTGTGGTCTATGGGCCACCTTCCATAAGAATGGAATGTATAAGTCAAAGTACTGCTGACGCTGACGCATGAAAAGTATTCTATGTGCCGGAGCCTTATCTCCAACAAAGTCGGAAACAGAGATAGCAAAGATTATGTCAACTATGACGTGATGGAGGGGCTGGCGACTTGTGGCAATGACATCCGGCGCTCGCGGGTTAACGAACCTTAATCACGAAACCATGCTGGAAGGGCATATTGTCATTTAGTTTAAGTTATTATAGGCTTACTGTAGGCAAAGTTTTAAGGAGAATAGATAAGGTTAGGTTTAAGATAGATAAGTTAGCTGGCCTTGTTTAGTGGTAAGGGCATGGGCCTTGAACACCCCTCTTAACTATTCCGCCCCCTCCTTTTTTCTTTTTCTACCTTAGATGTCCGTCCGCCGTCAGGTTAAGGTATTATGAATTTTTTTTTCTTTACAATATTTTCTTCCTCTTCCCTTCTATCTTCCTTTAGCAAGCTCAGCACGATTCTTTTGTGTGCAATGTGTGATGTATGAGTGAGGTGGACAAGAAGCACCCCGTCCGACGAGCTAAGCCAAGCAAATGCAAGTGGGCCGCTGTCCTACCCCCCTTCATCAAAGCTGCGTCTGTGGCTAACCGCCTAACTGCAACATACATCCGCAATTCCCTAAAAGTCGAAAAACATTCTTCGAGCATTTGCATTTTTTTTCTACTTCTAGTGGCGCTACAGTCTAGGGCGGACCTGAGCCTTCAGCTAGCACGACCTTCCACTAGCTGCCTCCAATTTCGTACTCTAAGTTTGTTGAGGTCCTTCTTCACTTGTGTGCGGCACCTTAACCTAGGCCGTCTTCTGTTGCATTGTCCCAATGGCTCAGATTTGAAGACTTTTCGGACCGGAGCAGTGGTGTCCATCGCTCTACATGGCCTAGCCATCTTAAGCGTAGTATGCGAAGACGCTTGACCAGAGTTCGTTGTTAAATCGCTTACTTCAGATGCCATCGGAGCAAACAGGACCAAAAATCGCACGCAAAACTTTTCTCTCAAAAAGACTAAAAGCTTCCTCATCAGCTTTTAGTGACATGCAGGTTTCCGCGCTATAAAGTGGGACAGGAATGATAAACCTATTTAATAAGAGAGGCCTTTATTACAAAATTACCTCTTGAGCCCAAAAAACAGTAATTGGCAAGAGTGATTCTGACATCGGTACAAATTTTGTTTTCCCAATTTGCCGTAGTGCCGAGGTAGATGAAGGTTTTGACTACCTTGAAGTTTCTGCTGCCAAGTGTGATGCTCTGTCCGAGAGGTCGATGTTGTGTGTCCTTTCTTGATGACAGCATGAACTTCCTTTTGCTCTCATTAACTACTAGACCCATTTTAGTCTCTTCAGCTTCAATGTGGCCGCCGTGGCGTAGTGGGTAGAGTGCGACGCTCACGCGCCGAAGGGTCTAGGTTCGATTCCCAGCTCAACACCAATTTTTCGAATATTTCACGGCACCACCTCTTTCGAGCTGCTGACAACACTCAAAGAGTAATAACTGTCTAAGAAAAGCTTCTCAAATTTCGCCGTTCGGAGTCGGCAAAAAACTGTAGGTCCCTTCTACTCGTGAGAGAACAGTAGCGCGCACAACACGAGTAGTTGATGAGCAAGCTAGGCCCTGGTCTCCCTCTGGACTGTAGCGCCAACAATTATTATTATTATTATTATTATTATTAGCTTCAATGCCAGCAAACGCCTCATTGAAGGCTAGAAGTGTTCGTCCAATAACGTCAATGTCATCAGCTTAAACTCGCCGTTGATATGACTTTTGGAAGATCGTGCCTCTGGTGTTGACTTGTGAGTTACGCACGATCTTCTCGAGGATGATGTTGAAGAAGTTACATGACAGTGCGGACAGTGGAACCTTTCTTGACATTGAAGGTCTCGGTGAGTTCGTTATCGACCTTGACGGAGCAGCGAGAGTTCTCAATCGTCATCCTACACAACCTGATGAGTTTGGTAGGAATGCCAAATCTAGACGTGGCACTGTATAGCTCATCTCTATGCACACTGTCATATGTGCCCATAAAATCGACGAATAGGTTTTGAGTGTCGGTTCGTACTTCTTGAGCCTTTTCAAGAATCTGCTGTAAACTGAAGATCTGGTCTATCGTCGACTTCCCAGACCTGAAACCACACTGATAGGGACCTATCAGGTTGTGGACAAAAGGTTTCAGACGCTCACACAATACGATAGAGACTATCTTGTGTGTGATTTTAAGAAGACTGATTCCTCCATAATTGGCGCAGTCAAAGGGGTCTCCTTTCTTGTGAACCGGGCAAACGGTGCTGAGATTCCACTCATCGGGCATGCTTTTCTCCAACCATATTTTACAGATGAGCTGCTACCTGCGCCCAACCGAATTAACTCTAGCTGCTGTAAATAGTTCTGCCAGCAGTTTATCCTCTCCAGCAGCTTTGTTCGACTTCAGCTTCGATATTGCTATCTGCTAAGTCGGAGGGACGGAATTGTTATCTTCAATTCAATTGGATGGAGATGACGCTTTGAGTCAAAGCAAATGGCAGCAGTGTTAAATGTTGCACAACAGACAATTTCTAACCGTTTAAAAGCTATGGGAAAGATCCAGAAGTGTGGAAAATGGGTGCCACATGAATTGAATTAAAGACAGATGGAAAACCGAAAAAACACTTGTGAAATTTTGCTTCAAAGACACGAAAGAAAATCGGTTTTGCATCGGATTGTTACTGGCAATGAAAAATGGATTTATTTTAAGAACGCTAAACGGAAAAAATCATGGGTTAATCTGGGACAACCATCAACATTGACTGCAAAACCAGATCGATTCGGCAAGAAGTCAATGCTCTGTGTTTGGTGTACCACGAGCTCCTAAAACCTGGTGAAACCGTTAATACTGATCGCTACCGACAACAAATTATTAATTTGAATCATGTATTCATCGAGAAAGACCAGAATTGACCAGAAGACACGGCAAGGTAATTTTGCTCCATGACAATGCAACTGCACACAAAGCAAAACCGGTTCAGGATACACTCAAAACACTTGGCTGGGAGCAGCTACCCCACCCGCCGTATTCATCAGACTTGGCTCCTTCCGACTACCATTTGTTTTCATCGATGGGACACGCATTGGCTGAGCAGCACTTTGATTCCTACGAGGAGGTCGAAAATTGGGTGTCTGATGGGTTTGCTTTAAAAGACGAACAATATTATTGGCGTGGTATTCACAAATTGCCAGAAAGGTGGTCAAAATGTGTAGAAAACAATGGCCAATTCTTCGAATAAAATGTTTTTACTTTCCCATTAATAATTAGTGTTCTATTTTCAAAAAATAAACGCTCATTTAATACTGCTATACTTGGTAGATTGTCATGAAGATGTGACAGGTGTGATTTGAATGTTTATACTTCCTAAAATATTATGGATATTTTGTAAGCGGCACCCCCTACCTGGGACTTATTGAGTGATGTATTACGATTTGCTTTTCACGAAAGCAGGTTAAATGTACATTAATGTTGGCTTAGATTTGCGAATTTCGGCAAGCTGTTTCTCAGCAATCCTTAAGTGCTAGAGGTAACTTAAGAAGCGAGTAACATTTGAGAGAGAGAACCATTCTGAGATAAATGAAACACAGTATTTCAGGGGGCTAAGTTATAACATTTAAACATTTTAATACACACACATATTATATATATTTGAAAGTTTGTTTTGCTTTACATTAGATTATGCAAATAACTTGAGATATGAATTATAAGTTATTTCTGTTTTCGGCTTTCTCCGCACAATACTCTCACATGATCATTTTATTTATACCAACAAGCTTCAAGATTTAAGTTGACAATAACGGATTAATATTTTAATTATAACCTTATATGCTTACGATATGATAAATATGCGTCACAAAAGATGTCTTCTCATTTAAATATTAATTATTGACATAGAGATATTATAACAATTGGTGTCGTGTCGAAAAGTGGTGTTCGAGTGGTGATCGCATACTTTTGTGCGACCGGGCAGACATTTTTGACACTGAATTGTTAATCAAAGAATTTTTTTTTTGTTTTAAATTTAATGTGACATTTATTTTAATTATTGTCAGTCACAGCGAAGATTTCAGATTTAGTGGGCATTCTCTGATTAATCTTAAAATTTAGTATATCTTTATTTTATTTATCATATATATGTATGTAATATGTGTTTGTTTTTACTGTTATCGTCTCATTTTTTTTTTGTTTAACATCTAAGATTACTAAAGTAGTGTATGTCTTCCAAAAAAGCCAATGTTATATATTAGTAATGTCTTCCAACAGTATTAGATCTTAATATATAAACATTATTTATTTGATTATTAACTATATGTATGTATAAATGTTTTGTTTGTATTTTGTTTTTCTGTGTATATATATTTGTTCTTATAGACATGCAAATATGATAAGGTTGCTGTTTCTGTTTATGAAGATGTAAAGAAAAACATTTCAACTGAAGGTATTGTTTAAAAATTGATATGCTGATTCTATCAATCAAAAACAATATTCTTTTCTTTCGTTTAAATTATTTTCATTCAATATATGTATATAATTTGTAGTATTAAAGATGTTGACTGTCACGGATATGCTCGAATTGGAAGGCGTACAGAACTCTCCAGCCGGGAATGTGTAATATCAATGGACAGTAGACTTTTTGTACGTGTATATTTATAAATCCAATTAGGGTTTGTCCGTTGAATGAAGTGGAAGAAGCGCAAGTGCATTTCTTCCACAAATAAAAACAAATTGAAAAACTTAGCGAAGAAAACAAACCGCGCTCTCAGGCACACGATTTCAATTCAATCTTGCGCGAGACGAGATGCGCCGGCAACAGGTAGATGCCGGCCCCGTATGGATGGTTTTCAAGTAGGTTTTTGCGCCTGTCCATCTGAGAGCAACCAATTGAAGTTACAATATACCCTGCGTCGATGGCAATGCAGAATTATTCAACTCAAGCGCTACCGTGCGCCAACCAATCAAAGGGGGGCTGTGACAGTCGACGTTTTAATAGACAACTTCTGTCAAGAAATTTTTTCTTGCTCAATTCAATGTGTATAAACGTGTGTTAATCATCTAAGGTTTTGCCCAAGACCACGCGGGTCAGGGGCTTGGAAGCCCTTATGTGTTTTGTTGTGTTTTGAATCTCACGAATTGAACTGATAAACTACCTCGAAAAATAATAAATCGTCGTTAGATTTCTGATGTTTGTGATTTTTTTTCCTTTATACATTGTGTTTGGTTTCTCTTTTTATAACATGCTTTGATATATATTTTGTTTTGTTTATTTCTCACACAAATTAATTACAAATTAATTGATTCGCATAGGGATTTTTTTCTTTGCAAGAATTTTTATTTTTCTTTGTAAACAAAATTTAAAAGATGGTGATTTGTCGAAAAATTTTACAAACAGATTGCAACTGAGAAGCAAAAAAAAAAAAAGCAACAAAGTGTTCACAGGTTACTTGCCTTTGAAGGCAGGGTTTTGAACCTGCTGCAAATCAACACACTGAAAAGAGGTGATTAAAAGAAAGGCGACAAATCACAATTGCACAATGACCCGCCGTCGCCAGTTTTACAAAGCGTTACACAGAGTGCATTCCAATCGGGTGTTGTTGTTGGGTCGGTAGCAGGACTGTCAGCTGCGACGGCAACCTCTTGGTTGGTGTCCTCTGATGTCTGAACGGGTGTGTCGTCAACATCCCTGGTCGACCATTCACTTAGCGGTGGAGTCAGATGGCAGATGCTGCAACCGGCAAGTGTTTCGCCGTTATTGATGCAGAAGGTCTGGCAAACCAAATTGCGTGCCTGCACGGAGCTAGACGATGTTGCGTTCGAACATTTGCAGATATTTCCACCTGGAAAAAATTAAAACGATATTAAAAATAAATTTAATTAAAATTGTCGCAAAGTCGGAGGAAATAAGAATCTTTTTCAACGCACTGGCAATGTCTTAATGAATTTTATAATTTTGTTATATATTTTGATTTTTTTATTTGTTTAAGTTTAAGGTTGCCAAATATCTCCTTTCCGCCTTTTTGTCTTTTTAATTTTCCTATGTACAAAGCGCTGCAGAGCTCGTATCGGGCGATACTATATATCATTTGGTCTTGATATAACCTATAAAACGACGCTACGCATGATTAGTTTCAATATTGCGTTCAACAGTCATAGACTTGTAAACATGGAGTTCACTAACGCCGAAATTCGCGCTATTTTAAAGTTCTTCTTCGTTAAATGCAAATCCGCTAGAGAAACGTTCCGTGAGATTAATGGTGTTTTGGGGGATGGTACTCTATCACTTCGAACCGCGGAGGAATGGTTTCGACGATTCAGAGCCGGTGGAAACGACACCATGGATAAGCCAGCCGGCGGAAGACCTGTGACGACGAATACCGATCGAATCATGGAAATCAGCGAGTTTGACCGGCTTGTGGCATCTCGTGACATCGCCCAGGAGATGGGAGTTAGTCACCAAAGCATTTTAAACCATCTGCAGAAGGCTGGATACAAGAAAAAGCTTGATGTTTGGGTGCCGCATGATTTGACGCAATAAAACCTTCTGGACAGAATCAACGCCTGCGATATGCTGCTGAAATGGAACGAATTCGACCCATTTTTGAAGCGGATGGTGACTGGCGACGAAAAATGGATCACATACGACAATATCAAGCGAAAACGTTGGTAGTTGAAGTCCGGTGAATCGTTACACACTGTGGCCAAGCCGGAATTGACGGCCAGGAAGGTTTTGCTGTGTGTTTGGTGGGATTGGAAGGGAATCATCGACTATGAGCTGCTCCGATATGGTCAGACGCTTAATTCTACCTTCTACTGCGAACAACTGGAACACTTGAAGCAGGAGATCGACCAGAAGCGTCTAGAATTGGCCAACAGGAAGGATGTAGTGTGTGCAGGCTAGGTCCTGGTTCCTCTACGAACTTTCGCGCCAACAATTATTATAAGGGTGTAGTGACCACACACTTCGTTGATGACTCGTCAGAAGCTACGGGAGCTCGGATGGGAGGGTTTGTCGTATCCACCATATTGTCCGGATACAGCGCCAAGTGATTGCCACCTGTTCCTGTCCATGGCGAACGCCACCAATGGTGTGAAGTTGAACTCAAGACAGGCTTGTGAAAAGTAACTGTCCGAGTTCTTCGCAAATAAGGAGGGAGGCGTCTATGAGGGGGGTATTATGAAGCTGCCGTCTAAATGGAAACAACGAAAAAAACGGCGCATATTTGAACTAAATCCAATCACTGTAACACTTTTTATGAAGCATTGAATGAAGAGCAAAAAAGCGGAATGCAGATATTTGACAACCTTATATTTTTACAAAAAAAATAAGAAAGTGAGTAAATCTGCTGAAATGTATGCAGAAGTCTTGAATCATTAAGTTTAAGGACTTTTGACGAGCATATTAAAATATGACGCTATGTTTGAGTATTGACAAGTAAAATATTTCTAGGAATATGTAAAATTGTTGCATTGCTCGAAAAATCATTTGTGTGTAAAAATTAACAAAATTGAAGATAACACGGTTAGTCTTGCATCACGTGTGAATGCAAAAAATGCCTTATAAAATTCTGACATGAATAACCCCAAACGTTACGCTTTTGCAGGAAAAGTGACTGAATCCTACATCTTCTTGTGGCTTTGCAGTCTTGGGGGATGGACATCTACATTTTTGTTCTATTTCAGAGAACCGATATACAGAGCTGTTTAAAATAATAGGGAAAGAGTAAAATAGAATATTTTTCAAAGATTATATAAAATATTTGAAATCTAACTTAACAGAGTGGTTAAACGCATACGGTGGGAGAAGCTGCAAGACAGTGAGGTTCGGCAACATTTTGCACGGCACATTTCTGAAGGGTTTCAACGAATTCCAACTGTTCTATCGCGGGTGGAGGAAAAGCTGTTCTCAACCGCTGTCATTACCGCTGCACGCGAAGTTTGTGGAATGAAGCGGCTTGGTGTGGCGGCTGGTGGTGAGAAACGAACTGCGTGGCTTAAAACGCCCGGAGTTCAAGAAGCCATCAGAGAGAAAAAGAACACCTACAGAGATTGGATTCTCCTGGGAGACTGCTTCTCGCGACCGGTACACGGAGGCGCGAAGAATTTGCAAACTGGCTGTGAGAGCAGCAAAAGTGCAGGCTTGGAAGGAGTTCGGCGATAAACTGGAAAGCGACAATAGGTCTGCGCAAAAGGTGTTTTGGCATTGACTCAGAGGAAGGAAGTTCAACATCATCAAAGGAGTTAAATCCAAATATGGTGTGCTTCTCTCCAATGAGGTAAACATTTTGCCCAGGTGGAGCGAGCACTTTTCTGAGCTTCTCAATCCCGAACAGGGCACTGAAGGTGACAGACCTGTTGTCCTGAACGGGGCGGAAAATTAGCCAACAGTGGAGGAAGTCACTTTGGCGATTGAATCGCTAAAGGTTGGCAAGTCCGCTGGTGTTGATGACATCCGGCCAGAAATGCTCAAGGCAATGGGTAAAGGGGGAGTCCTGTGGCCTACTCGTGTCATTAAGGTGGCCTGGGAACGTGGCGAGACACCTGGCGACTTGGCAGACTGGGGTGATTGTTCCTCTTTTTAAAAATGGGGACAAGAGAGTGTGTTCAAACTACAGGGGCTTATCTCTCTTAAATCTCCCAGGTAAAGTCTACGCTAAGGTGTTGGAAGTCCGTTCTAGAACTGTGGTCGAGTCTAGGTTGGGGGATGAACAATGCGGCTTTCATCCCGGCAGAAGTACAACCGACTCGAGAAGGCTTGGGAGTATGGCAAACCGATCTACAGTTGTTTTGTAGACTTGGAAAAGGCATACGACCGAGTTCCTCGAGGCAAGCTCTGGAGTGTCCTGCAGGAGTATGGGATTGATGGTCCTCTATTGGGTGTTATTCAGTCTCTATACACAAACTGGTAGCAGTGTCCGGGTAAACGATAGTAAATCAACACCTTTCACCGTGGACATTGGGCTTCTCCAAGGGTGTGTCTTGTCACCTCTCCTCTTCATAATTTATATGGATTGGATGTTACAGCGCAGCAGAGGTGAGGAATGTTTCTCTTTGGGAGATTTGGGGGTGAGTCATCTCCTTTTTGCAGATGACTTAGTCATTCTCTATTCCTCACAGATGGAACTCCAGCACGCGCTCGATAGGTTTGTGGCCGTATGTGCTGAAGCAGGGATGAAGGTAAATGTGGACAAATCGGAAGTTAGGGTAATTTCCAGAACCCCTGTTCAATGCACTCTGCATGTGAGTGGAGTCTCACTGAAACAGGTGGAGCAGTTTTAGTATCTTGGGGTCCTTTTGACGAGTGATGGGAGGAGCAACACTGAGCTTTCTTGTAGGATTGGCCAAGCTGGATCAATTTTTTAAGCAGCTCGGACGATCTGTAATGAGGAAGGCCGAACTTGGTGTCAGAGCCAAGCTATCGGGTTTTTTACTCCCTGTTTGTTCCAACCCTCACCTATGGTCATGAAATATGGGTTATGACCGAAAAAATAAGATCGCGAATACAAGCGGCCGAGATGAGATTTCTCCGTGCTATTGCTGGAACAACTCGACGGGATAGGGTGAGAAACACGGTAGTACGGGGGGAACTCAATGTTGGCCAGCTACTTCTCCGAACGGAAAGAGCTATACCTTCTTCGATGGTTTGGTCACGTAACGCGAATTTCGCCTTCATCTCGACTCCCGAGACGTGCCTTAGATGCAGTTCCATCAGGTAGACGGCAGCTTGGCAGACCCAGGAAGAGATGGCTGGATCATGTCCATGAACTTACCTGGGGACGCTTGGGCATATCTCCTGATGACTTAGAGTCGATGGCGGAGGACCGAACGGCCTGGTGATTTATTGTGCGTGCGTTGCCCCTGCGACCCCAATAGTGGAACATGCGGCCATTGAAAATGAAAAATGAAACCTAACAGGTAACTAACATTTTTTGTTTATTTTGGCACAAAATGTTTTCCTTAAGATTTTTATATTTCATATTCATATTTAATTTTATTAGTATGTGATTGAAGTTACTTCCAAATACACTGTTCAAAATAAGAGAGAAACTCAGAGTAAACATTCGTATCACAAAAATGTAATAAAACGAAAGTAACGCTTTTATATAATTACACTTCTATTTCACATAGAGATTACATTTGTGAAGATTAGTGTCCCGAATGACCGACCTTGTTCTTTAGCACAGCACTTATTTGACCTGGTATAGCCTCCATAAGTTTCTGATACTTAATAAAAGGAATGGCCTTTCAATGTTTCTCAATTCCCGTCCAGAGGTGAGTGTTATTATGGAAGGCCTGTGTAGTCAAAGATTTTTTCAGTTCCACCCACAAATTCTCGATAGGAGAGAGAGATCTGGGGACTGAGATGGTCACTGTATTACCGACACCAAGCACTCACTAATTTAGATGAGTGTTTGGGATCGCTGTCATTTTGGAATGGCATTTTGTTCTCAGCGTATGGTAGTATCACATCATTTAAGATATCGCGATAAACTTCTTTAGTCATGATGTCTTTTATTTAAAATATAGGTCCAACACCGAACCAAGAAAAACAACCGCATACCATAACGCATGCTTTACGGTGTTTTTTTTGTGAATCGGCTGTGGAACTCTTTTCCCTGAGTTCGCTGCAGGTTTCTACAACTGTCAGAACCAAAAAAAAATATGTTGGTTTCATCACTCCAGAGAACGTTACGAAATATCTCTCTGGAATGGTTTCTGAAACTAAAGCGAAGGCTTTTCTTGCTTTTACATTCCCTTTACTGAGAAATGGAGCTTTACGAGCGATTGTTTCTGGTAGTTGATTTTTCATCAATCTTCGCCGGTTCGTTTGGGCACTGACTATGTTGTTAATTTCTGCTTTCTTTACTTTGCTTTCTTTTACTCAGCAATGGAGCATTGGGGGCGATCCTTTCTGGTAGTTGATAAAACTGGATCCTTTTTGGCTAGTAACACTATACGGGAGTCATGAGTTGAAGTCTTTTTTCTTGGTCTACCTCGTGTTTCTTTTGCTGGGCTCTGGAAAGTGCATTGAAAACAAAATTTAACCGATCTCTTCCCAACTCGTTGGCAATAGAATTTAATGTATTTCCCTGTTGTCTGTGTTTCTTGATGGTACGGCTTTCTTCTTCAAAACAATGCCTGTTACGGCCCATTTTGTAATAAGTCTACAGAGGTATTCGTAAAACTAATTACAGTTCTTACATACAGAATACCCAACAAACACAAACAAATTCCTTTGAACTCTTTTTAGATAAAGATGTCAAAGAAAAAACAAAATTCTCAATTATTTTGAACACTCAAGAAACCACTTTTTCCGTATTTTGCACTACAGCACCACTTACATTATTGATTAGCTGTTTATTATGTGCATTCATAGTAAAGACAATGTAGCTATGCAAATAACCGCACCGCAAACGAAGGCTGCTTTTATATTTCGGTATTGGGCAATCCTAGTGTTCTAATCTGGCAACTGGCAGCTCTATCGTAAAGTTTGACATTTTTGAGGTTTTACGTACTCAGAAGGTTTTGACATACGAGCGTTATTTGTGTTCTTTACAGTTACTTAAAAAATTCATCTCGCCCAAAAAATGGAATTAAATCTAGAAAATGTTCGTGCGATTATTTTTTACAACTTTGAACGTGGATTAACTCAACAACAGTGCATCGATGAACTTAATTCAATTTTTGGCGACGAAGCTCCATCAAGGACCAGTGTTTATCGATTTTATGGTGAATTCAACCGAGGTCGTAGTTCACTCCAAGACGAATTTCGTGAAGGTCGTCCCAAATCAGTTGTTGTTTCGGAAATCATTGATTCAGTGTACCAACTGATATTGCAAGATCGTCATGTGACCTGTCGTGAGATTGAGACAACCTTAGGCATTAGTGGGACCAGTATACAATCAATATTGCATGAACATTTGACCGTCAAAAAAATTTGTTCGAGTTGGATCCCACACAATTTGTCAATCGCTCGTTTCGATTGGTCGAAAGAAATGCTCCAAAAATACGATCGCGGTGCTTCGAAACACGGCTATGACATTGTGACAGGTAGTGGATAGTGGATTTACGCGTATGAGCCCGAAAGTAAACAGCAGTCGACTGTATGGGTCTTTCAAAATGAGCCAAATCCAACAAAAGTTGCTCGCGCACGAAGCACTCACAAGCAAATAATTATGATAATTGTTGGCGCTGCAGTCCAAAGGGGGACCAGGGCCTAGCTTGCTCATCAACTACTCGTGTTGTGCGCGAGTAGAAGAGACCTACTGTTTTTTGTCGACTCCGAACGGCGTAATTTGAGATGCTTTCTTAGACAGTTATTACTCTTTGAGTGTTGTCAGCAGCTCAAAAAAGGTGGTGCGGTGAAAAATTCGAGTTGTTTAGCTGGGAATCGCGAGCGTCGCACTCTACCCACTACGACATGGCGGCCACGGCCAAGTTAGCCATAGACACGCCATATAACCTTATTGATGTGATTGATACCTGAAGAATTTCTTCAATAACATGTCTCAAACGTATCACAAACCCTACAGCTACAATCTTTAAGGTGTTTGGCAAAATTCAAGCTGAAACTATTCGGGGATATCGAGTTTAAGAAAATGTTTGTGTCTTTAGTCTGGTTAAGACTGTCTTTGCTTTCGACGCTTTTGAAACCATTCTCTGCATGATTTATCAATTGGAGCAAATTCTCTTAAAACTTCTACAAGCAGTTGCACTTTTCTTCCAATTCAAAAGGAATATCAAAACTGCTGGCAAATGCAGTTTATTTAAGAAGAAGCAAAGAACAATGTTGTTGCCTAAAGCAGACCATCGATGCACACTAATCATGCACTGACAAATGTCACATATTTCCAATGAAGTGGGTTATCGTTTCCAAGGACGGCCGAAACTTACTGGTGGCGTCATCTTTTAAAAACGATGCGAATTAATTTGTACTCACAAAATTTTCCCCCTCTGGAAAACTGAATTATTTTTATCTATGACAAGATATTTTTGAACTGTCCTTCTGCCTGTCTTTCCATTCGCTAATTAAAATTGTGTTGAGAGGTTCAAAAATTGATCTTATAATATTTTTTACAACTGAAGCCAAATGCTGCGAGCAGATTATCCAATTTTTTAGGTGTTTACAAATGGTAAAAGAAAAATTTATTTATGAAGACAATGCAGGCTACGGCATTGAAGCTATCTTCTCCAAAAATTTGTTTATACATACCCAGTTTCAATGTGCAAAGATCTTTACAAATCACATCTCGATTGGCACTGAGAAGAATTTCTGCGTTCGAATTTTGGACACTCCCCGGCACCGTCACAGATGCACAATAGGGGGCACATGGTTCGCCCCCTAGGGCAGCCCTGAAAATAAGAGAAATAAAACAGTCCTTTAAATATGTTACGAAAAGAAATTCAAAATACAAAACCCATTTTAAAACACTTAACCCTTTTCAAGTCAGCAAATGATTTCAGAGGAAGATCTCTGAAGCACGAATGTGCAATAAATATCCGTGAGAAATGACTGCAGTTTAGACTTAAATCGTCTCCGGTATTTATGGGCATTGAAAAAAGACTACAGCATAGATAAACTATTGCTAAGTTTTTGAGTCAGGTCCTTATGAGGGGCATTAGGGAATTTTATACTGATATCAGTTTCTTCTTTCCGAGCGTTATGCCACGGCAGCGAATAATGTGGAAAACGTTCATCCCCGCAGTACCTTGCAGTTGCAAATATGAGCAACACGAAATTACCTCGATATTGCATGTAATGTGCAATATCAGTGAATTTGCGCATCCGGTCTGGAGAGTGTCCTGTATCCTTGTCGAACATAAATTTCGATAAATCCATAGCTGCAAGGACACCTCCACGTAAAAATCTTCATACTCAAGCATTTTCTTTTCTCTGCTGCTTTTTTTACATTTGAAATAGATGTGCGCACATGTGACATGTCCCAAGGCAGGAAGTACATAAATTTTATTCGAATTCCTGCAGCAGGAGTCTACTTGTATTTTTTTTTTGTACATAGTCTCCACATCGCTATTGGCATGCTTGGCTTCTTGAAGTTACTTATGAAAGATTCACTACCACTGCAGGGCATTAAAAAGTAGGCCCTTTTTATAAGAGAAATGTTTGAGGTGGTGATGCTGGGGTGTTATCGGGACACCCGGAGTCGGAGTGTGCGTTTTACACTCACAAATTGTGGAAATTTCGTTTAAAGTAATGTTATATGTACTTGTATAAGTATACTCAACTTTTTGAAAATTAAGTTGTCCCCATGTTACGCTCGAGGGTCTTTATTTTGTCGTGAATTCCTTTGCTTCCACAAAGATCCGAAAGCAACAAATTCAGGTGTACATAATATAAGTTGTCAAATATCTCCTCCGCTTTTTTGGTCTTGATTCAATGCTTTATAAAAAGTATTACAGTGATCGGATTTAGTTCAAATATGCGCCGTTTTGTTCGGTAATCTGTTTTCATCTAGACGGCAACTTCATAATACGCCCTCGTAGAAGCCTCTCTCCTTATTTGCGAAGAACTCGCACAGCCACTTTTCACAATCCTCTTTTGAGTTAAACTACACATCACCAAGAGCGTTCGCCATGGACAAAAAAAAAAAATGCCAATCACTTGGCGCTATATCCGGTCTATATGGCGGATGCGATAAAGCCTCGCATGCGAGCTCCCGTAGATTCTGACGAGTCATTAACGAAGTGTGTGTTCTTGCGTTGTCCTGGTGGAACACATATTTAACAAGTGAAAGACTAAAATTGTCACCCTTTTTAACAAAACAACATAATTGTGAACTTTGAACGTTGGTCGGTTACTTAATTCACTGATTTAAAAAGTGTTTAAGGGATAAAAACCATTATTCGACCAACCATGAGCTATGGGGTAGTGGCGCAGACAAAGGGAACCAGTCTAGAAAAGAAGAGGAATACTCGTATGAAGTGAGCGTCAGGATAGAAATGTCTCGATAGGGGACATTTGTTGTGAACGAGCCCTTATTTTTTTTTTTGTTTGTTTGCTACAACATCTGTGAAAAATATTTAGTATACATCAAGTCATTGAACAGACAACATCATATTTTTTCATCGTGCTAAAAATGTCGAATTTTGTACCAGAAAGTGATGATTTGCGGAAAGCATTAATTTTTTGTTTTCATTTGAAGAAAAGTGCTGCAGAGTCGCATCGAATGCTTGTCGAGGCATATGGTGATCATGCTTTATCAGAAGCAACATGTAAAAGATGGTTTCAAAGGTTCAGAAATAAGGATTTTGATGTGAGAAATGAAGAACGTGGAAGACCACCAAAAAAGTTTGAAGACGCCGAATTGCAAACGATACTGGATGGAGATGACACTTTGAGTCAAAAGCAAATGGCAGCAATGTTAAATGTTGCACAACAAACAATTTCTAACCGTTTAAAAGCTATGGGAAAGATCCATAAGTGCGGAAAATGGGTGCCACATGAATTGAATGAAAGACAGATGGGAAACTGAAAAAACACTTGTGAAATTTTGCTTCAAAGACACGAAAGAAAATCGGTTTTGCATCGGATTGTTACTGGCGATGAAAAATGGATTTATTTTAAGAATCCTTAACGGAGAAAATCATAGGGGTTAATCTGGGACAACCATCAACATCGACTGCAAAACCCTATCGATTCGGCAAGAAGACAATGCTGTGTATTTGGTGGGATCAGAAAGGTGTGTGCCACGAGCTTCTAAAACCTTGTGAAACCGTTAATACTGATCGCTACCGACAACAAACGATCAACCATGCATTGAACGAGAAACGACCAGAATGGGCCAGGAGACACGGCAAGGTAATTTTGCTCCATGACAATGCACCTGCACACAAAGCAAAACCGGTTCAGGATACACTCAAAACACTTGGCTGGGAGCAGCTACCCCACCCGCCGTATTCACCAGTTTTGGCTCCTTCCGACTACCATTTGTTTTAATCGATGGAACACGCATTGGCTAAGCAGCACTTCAATTCGAGGAGGTCCAAAATTGGGTGTCTGATTGGTTTGCTTTAAAAGACGAACAATTTTATTGGCGTGGTATTCACAAATTGCCATAAAGGTGGTCAAAATGTGTAAGATACAATGGCCAATACTTTGAATAAAATGTTTTTACTTTCCCATCAATAATTAGTGTTTTATTTAAAAAAAAACGCTTCATACCGGTATACCTGGTACTCATTCACATAAGCATGTCTTTAAGAACAAGTGCTACAGAGGTGCTACAGTAGCTTCTCTGCACCTGATGGCGTTGGCTGACAAATCGAACCGTGATGTCCAAAGTGAAAATAGTAAATGGGGACATCGTAACATCAAGACAGTTTAATGCATTTGTTGAAAAATTTCCATTACTGACTCTTCCAAAAGATGGACTTATCCAAAAATGTTGATTCCAGAAAAAGTTCGCCTGTAAACTCTGCATTAAAGGAGAGAGGAGTAAGGAATCCCTCATCCACAGGCTACATTGACAGTGCGATGAAATGGTGCACGAATGTGTCGAGAAAAGATGAAGGAACTGGGATCGGAGTATTTGGACCAATAGTGAAATGCTACGTTAACGGCAAAAATCCCGCTGTTAGGCAGCAAATGGCAAAAATCCCGCTGTTAGGCAAAATGTGCTACTAAATGTGGACGATGATAGACATGAGTTCCGTCCCCCCGACTTAGACGAGGTGAAGATAGCAATATCGAAGCTGAAATCGAACAAAGCTGCTGGAATGGACAGACTGTCCGTAGAACTATTTAAAGCAGCTGGAGGTGAACTGGTTGGGCGCATGCACTAACTCATCCGTAAGATATTGTAGGAGGAAAGAATGAGTGATCTCAGTGTCATTTGCCCGGTTTACAAGAAAGGAGACCCCTTTGACTCCGCCAACTACCGAGGGATTAGTCTCCTCAACATCGCTTACAAGATCCTCTCTGCGGTATTGAGTGAGCGTCTGAAACCGTTTGTCCACGACCTGATAGGTCCCTATCGGTGTGGTTTCATACCAGGGAAGTCCACAATAGACCGGATCTTCACATTACGGCAGATCCTGGAAAAGACTCAAGAAGAGCAAATCGATATTTATCACCTACCATATTCATCGACTTTGAGGCCGCATATGACAGTGTGCATAGAGACGAGCTATACAGTGCCATGTCTAGTTTCGGCATTACTAACAAACTAGTCAATTTGTGTAGCATGACGATAGAGAACTTGCTGCTCCGACAAGGTCGGTAACGAACTCACCGAGACCTTCAATGTCAAACAAGGCTTAAGACAAGGCGGCGCAGTGTTATGTGACTTTTTCAACATCGTGCTCGAGAAGATCGTGCGTAACCTACAAGTTGACACCAGAGGCACGATCTTCCAGAAGTCAGTTCAACTGTTAGCTTACGCTGATGACATTGACGTGATTGGACGAACACAGCGAACCGTCAATGAGGCGTTTGCTGGCATTGAAGCGGAAGTGGCTAAAATGGATCTGCCGGTTAATGAGGGCAAAACGAATACATGCTGTCATCAAGAAAGTACACACAACATAGACGTCTCGGACGGAACGTCACACTTGGCAGCAGAAACTTCAAGGAAGTCAAAACCTTCATCTACCTCGGCTCTGCGGCAAACCGTTTGTTCACAACCTGATAGGTCCCTATCAGTGTGGTTTCTGGTCTGGGAAGTCGA
Source organism: Eristalinus aeneus (assembly GCA_955652365.1). Lineage (NCBI taxonomy): Eukaryota > Metazoa > Arthropoda > Insecta > Diptera > Syrphidae > Eristalinus > Eristalinus aeneus. The sequence goes on along the minus strand of OY019134.1, from coordinate 38,934,393 downwards.
CGATAGACCAGAACTTCAGTTTACAGCAGATTCTGGAATAGACTCAAGAAGTACAAACCGACACTCACCACTTATTCGTCGATTTCAAGGCCGCATATGACAGTGTACATAGGGACGAGCTATACAGTCTAGGTTTGATATTCCTACCAAACTCGTCAGATTGTTTAGGATGCCGATGTAGAACTCTCGCTGCTCCGTCAAGGTCGGTAACGAACTCACCGAGACCTTCAATGTCAAAAAAGGTTTTAGACAAGGTGACGCACATCATCCTTCAGAAGATCGAGAAGATCGCTCCAGAAATCAGTTCAATTGCTAGTTTACGCTGATGACATTGACGTGATTGGACAAACTCAGCGAGCCGTCAATGAGCCGTTTGCTGGCATTGAAGCGGAAGCGGATAAAATCGGTCTGGTGATAAATGAGGACATGCTGTCGTAAAGGATGGACACATAACATCAACATCTCCTTCAGAGCGTCGCACTAGGCAGCAGAAACTTAGAGGTAGTCAAGGACTTCGTCTACCTTGGCTCCGTGGTAAATAGGGACAACAACATGAGTACCGAAATCAAACGCAGAATCACTCTTGCTGTTTCTTTGGGCTAAAGAGACAATTGAGTAATAAAGCCCATTTTTGAAGGACTGAGCTTTCTTTATTTAACAGCTTGATCATCCCAGTCCTGCTTTATGGCGTGGACGTTACTAAAAGCGGATGAGGAAGCCGTTAGCCTTTTCGTGAGAAAAGTCTTGCGTGCCGCTTTTGGTCCTGTTTGCGTTGATGAAGAAGATTCGACGACGATGTAGCGACATCCGTCTTCCGATACAACGCTTATGACGGCTAGTCCATGTAAAGCGTATGGACACCACTGCTTCCGAAAAGTCTTCGAATCAGAGTCAATGGGACAACGCAACAAAGGACGGCCTAGGCTAAGATGGCGCACACAAGTGGAGAAAGACCACAATAAACTTGGACTGTGCAATTGGAGGCAGTTAGCGAAAGATCGTGCTGGCTGAAGAGGCATGTTGGTTGAGGCCCAGGTTCTCCCCGGACTGTAGCGCGACAAGAAAAACAAGAAGTGGAAGAAGTGAAATCGTACCATATGGGCAGGAATACCATCAACCAACCGCGACTAATTGATAATGCAAGACAGGTGACGTGTGACAAGACACTTTGTCAAATTTAAGCTCGTTTTTAAATGGCTTCTTCTTGCGGCGTACAGTCCGGGGTGGACTTGGGCCTTGTAAACACCTGCAGAAGCTAAACGATTTAGGCTGGAATCATAAAGCAAAACTGTTCAAATGAGAATAGTTGACAATGAAAAGGTTTCTGGGAAGAAGATGGGAGTAAGGCTCTTCAACCATTTTGTGCTGCAGGATATCAGATTCTGTGGAGAAGTTGAACAAATCCCAACGCACATTAATTTTGAGGCAATTTCTTACAAACAACTGAATTGCCACGGTAAGTACCTTCTGACAGATAAAGACATGGAAGTGTTGTTCATTCTCAGGTTCTCCAAAGAAAACCGTCTAGAGAGAATTCTATTTGTCCTTCATTTTCAGGTTCTCCAAAGAAAATCGTCTTGAGAGAACTGGTAGAATAGATTTCCTTTGGAAGTGCATATGAAGAGACAGAAACTACTAAGTAGCTCTGAAAAGGAGTGAATATATATAAGGGCAGCAGGTTTGGTGGTCGCCGTACACTATTTTTATTCATCAAAAAGCAGCAGAAAGGAATAAAAATATACCAATATGATTATTCGCGGCCGCAGTGGCATAGTGTGTAGTGTGCGACGCTCGATTCCCGGCTAGACACCTTAAATTTTTTACGGCACCACCTCTTTCGAGCTGCTGACAACACTCAAAGATTAGTAATTGTCTAAGAAAGCTTCTCAAACCTCGCCGTTCGGAGTCTGCAATAAACTGCAGGCACTTCTACTCGTGAGAGAACAGTAGCGTGCATAACAGGAGTAGTTGCTCATCAACTAGGCCTGGTCCCCTGTGGAATGTCGCGTCATATAATTACTATTATTAATATGTTTATTTATATTAGCTAGAGAAATGCTTTTTGGCTTTGATTTCTGAATTGTAAATGAGTGCTCAACAAAGCTTTCACTTTCACGGCTTTCGTTCGTAATACTTAAATTAAATTAAAAAGAAACTTACTAAATTTAAAGACCAATTTTTTTAAAGCAACGGGAATCCCTCTGATAGGTATATTCATGTAAATGCAGAAACAATTAAATAAACAAAGGATCAAAATACTTTTAAGACTGTATGCCCAGATTATATGAGACGATTCTCCATTTTTTAATCTGACTCCCTTACGAGGGCTTTCAATATATCGGGGTGAAACTGTGGTTATAAATAAAAATTAACTTATTCATCAAGTAATACCATTATTTTAGTGCACTCATGTTAACTTTCATATAAATGTGATTATTAATTCGCGTTTTATCTCTAATTAAACAAAATCATAATGGCAACTGAGACGTTGATGATGAAAATTGAGCATCGCGCTGTAATTAAATTTCTCACTGAGTAAACTATTCATGAAGAGATGGTGGCTGTGGACCAGGGTTCCGCACCCTCATTATCAACTGTGCAAAAGTGGTCAAGTGAGTTCAAAAGACGCAGAGAGAGCATAGAAGGCGACCCCCCCCCCGGCTACTGCTTGTACGGGAGAAAGCATCAAAGAAGTCGAAAAACTTGTTCTTGAGAATGTCCGTATAAAGGTAAAAATGGTGGCAGAGATCACCAAGCTTTCACCATTCACACCATTCTTCATGACCATCTTAACCTTTCAAAGGTCAGTACAAGGTGGGTGCCACGAATGCTCACAGCGCCCCAGAAAAAAGTGAGAATCGCATGCTGTAGAGAGCTTTTGGAGATGTGTAGTGAGAACGCGGACGGTGTTATGGATCGAGTTGTTACTGGGGACGAAACATGGATTCACAACTATGACCCTGAAAGCAAACAAGAGTCCTTTTGGAGATGTGTAGTGAGAACGCGGACGGTGTTATGGATCGAATTGTTACTGGGGGCGAAACATTCGCCTGAAACATGACCTTGGAAGCAAACAAGAGTCCATGCAGTGGCATACAAATGGAACAGACCCCCAAGAAGTTCAAAGTCACTCCGTCTGCAGGGAAGCTCATGGCCATAGTTTTTGGGACTCAAAAGGAATCTTGCTCAATGAGTACAAGAAAAAGGTGAAACCATCAACGCCACATTCTACGCTTCCACTTAGCATAATTTGCGGGGGAAATTAAAAAGAAAAGAAGTGGCCGCCGTGGCGTAGTGGGTAAAGTGCAACGCTCACACGCCGGAGGGTCTATATTCGATTCCCGGCTGAACACCTCGAATTTTTCACGCCACCACCTCGTTCAAGCTGCTAACAACACTCAAAGAGTAATAACTGTCTAAGAAAGCTTCTCAAAACTTCACCGTTCGGAGTCGTCAAAAAACTGTAGGTCCTGTCTACTCGTGAGGGAGCAGTAGCGGGCTCAAAACGAGTAGTTGAGAGCAAGCTAGGTCCTGGTACTCTTGTGGACTGTCGCGCCAACAATTATTATTAAATTAAAAAGAAAAGACGGGGTAAACTCGTAGCGGGTGTGTTGCTTCTTCATGACAACGCTCCCGTTTACACGGGGCGAGTTTGCAGGGCTGCTGCGCGTGATTGTGGTTTCGAAGAAATCCAACAGAAATTACAGGGTGCAGCGGGTGTGTTGCTTCTTCATGACTACGCTCCTGTTCACACGCCGCGAGTTTCCAAGGCTCTTGCGCAAATTTGTAGCTTCGAAGAAATTCAACACCCACCCTATAGTCTAGACCTTGCCCCTAATGACTATTTCCTATTTGCGGATTTGAAAAAATTTCTTCGTGAAAAATAATTTTCGGATGATGAGGAACTCAAGTTGACAATAAATGGGTATTTTGCAGAGAAAGAGGAAATCTATTTTTTTGAGGGTTTAAATAAGCTTATCTCAAGATGTAACAAATGCATTGATGTTAGGGGAGATTATATTGAAAAACAAAAACAATTTGAATTGAATTCGCATTTTCCTTCATATAGATACTGAGAACATATTGAACGCCCCTCGTAATTAGAGCCATTATGCACTGGGAGATAATTTTGTCAGAAAATAATTCGGACTCAAAATAAGTCTTTTTCCTCTACCCACTGGAAATTGTCTCCAATGTAATTACAAGCATTTCAACATTTTACATATATTTCTGGTAATTTTTATCTTGCGTTTTGCCATAGCTAAGGTAGCTCGGATGGGAGGTCTTATCGCATCCACCATAGAGCCCGGACATGGCGCCAATTGATTACCACCCGTTCCTGTCCACGGCGAATGCCCTTGGTGGTGTGAAGTTGAACTCAAAAGAGGCTTGTGAAAAGTGGCTGTCCGAGTTCTTCGCAAATAAGAAGGGGCGGCTTCTACGAGGGGAGATTCACCGTCTAGGTGGAAACAGATTATCGAGCAAATCGGCGCATATTTCAACTAAATCCGGTCACTGTAACACTTTTTATGAAGCATTGAATGAAGAGCAAAACAGGGGAAGGGATATATTTGACAACCTTGTATTTCAATTCAGTATTCGCTGTGATAAGAATTTTACCATTGAGATAAAGGCTAGTTCTATTGTTTGTCGGATTTGTCTTTCATAAACAGCATTTTCGCGAAGTTTTGATTTCCTTTTTTAACTGGAAGCAAAAGGCATCTGAAGCCTATTGAAACGTTGTAGAAGATTAAACCAATAAATCATTCAGAGAGTGATCTCAACGCTTCAAAAGAGGACCAGCGCAAATAGTTTGAAGATGAGGAATTCGGGTCTTAACTGAATCGAGATTTGTGTCAAACGCAAAAAGAACTCACAGATTCGTTGGGTGTGAGTTAGCAAACAACAAACGGGGGATATCGAAAAGCATTTTTTTGCCTAAAACCTGCTTCTGATGTCTTTCTAGAACCAAGTTTGATGGAATTTTTACAATCGTTTTTGTTTTGATCGATGAATCCAATCGAAAAAAATATTATGCAAAGGATGGTAAACGGAATAGGTTCATAGTCTGCATCAACGCCAAACAGCGCAAAAAAAGGATCGAATGAAGTTCCCCATGAATATAATTATAATTAATAATTATTTTTTATATTTAATTAGTAAATATAGTTCACGGATATGTTACGGTGTTTTTAAAATTTTTGACAAGCTTAGTAAAATATAAATGAACTCATTGGAATTATTGAAGTTATTGTATTGACATTATGTATTAAAAACGATTTGTTTTTTATTTTCTTAATAAAAAATATGTCTAGGAATGAATAAATGTTCTAATATAAAATAAATGCTGTTGTTGGAAAACATATGAAACTAAATTAATCTTGGAGAGCCTGCAAAGGCCAGATAATGATTTAACAAACAAAAAGTCCTTTAATCTAGCTTTAAACATTTTTGTCTAGAATTTAAGTGTTCCTTTATAAATTAGTAAAATGCAAAATAAATCTTTGCTGTAACATTTTTAAGTAGGAAGTTAGTGGCAAAATATTCATTGGGAGTTCTTAAACAAGATTTTAACCTATGTGGTTAATAGTCCTTGGAAAGTGAATAATACAAGTTAAATATGAATTTTGTGTTTACTTGCAACTCAATACAGTGACTTACTGCCTTAAACAAAGGAATTTTTCAGTACTGTCGTTATGACAGTTTTGGCAGAATGCAAGCCAGCTCATCAACTACTCGTGTTGTGTGCGACTGTTCTCTCATGAGTAGAAGGGACCTACAGTTTTTTTTGCCGACTCCGAACGGAAAAATTTGAGAAGCTATTTCTGAGACAGTTATTACTCTCTGAGTGTTGTCAGCAGCTCGAAAGAGGTGGTGCCGTGAAAAATTCGTGTTGAGTTGGGAATCGAATCTAGATCCTTCGGCGTGTGAGTGTCGCACTCTACCCACTAGGCCACGGCGGCCACAATTTGGCTATAGAAAACTTTATATTTTTTATTTTTTCAATTCATTTTTCTCATTGCGATACAATATTTTTGGATAACCTAACTAACTGTATCAATAAACTTTAGCATTATAGTAAGAATAAGTAGTGGCAATGGTATTTAAAGGAAACTAGAGGTAGATGTCGCTTCATAAAATGAGTTCAATTCAGATATAGTGGGGTTCTGGGGTTATAATATAATTTCAATTTTTCTGGTAGCATATAAAAAGTTTCCAATAGAGACTTAACAACTTTTTTGAATAATTTTTCTTATAATTTGCAGACGTTGCTCGTCCTTGTAATTTATTATGCCACAGATATGCAGTTTCCAATAAAAATATTGCAACAGCTTGATGATCATGGAAAGAGTGCGTTAACAAATAAAATTCATACGAAGGTTGCATTTTATACATTTTATATTTCGGGATTGGGGAACCCTAGTGTTGCAATCTGGTAACTGCCAGCTCTATCGTAAAGTTTGACAGTTTTGAGGTTATACGTACTCAGAACATTTTGACATACGAGCACTATTTGCGTTGTTTACAGTAACTTAAAAGATTCATCTCGCCCAAAAAATGGAATTAAATCTAGAAAATGTTCGTGCGATTACTTTTTTCAAATTTCAACGTTTATTAACTCAACAACAGTGCATCGATGAACATAATTAAATTTTTGGCGATGAAGCTCCATTTAGGACCAGTGTTTATCGATGGTATGGTGAATTCAACCGAGGTCGTAGTTCACTCCAAGATGAATTTCGTGAAGGTCGTCCAAAATCAGTTGTTGTTCCGGAAACCACTGACGCTGTGCGCCAACTGATATTGCAAGATCGTCATGTGACTTATCGTGAGATTGAGACAACCTTAGGCATTAGTGGGACCAGCATACATTCAATATTGCATGAACATTTGACCGTCAAAAAAAATTTGTTCGCGTTGGTTTCCACACAATTTATCAATCGCTCAAAAAAAGGCTCGTGTTGATTGGCCAAAAGAAATTCTCCAAAAATACGATCGCGGTGCTTCGAAACAAGCCTATGGCACCGTGACAGGTGGTGAATGGTGGATTTACGCGTATGAGCCCGAAAGTAAACAGCACTTGACTGTATGGACGTTTCAAATTGAGCCAAATCCAGTAAAGGCTGCTCGCGCACGAAGCACTTGCAAGCAACCAATAATACTAATTGTTGGCGCTACAGTCCAAAGCTTGCTCATCAACTACTCGTGTTGTGCGCGCTACTGTTCTCTTACGAGTAGAAGGGCCCCCTTCAGTTATTTTTCGACTCCCAACAGCGAAGTTGGAGAAGCTTTCTTAGTCAATTATTACTCTTTGAGTGCTGTCAGCAGCTCGTAAGAGGTGGTGCCGCGAAAAATTCGAAAAATTTGTGTTGAGCTGGGAGCAGCAAATGGTCGCCTGTGTTTTCGGAAAAACTGGACATGTCGCAACTGTATCACTAGAACAACGCAGAATAGACAATTCTGAGTGGTACACAACCATTTGTTTGCCAGTTGCCTTCCACGAAATCAGGAAAACCAACCGCCAAAGACGGATCACTCTTCACCACACCAATGCGAGCTCTCACACATCGGCTCAAACATCTGCATTTTTGAACACTCAAAACATCGACTTGGTGAGTCATCCGCCGTATAGTCCTGATTTGCCACCGAATGACTTTTTTGTATTCCCGTACGTAAAAATTAAAATGAGAGGTCAACGTTTTTCGACACCTTCAGGCTTCTTCAGAAGCGCAAAAAAATCTTCTGGACCGAATTAACGCCTGCGATATGCTGCTGACACGGAACGAAATCGACCCATTTTTTAAGCGGATGGTGACTGCCGACGAAAAATGGATCACATACGACAATATCAAGCGAAAACGGTCATGGTTGAAGGCCGGAGAATCGTCTCAAACAGTGGCCAAACCAGTTGACGGCCAGGAAGGTTTTGCTGTGTGTTTAGTGAGATTGTAAGGGAATTATTCACTATAAGGTGCTACCATATGGTCTGACGCTTGATTCTACCATCTACTGGACCGCTTAAAGTTGTTCTTCCGGAAACCATTGATGCTGTGCGCCAACTGATATTGCAATATCGTCATGTGACCTATCGCGTTATTGAGACAACCTTAGGCATTAGTGGGACCAGCATACATTCAATATTGCATGAACATTTGACTATCAAAAAAATTTGTTTGCGTTGGATCCCACACAATTTGTCAATCGCTCAAAATAAGGCTCGTGTCGAAAGAAATGCTCCAAAGTTACGATCGCGGTGCTTTGAAACGCGTCTATGATATCGTGACAGGTGATGAATCGTGGATTTACGCGTATGAGCTCGAATGTAAACAGCAGTCGACCGTATGAATGTTTCAAATTGAGCTAAATCCAACAAATGTTGCTCGGGCACGAAGCACTTTCAAGCAAATGGTCACCTGTTTTCTCGGAAAAAGTGGACATGTCGCAGGAAAACCAACCGCCGAAGACGGATCACTCTTCACCACACCAATGCGAGCTCTCACACATCGGCACAAACAACTGCATTTTTGTGTACTCAAAACATCGATTTGATGAGTCATCCGCCGTATAGTCCTGACTTGGCACCGAATGACTTCTGTTTATTCCCTTACGTAAAAAATAAAATGAGGGGTCAACGTTTTTCGACACCTTCAGGCTTCTTCAGAAGCGGTTGATGCGTTCAGAATGCATGTTTTGGAGATACCTGAATCAGAGTGGCAAAAGTGCTTCGACAATTGGTTCAAACGCAAAAGTATGTATATCTTAATGGGGAATATTTTGAAAAACAATAAAGCTATTTTGAATGATTAATATTTGTTTTTGGTCTCTAATCCCGAAATATAAAAGGCGAGCGTCGTATTTTAAGAAAATCTCTCTACTTTGGGACAACTTACAGGAATATGACTATCTGCTTTAATGAGAGAAACAAGCCTGACTTACAGAAATGATACATTTATCTTTTGAAATGCAGTTTTATTTTCTTGTTTTCTTTGATATTTTGGCAAATTTGAACAGATTGATGAATTCAATTGAATACATAATTGTATTTAAATGTCAACGGTATGGAAATTTAAATTGTTTATCGTTTAAACTGGGAGAGAAAGAACAAATGTTTCCGATTAAAACAGTTCCTAATTTCATTTTTCTTTTGTATTAATTATATATTCTCGAAACATTTAAACATTAAAAGCGATTTGAAGGTTCAACGTTTGTTAAAATGTTTGCATATATCATACTACAAGCCATTTATTTTAACTAAAAACATTTTACAGAACACCGGTAGTTATTTTAAAAAAAAAATTAAAAATGTATAATTTTTCAACATTTTCATAGTATTTTTCAATTCTTTCGCTCAACTATCAGAAATTTTTAAATTTAGATATTATAGACACTAGATGGCCGCCGTGGTGTAGTGGGTAGAGTGCGACGCTCATACGCCGAAGGGTCTAGGTTCAATTTCCGGCTGAACACTTCGAATATTTCACGGCACCACCTCTTTTGAGCTGCTGACAACACTCAGAGTAATAACTTTAAAAAATATAAGAAGCCAAAACCAAGCCAAGCCAGTCGAGCTGCTGACAACACTTAAAAAGCAATAACTTTAAGAAATATAAGAAGCCAAAAGGCACAAGGCAACAAATCTAGATTAGCTCAGAGTACTCAGGAAGAGTCAGTATGTTAGAGTTAAGATCATAAGATTAAACTTGTAAAATAGTTTAAGTATTTTTGTCTAGCATGTAAGAAAATGAATTAAGAAAAATAAAAATGCACAGAAATAAAAATAATAATAATAACTGTCTAAGAAAGTTTCTCAAAATTCGCCGTCCGGAGTCGCCAAAAAACTGTAGGTCCCTTCTGCTCGTGAGAGCAGAACGTGTAACGCACAACACGAGTAGTTGATGAGCAAGCTAGGTCCTGGCCCCTCTGTAGACTCTCGCGCCAACAATTATTATCAGATACTAGATGTTTAACCATAATTTTGTTTCATAATGCGATTTTTTCCTAAAAACTTTAGTCTTGTTTGAAAAATTTTGGAAAAATTTGTCTTTGATTTGTCTTTGAATTCGTCTTTTTCAAAGAAAATCACTTTTAGACTAAAAACGTCTAAAACATTCTAATTTGCGACTGCATTTTCCTACATTAAAAATTTTCCGGCATATCATGCTATATGATTGTCTCAAGCTATGATAGAAAACAGAAAATATATTTCTTTCCATGCAATGATGAACAGAAAATGTTTTGAAGGTGCACCATTTTTGCATTTTTTTAAATTAACAAGTTCTAGAGGTTAATGTGAGTAAAAAACCCAATTTTATTTGAAAAATCAAGTTTTGCCAAAAAAGCACTTCCGATCTCTGTATGTAATTTATTACTTGGCTTAACGACAGGATTTGGAACTTCTTTTGAAGTAGACACTATCAATTTGCCATTTTATTTCTTTGTGCAGACGTTTTCAAGTTTGACAGGAAACACATTCATATTCCTAAATTAAATTTGGGTTTCTTTAAACCTAGTTCCAAAAATGCCCACAAATAGTGTCAGAAATATTAAATAATTGACATTTATAATTTTAAAGGAAATCACATATTATGTTTAAAAAACCAGCCTTTTGATCTGACTCAAAACGTGTTTCTAAACATAAAATATATCGTGAAACCAAAAGAGAGCTCACAACTACAAATCTGATCATTCAGAAGTTTCTGAATGAAACGAAGATAAAATCTGTTGCATCTATATCTCGAAGGTGAAATTATATAAATATGAGGAAGTAGTTGAGCGTGTTACTTTCATTTGTTGATAGCAACATTTTCATGCAACATGTGTCTGAGAATTGACGTCCGGATATCCGAAATCAATCTTATTTGTTTTTTTTTTATTTCTATACTGAAATACAAATTTTTATGTAATTGGAAATATTTGAATTTTCTTTCAGTCGTTATTTTCTCATTTTTAATAATATCCCTGTGATTAGTAACCAAATGTCTGCTCAAACATTTTTAGAGTTTCAGGGAGATGTGTAAAATACTGAACACGATCCTTAAACCAAACCTGCAATGTCAATGAGAACAGCCGTTCCCGGATTTTTCAGTCATTCAGTAGACTAACTCAGTGGGGGATACACACAATACAAGGAGAGGAGAACACAATACATTTTGGGGAGGCTTTTTGCCTTTCACGTGTTTCCGACTAAGGATGACTGGTCATCCATCGTTTGGCGCAAAGTTTCACCTGCATAAGTCACTAAAAATGTTTCCACTATTGCACTATTTTCATTTATCTTGCTATATTTTTTAATTCAAATTTAAGAAGCACTTTTAGGCACTCATTTTTTTTTCAATTTGAACTCGCCCGTGAACATAAACATGATTTTGGTAAATTTTGCAAAACTTTTGGACTTCGGTAAACCTAACCAGAGGCACGAGAAATTTTTCTTTTCCGTTTTTCTTTTTCGAAATCTGTTTAAAAAAAACATGTCGAGAACACAAAATGAAAATATAATTTTCAGGAATTACTTTGGGCACTCACCCGCAGAGCTGTACACACACCAAACTCCAATCCTGAACTACGCTGATTGGACCATGTTCAACAGCTAAAGAAGGAAAATTTCGAAATACTCTCAGTCTCGACGGTCCGTCGACGGTGGCCGACTGCGCATCTGCAGGTGTTCTACCCAACGATGACGTCACATCGTACGGTAGTCCTGGGGATAAAATTCCAGCTCCTGCGCAGCACCAAGCACCAGCAACCAATAATAAGAGTGTAACCACTACTTCCATGATACCCTGTAAATAGACGACAGTGGGTGGTACATAGAATGTGATTTGTATAAAATGGCCTTAGACGAAGGGCGTGCTGCAGAGGAAATATACGATTTCCCCCACCACACGTGTAGCCTACCACCCGCCGGAGGATGGGACGGGTGATGCGCTTCGTTAAAGGTATGAACACTGACACGCGAGAGCACTCGCTTCTCGTTCGTCTGTGTGTGTTTGAACAACCAGAGGAGACCATCAAAATCAATAACCATCCCCACATGGCGTGCATGTAGGGAAGGCAAAAATAAATCGTACAAGGCTTAAACACCAAACAATAATCTCAAATGCGTCATAATCCGATTAAATCCCTTCTGGTTAAATAACTCTTGACAACATGCACAACAATGTGCTCCGAACTGAAAAACAAAACTCCTAGTATCGCTGCCGCCCTCAAAACATCAACAACAGTATCAGTTCATTATTTCATGTTGATCAATGATTCCATTCTGCTAGTGAATTGCGCACCCCAATTATTGCTTAATGAGGACGAACGGCGAAGATGTGTTTTGTCCCCCATCCACCCTCTATTTCGGGGCCACCTCCCTCCCTAGAAACACACATTTTGCGGGCGGCATGCCTGCAAAATTGATATAACAAAGGTTCGTACAACTGTGCTGCAGTGGAAAACGTGTAATTTATAATTTTCAATTAATCACTGTTAACCAGGAGTTGCGTGCTCTTAGCTTTTATTTAAACATTAACACAGGACCATTGTTCATGTGGTCATGATGATGGTGTTGCGGAGGGTGGACTGATAAATTTCGGCGGAATGCATTCAAACTGCATTCAAAATGCGGGCACAAAATAAAACATTAGATAAACTAGGACGACGGAAATGCAGCCTGCAGAGGATCCACACTGCCTGTGGCATCTAGATAAGATTCATACACAGCACGGAAGAAAAAAAAAACCAAACTCCAGCCACCACAGATGGTGGTGCAATCGAACTTCAATTGTGTGAGCAGTTTCTCTCTGTGAAATTGGGACACTATCGTCATGTGCATCGTCTGTTCCGCCCCCAGATATCCACAGATGGTTCATTTTTCTTCAATGAGTTTCCTTCATAATAAAAACGCAAAAAAAAAGTTATATCTGCTGGTAGGGCATTTCTTTTTTCGCAGGTGCCGCAAACAGATGATGTAATCCTGCTGACAAATTCATGAATAATAATTAATTTTTGGACACCAATCCGTAGATAGCTCTGTTGAAGAATAGTTTTGAAGTGTGGCGATATGAATATTTACGAAAGAGAATCTAGAATTAAGGAGGTTATGTTTCTCTTGTTGGGTAAAATTATAACAACTTAGGACTGTCTTCAATTCCGCAAGGAATCAGAAAACCGCTGAACTAAATGGGGTCAAGGATAAAAAGGTGAGAGGTGATACGGAGACGTTTAAAAACAGTGGTTTTGTGAAATACTGTGGTAAATGTTACGGTTTCCTTAAAGTTCTTTATCCAAAAAGAGTGACCACAAGAGTTCACAATATCTATGGCGATCGAGTAGCTGTTCAAAAACGAACATACCCTGGCTGAACCAGATATTTCTTATTCTAGATGGTGAACTGATGGCGCCGTGGCGTAGTGGGTGGAGTGCGACACTCACACGCAAAAGGTCTGGGTTCGATTTCCGGCTAATCACCTGCTGAACAGCTGCTGACAACACTCAAAGAGTAATAACTGTCTAAGAAGAAGCTTCTCAGTCTTCGTCGTTCGGCAAATTGTTTGTCCCTTCTACTCGTGAGAGGACAGTTGCACGCACGACACGAGTAGTTGATAAGGAAGCTAGGCCCTGTTCCTCCTGTGGACTGTCGCTTCATACAATTATTGTTATTATAGATGGAGAACTGAACGCAGCAGAAACTTCGAGGTAGTCAAGGACTTCGTCTATCTCGGCTCCACGGTAAACAGGGACAACAACATCACACTCTTGCCAATAGCTGTTTCCTTGGGCTCAAGAGGCAATTGAGTAATAAAGCCCTCTCTCGAAGGACTAAGCTCGCTTTATATAACAGCTTGATCATCCCAGTCCTACTTTTTGGCGCGGAAACTTGGACCTTAGGAAAAGCGGATGAGGAAGCTCTTAGTCTTTTCGAGAGAAAAATTTTGCGTGCGATTTTTGGTCCTGTTTGCGTTGATGGCATCTGGAGAAGAAGATTCGACGACGAAATCTATGGGCTGTGTAGCGACATGCGCCTGGTCAAGCGTCTTAGGATACAACGCTTAAGATGGCTAGGCCATGTAGACCGTATGGACACCACTGCTCCGGCCCGAAAAGTCTTCGAATCCTTGCCATTGGAACAACGCAACAGAGGACGACCTAGACTAAAGTGGCACACACAAGTGGAGAAGGACCTCAACCAACTTGGAGTGCGCAACGGGAGACAACTGGCGAAAGATCGATCAGACGATCTGATCACTTGATCTTCTTCACTTCAATTACCGACATAACCATGAACAGTTTTGATTTGGTAAACATTTTGTCATACAATGTGAGCGAAAAATTCGGAATCAATTGCCGCCATTTTGCCAACTTGAGAAGGCTGTAGTGCATGATGAATTTTGAAAACTTACAGAATATGTTAAATATATGACGGCTTGAAAGTTGGTCCTGAAAAAATCGAGCAGTCTACTCCTTCTTCCTGTGGCGCTACAGTCCAGGAACGAACTGGGTTTCAATCAACATGCCTCTCGAATCAACACTATCTCTCTACAATTGCGCACGCAAATTTGGTTGTGGTCCGTCTCCACTTGTTTGCGACATCTCAACTTTAGCCATTCGTTATAATAGGATCAGGTTGTTAAACATCTCCGTTTTTTTTTTAATTTTCCGGCTATATACAAAGCGCTACAGAGCTCGTATCTGGCAATACTATACATCATTTCAAAGGTCTTGACATAACCTACGCTATGCATGATTAGTTTGGATATTGCGTTCAACAGTTGTAGACGTGTAAATATGAAGTTCACTAACGCCGAAATTCGCGCTATGTTGAAGTTTTCCTTCGTTAAAGGCAAATCCGCTAGAGAAACGTTCCGTAAGATTAATGATGTTTTGAGGGAACGTACTCTATCACTTCGAACCGCGGAGGAATGGTTTCGACGATTCAGAGCGGATGAAAGCGACACCATGGATAAGCCAGCCGTCGGACGACCTGTGGCGACGAATACCGATCAAATCATGGAAATCATCGAGTTAGACCGGCATGTTACATCTCGCGACATCGCCCAGGAGATGGGAATTAGTCACAAAACCATCTGCAGAAGGCTAGATACAAAAAAAAGGTTGATGTTTGGATGCCGCATGATTTGACGCAAAAAAAAAACCTTCTGGACCGAACCAACGCCTGCGCTATGCTGCTGAAATGGAACGAACTCGACCCATTTTTGAAGCGGATGGTGACTGGCGACGAAAAATGGATCACATACGACAATATCAAGCGAAAACGTTGGTGGTTGAAGGCCGGTTAATCGGCTCCAACAGTGGCCAAGCCGGAATTGACAGCCAGGAAGGTTTTGCTGTGTGTTTGGTGGGATTGGAAGGAAATCATCCACTATGAGCTGCTCAAATATGGCCAGACGTTTAATTCTACCTTCTACTGCGAACAACTGGAACGCTTGAAGCAGGTGATCGACTAGAAGCGTCTAGAATTGGCCAACAGGAAGGGTGTAGTGTTCCACCAGGACAACGCCAGACCACACTTGATGACTCTTCAGAAGCCACGAGAGCTCGGATGGGAGATTTTATCTCAGCCACCATATAGCCCGGACATAGCGCCAAGTGATTGCCACCTGTTTCTGTCCATGGCGAACGCCCTTGGTGGTGTGAAGTTGAACTCAAAAGAGGCTTGTGAAAAATGGCCGTCCGAGTTCTTAGCAAATATAGAGGAGAGCTTCTACGAGGGGGGTATTATGAAGTTGCCGTCTAAATGGAAACAACGAACAAAAAGGCGCATATTTGAACTAAATTCGATCACTGTACCACTTTTTATGAAGCATTTAATAAAGAAATGAATTGGGTGGTGCACCAGCACCTAGTTTGCTCGTCAACTACTCGTGTTGTGCGCGCTACTGCTCTCTCACGAGTAGAAGGGACCTACAGTTTTTTGCCGACTCCGAATGGCGAAGTTTCAGAAGCTTTCTTAGATACTTATTACTTGTCAGCAGCTTGAAAGAGGTGTTGGCGTGAAAAATTAGAGGTGTTCAGGCGTGTGAATGTCGCACTGTACCCACGAAACCACGGCTTCCACCTTTGGCCATTCGTTGCTTTGTCCATAAAAATACTAATTGTTGGCGCTATAGTGAAAAGGGGGACCAGGGCCTAGCTTGCTCATCAACTACTCGTGTTGTGCGCGCTACTGTTCGTTCACGAGTAGAAGGGACCTACAGTTTTTTGCCAACTCCGAACAGCGAAATTTCAGAAGCTTTCTTAGACAATTACTCTTTGAGTATTGTCAGCAGCTCGAGGGAGGTGGTGCCGTGAAAAATTCGAGGTGTTCAGCCAGGAATCGAACCTAGACCTTTTGCGTGTGAGCATCGCACTCTACCCACTACGCCACGGCGACCACCACATCGCTTAGCCATCCTAAGCCTTATATCCCAACAGGCGTATTCAGCCCTACAGCCCATAAAGTTCTTCGTTGAATCTTCTGCTCCACAAGATTCAACGAAGAACTTTTCAACTTTTTGCAACGCACATAAAATAAAAGTTCGGCTGTCGGTGGAATTAAGTCCAAATAGGGAAAACGAAGACTGGAACTTAAAATTGTCTTTACTGAGCAATCAATTTATAAGGAACGGAATTTATTTTTTATATACGAAGGTTGCCTTTTATGGTATATTTCGGGATTGGGTATACATTCAACATTGCATGAACATTTGACCATCAAAAAAATTTGTTTGCGTTGGATCCCACATAATTTGTCAATAACTCAAAATAAGGCTCGCGTCGAAAGAAATGCTCCAAAATTACGATTGCGGTACTTCGGAACACGTTTATGACATCGTGACAGGTGATGAATAGTGGATTTACGCGTATAAGCCCGAAAGTAAACAGCAGTCGACTGTATGGGTGTTTCAAATTGAGCCAAATCCAACAAAAGTTGCTCGCGCACGAAGCCGTTCCAAGCAAATGGTCGTCTGTTTCTTCGGAAAAACTGGACATGTCGCAACCGTACCACTAGAACCACCCAGAACAGGGAATACCGAGTGAGCAACCATTTGTTTGCCAGTTGTCGTTCAAGAAATCAGTAGAACCTACTGCCGAAGACGGATCACTCTTCATCACGTTTTTCGACACCTTCAGGCTTCTTCAGAAGCGGTTGATGCGTTCAGAATGCATGTTTTGGAGATACCTCAATCAGAATGGCAAAAGTGTTTCGACAATTGGTTCAAACGCAAAAGTGCAAAAGTGTATAGATCTTAATGGGGAATATTTTGAAAAACAACAAAGCTATTTTCGATGATTAATATTTGTTTTTGGTCGCTAATCCCGAAATATAAAAGGCGTTCCTCGTATACAGATGGCAAGAGTAAGTTTTTTGTTAGTTAATTCATTTCGTAATCCAAAACCGGGTGATTATTTTTTAATTTTTTTTTAATTTTTTTTACACAGTTTTGTTCAGCTTTTAGTCAGTCACCTACATTCTTGGGTAGACGAGATATTCTTCTACCTCTGATTTGGGAGGTTAGAATTCGTTTGACACTAGTGGTGTTGCGGTACAGGTCAAAGGAAAACAAATTTGAAATTAGACTGAATTTGTTTGGGTGGAAATCTTGAGATCAGAGATCCGACAGGATCGCGAATAATTCAATTACGAAAATAAAATGCATGGGCAGGAACATTGCCTGCACTTATCTTCCACTGTAGCATTTGAACTAGGTGTTAATAGCGGATCCTCTCAAGCTGCATTAACTCGGACTTTTGCTCGTTTTCAAAACTTTGTCATTTTGAGATTTCGGAACTTCCGCCCATCTTATTGTTTTGGTTTGTCGAAATAAATCAACTTTTCGGACTGTTACAATTAAAGTTCTGTACAGACCATGAATTTAGTTGATGTTTGGAGTACTGATTATGGGGGTGACCACCGTAGCGTAATTGTTCTATAACTAAATTCAACACATCTATATCCAGTCTGACAGATCACCATTTTGCAGGAAATCAAAGAAAAAAAAGCATAACAAAAATAGGAAGAAAGAAATTCGGCCTTCTGTCTCGTCTACGTTTCTAAGTCAATCCGCCATGATTCTTAAATTTGACTAACTAAATTCAACACATCTCAATCCAATCTGACAGATCAATATTTTGCCTAAAATCAAAGAAAAAAGAGCATAACAAAAATAGGAAGAAAGAAATTCGGCCCTCTGTCTCGGCTACGGCTACGTTTCTAATTCAATTCAATGATTCTTAAATTTAACTTTCTTTGAAGTTAACCAAAATTAGTAATACGTTTTTTTGAAATTAAAGTTGCGAACTCTTTATTTTGAACCGCCGTGATTCATTTATTGCCTTTTGTTCATGACGCCATTCGTGCTCGAACAGTAGTAGTGGATCCCAATTTCGATCCCCGACCTGAACAACTCACATTCTTGACGGCATCAACTCTTTCGAGCTGCTGACAAAACTCAAAGAGTGGTAGCTGTCCATGAAAACGCTTCTCAAATTTCGCCGTTTAAAGTCGGTTTAAACTGTGGGTCCCGTATACTTGTGAGAGAACAGTATCACGCACAAAACGAGTAGTTGATGAGCAAGCTAGGCTCTGGTTCCCCTGTAGACTGCACACAACCCAAGTAGTTGCTGAAGATGTTGTTGCGTCATTCTATGTCAATATCAGGTTTCAAAATAAAACCCTAAATTTTCTTCAAACGCACAAGAAATGTCCACTTTCAGATCGCTTAACTTTGTGCAAGGTTTTTGGACGATGATGTACAAAATATGGTCGTTTGGGGAATAAGTTTGTAAATTCACGCTTCATTCAAATTCGCTTTGGAAAACTTGCAACCAAACAAGGAGAAGTTATTGTTTTCCTTTGTAGAAGTATTCTCCTTTTAGGTTCAGGTCTGCGATATGCTCCAAAATATCCGCAGAATAATATGCTTAAATGCAATGAAGCACGCACCAATTCGATAGTTTGTATGATTGTGAGAAAAATCAAATGTCATGAGAAAACGAAAATTTTTTCAGGGAATTCCTTTCTTGAAGTGAAATACTCAAAAATCGACTCTGCAGACTAGAGAATGCACTGACGGACTGAAGTGCTATTAAGTAATGGCAAACACTTCTCCTCGTTGGGACGTTTGAAATTGTGTGTATTACTAAGTAGTCTAAAATAGTTTGTACAAAACTCAAGGACCGCACTTAACGTAAGTGACCTGGTTAAAGATAGAGCGTGAACAAGGGTGCATCCAACCATTGGACATGTGTATATTTTAAAGTAAAAGGATCGAGCAAAACGAAAGACACATACATAAGGAATTGATGTGAGGAAGAAATATCAGACCGATTAACAACAAAACAAAAGAGAAATGCATTTCGAATTGATTGAAACAGAGAAGCATCAATCTGAGAGACATTCGTTAAGTTTGAAAAAAAAACACAAACAATTTGGCTAAAGACGCACCTTTATCACAAGCTTTTAAACCACAAAAACTCAAAAAAAGAAAACACTTTTATTGTGAACACAAGCAAAACTCAGTTCCAGAGGAATGTCAAATGAACACTAAACCAAATCGCAACAGTTTGAAATGTTATAAGCGCAAAGCGATGCCCCGATAAGCACATCAAAAGTATGTAGAAACTTCAAATATTTGCAGAACACACTTGTTTAATCTTGTGGCCAATAGACCACTCCGGCTGTTGGTGATCGATTCGGAATTAAACGTGAAACGGATAACAATATGTTTCAATCAAAACAGTTAATATCTTTATCGAGGTCGACAGGCTAGCAGCACCTGTCACACGAGTACAGCAGCTGTACTGTGTGTCAAGTGATAAGGATTCATTTTTTTTGTTTTTGTTCACCTCTATCGATTGGACGTGTGATAACATTTGGTCGTCTATAGTTCAAATACTTTACCTCCTAATTGAACTTGGCACACCCACTTTGTAGTAGGTTTTCGCTCTGTTATCGAGGGACGTACAATTAATCGAAAAGAAAACAATGGTGACAGGTTATGAGGAAACGAGCTGCTCATGAAAACTTTGCGAAATATTATAACAAAGGCATAATTCTACAAAAAAAAGTGGTGGATGAGTGGATGTTCACGGAATTGCGAATTCAAAATGTTGTTTTTTAACGCAAAATGAATGAATCCTATCTGACGAAAGTTAGTTACTTTTGAGGTGTTCGGATCTTCTATGTGTGTTTCATCCAATGCAGAAAGCACGGAAATTATTAATTTTTAAATTGCTTTAAACAATGGAGTCTGTTGCAAGACTTATAGATGACACGTTCAGAAAGCTACGCATGACCGGACATCCTCCATGATTGCCTACAATGCTGCACAAGACTGATTTTCTTTCAAATAAACAATGAACCTCTTCCACAAGACTAAGAAATGATAAGCATGATGAACAAAAATGTTTGTAGCTATCTAATATGTCGGATTGCTATGAATGTTTAGATAAGGCTTTATGATCGACAACTTTGCGTGTATAAGACGAGCGAAAAAATTAAAACGCTTACATACGCTGAGAGGTATTCAGTTTGACCATACACCCATTTATGCGTTAAGGTTCATTGTGTCACCAACGTGCCTCGTGGAGTTCTTTCTGATTCCATTTATTTTATTCTCAGTATCAGTGGCCGCCGTGGCGTAGTGGGTAAAGTGCGATGCTCACATGCCGAAGGTCTAGGTTCGATTCCCGGCTGAACACCTCGAATTTTTCACGGCACCACCTCCATCGAGCTGCTGACAACACTCAAAGAATAATAATTGTCTAAGAAAGCTTCTCAAACTTCGCTGTTCGGAGTTGGCAAAAAACTGTAGGTCCCTTCTACTCGTGAGAGAACAGAAGCGAGCACAACACGAGTGGTTGATAAGCAAGCTAGGCCCTGATCCCCGGTGGACTGACGCGCCATAAAATTATTATTAATGACAGTATCAACAACAGACGCCATTGTGTTCTACACATTTTGACCACCTTTCTGGCAATTTGTGAATACCACGCTAATAAAGTTGTTCGTCTTTTAAAGCAAACCAATCAGACACCCAATTTTCGACCCCCTCGTAAGAATTAAAGTGCTGCTCAGCCCATCGGTGAAAGCAAATGGTAGTCGGAAGGAGCCAAGTCTGGTGAATACGGCGGGTGGGGTAGCTGCTCCCAGCCAAGTGTTTTGATTATATCCTGAACCGGTTTTGCTTTGTGTGCAGGTGCATTGTCATGGTGCAAAATTACCTTGCCGTGTCTCCTGGCCCATTCTGGTCGTTTCTCGATCAATGCATGGTTCAAATTGATCATTTGGTAACGCTTTCACGGTGGTGCAGCACACCTTTCTGGTCCCACCAAACACACGGCATTGTCTTCTTGCCGAATCAATGTGGTTTTTCAGTCGAAGTTGACGGTTATCCCAGATTAACCCATGATTTTTTCCGCTCAGGATTCTTAAAATAAATCCATTTTTCATCGCCAGTAACAATCCGATGCAAAACCGATTTTCTTTCGTGTCTTTGAAGCAAAATTTCACAAGTGTTTTTTCGGTTTTCCATCTGTCTTTCATTCAATTCATGTGGCACCCATTTTCCACACTTTTGGATCTTTCCCATAGCTTTTAAACGGTTAGAAATTGTTTGTTGTTCAATATTTAACATTGCTGTCATTCGCTTTTGACTCAAAGTGTCATCTCCATCCAATATCGTTTGCAATTCGGCGTCTTCAAACTCTTTTGGTGGACTTCCACGTTCTTCATTTCTCACATCAAAATCATTATTTCTTAACCGTTTGTAACCATCTTTTGCATGTTGGTTCTGATAGAGCATGATCACCATATGCCTCGACAAGCACGATGCGACTCTGCAGCACTTTTCTTCAAATGAAAACAAAAAATTAATGCTTTCCGGAAATCATCACTTTCTGGTACAAAATTCGACATTTTTAGCACGATGAAAAAATATGAATATTTTTCACAGATGTCATAGCAAACAAACCAAAAAAAAATAATAGGGCTCGTTTACAACAAATGTTCCCCATCGAAACATTTGTATCTTGACGCTTACTTCATACCGGTATACCTGGTACGCTTATTTTCAACAGTCTGTGTTGAGCACATGTCTGAATTTGAACATAGTCTTTTGAGTTAAGCGTCTTTTGTAATATTCTCTTAAACAGCCGAAAATGATCTGGTTGGGTGCATAGAATATCTCGTTTGTAAGATAGGGTCAGAGGAAAGCATATTCTGTAAGTGGAAGCCCAATAAAACTTAGTGGTGTCCACGACTATGCCTATTACCAAGAAATCAGTCACGATGATAGTGCCTGCAATGTGCACTCAGCCGTCTTATGCCCTATGTGAAAGACAAAATAATTTGTGAACAAACAGAGAAGCCAATTATCGAAGGATCAGCCTTCTTAACATCGCCTACGAGATCCTCTGCTGTATTGTCTGAGCGTCTGAAGCCGTTTGTCCACAACCTGATAGGTTCCTATCAGTGTGGTTCCAGGTCAGGAAAGTCCACTGTAAACCAAATCTTCACTTTACGGCAGATCCTGGAAAATGCCCAAGAAGTCCAGATCCACATTCTCCACCTATTCGTCGGTTTTAAGGCCGCATATGACAGTGCTAGCTATACAGTGTCATGTCTAGTTTTGGCGTTCCTACCAAACTCGTCACATTGTGTAGGATGATGATGGAGAACTCTCGCTGCTCTGTTAAAGTCGGTAACGAACTCTCCGAGACCTTCACCGAGACGCACTGTCATGTGACTTCTTCAACATCATCCTTACTAGTCAAAACCAGATGCTCGATCTTCCAGAAGTCAGTTCAATTGCTAGTTTATGCTGATGACATTTACGTGATTGAACGAATACAGCGAACCGTCAATGAGGTGTTTGCTGGCATTGAAGCGGAACCGGCTAAAATGGGTCTGGTGGTTAATGAGTGTAAAACGAAGTACATGCTGTCATCAAGGAAGGACACACAACATCGACATTCCGGACAGAGTGTCATACTAGGCAGCAGAAATTTCGAGGTAGTCAAAGACTTCGTCTGCCTCGGCTGCGCAGTAAAATGGGAAAACAAAATTTGTATCGATGTCAATCGCAGAATCAATTTTGCCAATCGCTGTTTCTTTGAGCTCAACAGGCAACTGCGTAAAGCCTTCTCTCGAAGGACTAAGCTTACTTTATTTAACAGCTTCATCATCCCAGTTCTACTTTATGGCGTGGAAATCTGGACGTTACTAAAAGCGGATGAGGAAGCCCTTAGTCTTTTCGAGAAAAAAGTTTTTCGTGGGATTTTTGGTCCTGTTGATGGCAGGAGTTTATTAATGAGAGGAAAAGATGTAATGACGAACTCTATGGGCTGCACAGCGACATGCGGCTGGTCAAGCGTCTTCGGATACAACGCTTAAGATGGCTAGACCATGTAGAGCGTGTGAACACCGCCCGAAAAGTTTTCGAATCAGAGGCATTGGGAAAACACAACAGAGGACGGGACACAAGTGGAGAAAGACCTCAACCAACTTGGAGTCCGCAATCGGAGGCAGCTGGCGAAAAATTGTGCTGGCTGGAGAGGCATGTTGGCTGAGGCCTAGGTCTGCCCCAGACTGCAGCGTCACAAGAAGAAGAAGAAACGTATAAGCCTTTATCAGTAGGGTTTTATGTTACAGAAGTTTCCAGATCTCCAGATATCCAAAAGAAGACAGTCAGGAAGTGCGAATGGATACCCTCCATCCATTTATCAACAAAGCCTTATATGGCAATGTGCACAGAGGCAGCTTGTATCCATTTGCCACATCGTCAGACTCTGTTTGAACAAAAAGAATAACGTTCGCTTTGCGACTAAAGTAAGGCACTCACGGAAATCTTTATTGTCTAAACAGGTTTGCCGTCGCATGACTTTTTCAACATAAATCTTAAAAATACTTTTCAAAATAATAATTCAACAGCAGGCAGTACGATCGCCCAAAAGTTTCATTAGATGCTCGAATACATGACGGATCACCCCTCAGTTATTATTAAGGACAAATAATGGAATACAATAATATTACAAATTCAAATTAGCATTAAGTATACAGATGTGGGATTTGGTTTTACGTGATCACCTGCCTTAACGGCTTATATCACGGGGAACCTTTTTCCCAAGAGTCGTAAGTAACGCAAGACTAAACGCCTAAGTTACCCAAGTACCAAACTGGGATCATGCTTGAGGGGCAATCACCCCACCTTGGTTTGATACGAAGCCTTCCTAAAACCTCTTCCGCTCTTTGGGTCGCAGCGCCCGGTTGAGAATGCAACTCCACACTGAGAAGGGATAGTCCCCGAACCGACTTGCCTAGTTTTGCTTAAACAATGGGCTAGACAAGTCAGCACAGTACACTATCCTCGACTCTAACCGCGATGTTAGGTGGTAAACCACAGCCACCACGAAACTCCCACAAGGGGGCCTACCGCAATGCTCAGGCTGGAACCGAAGTTCCAGGGGCCCCTGACCTCCCGTGGCACCAGAATATAGCCTCTGGTTAAGCTGTCACTATCAGTCAGGTTCCCTCTAAGCCTGGGTCTGTTAGCCGCCATCCCGCCACAGATGGTCTTTCCTCCATCAGTGTTTCCGTTGTCACTATAAATAGTGATACGGATGTGATTTTGAATCATGTGATTCATAAATCCAGTCATATCATCTGGAGCATTAAGTACACAATAATTACAACGATTAGCGAGTTTTTATATGGACGTTTTGTACTCTTGACGGTCGATCCCAAAAAACAAAAAAAAGGCCGCCGAAAGAGGGAACCCCTGTATCACATCTGTCATCAGACATTTGTATTTGTTTTAGTACACCTTAAGGGTTATCCTACAAACGATTGCGATCCTACATGCGATTATCGATGAAGTGATTGCATATGAGTCAATTATTATAAACTTAAACTGGGTTGGCTATAGACGAATAATGTACTGCCATTAGCGAACAATGCGCGAAATACAGGTCTCTGTCAGAACAACATAAAGAGAAATAAAATCTTTTAAGTGGTCAAGCATTTCATCCATCTCGGTTTCGCAGTAGACAGGTGTACCAACATGAGCCAACCCAGTTTAAGTTTAAAAACAACATAAAGAGAAATAAAATCTTTTAAGTGGTCAAGCATTTCATCCATCTCGGTTTCGCAGTAGACAGGTGTACCAACATGAGCGTCGACATCAAACACATAATCGGTCTCACCACTTAACAATTATAAATAATTGGGTGACGCTTCTGTCCACAGGGGGATCAAGGCCTAGCTTGCTCATCATCTACTTGTGTTGTGCGCGCTACTGTTCTCTCACGAGTGGAAGTGCCTACAGTTTATTGTCGACTCCGAACGGCGAAGTTTGAGAAGCTTTTTCTTAGAGAGTTATTATTCCTTGAATTTTATCAGCAGCTCGAAAGAGGTGATGCAGTGAAAAATTGGAGGTGTTCAGCCGGGAATCGAACCTGGATCTAGCATTTTACCCACTACGCCACGGCGGCCACGAGTTGATTTAAAATAACAGGGCTCCACCTAAAAAGATCAAGTTGGTTTCTAATGATAAAAAAATGCATTTAAAAAAAAATAGATCATAAGCCGAGTTCTAAGCGCGTTCGCAACGATTTAGTCTGTCAGGCCTCTACTCAAATACTTTTAGATACAAAATAACAGACAGTTTCAGCAGAAGAAATCTTTCTTCGAAGAACGCTTCATCTACCATAATATCAAAGAGGCCCAATTTTATGACCTTTATTATCCAAGATGTGACCCCTCTTATGTTTCAAAATGGCACGAAAGGATGAGAATTGAGCAGTACAAGGTGCGAAGAATAAGAGCGATGCTAAGGAATTCGATTACACGGAGTGCGATTTTCACGATTAGTGCAACACCAGTACAAGCGATACTAAGGAACGTTTAATTCAATTATATGGAGAGCGGCTCTCACGATTAGTTTAATCCAACACCGAGGTACGGCTTACAATGAACAGACCTTGTCGATGAGATTCTTTTAAGTTGAATATCCCCTGCAACGTGGTAGAGCTGGCCTATGTTTGAAAAACTTGGCATGTCGCAATGGTTCCAAACGCTTTCTGTCAAATGACAATGGTGATGTTTTCAGCGTGCAAATCGGTATTTATTTTACTTTGCCCACCTGTGTCATACAATTGGTTTTAATAGTTGCTTCGTGTGTTTTTGCAAATTTATCTATTGCCAAAAATAAGCAACGTTCCTAAGAGACTATAGACATTTTCAGCTTTTTTCTTGTCTTG
This sequence comes from Eristalinus aeneus, assembly GCA_955652365.1. NCBI lineage: Eukaryota > Metazoa > Arthropoda > Insecta > Diptera > Syrphidae > Eristalinus > Eristalinus aeneus. The sequence goes on along the minus strand of OY019134.1, from coordinate 38,908,152 downwards.
TTTTACAAAATAAAACTCTTCGCCACACACACTCAATGTCTTACCTAGGAGTTAAGTTTAGTTTAGGTTAGGTTATTTATTAAGTTTAAGGTGACATTAATATTTTTACAAAAAAAAAAACATAAAAAATAGTCCTAATGCCACTGCAAGGCAAATTTATAATTTTCATTAATATTTTAAAAACAAGAATGAGGTCGGGTAATCCTTTCAGCATTTAACAATAAAAAATTAATACACAATATTTAGCAACTAGTATTTATAGTAAAAAAATAGCTTACAATACACCTAAAATAGCTCTTTATGTTCCATATGATATTATTGTTTGAAATAATGCTTCCACATTGTCGTAATCAAGACTTAATAGCCACTTCTTAACTTCTTTTAAGAATTTTACGCAATGGGTCATTGTTCTAATGGACTGTGGAAGTCTATTGAAAAGACGACTTGAAGTTATGTTATAAAAGTTATGTAATGCAGTTATGCAGAAAGTTGGAACAGGAGTTTGAAGAATTCCCACGTAAGTTGTAAATAAAGTTAAAATGAAAATATGCATAACCTGATCTAATTAAGATCAGTCTATTTCCTATTTTATCATTCGACAACGACTTTCAGAAGAGCAGAAGCGGCCATCCTTCATTCTCAGCAACGAAAATGAAGGATGGCCGCTTCTGCTCTTTCTTGGAAATCGAAAAAATAAATCGCATTGCGTTTTCTTATACTTTGAGCGCCTTGTAGTTTGTGTGTTTTTCCTCTTTTTTTGGACTACAACCAACAAGCCTCATCAGCCAGTGTATTCTTTTGCCAGCTTCCAGCTATTGTCCGTAAGTTGGAAAATAAAATAGCTTGTTAGCAAGCAATCCAGCGTTTAATAGGCACGCTGATCGAAATTAATACGAGGGTTGCTTTTATATTTCGGAATTAGAGAACAAAAATAAATATTAATCATCGAAAATAGCTGTTTAGTTTTTTAAAATGATCCCCATTAAGAGCTATACACTTTTGTATGCGTTTGAACCAATTGTCGAAGCACTTTTGCAACTCTGATTGAGGTATCTCCAAAACATGCGTTCAGAACGCATCAACCGCTTCTTTAGGTGTCGAAAAACGTAACCAAGTAAGGATTATACAGCGGATAACTCATTAAATTGATGTTTTCTCAAAAATTCAGTTGTTTGAGCCGATGTGTGAGCGCTCGCATTGTCGGAATGAAGAGTGATCCGTCTTCGGCGGTTGGTTTTCCTGATTTCTTGGAAGACAACTGGCAAACAAATGGTTGTGTACCACTCAGAATTGACTGTTCTGAGTTGTTCTAGTTGTACGATTGCGACATGTCCAGTTTTCCGAAAAAAACAGGCGACCATTTGCTTGGAAATGCTTTGTGCGTTGAAATATCCATACAGTCGACTGCTGTTTACTTTCGGACTCATACGCATAAATCCACAATTCATCACCTGCCACGATGTCATAGACGTGTTTCGAAGCACCGTGATCGTATTTTTGGAGCATTTCTTTCGACACGAGACATGAGCGTTTGACAAATTGTGTGGGATCCAACGCGAACAAATTTTTTTGACGGTCAAATGTTCATCCAATATTGAATGTATACTGGTCCCACTAATGCCTAAGATTGTCTCAATCACATGATAGGTCACATGACGATCTTGCAATATCAGTTGGCGCACAGCATCAATGGTTTCCGGAACAACAACTGATTTTGGACGACCTTCACAAAATTCGACTTGGTTTGCACTACAACCTCGGCTCAATTCACCGTACCATCGATAAATACTGGTCCTTGATGGAGCTTCATCGCCAAAAATTGAATTAAGTTCATCGATGCACTGTTCTTGAATTAATCCACGTCGAAAGTTGTAAAAAATTATCGTACGAAAATTTTCACGATTTAATTTTTCTTTTAAGTTACTGTAAACAACATAAATAGCGCTCGTATGTCAAAACGTTCTGATAACGTATAACCTCAAAAAAGTCAAACTTTACGATAGAGCTGGCAGTTGTCAGAATGCAACCCTAGGGTTGCCCAATCCCGAAATATAAAAGGCAACAACATAAACAACTTTATAAAAGGCAACCTTCGTAACAAAACTGTGCTTCAGAAAGTACTCTCTAATTTATGTTGGTAATGCATTTGAAGATCTTTTTCATTCACTTAAGTGAGTGCTGAATGAAGCTCTAGTAAAGCAAATCCCTTTAATTATGAAACCATTACATTATCAGCCCCTTGTATGTCTTTCGTTAAAATAATAGCAAGCTTCAGCATGCATTACTGATCCCCTCTTACTGATCCGCTCTAATGGAATAAAAATACACTGAGTTGCTGTATATCGCAGAATCTTGGACGGTAGCAAAGGCGGATGAGGAAGGAAACTTTTCGAGAGAAAAGTTTTGCGTGCGATTTTTGGTCCTGTTTGCGTTGATATCATCTGGAGGAGAAGATTTAATGACGAACTCTATGGGCCGTACAACAACATGCGCCTGGTCAAGCGTCTTCGGATACAACGCTTAAGATGGCTAGGCCATGCAGAGCACATGAACACCACTGCTCCGACCCGAAAAGTCTTTGAATCCGAGCCATTGGGACATCGCAACAGAGGACGGCCTAGACTGAAGTGGCGCACACAAGTGGAGAAGGACCTCAACCAACTTGGAGTGCGCAACTGGAGACAGCTGGCGAAAGATCGCGCCTGCTGGAGAGGCATGTTGGTTGAGGCCCGGGTCCACCCCGGACTGTAGCGCCACAAGAAGAAGAAGAAGAAGAGTTGCTGTATATAGGAAAACTCGAGCGGAGCCAGATAATTTCAAAATAAGCTTTCAACCTATGCTTGAATTATGTGTACTTCGAATAAGGTCCCGCGGAATAGCTTCAGCTTAGAGCGGAATGGCGATTGGGAAACAGTGAAACCAGTTTAAACAAATGTAAATGTCGCCAGTAAAAAAAGAAAAACAAAAAAGGCAACGGTAAGTAGAAATATTAATAAGAAGTTTTAGTACAATTAACCGTAGCGTGTACCTCATTGCAATACCTCAGATTCCATGTCCCTTATGACACCAATATTTGTGAAGGAACTATAGGTCTATATAACTATAAGTGGGCAAAATTACCAACCAATTAATTTTTTCACATTTTTCCCTCAAAATTAACGCACTAGACAGACGCTAATTAATTGAAGAAGTCACTTTCCAACGAAATGACATCTCATTCTTCGGCTGTAATTCTCTTCAACGACGCATGAATCGCGGTTATTCTCACATAATGCCCTTTCTGCTAAGACCTTTGACTTTTATACGAGCACATCTTATCCGAGGATTCTTAGCCTCAACCCATCGCTTCAAAAACCAGGACCCATCCTCGACCCTTTCCCTGAGATTCCGGAAGGATGTGTGTGCATACGTATGTGTGTGCTCTGTAGAATCAAACAGTAATCTTCGCTTAAGAAAACATGTCTGAGTGACATTAAATTCACAAAACGACCAGAAAAGCACTGTTTCCTCCGCAGAATGCCAGATCCTCAATTACACACTCCGCTAGACACTCATTGTGGCAGTTCACTTCTTTGGATCTTATCGATACTCAAATAAAATCCACACACACACACACACTCACGCGAGTGTTGTACACATGTACCTAGATTTATTTATTTTATTTTTGTTCGCTATAACGAAACGATGTCATGCATAAATTTTCGACTCCTATCACCCAAACAGCTGTCAAATTTGATGGGAAAAAAGGAAGCAAAAAGATTAAAAATGAAAAGAAACAAACGGCTGGAGTGCGAAAAATGTGCTAAAAGTCAAGTTGCCATGTCATTCAAAAGAGTGTACATGTTCTTCCCCGATGGGGCGAGAGAAATTCCGAGACATGTCAAGAAATAAAACTGATTAGCCTTTTTTGATTATCCATCGCTTGTCATACCTCCACGAGCGCACACACACGTCGTCTATTCAGAGTATGCTAAGCTGACTAAGAGCATTCCGAACCAGCCTGGCCCCTCTCATATGGCATACTTCAAATGCCTTCCACCTGAATTCTTCTGGCATTTTTTACCTCATTCTTTTTTTTTTGTGTTTTCTGGCTTTTTTTTTCTTGTCGTTGCGTTTTTCTTCTCCTTTATTTGAGATTGCGGTTTATTTAAAAATGTTTATTAAGTCGTGTAAATATATCTTTTTGTCTGTTTCTCTTGCAAATTCGTGTTGCCGTATGTAAGCACCGGAGGTCAGAGGTATTGAAATGCATTTGTAGGAGAGGAGTTGTCCTCCTGGTTATGTACCGTGAAATGGCGTCGTACCTACACTGATTTTTCTTAATTTTTACCCCATTTTGTTCGTTTGGTTAGTGTGCCTCCAACGCACAGCGGTAACTCAATTCTGCGGAGTATTACTCTTTGAGCTTTCGTGAGTGTCCTCATTCCTTTCTACAACCTTCCCCATAGACCTTATACAAAATTGAATTAAGCTCCGCCTTCACTTCTCCACCAATACACGCCAGGAATGGGGGACTTAAATAATATGGCTGCTGATGCTTCCATTGCTGCTTAAATGTCATCCATGACGTCATTCATCCCCGAAAAATTCACGCACACACACACACACACACATAAATACACAGGCATATGAAGGAGCAACAACAAAAACAGAAAAAAAGAAATGCTGAACATAATCATATACACTGCAAGGAAAATGTATACAATGTAAATGTGTGCGTTTCATTTTATCTTTAAGGACACTTTTAATGGGGAGATTGTCATCCGCCCCCAACATCAGAGAATATATCCTACACCAAAAATGCCTGGACAAGCATTCTAGCAAAGCACTTCTGCATAGCTCCGTAGGTCGTCAGACAGTGAAGCTGCTTTCTGTTCTCTGCTCTGTCCGTCCCCGTTCAGCAAGGCAGTGTGATTTTTAAAGTTGTGCACAACAAACAGTTGAAAAGTTTCTCATTCTCCTCCAAGAAGTGCTACAGTTTGGTTTGTGTCTGGAGCTGTTACAGAAAAATTATAATACATTTGTTTTAACAATAAATTGAAACTAAAAAGTGAGGTTAAGAATTTTAAAACAAACTATCTAACGTTCTAGTTAAAATACAAAAAAAAAAAAAAAATAAGAGAAAATTAAGAAAAATATAGAAATAAAAATATACAGAAAACTATTATCGATACACATATACATACATACCATTACAATCTATATATTTTTTTATTTCCCACATTAAAGGTCACGCATTCCATCAGATCGACACAACTTATGGTGGTTTTCTTTGTGGCATCCCACCTCAGAGATACCGACCAATACACATTTCAGTACAAATCGACAGAACATTTAGCCGTTTTTTCTTGCTTGTGTGCTTAGTTGTTGTATCAGAGAACAGACGATTCATTTTTGTTTGACACTTGTGACAACTACAAATATTTTTGACATCAAACGTCAAACGTTTGTTGAACATTTTTTCCACCCACACCCTATTCGAAAAACAGTCAAACTGATTTTCCTAAAGCAATACATCGAAGATCTCCGCAAGATTATTGGTAAGATTCTTAAACAAAAAAAAACACAAAAAACCAAAAAAAAAAAAAATAATACGATATATATTTTTTTCCTAAATCTAAATGTATGTACTACCCTGTAAGTTTAAATCAAAATTCGACAAATTGAAGATTGAAAATTTTTTTGCTTGTGACGCCATTTTTTACGTGTTATGTAAAACTAATTGGCATTTGCTTTTTTTCTCTCCACACACTCTTCACGTCTATGTAACGGATTCTATGTACAGACGTTGCCAGTGGAGGACATGCAAAAATGGTGTGAAGATGCGCACTCTAAAATTTGCTAGCGAACACACCAACACCGCATGGAGCTGCGCGAAAAAGGACATGATCGTAACCTTCAAATGCCCTTGCGTCCGTAAATGGGTCATGATGTATAATACAAACTCTAGCCGAGCATTCATACAAAGCACATACAAATGAAAAATTGCAATATATATATATAATCCACTAACGGTTACCCTGTGGCACGGGATTCTCTTGGACCTTATATAGTTTTGTCCGTTCGTGACGTAAACACCTAAACCCAACTCAACGCGAAACGTATTTAATACAGTTTTTCTTTTGCGTAAAACGTGTGATTCATTGCATTTTAGTTTTGTTCAAATTTCATGGCGATTCAGACATTATCATTGCATTTGCTTCAGATTTGTTCAACATTCCTGCTTAAATTTACTAGTTGTACTTTGTGTTGTTAGCAAAATTTTGTAAAATTTTGAAAATTTGTTCTAATTTGTTCTATTTTCTCAACATTTCAGAGGAGAAAATGTCGCTGAATCCAAACAACTATAAACTGTCTGACAAGACTGGGAGACTTACGGCGTACGGTAAGTGAAAAGCGACAAATTATAAATTGTTACGTGAACCCTGTTATATAATCCAACTCCAACCGAATTTCCGTCTATTATCGAGTGTACCACTAGAAAAAACAAGAAAACTTTCAAAATGTACAGAAAATGAGTTCAGTTTAAAAAATCTAGTACGTTCCTGCTTTTTCATTGAACTGCTAACAGTGTACAGAGTTGGCACTTCGTTTAACATGGCGTCCAATTTCGACCGTTCAATGACATAGAAGCCATTTAGTTGGGAGAACAAAGTGTATCCCTGTTGTTTCTTCTTGTCCTGCAAAAATGTAAACAAAACAACAGCTTAATTAAATTACGCTTCCCCTCTTTCTGCCTCTGTGTGAGTGTGAACCGGAGGGCAAACTCTACATATGTACATCTATGTGAAGAGGAAAGCTTTCGTTAAGTACACCATCAATGACGTCAGTTGCAAACTGAGCTAAACCTCCCGAAAGAGGAGAATCCCATGTATAGCAGGGTTCACCATTTTGAAAATGGAGCTTGTGATAAAAATGGAGAAGGCATGTGTAGGTGGTAGTTGTATTCACCCATGCTTACGAAAATAATAATTTTCTCATTTTCGAAGCATTTTTGAGGAGGCGTCTTAATGATAATGACTTATAATGTTGCAAGGCACTCAAGGGAATACAAGTTAAAGAAAATTATCCACCATTTGGTGGAATGCTTAAAGTTTTCACATAATACTAGGATTTCTGAAATGAGATCTACTTAAAGGAACTTTGGTTGCGTAACTTTTAGGTGCTCCAATGAACAGGATACAGCATTAAAATTCATTTGCACATTTAAAAGAGTGTGTGTTCATGTTTAGTTTTATGGTGCTTGAATAGTTTCGCTTGTTGAGGATTTTAAACATTTACATACTTGGGTGTTGAATTTTTACGTAATGTGTTTAACTTCTGCCACTTATCCAACAGAACAAATTAAAATCAATTCCGAAGTGAGCCGCACAAGTTGATTTCGTACGTTGAGTGTGTTTGGCACACTTTTATTAGGAATAGATTTTCTTGTAGTCTTACAGGGTTATTCGTAAAGTTTATATATAAAAATATTCAATAATTTATCTGGTCATAAGTCGAAACTATACCAAAATACCAAACACATGACAATGAACGGGATCATCGTCTGTTGGTTTTTTTTGTGTAGCTGAAGGGGCCGCCGTGGCGTAGCGACGACGACCTACCCGAAGGGGTAGGTTCGATTCCCGAATTTTTCACGACACCACCTCTTCCTAGCTGCTGACAACAATCAAGGAGTAATAACTGTCAAAGAAAGCTTCTCAAACTTCGCCGTTCGGAGTCGGCAAAAAACTGTAGGTCCCTTCTACTCGTGAGAGAACAGTAGCGCACACAACACGAGTAGTGGATGAGCAAGCTAGACCCTAGTCCCCCTTTGGACTGTAACGCCAACAGTTATTATAATGACGGAGAAAACAGAATTTTTGTTTAATTTTTCTTAGTTCCGAGGACATGTTCGCTTCTCACGATATAACAATTGCCCTCCATGATAAATAGTCAACGGGAAAGAAAGAATGTATAAGAGGAGCAAAGGCATTCTTGTCTGAGGTATACTCTTCTTGACTACTTTGGTCCAATTATTTAGCAGAGATTAGCCATTGCTTAACATTTCCATGATTGCGTCCTTATTAATCTTACAAAATGTGCCCTAAGGGTTAAAAACGGCATTTATTTGTTTAACGAGTTTTCTTAAGTTTTAGAATTCAGATCCTATGAATTTCAGGGAGGACATACAAAAATAGTTCCTTCGGTTATTGAGCCCACGGTCCGTTTAGTCGTTTTAAAAGGAAACGTTAATATTTTGTGTTCGCACGTGGCTGGATCTTTATGCTTAAGAGCCACAAACACAAATAGAGTTGAGCTCCTTAACAGGCTTAATAGACGACTAGATCAATCGGGCATTGCATTAAGAACTGGGATGAAAATACTTATTTTTGTTAAACTCAGCCTCTTGCCACAAATTGCAGATCGATCTCCTAAATCGACCCCTCGCGTCAATTGATTGCCTCTTTTTCAATTTTAAATTTTCAATTTTCTTTATTGAACAAAAATATTTACAATTTTAAAATTTTAAGCTTAAGCCTACAGTGAATATACATATATATATATGTCGGCTCAACAATAGGGGCCCGACGGATGAACAACTGTCTTACATAGTTTGAGTGTGTACAAGTGAATTATTTACAATACAACGATGTCCTGTCTTTACATCGGGATGTTCAGATCCGTGTGTCGATGATGTTCCTTTGTTGTGGTGGGGGGGTTGTTTTCAGCGTCAACTTGACGGTAAGTTGTATCACTGCTGGAGAAGAAGTGATACGGCTCGCATGCAGAAGATGTCGGAGGGAAAATCTCTTCGTTTAAGATGTTGTGTGCATTGAGAAATCGTTGTCCAGGGACTGAGCTTCTTAAGTTCCTGATGATTGGGTTAGGATGGATTTCCGTTTCGCATAACTGCTTCTTGGAAAGCCGGTGGCCTCTTTGGACAGGAGGTTGCTTAAAGACATTTAATTCATGTGCTTTTAGTCGCTTTAAGTCAAGACAGAGCCGCTCTTGGCAAACTACTCCACATGTCCTTTCCCTTGCCGCTAAGCAAGATGTAATGTACTCTGCTTTAGAAATTGGCCTCCCTCGTTCCTCATATGCTCGCGATTAATCAAAAATTTGCCTTTGGTGATATCCTGACAAACCTAACGAAATGTCGTAACAGCCGCTATAAGTGCTTTGTTCACTGGAATGCCTAAAAACGCACTTGTCCAGCGGATTTCATATTAAGTTACAAGTTCCGGCTCTTGATTCATGCTGAACCCAATGCCAACATTGGTCATAACAGAAATTAAATTCATTAAAAATGTTCCTTTAACTGCCATCCATCGTACCATCGTTAGCAGAATTAAAACTGTTTAATCTACCCGCATGCAAATCCTTCGGTGGAACAGAATTATGAAAATCGATGTAAGATTCACCTCGAAAAATCCTTTGTCCTCCTTCTCTTTGGGATGGGAATTTTTGCCTGCGGAAAGGGTTCAGCTTCCAATCGCCTAAATTCCAATCCCAAAGGCATCTCCAGAAACAACAACGTATCGATGCTTCTGAGAGCAGTTTGGAGCTGTCTTGAAAGAATAAACAGGACTTTTTGCATCGGTATGTCACAATGGGTGAAATATAAATCCACCACTACACTCCAGAGTCAAATCAGCAGTCAGCGGAGTGGACAGCAGCCGGTGAACCACGGCTAAAGGGTCCAAAAGCACAAAGGTCGGCTGGCAAGGTTATGGCATCCGTATTTTGGGATACGCACGGAATTTTATGTATCGACTATCTTTAGATAGGCAAAAGGATCAGCAGTGAACACTGCATGGTGTTATTGGTGAACTGAAAGGAAGAAATTGCACAAAAAACGACCGTTTTGAAGAAGAAAACATTCTCTTCCACCAAGACAATGCACAGTGTCACAAGTCGGTGGCTACCATTGCCAAATTGTACGAATTGGACTTCGAATTTCTTCAGCGAACACCGTGTTCTCCAGATCTGGCCCCAGTGACTCCTATTTCCTTTAAGACCTCAAAAAGATGATCGCAAGAAAAAAATAGGGCTCGAATGAGGAGGTGATCACCGAAACTGAAATCTATTTTGAGGCCAAAGATAAATCGGTATCGATATGTAAGATTGTCATGAAAATTGGTATCCCTTGAATGTTTTAATGTTTGTTCTTCCTAAAAATAATATGGATTTTGCATGTTAGTCAAGGGACTTATTGAGTGATGTGTTATGTCTCAACATGAACTTAAAATCACCATCAGTCCAAACGCGGCAATGTAATTTATTGGCGTTTTTATTCAAGTGAGTATTAAGAGAATGGTTGAAGAAAATGGTTGAAGAAAATTTTGTTCACCGACAACTTTCTTTTGAGCCCATTCACCGCTTTGCTAGTTGATCCTGTGGCTTCAGCTCTTACGGTTCCAAATCAAATTTAAACTAAATCAATTAACAGCTGACAAAATGGCCGACAAGGGGAAGATGCGAACTTTAAGTTCTAAACCTTTGCAAAAAAAAAAAAGAAAAAAACACCTCGTACATACCAACACGATAAGTATGAGGAAATTTGAGATAATTTTGTTATTTCCCTTATTTTGCGCATTACATATTCACAAAAAAAGTATTAAAATTCCACATTTGAAGTCGGCATGAAACCATAGGTCTGGAGAACCCAATAGCATGCACAACAAAAATTATTGCTTAAGAGGATATCCTTTAATAAAATACAGCACTATGCATTTATATAATAGACACCCTTTTTTATGAGAGCGAATGGCATATAATTTCCAACGCACAAGGATTTCCTTGCCTTTCAATTGCCCAGAGATAGCGTGCCCATCTCCCTGCTTTCGAAAATAATATTCTTGTTTTTTGCATTTGCGGATAAACAGAACACACATATCACCCCCCAAACTCTTCCAAATGCATTCAGAAAGTTATCACTTGCATCCAACCGAAAAACACAGTTCACAACACTGCAGCTATCGCAGCGAAAAAAACTGAAAGAAGGCGAATAATGGCAAAATCATTTCTCCCAAAACCCTTTCCCAATGCTTACTGCAAAGTTTCTCGTATTGCACAATGAGACTCCGTAGGGACCTAGTTTTGACATGCAAATTCAACTGATTGCACTTTTGTTAGTTTTCATAACCAATGTGTTTGCTTGTATTAACATATGGAACCAATGAGAACGGATTCTGTGAAGAATCCTTTGTACTCGTAGATAACGTAGTCCAGTTCATTGCTCTGAGCCTATGTAGCCGAGAATTGGAAGTATGCATGTGTACTCGTATACTCGTGTGTAGGAAAAACTTCGAACAACTCGTTTGTAAATCCCAGAACGCATGCAACCTCTTTTTGTTGGAAACATGAAACAACTCTGTTTGATATTGCAAACACTTGAATGAAATATTAAAAATAAGAGCACCTGTTATGACAACTAATATGTAACCGAGGGGTAGCAGCAATCGTTTGTCATTTTCGATGAAATGTGCGATGTGTGCGGATCTGAAATAAGATTGGTTGGTATCTCGTATTTCTATGAAATCACAGACAAATATACCCAGATGTCTCACGCAGAACAAAATACTGGCTGTCGTTTTGAAAAAACCAGCCAAAAACGCTTTCAATAATAGAAAGAGAAGCAGCCAGCCGACAAGAAATAATAATGCGGAGAGAAAAATTCCAAGAGAACATCGAAGAGTGATCACTATACCGATTGCTTGTATTTATGATATTGAACCATGGTAAACAAAGTGGTTGTTTGGATCATTGCCTCTGTGTAGAATCCATCTAAGCGGCATATTCAACTGTGCAAGGTAGGCAGAGATAAGCACCACTAAAAATTGGGTAATTAAGGAGTTCATAAACTATGCTTAATGTGTTCATGATATTTTTCATTTACACCATTGATGAAAACAAACAAAAAATGCCAATATATATTTTGTATTTTGTACAAAACATCAATGTGTAACATCTGTTTTTTAAAGAGAATCATTTTCACACACAAAAGAGGTCAGTGCGGACCTTAGAACGAAATCACTTTCTGTAATAAATGCGTGATTATCAATTTCAATTCATAGTAACACTAGGAACTATTTATCTTTTTCAAGCAATTTAGGTATTTCATAATGTTCTTGTAAAAACATTATTTTACAAGCATGGGCGTAAGCATTTTTTGCGAAATATTTTTTTAAGTGTCATGTTGCATTTCTGAAAACCTTTGTCCAAATCGCCTAATCTGCCGCCATGCTTGAAAAACTAGACCATTACGGAGCTGAATCCACGAATTTGCCGCCATTATTGTGGTTGATCCACCGATTTGCCGCCATTATTCACCGATTTGGTCTAAGATCCATGGATTTTCTAGAAGTGTTGGCGATTCTCAAGGGATTTCTCACACAACTACAAAATCCCTGGATTGGACAGGCATAAGACCAGGGGCAAAAACTGGTCTAAGATGAGCATCTCCTTGATTCTCTTATCTCTGAAGGTAGGTAGGTCATCATTGGTTTTATCCAATGAATGGCACCAGCAGCATGATAGGAAAAGTATACCCAGCGTTAATTTTCGATCCGCCGTGCTTTACAGTCTTGCTAGCTAAAACTTTTGTTTTTTTTTTTCGTCTGAGAACAAATGTCCTGGTCTCAGGATTTCCAAAAAAATTGAATTGGAATGAATTGAATTAAATTCGTCCATAATATTTTGAGCCATTTAAAAAGTTCCCAGTTCGGGTGTTTTTTGGCAAATTTGGTTCGTTTTTGTAGGTTGATTTTTGACAGTAGAGGTACTCTTCTGGGACTTCTGACAGGTAAATTCTCATTTCCCAGCAGTTGATGGCAGCATCAACAATAAGAAGAAGGCTAAAAAACAGGCTACCGTTGACTAATTACTATTTGTCCTTCATCGGCGTGGACTAGTTTTGTTACTTCTTTCGCTTCCTTTTTTTATTCTGATTTTATTTAAACACCTAACAATTTCACTTATAAATTTGTAAGTTTTACCCTAAAAAAACATTTTTTTTATTAAGGCACGTTTCTCGGAAGTGCAATGACCACGACCCATTTTACTTTGCTAACAACGCTCCACTTTTGAAATATTATCTTTAAGTAACTACATAAATGTGGTCGCCGTGGCGTAGTGGGTAGAGTGCGACGCTCACACGCCGAAGGGTTTAGGTTCGACTCCCAGTTCAACACCAATTTTTCTAATATTTCACGGCACCACCTCTTTCGAGCTGCTGACAACACTCAAAGAGTAATAACTGTCTAAGAAAGCTTTTCAAATTTCGCCGTTCGGAGTCGGCAAAAAACTGTAGGTCCCTTCTACTCGTGAGAGAACAGTAGCGCGCACAACACGAGTAGTTGATGAGCACGCTAGGCCCTGGTCCCCCTTTGGACTGTAGCGCCAACAATTATTATTAACTACATAAATATGTGTAGTTATAGTTTAAAGTAGTTCTTCATTATTTTGCACAATATAAATTCGATTGCAATTCCGGTAACGGGACCTTGTTATTGAACACCTTTATAATGTATCAATTAAAATATGTTCAAAATTAATTATACCCATCATGCTTTGAAAAAATTAATGTACCAGTATACCGGTATGAAATTGTTTTGAAAATAAAACACTAATTATTAATGAGATAAAAACATTTTATTCAAAGTATTGACCATTATTTTCTACACATTTTGACCACCTTTCTGGCAATTTGTGAATACCACGCCAATAAAATTGTTCGTCTTTTAAAGCAAACCCATCAGACACCGAATTTTCGACCTCCTCGTAGGAATCAAAGTGCTGCTCCGCCAATGCGTGTCCCATCGATGAAAACAAATGGTAGTCGGAAGGAGCCAAGTCTGGTAAATACCGCGGGTGGGGTAGCTGCTCACAGGCAAGTGTTTTGATTGTATCCTGTACCGGTTTTGCTTTGTGTGCAGGTGCATTGTCATGGAGCAAAATTACCTTGCCGTGTCTCCTGGCCCATTCTGGTCGTTTCTCGATCAATGCATGGTTGATCGTTTGTTGTCGGTAGTGATCAGTATTAACGGTTTCACAAGGTTTTAGAAGCTCGTGGCACACACCTTTCTGATCCCACCAAATACACAGCATTGTCTTCTTGCCGAATCGATATGGTTTTGCAGTCGATGTTGATGGTTATCCCAGATTAACCCATGATTTTCTCCGTTAAGGATTCTTAAAATAAATCCATTTTTCATAGCCAGTAACAATCCGATGCAAAACCGATTTTCTTTCGTGTCTTTGAAGCAAAATTTCACAAGTGTTTTTTTCGGTTTTCCATCTGTCTTTCATTCAATTCCTGTGGCACCCATTTTCCACACTTTTGGATCTTTCCCATAGCCTTTAAACGGCCAGAAATTGTTTGTTGTTCGACATTTAACATTGCTGTCATTCGCTTTTGACTCAAAATGTCATCTCCATCCAATATCGTTTGCAATTCGGCGTCTTCAAACTTTTTTTGTGGTCTTCCACGTTCTTCATTTCTCACATCAAAATCATTATTTATGAACGGTTGAAACCATCTTTTGCAGGTTGGTACACCTCGCTATAGAAAAAAAAAAGAAATAATTCGTCCGTTCCAATTGCTCTGAATTGCTACAAATGTCTACGACCTTGCCCGAAAAACTACGGAAAAGCGTTCCATTAGCTGGTTTTTTCGTAGAAGAGGGAGCTCACGAGAGAGCGAAACATTTCCCCGCAATACGAATTTCTGCCGAAGAAAAATCTGTGGGCAGCAGCACGGCAGAAGATGGCTATCAAATCGAAAATAAACAAAAATCTCAGACATTTCATATGTCTGATAGCTGTTTACGAATTTCTGCGAAAATTCGTTTCACAATTTTCGGTAGAGTTACTCTCTGCAAGAGAGATTTTTACCCAAACTACTCAAATACGTTCTGTACACAAATTATTGGAACACACTTAATAACAAGTCTCAAGTCCTACAGTCCTTACATGTGCGAGACTGGTGACTATATTCAAATGGAAGCTTCGTCCTCCTCACTAGAAAAACGTAAAACGAGCAAAACGGTTTTATACAGAGGCACATTGTTTCCCTGAACCGTAATTCATTATTATTGTTTAAGCTTTGTATGAAAAATCATGCTCGTTCACCTTCCGACGTTGACTCATTCCTTTCGCCACAGTCCCGAAATAGTTTCGCTTTCTGAGATCTGCTTCACAAGCAAAGGCAAGCCAACACACAAAAACCAAACAGACTTGAGCAAAACTTTCAAACTTTCAATATGTAGTAGGGAAGCAACTATTTGCTAAATAGTTCTACACATAGCACGTAGACGTCTTGTAGGTAAGAGAATTTGCTTTAAAAATGCATCCAAAAGTGAATTATGTGAATTTCGCAGGAGGATGTGAGTGCGGTTGGTCAAAAGACCACATTTCACATGAAAATTTACAAGCGATTCCCATGGTCGAAATAAAAGCAAATAACTGACTCAGTAACCAGTAATACATTTTCTGGAGAATTTCTCAACTGAATTTCATTATGAAAGAATCTGCATTTCCTTTAGAACCAAAGTGGATAAATCGAAATTCAAAATGAGTAATCCATGCATCCGTCTTTTGCGGCAAAGTTGTTTCAGCGCTCGTATGCTTACGGAGTCAATGTGAATTTCTTACAGGCTTCTGAATCAAAACTTTGATTCATACCTGTTTCGATATTTCAAGCTTCAAATGAATAGAGTATCTGACTGTCTGGTTTTGAGGCGTTAAGTAAAGTTACAACATTGGAATGTGAAGTTATGACGAATGTTCGTTTTTGGTTTTTGCTCTTTTTGGAAATAACGCATAAATGAATTATTTTCTATTAGGAACTGTGAAAAAATACGATTTTGTTTCAAGATGAGAAAGGCACTACTATATTATTGTTTCCTTTCAGTCGACTGTCGAATACGAGGTCTGTTCAAGAATTAAGATTCATTTTCAAGTTTCGCGTGCTACTTACGTTCGATTGTTGACTTTTTTTTATTTTGTTATGTTGGTACACGTGGCCGCCGTGGCGTATTTGGTAGACTCTCACACGCCGAAGGTTCAGGTTCGATTCCCGGCTGAATACCTCGAATTTTTCACGGCACTACCTCTTTCGAGCTGCTGACAACATTCAAGAAGTAATAACTCTCTAAGAAAACGCTTTTGAAACTTCGTCGATGGGAATCGGCAAAAAACTGAAGGTCCCTTCTACTAGTGAGAGAACAGTAGCGAGCACAACACGAGTAGTTGATGAGGAAGCTAGACCCTGGTCCTCCTGTGGACTGTAGCGCCACCCAATTATTATTATGTTGGTACACCGCGTCGAGCATGTTTACAGTGCCAGCTATAAAGCATATTTATTTTGTTTGTGAGAGTGTACCGACATAGCAAACTAAAAAAGTCGACAATCGAATGTATGGGGCCTGCAAAATTTGAAACATACCACTTGTCAATCCCAATACCTTTTTGGTCCGCAGTACGAGACCCAATTTATTTTGAGACTTTCATTAGTTTTGGAATTCACTATATTTTCGGCATCATCACCGGCTGGCAGTTTTAGTCGTGCGATTTAAGTTTCACCATTTTGCTAGGTGGCCCCATCTGTTGTTGAGATTCCCTTGAAGTCTTCTCCTCATTTGTATAAGTTCAGAAGACGGTCAATAAATAAAATAAAACCTTCCCCTTCTAAAGGAACTATTTTACTGAATTCGAAATCGATGAAAGGAGAATTGTGAACTTGGATCAGAAAAATTTCTTTTTGATGCTTCTCTTCGAAAAAGTTGTATAACAATTCACAATTCACATCTACAAGCGAACAAAATTGAACAATTTCTAAAGAAAATAGTAACGGACGACGGAAAAGTGATTTTTGTACGGCAATGAAATATGCAAAAAAATCGTGAACAAGGAAATGGTACGGTTCTCAAAGTTTGGATTGACAATACGAATGGTAATCAAGAAAGTTGTGACAGATCGATTGGTTAGACTTTCTAATGCGTGTATAAACAAGTGATTCATTTTTTAATGAAACAAAACGGGATAAGGATACAACAATAAAAATTATGTGTTTAATATTATTTAGTGGCAAAAATGAATTAAATTTCACTTTCTTCATATACGTTTGCAGATGTTCGGTTGCTGGACCCGATTTTCGACCATTTCTCGCATAAATTGGCCGAAACTAAGTAATTTCGGATTTGACTCAAAGATGGCTTTAGTTGATTATTGAGGTTTTTATTTTTAGAAAATGTGACCACCGTGGCGTAGTGGGTAGAGTGCAAAACTCACACGCCGAAGGTTCGATTCCCGGCAGAACACCACGAATTTTTCACGGCATTTCAGCTCTCTCGAGCTGCTGACTACATTCAAGGAATAATAACTCTCTAACAAAACGCGCCCTAAACAAGAACGCAAGATTTAAATGACTGATGCAGCAATTGAATTGTTTCTCTGGCTGTATGAGATGTGGCGCTGTCTTGTTGAAACCACATCCCCTCCACATTAATTTCTTCAATTCTAGGCACGAAAAAATTGGCTATCATATCACGATACCGAACACCATTGACTGCTTGCGCTTGACCTGACTCATTTTCATAAAAAAAGGTCCACTGATTCCTCCTGCCCAAAATCCACACCACACAGTGATACGTTGAGGATGCATTTGCTTCTCGTGAATCACTCGAGGATTTTCCTCGCCCCAAATCCGACAATTCTGCCTATTGACGAAGCCATCAAGATAGAAATGTGCGTCACTAAAGATGATTTTATCGGCAAAATCAGCATTTTCATGTTGTCTCTCCAATACCCAATTGACGAACCCCCTTCGCTGTGCATGGTCAGCTGGCTTCAGTTCCTGAGTCAACTGAACTTTGTATGCATGAAGATGCAAATCTTTCGTCAAAATTCGCTGCATAGTGGATTCGGAAACACCAATTTGCTGAGCTCGTTGTCGAATTGAGGTGGATGGAGTTTGAGCGACATCATCACGTACTGCTGCGATATTTTCGGTCGATCGACCTGGTCGAAGGCGCGTTGTTGTCTTTACATCAGTTACAAACCCAGTTTCAGCAAATTTTTCCATTAATCGCTTTACAGTTGAATCTTTTGGAGCATTATTGTAAACCCAAATTGATCGCAATTTACGAACTGTAGCCGCAAAACTTTCACCATTTTGGCAAAACAATTTCACAATGAGAATGCGTTGTTCATTCGTGTAGCGGTCCATTTGTATTAATTTTATAGCTTCTACTATTAAACAACAATAATTGTTCAAATGTCAAACAATGACAATTCGAATGGCGCTAAATTTAGATCTTGCGTTCTTGTTGGGACACCCAACATCTTAACATCTTTGAAGTGTATGCTGCACAGTGTGGCGCTCTGTCCGAAACGTCGATGTTGGGTATTCTTCCTTGTTGCGATTGACACCATCACCAGCTATTTGGTCCAATGACATCTAACGCCAAACAGTGTTTTATATTCGGTCTGTGAAGATGCCTTGTGAAGCTCGTGGGATTGTTATTTTGCTTGTTTCCAATCCTATGCATTCAAAAATGAGCCCTATGGCTGAAGATAATTCTTCCTCTTTAAGTTGCGGTGCCTGAATGAAAACGTTTGTAAAAGAAATTTGAACAATTTGCAAACTGCGTTCAAATGTATTCTTCTTCATGCCGGTTTGCCATTAAATATGAGCAGAAGTCGAGTTTCTGAAATCTTGTGTAAGGTTTCTCTTCGAAATCAATCCACCATCGAAACGTTCACCGACAAAAGTCACAAATCGAGTAGAAGTTGACATATCTTTTCACAGCTGGCATATTTCAAGTTCATCTTTCAATATTTTCCCTCGGACGGTAGATCAACGATCTTACGCATGAGGTCCTTGCGCAGCTTTAGAAATACTCTAGGTGGATGTTTTTGTGACCAACCTTGGCTGTTTTTTCATGCCTTACACTGGATAAAGTCAGCAGTTTATCTTTGGCAAAAACCTTTGGTAACTGCCGGAGTATTCTGCAATCAAATTCAGAAATCAATTGCTCATGTTAAAAACTGAATAAAACTTATTTCCTTGCAAGCAAAGCCCTCAAACTATATGTATATGCACTCCAACTTATACCAGCCCTCCAGTATCAGTTCTGACATTCAAAACCACTGCGCCCTGAGTTCACAAGCAACAAAACGAAAAACAAAATGAAAAGCGATTTTATATTCTGTTTCTTTAAGCTGAAAACAAAGAATCCCTCTCAACCTGTGTAAGACATGGTTACCTCACCAAGCCCTCACCCTTGCTGCCAGTAAATAGCCACAAAGTGTGTTTCAGCCACAAGCTAGACGGACGAAATAAAAGAAACCACTGGTCCAAAGTGCAACGCAGTGTTGGTCGTCATTAATCTGCCACTAACTGAAAACAGTCTATTTTCAATCGGTGCTTAAGACTCTCTCAAGATCAATTCACTTCACAGAGACGGAGCACCGTTGGTCGGTGGCCGCCGTCGAGTTGTCACTTTCAAGAACTGCACTCGAAATCACTTTACGCTTGTGATAGCCTCCCCACGAGTCCTGGCCACTTGCAGTCTGGGGACTAAACAAATAAAACGGTAAACATTTCACATGTCCAACACATTTACCCTGCTCGTGATAAATTGTCTTTAGTCGAGCATGTGATGGAACAGATTTCAGCCACCGAGCTGACACACAGGGCGGAAGGTACAAAGTCACCCCTCACGTCAGAGAGATTACACTCAGCGCCCGGCGAATGGTACAAATATAAACCGTTTAGTCACAGGATATTACATTCGATTACATGTCGGCGGAATTTTATATTTACCCTTGGAATGTGAATGGTGCTCGTTCCAGAAAAGGGGGTGGCTTAGCCATATCCCGCTCCGCCCTTCGTTTCTGTTTGTGGCGTTGTCGGTGCGGAGAGTGGCGGCACGGTGGTTGCTCACTCGATTTTTTCGGTTTTCCTTTGTTGCCCCTGTCAGTGGTGGATCAGAGCCGAAGTGGATATTAAATACGTTTTAGTGAACTGGAATTTACGAATGCCAACCGTGGAATGCCGGTTGGGTTGGGGGTTGGTACCGCATCGCACCGCTGATTTATTGAAGTAATTTTCAAAATTCAATTCAACTCTTGCTCCGCAGACGCGGCGGTATCTGTGGCGCTCTGGTGTGGTGGCATCAGCAGTGGTCCTTAAGCAAACTAATGAATTGTTTTATTAATTTGCTTACGATCTCGTACCGCAGCACTCCGCCATCCTCGGCCATCCTCCGCCATCGTTCGCCTTCAGAAGCCTTCAGGAGCCTCAATCAATTTGATATACTTCACGGCCGGTTGGGTTTAATTGCCAGCGATGCCAGCGGCGCCCGCCTCTGTGCTGGGGGTGTGTCCGGACTGCTTTATGGTCGCCATTCGGCACGGATATGTTGTGCCAGTTGTGTCTGTTTTTAGTTTCGTTTTCCTGTTTTTTTTTGTGCGCGTTCCCGGATTTTGGGATTTTAATTAAATTTTAAGTTCGCCCCGGAAATGATATGGATGATTTTCATGATTTTCACGCCTTTCTGCACAATTATGGCGCGGCTTGGTTAAATGAAACGAAAGACACAAAACTGTGAGCCAATGCAGTCAATTTCCTGCGTCGCAATGAGATACATACGCTTGTCGATGTACACGCATGACGTGCCATGGGGCGGTGCCGGGTTGTACAGGATGGCGCACAGGGTGGCTTGCCTTACAACATTTTAGCCAACCGAGTTGTTCGCACTGTGTACCCTGTTCTGGGTCGTTTTTGGGTGATCATCTCCACTAAAACACCCGGCAATTCAATAAACCAACGCGTAATCCTGCACCAAGCAATAAATTTGAATTACTTCAGTTATTTGCATCCATAGAGCCGAATAGTTGCTCTTTCTGAGCCATTAACTGCGACAATTTAATCCCACTGCGGGCAATCCAAATCCTCAATTAGCAATTATTCAAGTAGCAGCTCCAGCATCGCAGAGTGGTTGTGCTGGTGATGCTGCGGTGTTGTGTGGTGCTGCTTGTGCTATGGTGTTCATGGTGATGGCGCAAAAAAACCCACCCATGGCTAGGTTGACTGCCCGGATTCACGAACAGTGTGAGCAGAAATAAATGCGGTACTTACTAGACTCCATTTTCCCAACATCACCGGCTTGTAACAGCTGCAGAACGTAATCCACGACGCACAGATCTAAACCGTTGTGGCGGGTGTCAGGGCAGTGGCATACTCGATACTGCTTCTGGTGTTGTTTCTCCTCATTTTGTTTTTTTTTTTTTTTGTTTTACGTAGTTGTTGCTGTTTATGGGGTGGAAAAGTCAAGAGAAAGAAAATGAACGTTAGCATCTTCCATCCGGCTTGCGAGGGCACACACAGACGTGTAAAAGTTTATCGAGATTTTTACGAGAGTCAGAAGTTGATATCGGGGATCGAGCGCAGGACTTAAGCGAAATTGGTAGTTTATGAGCATTTACCCTGGCGACAGTGTAGTTTTAATTATCGTCGTTAATTGGAAAAACTTTGGGAATAAAAACTAAAAATTCCTTAACTCGCGTAAAAAACAAATTATTTGTTTGTAAAATGTGCGGCTGGCAAGGGGACAAAATAAGGCATTCAGCACTTTGTCGAGGCCTTCTGAAGTCTTGCACGATTTGGAAACTCCGCTCTGATTAAGCGCTAATTAGGGAGTCATACGGGGTAATTAAGAGCTCAGTTAATGTGAGTTAAATAAATTTACGAAACTGTCGCTCATTAAAGCGATGTTTCGATTTGAGTTCCTTTCAAATTACCGTGAAACTCCGTTTCAGTTTATGCGCATAAAATGTGCCTATGTACAATCCTATGGCGTGTGCTTAAACTTTCTTTCATTGTCTTACATTTCATTGTAGTCCTTGGATTTGTTTAAGTAACGAAAAAAAATATTTTCCAAGCAATTATAACAGCCAACGCGTAGTATGACTTCAGCTGCAAAAGGCTGCAGGTTGAAAGAAATAAGCTTACGGACTTTTATGAGGAAAACCAGAAAAAGTTATTAGATGTGTTAAATTCTCCTTCGATCAAAAGTAGAGGCAAAAATGGTTGCACTGTCAAAGGGGAAGCAAATACTTTTGGTCATTTGTGAAAAACGTACAGAATTTCGCCTTGTCTTTGATCTCCACCCTCATTTACAACAACATTCCAGCTGTCGGCTCTTTAGACAAAGCAAATCTTTTAGCCGCAAATTTTGCAGTCAGCTCGACGCTACCAGAAAATGCTTTGACTCATGAGGCAAATTCACATTCGCAGTACGGGTACAGTTGCTTAAAGGTCTCAACGTACACTCTCTCCTCTTAAGAGGTGTTCTTCTACGCTGGCAAAACAACTGCTTAAAGTTCTCCATTTCTCCTACACTTTTTGGCTTTTCCCCAGTCGGTGGAAAACAGTATTGCTCACGACCTGCACAAAAGAAGGTGAATCGTCATCACCCACCTCTTTTCGACCCAAATCATATAAGCTAATAGACCGTCAACTTATGAAATATCGTGAGTCGCGGAAGATCCTTAATGAACAGCAGTACGGCTTTCGAAGCAACGGATTTACTGGTAACCTTACACCACATCTCACTGAAAAGTGTAAGCACAATGTAGGAGAAAGCAACATCGAAGGCAATTGTCAGAGTCTAACATCTGGCTCTCTTGTTGAAAATGTGTGCTCTTGATATCGATGAATCTCTTCTTCTGTGGATACGAGGGTTGCCTTTTATATTTCGGAAATAAAGAACAAAAACAAATATTAATCATCGAAAATAGCTTTATTGTTTTTCAAAATATTCCCCATTCAGATCTATTTACTTTTGCATGCGTTTGAACCAATTGTCGAAGCACTTTTGCAACTCTGATTGAGGTATCTCCAAAACATACATTCTGAATGCATCAACCGCTTCTGAAGAAGCCTGAAGGTGTCGAAAAACGTGGTGAAGAGTGATCCGTCTTCGGCAGTAGGTTCTACTGATTTCTTGAAAGACAACTGGCAAACAAATGGTTGCTCACTCGGAATTCACTATTCTGGGTGGTTCTAGTGGTACGGTTGCGACATGTCCAGTTTTTCCGAAGAAACAGACAACCATTTGCTTGGAACGGCTTCGTGCGCGAGCAACTTTTGTTGGATTTGGCTCAATTTGAAACGTCCATACAGTCGACTGCTGTTTACTTTCGGGCGCATATGCGTAAATCCACCATTCATCACCTGTCACGATGTCATAGACGTGTTCCGAAGTACCGCGATCGTAATTTTGGAGCATTTCTTTCGACACGAGCCTTATTTTGAGTTATTGACAAATTATGTGGGATCCAACGCAAACAAACCAATTGTCGAAGCACTTTTGCCACTCTGCTTGAGGTATCTCCAAAACATGCATTCTGAACGCATCAACCCCTTCTTTAGGTGTCGAAAAACGTTGACCTATCATTATTCAGGAATAAGAAGAAATCATTCGGTGCCAAGTCAGGACTATACGGCGGATGACTCATCAAATCGATGTTTTGAGTGCTCAAAAATGCAGTTGTTTGAGCCGATGTGTGAGAGCTCGCATTGTCGTGGTGAAGAGTGATCCGTCTTCGGCGGTTGGTTTTCCTGATTTCTTGGAAGACGACTGGCAAACAAATGGATGTGTACCACTCAGAATTGATTGTTCTACGTTGTTCTAGTGGTACGGTTGTGACATGTCCAGTTTTTCCGAAAAAAAGGCGATCTTGGCTTGGAAGTGCTCAATAGTTCACCAATAATATCATGCAGTGTTCACTGCTGATCCTTTTCCCTTTCTGAAGATTGTCGATAAAATAAAATTACGTGCGGATCCGAAAATATGGATGCCATAACCTTGCCAACCGATCTTTGTGTTTTTGGAACCTTTGGGCGTTGTTGACCGGCTGCTGTCCACTCTGCTGACTGCTGATTTGACTCCAGAGTGTAGTAGTGGATCCATGTTTCAACGCGAAAAGTCTTCTTTGTTCTAGTGAAGCAGCTCCAAGAGCTCTCAGAATCATCGATACGTTGTTGTTTTTGACCCATTGTGAACAAACGCGGAACTCATTTCGAAAACAGCTTTAATGGGTAAATGTACATGCAAAATAGTGTATGCATTGCCTTCTGATATGTTTAAAGTGTCAGTTATCTCGCAATTTCACCTTGCGATCTTCCAAAACGATTTTGTGTACTTTTTCGACGTCTTCAGGTGTAACCAACTCAATTGGCCTTCCAAAGCGTTCAGCATCGTTGGTGTCTGTATGGTCACGTTTAAAGTCAGCATACCACCGACAAATAGCTGTTTTTGGTAGAGCAGAGTCCCTGTAACACTTTTCAAGCCTTTGCTAAGCTTTCACGGTATTTTTTCCCATCAAAAAGCAGTGTTTCTTCAGCACACGAAAATCTGCTTTTTTCATTGTTTTAAAAATCGCAAGAGTAGCGTCACTTGAAGCGCTGTAACTTGTAACCTAATAATCAGATTGTCATGAAAGTTTCGCAGGTATCATTTGAATATTTGTAATAATAATAATAATTGTTGGCACGACAGTCCACAGAGGTACCAGGGCCTAGATTGCTCATCAACTACTCGTGTTGTGCGCGCTACTGTTCTCTCACGAGTAGAAGGGACCTACAGTTTTTTGCCGACTCCGAACGGTGAAATTTGAGGAGCTTTCTTAGACAGTTATTACTCTTTGAGTGTTGTCAGCAGCTCAAAAGAGGTGGTGCCGTGAAAAATTCGAACCTTCGACGTGTGAGCGTCGCACTCTACCCACTACGCCACGGCGGCCACTATTTAAATATTTGTACTTCTTTAAAATAGGATGGATTTTTCGTAAGTGGCGCCCTGTATATTGCAGTCCCGGAAATAATTGAGTGATTTGTTTTGAACACATGCGTCAAGTTTTATGTGCTTGTGAACAGTTCTGTTAGACAATGTAAATCTTTCAGCAGTTACTGGAGTTGTTATTCGATGATGTGCATCGACCAACAATTTTTTTTATCAAAAAGGTCTTCTAGGACTGTTGCAAACTAATTTTGGTATTGAAGTTTGGTAAACATACTTTCTGCGTACACATCACATAACTTCCGCCATCATTTTTACACACTTAGTAGTAAAACATTAAAATATGCCAAAAATACTGTTTTACGATTTTCTTTAATCGATACGGCACCAAAGAAAAACTGTGTCAAGAAAGTAAACACAAGTTAGAGACAAGTGTACCAACTTATAACAAAAAACAAAAAATAGACAGTCAAATGTATCTCGCCGACAAAATTTAAAAATTCATTTTCATTTTTGAACAGACCTCGCACATATCACATTATTATCATGCAATATTCATTATGGATGACGATGGAGAACTCTTGCTGCTCCGTCAAGGTCGGTAACGAACTCACCGAGACCTTCAATGTCAAACAAGGTTTTCGACAAGGTGACGCACTGTCTTGTGACTTCTTTAACATCATCCTCGAGAACATCGTGCGTAACTCACAAGTTAACACCAGAGGCACGATCTTCCAGAAGTCAGTTCAATTGCTAACTTACGCTGATGACATTGACGTGATTGAACGAACACAGCAAGCCGTCAATGAGGCGTTTGCTGGCATTGAAGCGGAAGCGGCTAAAATGGGTCTGGCGGTAAATGAGGGTAAAACTAGATACATGCTGTCATCAAGGAAGGACACACAACATCGACGTCTCGGACGGAGCGTCACACTAGGCAGCAGAAACTCCGAGGTAGTCAAGGACTTTGTCTACCTCCGCTCCGCGGTAAACAGGGACAACAACATCAGTACCGAAATCAAACGCAGAATCACTCTTGCCAATTGCTGTTTCTTTGGGCTCAAGAGGCAATTGAGTAATAAAGCCCTCTCTCGAAAGACGAAGCTCGCTTTATATAACAGCTTGATCATCCCCGTCCTACTTTAAGGCGCGGAATCTTGGACGTTAGCAAAGGCGAATGAGGAAGCCCTTAGTCTCTTTGAGAGAAAAGTCTTGTGTGCGATTTTCGGTCCTGTTGCGTCTTCGGATACAACGCTTAGGATGGCTACGCCATGTAGAGCGTATGGAAACCACTGCTCCGGCCCAAAAAGTCTTCGAATCCGTGTCATTGGGACAACGCAACAGAGGACGACCTAGACTAAAGTGGCGCACACAAGTTTGAAAAGGACCTCAACCAACTTGGAGTGCGCAACTGGAGACAGCTGGCGAAAGATCGTGCTGGCTGGAGAGGCATGTTGGTAGAGGCCCAGGTCCACCCCGGACTGAAGGGCCACAAGAAGAAGAAGAAGAATATTCATTATGTCCGTTGTTAGTTGTGTGTATGTCTTACACAATGTACAGTCTACCGCAGACAAATAGCATTAAATCAAATTTAGGAAGTGAGTTTTTATTCAGCCAATGTAGGTGATGATGCTTCCTCGCCAGATACCTTCTACCTCAGACAGTAAATTGAAACAGGTTTTTTTTAATTCGTTTGCGAACAAGATGTACAGGGGCTTCAATTTCCAAACGCCAAATGCATTTGTAGGCAATGGAAAAAATGAATGCCTTTGTCCAGCCGTGCAGTTTCCTCTTTTACATTTCATCACCACAAACATGTCTAAGAAACCTGCGATATTTCTTCGTCTTTAGAGAAGACGAATGGTTCTTTACCAGCGTTTAATAAAGTTCAGGTTTCTGCGCCTCATGCCAGAACATGCGTGCCAAAGTGTTCTCGAACGTTAAATAGGATTTTGGAAAGGGGCTGGGTGCACACAGTGGGTTTTGTCCTCATCTTTCTTCTGCCTCCCATAATAACAAATGAATATATTTACAATATGTTCACAACATGATTTGCGCTTACTCATACTTTTTTCTTTTTCTTTGCAGATCTGCTTCCCACAACTGTCAATGCAGGGCCAGAGACTAGAGAATTTCTGTTGAAGGTGATCGATATTCTCCTCGATTTCGTCAAGTCCACCAATGATCGGAACGAGAAAGTTCTCGACTTTCATCATCCTGAGGACATGAAGCGCCTTCTCGACCTAGAGATTCCCGACCGCGCCGTCACTCTTCAACAGCTGGTGGAAGACTGTGCCACTACCCTGAAGTATCAAGTCAAGACTGGTGAGTCCCTTCCTCTCCCAATCGCATATCATATGCAGCACACTCGACTCGCATACCTAAACAGCTACCTCTAATTAGCTTTTGATTATCCCCCATTTCAACCTGAAGACGCACAGCAGTCTCCGCCTACCCAATCTAATCAATCAATCAAAGTGTGCTTCAACCACAAACGATGTTTATTGAAATAATCAATTGAAACGTATTCTCACTCCTTGTGTGCTTAATTTCCGCACAGCGCCAGATACGAAGACAGGAGCACGCATCCTACCCGACAATGGTTTCGATAACGTCAACATGTATCCCTGGGTGACACTGGTATCGGCTTCCGTTTACAAAAGGGATTGCGGATTCACCCAGCCGCATCGCTCCCAGAGGAAGTGGCGTTGATAACGCTATTGTGGTCACGTGCGGTATTGGATTAAAAGTAAGAGAAGTGCCCTTAATTTTCGGGGCGCACCATAATTCAAAAGTTTGCTCCTGCTCGTGTCGGGGAGAGAAACTTTGACAATATGCTTGAGTTTTTTGCGTCGGTCTACCCTGCTGAATAGCGACTTATTAATGGCAGAGGAAGGTTTCAAAACTTACCCTGCACGCATTGATTGATGGCTTGACTGGGCAAACAAAAGTCGAACCGTTCGTGGTGCTTTTTTGTTGCGTTCTTCTCTGGGGATGGGAATTTCACCCCTTTTTTGGGATGCCGCGGCAGGACATTCTCGTTGGCAATTCCTTGGCGAAATCAAATCAAACGACCAACATCGACGGACGTGTTACTTTTTCCGACGGCAAATCATAAACAGGATTATCGCCTGCAAATGAAAGGTGAAAGGGATCAGTGACTGTGTGTGATTCTGGACTCAATGGGCTATAAAATTGTGCCGTTAATGTGGTTATCTCCTTGGATGCACATTTTGTTCGAGGACTTTCAATTGAATCTTTAACCCTAATACCGGCCACAAAGGATGTAAGTGTATTTTGAGAGCGTCGCCAGCCGGGGTGGGTGGCCTGAGCAAACAAGGGAAGCGATAAAAAAGCAAAATCTGTTAGCAATGGAATTCTGATTAAATCTTCGTGTGCGGGGCGCTACTCATCTGCATGTAAATTAGCATTTGATTGTAAAAACAAACAGATTTTTCAAATGTTCACCCGGCGGGGGTGAGCTTGGGTGGCACATTTATGCATGCTCGAGTCGTTAAGTGGAAAAAAGTCGTTCCCTGTCTGGCTTATCAGGTGAGCACTGTTCCGGTGCATTATGCGAACTCAGGTACGAATACTATCCCATACATAAATTTTGTTGCATCTGCTAATAGCGGTTTATCGCAGAAAATATAAAGAAAAATATGAGAGGAAAGAAAACACTTTTTTCAGGCTAACATTAAGTTGGGGACCAGGGAATTGATGAATTCAAATTGCAATAGCTTGAATGTCTCTACTATTCTCTTCTCCTCGGACTCCAACTTCCTAAAATGGTAAAATGTTTTTATTTTTTGGTAAGTTTTAACATGCTAAGGCATGACGGAAAATACATCCATTTTCAACTTGTGTCAATAACGGCCTTGAAACAGTCGAAGAAAGAATCGCATGCTGTGTCTCTGCGGCATTTATAAAATGGTCCAAATTCTGGAGCCACCCTTCGCCTTCGAAATTCCTCAGAAAAACCCAACGGACGTGCATCCAAAGAATTTGCATTGTGTTTAAGAAATGAAGTGTGGAACATTGGTTTTAACTCAATCTTGGTCGACGTGCGCTTTGTAAGATTGTTCCAAGTCGCGTTGGAATGTCCATGGTCTCCCAACGAAATGATTTTTTGCCCACTGTCTCTAAGACATTTTCACGGTACACGGTCGCAATGATATTAACCGAAAATATGAGCGTTATTGTGTCCCAGACTATTACAATTGATGCTGCCGTCTTCTAAAGAAATCTCTTGAAACTAAATTCAATCAATTTAACACTCAGTCAATTAAACAATAAGTCCTGGGACTGACTTATAGGGGGGCGCCACAAACAAAAAAAAGCCATACTAGTCCTGGAACTGCTATATAGGGGGCGCCACAAACAAAAAATCCATTTTATTTTTAGGATGTACAAACATTCATTTGATCCCTGTGAAATTTTCATGACAGTCTAACATTTCGATACCTTTTATATAGAGCGACTTATCTTTGACCTCCAAATAGGTTTCAGTTTCGGCCATTACCTCCTCATTCAAGCCATATATTTTTCCTGCGAGCTTCCTTTTGAGGTCTGAAAAGAGATAGAAGTCGTCACTGTCCAGATCTGGGGAACACGATGGGTGCGGAAGCAATTGAAAGCCCAATTCGTGCACTTTGGCCATGGTAGCCAACGATTTGTGACACGGTGCATTGTCATGGTGGAAGAGAATTTTTGTTTCATCGATTTATGGAATCGTTTTTTTTTTGCAATTTCTTCCTTCTCAGCTCACCAATAATGCCATGTAGTATTCGCTGCTGATCCTTTTGCCCTTCTCAAGGTAGTCGATGAACAAAATTCCGTGCGCATCCCAAAACACGAATGTCACAACCTTGTTCGCCGACCTTTGTGGTTTTGGACGCTTTTTGCGGGGTTCACCGGCTACGGCTCACTCTGCTGACCGCCGATTTGACTCGGGAGTGTAGTGGTGGATCTATGTTTCATACCGACGCAAAAAGTTCTGATTACTCTGGTGAAACAGCTCGAAACAGCTCCAAACAGCTCGAATTATCGATAAATTCTTGTTTTTGGTCCATTGTGAGCAAACGCGGTACCGTTTCGAAAACAGCTTTCTCATGGACAAATGTTCATACAAAACAGTGTTCACACTGCCTTCTAATATCTTAAAGGTGTCAGCTATCTCACGCAATTTCACTTCGCGGTCTTCCAAAACGATTTTGTGTACTTTTTCGAAGTTTTTAGTAGTAACCAACTCAATTGGCCTTCCAGAGCGTTCAGCATCGTTGGTGTCTGTACGGTCACGTTTGAAGTCAGTATACCACCGACAAATAGTTGGTTTTGGTGCAGCAGAATCCCTGTAACACTTTTCAAGCCATTGCCGAGCTTGCACCGTATTTTTTCACATCCAAAAGCAGTGTTCCATCAACACACGAAATTCAGCTTTTTCCATTGTTTGAAAAAACGCAAGAGTAGCGTCACTTGAAGCACTGTAACTTGTTAAATATTAATCAGGTGTTTGTACTTCCTAAAAAAATAATTATATGGCACGGGGTACTAGGGCCTAGCTTGCTCACCAACTGCTCGTGTTGTGCGTGCTACTGTTCTCTAACGAGTAGAAGGGACCTACAATTTTTTGCCGACTCAGAACAGCGAGATTTGAAAAGCTTTCTTACTCTTTGAGTGTTGTCAGCAGATCGAATAAGCCAGGAATCGAAACTGGATTTTTACCCACTACGCCACGGCGGCCTCCAAAAACGTCTTGGCCAACTCAAAAAGTTTGAAGATCAAGATCAAGGATCAAGATCCATTCCAGTTGTAATGTTAACTATCAGAACTCGCAGAGTGACTCAGCAATCAATTTTCGTTCGGTTAAACAAATTTGGATTTATTCAAATGCAAAGGAATCGCGTGTCAAACGAGTTGAAGCTGACAGATGTCGAAATGCGATTTTTAACCTCGAAACTGTTTCTTGAATGGCATCAAAGGAATGGATCTAGTCATCTTCAGTCTTATGAAACCGTTTCGTCATCGTCTACATAGACGCCAAAGAAAAAAAATCCAGGTTTCAAATGGCATACTCGGCATATAATGGGACCAAAAGGAAGTGAAACTATTGATCGGAAAGGTTTTCGACGACATGTAAAGCGTTTAAAACGGCAATTCACGTTTTAAAACGACTAAAAACGTACGATAGGTTTGACATGGATATAATAATAATTATATGGCGTGATAGTCCACAAGGGCCTAGGTTGCTCATCAACTACTCGTGTTGTGTGCGGTACTTTTCTACAGGTTATTGCCGATTCCGAACGGCAAAGTTTAAGAAGCTTTCTTGGACAGTTATTACTCTTTGAGTGTTGCCAGCAGCTCTAAAGAGGTAGCGTCGTGAAAAAATCGATGTGTTCAGTCGGGAATTGAACCTAAACCTTCTGCGTGTGAGCGTCACACTCTACCCACCACGCTACGGCTACAGCTTCGGTTTTCTTAAAATAATATGGATTTTTTGTTAGGGGCTCCCCCGATGTCAGTCCCGGTGAGACTTACTGAATGATTTGTTATTGATCGACAATAAATGGCGATTCATTTGAAAAAGGCAAATTCGGAAAGTCGGCCCATTCGTGCAAGCGCAGCAACTCCATCGCTTGTTTGACGTTTGCTTTCTTCTATTGCGTTGTAAGATCGTGTGCTTTTATTATCTTCAATGGTTTGAGCTCAAGCTCATTTAACTGTAGGTCTGTTCCAAATCATTTGTGTACAGAAATTCTTAGTTGAGTAGTTTGGGTAAAAACAGCTTTCAGATATATGAAATGTGAGAGGTTTTTTGTTTTCAATCTGTCAGTCAGCTGCTCCCCACAGATTTTTCTTCGGCAGAAATTCATAGGGAGGGGAAATATTTTACTCTGTCATGAGGTCTCTCTTCTACGAAAAAATCAGCAAATGTAAGGCCTTTTTCGAGTTTTTCGGCGAATTTCGTAGGCATTCGCAGGATTTCAGAGCAATTGGAGCAGATCTAATCTGTGTTACACCTGTTCCAAAGAAGCATTATGTCCCACTTCGACTTAATTTTCGGATTTTCCTATATTTTATAAACACATGCATACATTTTGCAATGCCGCCAATATCACAGTAACAAGCCGAAACAGAAATGATTTGTTCACGTTGAGGTTCTGGAGGGATCCAACAATAGGTGTTTCTTACCAATCATACGAGGGTTACCTTTTATATTTCGAGATTAGAGACCAAAAACAAATATTAATCATCGAAAATAGCTTTATTGTTTTTCAAAATATTCCCCCACACTTTTGCATGCGTTTGAACCAATTGTCGAAGTACTTTTGCCACTCTGATTGAGGTATCTCCAAAACATGCATTCTGAATGCATCGACCGCTTCTTCAGGTGTCGAAGAAAAGAAAGAAAGCAAAAAAAAAAAGAATTCATTCGGTGCCAAGTCAGGACTATACGGCGGATGACTCATCAAATCGATGTTTTGAGTGCTCAAAAATGCAGTTGTTTGAGCCGATGTGTGAGAGCTCGCATTGTCGTGGTGAACGGAGTGATCCGTCTTTGGCGGTTGGTTTTCCTGCGACATGTCCACTTTTTCCGAAAAAACAGGTGACCATTTGCTTGGAAGTGCTTCGTGCCCGAGCAACATTTGTTGGATTTAGCTCAATTTGAAACATTCATACAGTCGACTGCTGTTTACATTCGGGCTCATACGCGTAAATCCACGATTCATCACCTGTCACGATGTCTTAGACGTATTTCGAAGCAACCCGATCGTATTTTTGGAGCATTTCTTTCGACCAATCGACACGAGCCTTGTTTTGAGCGATTGACAAATTGTGTGGGATTCAACGCGAACAAATTTTTTTGACATTCAAGTGTTCATGCAATATTGAATGTATGCTGGTCCCACTAATGTCTAAGGTTGTCTCAATTACGCGATAGGTCACATGACGATATTGCAATATCAGTTGGCGCACAGCATCAATGGTCTCCGGAAGAACAACTTCAAGCGGTCCAGTAGATGGTAGAATCAAGCGTCAGACCATATGGGAACAGTTTATAGGAAATAATTCCCTTCCAATCCCACTAAACACACAGCAAAACCTTCCTGGCCGTCAACCGGTTTGGCGACTGTTTGAGACGATTCACCGGCCTTCAACCACGACCGTTTTTGCTTGATATTGTCGTATGTGATCTAGTTTTCGTTGTTTGTCGAAATCCGCTTCAAAAATGGGTTGAGTTCGTTCCGTTTCAGCAGCATATCGCACGCGTTCGGTCCAGAAGGTTTTTGTGCTTCAAATCGTGCGGCACTTAAACATCAAGCTATTTTTTTTTGTATTCAGCCTTCTGCAAATGGTTTAAAATGGTTTGGTGACTGACTCCCATCTTCTGGGCGATGTCACGAGATACTTGATGCCGGTCTAACTCGATGATTTCCATGATTCGATCGGTATTCGTCGTCACAGGTCTTCTTCCGGCTGGCTTATCCATGGTGTCGTTTTCACCGGCTCTGACTCGTCAAAACCAATCCTCCGCGGTTCGAAGTGATAGCGTACCATCCCCCAAAACACCATTAATCTCACGGAACGTTTCTCTAGCAAATTTGCCGTTAACGAAGGAAAACTTTAAAATAGCCCGAATTTCGGCGTTAGTGAACTCCATGTTTACAGGTCTATAACTGTTGAAAGTAATATCCGAACTAATCATGCATAGCGTCGTTTTGTAGATTATGTCAAGACCCGTCAAATGATGTATAGATACGAGCTCTGTAGCTCTCTGTACATAGCCGGAAAATTCAAAAAACAAACAGGCGGAAGAGAGATATTTGGCAACCTTATATTTTGCGATTTAAGGATCCCCTCATTAATAATCTCAAGACGTTTTTGAAATATATTTACACTTGCACAGTACAAGTTAATGCGAGGTTACATTTTCTTCAAAAACACACGAGAACTCAATTAATTTTGATTGCGTGCGAGAAAATATGAGTTTTCGGTGAAGTTGCCTAATTGGATTTTGTGGCAAGAATAAAATCACAGTTTCCAAATGAATTCTATTGTTATTTATCAGGGATTCATGTTGTTTATTCCAGTACATTCAGTCCCTGGGATGTGCGCTTGTGGGCTTCTGCTTATTTATCCCCGAGCCACAAGTTCTTCATTTAAGTTTCAATTACTTATGTAAATTAAACTTTGAAACAATGAAGAATTACTAGAATAGGGTATAGGGTAAGTTTTGAAAAGAGAGAGACTTGATCTCATTTAGAAACCGATAATTACATTGCCTAGGCATCTATGGAAGGAGTGAGAATACAGGCTTTTGGTGTAGACAATATTTTATTTAGAGGTACAGAACATTGGAATGGAATTAAGCAGAGATGACTCCTTTAAATTGGTGTACAAATTTACTGAATTGGACAGATGTTCTGCTGGCAAAACAATTTAACGATGATATGGCATTAGACCGACACGCCTGAGTCGGATATAGTCTAATCTGGGGGTGCAACTTTCGACAACTTTTTCAAACATTTGTAACTGTGTATCGGCAATAACGCGACGAATGTTTTTCTCCAAGTGGTCAATGGTTTCCGGCTCACCAGCGTAGCGACTTTGCATAACCTTACAGAAAACAATCGTGGCCGCCGTTGAGAAGTGGATAAAGTGCGACAAACTTGTCGAACGTCCAGGTTCGATTTCTGGCTGAACACACCTCATTTTTCATGGCAACACTCTTTTCCAGCTGCTGACACAACTCACAAAAAAATAACTGTCCAAAACAAGCCTCTCAAACTTCGTCGTTAAGTCGATAAAAAAAAAACTGAAGGTCCTTCTACTCCAAAGGGAATAGTAGCGCGCACCATACGAGTAGTTAATGGGCAAGCTTTGCCTTGGATACCCCGTGGACTACCGTATGTATATATGTATAAATATATACAGAGAACAGTCAAGCGAAGACCAGTTCAGGGACTCGTAACACGAAATTAGGTTCTTAGGAAACGTTTCCTTCAGTTAATCAATTATGGCACAAGCTGTGTGACATATTGCGACGTATTCTGAAACCATAGCTCCGGCACATCATGGTTGTTAAAGTGTCGGACGAAAGAGTCAGTAATCATGGCTCCAAGCGGTTACCATTGACTGTTACAGTCTGACCAGAACCGTTTTTGAAGATGTCCATACCACATATTGTACCAACCCATACTTACCGACTTATCAGGCAGACGAACCATGAAGAGTCTGAGTCTGAGCAATTAATGCCATCAATCGGTGACGGTGACGGGCACGCTGCTTCCAGTCAGGCCAAGTAGTTTTAAATCAATGATAACTTGGTCTCTGTACCAGAAGTTCAGTTTTCCTCTCCTTCTCGAACCAAGAGGCCCGGATTCGAAGACCCTCCTTGCTGGAGCGTTGCTTTCCATTCGCTCGATGTGGCTGAGCCAGTGAAGTCGACGGATTTTTCCCTTCTGGACTACATCCACAGCCTTAGAGTTCGCGGTTGTGTCTTCTTCTCCATTCGACGGGACCATAAATCCGAAGTAGAATTTTTTTTCGAAAGCACCAAGAATCAGCTCAGCTTAAAGTTCAGCTTTCGGCTTCATAAAGTAAGACTGGCAGAATAAGGGTTTTGTAGAGCATGACTTTGGTCTTTCGAGTCAGGAGTTTCGAGACCAGTTGTTTTGACAGACCGATTCTACGTCGGATCTCCACTGCAATGTCATTCGTGGAGTTTAGGCTTGCTCCGAGGTAGACAAACTCCGTTACTACCTCCAAATTGTAGCTGTCGATTGCAACGTTTTGGCCTAGGTGCCAAGGGCGATTCTACGTCGGACCTCCACTGCGATGTCATTCGTGGAGTTTCCGCTTGCCCCGAGGTAGACAAACTCCGTTACTACCTCCAAATTGTAGCTGTCGATTGCAACGTTTTGGCTTAGGTGGTGTGCGTTGGATCGGTTTTTGCTCGACAGCATATACCATGATGGTGGTATTTGGTTTTGTCCTCGTTGACCCTTAGATCAGCTCATTTCGCCTGTTTCTCAATTACCGTGAAAGCTTCCACTACGGCGCGTTGGGACCGCGCGATAATGTCGATGACATCAGCGTATCCCAACAGCTGGACTGACTTGTATAAGATAGTGTCTTCCGTGTTGACTTTTGCCCGCCGCACTATCTTCTCCAGTAACAAAATGAAGAAATCTCCCGACAGCGCATCTCCTTGCCGAAATCCAGTGCAGATCTCGCACGGTTCAGAAGTTTTTGAACCGAACTGCACGGTGCATCGCGTATGTGTTAACGTGTTGCGACACAATCGGATCAATTTTCCCAAATCTCAAATTCGGCCATCGCTTCGCTTCACTTCGAATAGCACCTTGCGATGAATGCTGTCGTATGCGGCTTTTAAATCGATGAAAATATGGTGAGTATCGATTTGAAACTCGCTGGTCTTCTCCAGGATCTGCCTTTGTGTGAAGATTTGGTCTACAGTCGATTTGCCGGGCCGGAAGCCCCACTAGTACGTGCCGATTAGTGCGGTGCAGAACTGTTTTAGACACAGTACGCTGGATGGGATCTGTAGGCGACGTTAAACAGGGATATACCTCTATAGTTCTTGCAGGAGGTAGGATCACCTTTTCTTGTGGATGGGGCATATGCTGCTGATATTCCAGTCGTCGGGAATGCTTCGAAAATCCGGCAAATGATCTGGTGCATGTTCCCTACCATGCCCTCAGCTTTGAAAAGCTCCGATGGTAGGCCATCTGAGCCTGCGGCTTTGTTGCACTTCAGCCTTTTAATGGCTGTACCGACTTCTTCAAAGCAAGGTGAGAGGAGTGCTTTGTCGACTGGAGTTGGGATTTCCTGGTTCCCTATCACTCTCTTCTGGTCAGGCCCGCTAAGCAGTTGCTGGAAGTCTTGCTTAAACACATCCACTATTCCCTGTGGGTCCGTAACTAGACTATCCTCGCAATTTCGAAGAGCCTGGATGCCTTTCCTAAAGTCTGTGGCCAGGCTTTTGGCTTTTTTGTAAAAGGCCCGTATTTTTTGCTTGTCCCTAGACTCTTCGATATCCTTGAGCTGGGAGATTGCGAGATACCTTTTCTTCAGGCGTAGAAGCTTTTTCTCCTCCCGTCACCTAGCCCGGTACTTCTCTTGCGCTGCTCTTCTTTTCCGTTGCAGGGCTTTTTATATGCCTTGTCGGTTGCACGTTTTTTTGTTCTCACACTCGCCATCATACCACGGCACCAACCCATGGAGCACATCAAACTAACAATTTCTGTGTCTCAACAAACGGCGAAAGATTATTCTCACTCCAAGCACCGCTGTTTTGTCTATTGGCGTATCCCACAACCAAAATTGAGTTTCATCGCCAAACGAAATTCGTTTATGAATAAAGGAATCCGCGGCAGCCTTGTTTTGTGCCCATTCAGCGAATCATCTTTGGGCTTTCAAACCCTGAGGCTTCAGTTCTTGCCATGCCAAATCAAATTAAAACTAAGTCTTTTGGCGGCAGACGAAATGGCAGCCAGGTAATAAAGTGCTGCCAACTTAAAGTTCTATAACTCTTAAAAGAATAATACTCTTTACTATTTGTATTCCGAATAATTCACTTCGATATACAGGAAGTTGATGTCAATTCTGAATAAGGAATCAGCTGCATTATTGATCTTTAAAATCAAAGAGTCTGAGATTAGGTGCGTTAACAATATGGTGGATCTGTTGGCACAAATTTCAAGCTTACAACATTTAGTTGATCCTGGGGGCACGAAGCAGGTACCCACATATTTCTGTCCTTCAGCCGCCGTGAAAATGGGTTTTCTTTATCGACTGTGAATGTCGCAAGGAATTAAGAAAAGATTCGAAAAAGACACCAATTACCACGTAGCTCATATTTCTTCTATTTCAAACCAGAATCTGGCTCCTAGTCACAGACAGATGCCTGCTCTGGGCCACATACCAGTTGAGTTTCAGTCAAACTGAAAGGCCTCTTTTTGCTCAGCGAGACATATGGCCCGCCGATGTAATTGCTTTCACAGGCATCACACTTGACTTCCTCACCAAAGACACAGACTTACAACTCACCCGTACCAGTCACCCTCACACATCTAAACGCATTCTTTCACAACGAAGTGCGCATACTTCTTTGACTGCATGCGGCCACGTCATCCTTGAGCGACGCAATCTCCGATCCGAAAGAATCTGAAAGAATGAAACCATTTATGATCCATAATCTCTCATAAAATTCAATCCAGCAACAACCCTTAGGGTTTTTTTTTTTGTTTTTCTTCACCCATTGCCCGATAGACCATTTCCCAATCCACGTCACCATCACCCACACCCATTTTATCGTCCTCCTGTGAAGATTCCAGAGTACTCCATAAAGGGAGCTTTAATCAAAATCCGTTGTTATTTTCTGACTCGCTGCACTGATCCCCCTTCAACGTGCTACGGGGTTAGACACACATTCGCACAAAAAAAAAGCGAGCAGGCAGCAGCAGGAAAAGGTCGACTCGACATTCTCCATCTGTGGCAACATTTCAATTTGCAAATGTTCCTCTCGCTGTCTGGGAAAAAGTACACTAACCACCCACACACACATACACAGAGGCTGGAAAAAATAAGGGATTCCCCTGGTCTTACAGCCGAATGTCTTCCATCAAAAAGGATTCGGAAGTTGTGCATTGTAACCCACCCACCCCAGCACCTGCCTCCGGACACAGCAGGGAGTGGGATTTTCCTCTTCAATGGGATTTTAATCACACGACTTATGGCACCCAAAATGTGAATTGACATTGCCATTCCATGGGGGGTTGCTCTGAGAGCGCTTAGAGGGCGAATCTTTATTTGTTTACCCATCCGACGGCGGTTGGGGTGGGAATGGGTGTTTTTCCTTCCTATTAGCTGCAATAAATGAGCATTTGATTATCTGTTACCTTTCGGTGGATAATTGAAATGTTTGACTGCTGATCAATATGAGTCGTGGACGGGCCATATGGGCGATTCAATTCGCACAGGAATAAATCATCGACAAAAAGGGGTTTTTTGTTTTGCTGCTCCCTCTCTCTGTTCATCTCTCCAACGAGGCATTCACTCGATGCGGGTTGTTATCCGTTTTTGCCTATTGTTTCTGGTGATGGAAGCAATTTTTTCCACCAAGACTGCTCTCCGGAAGGGAGTTTATGTCGGCGATCGGATAGAGCCCAGTGAAGCACAGCAGAGCGCAAACAAAAAGGAGAGCTACTGCAACTACTGAGATACGCAAGTGCCTGGCAAGTTTCGCGCACCCTAATCCCGCCTATCTATTCCAGGGCTTATGAGTGAAACTATTAAATTACACCGCACGGCTCCATTAAAAATAATTTCTAACAGAGGATCCGTCCATCAGGCTTAGCCTTATCCAACGTCAGGGATTACTGCCAACCTCGTGTCGCTCGCTATAATAATTATCCCTCCAACAAAGTAGATAATGTGTTGTAGATTCGGAGCATCCTTCAATTGGAGATTAGCTTGTATCTTGTCGAACGAACAAGACGTCGACGACGACGTCTACGATGAACTGAAAACGAAATTTCGAAGGATTATTCCGGGACATTTGCTGTGAACTGTGCCACCCTCGTTTGTTCTGCGATGTTTTGTCTCTCGTAGTCGTGGCTAATATGCCGAGAAATTGCTTCCTTTACCTCTTCCCATGCTTTAGTGAATTTCTTTGTACTTATGTGAATGTGTGCGCTTGCTTTTGTTTACTCCTTGACAGGACATCCACATTTCTTCAATCAATTGTCGTGTGGATTGGACTTGGTCTCAATGGCCGGTGAATGGTTGACTGCCACTGCTAATACGAACATGTTCACATACGAGATTGCTCCAGTGTTCATTTTAATGGAGAACGTCGTCTTGTCGAAAATGCGAGAGATCATCGGCTGGAATGGTGGCGACTCAATTCTCGCTCCCGGCGGATCGATTTCAAATTTATACGCCTTTTTGGCTGCGCGACACAAGATGTTCCCTGGCTACAAAGAGCACGGAGCCAGCGCTTCACCCGGACAATTAGTGATGTTCACATCAGATCAGAGTCATTACTCGGTGAAGTCATGTGCTGCTGTATGTGGATTGGGTACCGACAATTGCGTGATGGTCCCGTCTGACGAGAGGGGACGCATGATTACCAAGGAGCTGGAGCGACTCATTATCGAGCGAAAGCAGAAGGGCTATGTGCCGTTCTTTGTGAATGCCACAGCTGGAACGACAGTGCTGGGAGCTTTTGATCCAATCAACGAAGTTGCCGACATCTGTCAACGTCATAATTGCTGGATGCATGTCGATGTAAGTACAATGTTTCTATTTTCTAAAATCAGTTTTTCCTGATCCTGGTTTAGGTAAGATTTGTGCGAGGTTTTAGAAAACTTGAAGGAAGTATGTACACACATAAGTATTCACAGGGAGAACGTAATTTATATTTCTTAAGTCCCTCAGTGAGATGAATTTAGTTTTGTTTCATTTGTAAGATCGGCTGTGTTGTAGAAAAGGATTCATAATTTTAACTTTGTCCAAAACGTGCTAAGATTAGTTAAAATCTGATATGTCAACTATTTCGTCCAGTCATTTAATTTTGTTTCCATATAAATGTTGAAAACCGTAAGACAACACGTTTGGATTATTAATAATTGTTGGCGCGACAGTCCACAGGGGAACCAGAGCCTAGTTTGCTCATCAACTACTCGTGTTGTGCGCGCTAGTGTTCTCTCACGAGTAGAAGGGATCTACAGCTTTTATTGCCGACTCCGAACGGCGAAATTTGAGAAGCTTTTTTAGACAGTTAATACTCTTTGAGTGTTGTCAGCAGCTCGAAAGAAGTGGTGCCGTTAAAAATTCGAGGTGTTCAGCCGGGAATCGAACCTAGACTCTTCGGCGTGTGAG
Source organism: Eristalinus aeneus (assembly GCA_955652365.1). Lineage (NCBI taxonomy): Eukaryota > Metazoa > Arthropoda > Insecta > Diptera > Syrphidae > Eristalinus > Eristalinus aeneus. The sequence goes on along the minus strand of OY019134.1, from coordinate 38,867,452 downwards.
CGTCGCACTCTACCACTACGCCACGGCGGCCACACGTTTGGATTACAAACGTTATTTAATTTAGAGATAGAACTCTTTTTACGCCTTGTCTCTACAGCGTAAACATAAAATGTTTTTTGTGGATTGTGGAAGTAAAGGGTGTCCCAAAAAGAACGAACATTTTAAATAAAACGCAGATATTTAAAAAAAATCGTGATTTCTTTATTATATTGTAAAGTAGACAGGATGAGGTTATGTGTGGAATAACACATCGACCAGATGTCCGCCGCAGCCTTGCTGGCACATACGCGATCTTTTAATGAAATTTTCAATCACTATTTTGCATAAATGCTGCGGTATTTCATTAATGCAGCGTCCAATTTCCTCTTTTACAGCTTGAGTCGTCGTCGGCTTATTCGCATAAACCATTGACTTTAAAAAACCCCAAAGAAAAAAGTTCAATGGTGTTCAGTCCAATGGTGTCGCACGATCTAGGCGGCCAATTCTGGTCTCAAAAACGCGAAATAACACGACCGGGAAATGACTGATGCACCAATTGAATTGTTTCTCTGGCTGTATGAGATGTGGAGCCGTCTTGTTGAAACCACATCCTCTCCACATTCATTTCAAAATTGGCTATAATATCACGATACCGAACACCATTGACTGCTTGCGCTTGACCTGACTCATTTTCATAAAAAAGGTCCAATGATTCCTCCAGCCCAAAATCCACACCACACAGCGACACGTTGAGGATGCATTCTTCTTCTCGTGAATAACTCGAGGATGTTCCTCCCCCCAAATGCGACAATTCTGCCTATTGATGAAGCCATCAAGATGTAAATTGGCCTCGTCACTAAAGATGATTCTATCGTTGATGATTATTCATGTTGTCTCTCCAATACCCAATTAACGAACCCCCTTCGTTGTGCATGGTCAGCTGGCTTCAGTTCCTGAGTCAATTGAACTTTGCATGCATGAAGATGCAAATCTTTCGCCAAAAAATCGCTGCATAGCGGATTTGGAAACACCAATTTGCTGAGATCGGTGTCGAATTGAGGTGGATGGAGTTTGAGCGACATCATCACGTACTGTTGCGATATTTTCGGTCGATCGACTTGGTCGAAGTTGTTGTCTTTTCATCAGTTACAGACCCAGTTTCAGCAAATTTTTCCATTAATCGCTTTACAGTTGACTCCTTTGGAGCATTATTGTAACCCAAAATTGATCGCAATTTGCGAACTGTAGCCGCAAAACTTTCACCATTTTGGTAAAACAATTTCACAATCGGAATGCGTTGTTCATTCGTGTAGCGCTCCATTTTTATTAACCTTATACCTTCTACTAACAAACAATAATAATTGTTCAAATGTCAAACAATGACAATTTGAATGGCGCCAAATTTAAATTTTGAGTTCTTGTTGGGACACCCTTTAAACGAAAAGTGTGGTGAATCTCAAGTCTCCACTTTTCTTATCTTCGAAAGAACAAAATGCGCCTTTGTTTAAGGGCGTTGGTCTCAAATAGTTATACGTTTCCATATTCACTTATATTGTGTTCACTATCGCACATGTTTCTTTTAAAGTTCGTACCTTTTTTGTCGTCGCCGTGGCGCAGTGGATAGAGTGCGACGCTCACACGCCGAAGGGCCTAGGTTCGATTCTCGGCTGAACACCTTGAATTTTTCACGGCACCACATCTTTCGAGCTGCTGACAACACTCAAAGAGCAATAACTGTCTAAGAAAGCTTCTCAAATTTCTCCGTTCGGAGTCGGTAAAAAACTGTAGGTCCCTTCTACTGGTGAGAGAACAGCAGCGCGCACAAAACGAGTACATATTTGATGAGCATGCTAGGCCCTGGTCCCCCTTGGGACTGTAGCGCCAACATTTATTATTATTATTACCTTTTTTTGAAACTACTTTATATCAACTAAGCATCCGAAACACTGAGGAGATTCTTTCACACTCGATGCATTATTAAATTTTGATCGACGTCTTGCATACAAGGATAAGAGTATTAAAGTCTGCCATGACAATAAAGCGCTCCCCAACCGTGTGGACACATGTGCCTGGCAATGAAGCAGTGTCAGCTTTTAGAGCCCCTTAAAGACTAACAACGTACTTTCTCCCATATATATGCCGCCACTCATACAGTAACGTACGTTTTTCTATTTGATCTGTGGTTCAAAATGATGTAGTCGTACATCCTACAACACAAAAGCGTTTTCTATTTTAAAGTTCTTTGAAAAAATAAATACTTCGGTTTCTGCCAAGTCACTGACTTTAGTTCCTTCAAATTTATGAATGTTTCTCTGGAGCCTCGCTTTCCTGTCATACCTAATTACGTTTTGTTTATGTTACCCATTAACTGTATTCAAAAAATAACTAAATCCTTCTTTTTCATTTCTTTCATAAAAAAAAAACAGGCTGCCTGGGGAGGAGGCTTGCTCCTGTCACGCAAATACCGTCACCCAAGATTGACAGGAATTGAAAGGTAAGATTGATCAACCCGCACGCTGTCCCCCAAACACACTCCACACCCACCACTCATGTCAAGCGGATATCAAGAACGATGGAAAAGAAAGAAAAAACCATAAACAAAAATGAACAAAAATTTAAAAAAAAAATCTGCGAACATTGAGAACACAGATGGTCAATAGCCGGAGGCCAAATTGCGGTTACCAAACAATGTGTCTGTCCACAAGAATGAGCACTCTCATAAATCACAGCAAAGTCTGCAAGTAATTGCCATCTAATCAAAAACAGTATCCACACCAATTCCCCTGCCCCCGGAGGACTGGAGTATTGAATCGCATTCGTCCCCCTCCCTGAAAAGCACACTCGCTCCCCCACTGACTCACTCTCGAACGAGACTTTGAACACTGCCGCTGACGGATGATTTGTCATCGCCATGCTGCCTCTGCTGCTGTTGCCACTGCCGGGCTTGCACACATCCCATGCCCGGACCAAGGGCAAGTCGTACGGGCATTGTTCGAATTAGAAGTATGCATCGGTGCGGCACTAATGATTTTCAAAATCAATTCTGCTGCAGAAACAATGGCAGGGCCAAGTGTAAAATAGTGCGATTTGTGGTAAAGATGCATTACAGGCCAGGCGGCCGTCGGCCTTACTCATCAGCTGATGGATATGCTAATCCAAGAGGGGGCGCGACGCTGCCATCTTAAAAGCGGAGGTTTACTTGCAAAGTGCGTCGACCGCAATATGCCAATACATCTTCACTAAGTGGGATTTGCGTAATCCAGAGTAGACTCTCCCCAACTTGCCCGCAAAGCAATTCAATTAAAGGATTTCTGTAGTTTTTTGTCTGCTGCTCAAGGACCCAGTTCGGGCATAAATTAAATGCGTATGTGCGTCAGATCGATGCCTACCGCCATGCCGCTAATTGTATTTTCAATTTTAAACTCAAACTGGGGAACGGAACCCACCCTATGGCCGGCATGTGATTGATGTAAACCAACAAACAACCCCTGCTCGAGGAGCATTCCGTTTTAGTGTGCTTGCCATAAGGATTAAGGAATTTGTAATGAAATAAATTACCCACTTATTTGAGTTGAATGAGGGTGCAAGCCATCAAGGTCTATGGTAAGGGTGCCACTCCGTAGAAGCACAATCCTGCTATTGTGCATTAAATAATATTGACTTACTAATCCCGAGGTGTGCGCCGAACACCTGAGGGTTGTGTGGTTGCTCGTGTGAAAAACGACTTGGGGCAGTGATTTAATTTCACTTTTCAACTTTTTTTGTAACGATTTCAGTTTCGTCAAGGGGGTAGCATATGGTCGTACTTTCAATTTGGTTTAGCTGAGATGGCTTAAAGTAAAACACAAGTGGAGACTTTTTTTAATAAAGACAAGTTATGTTGTGATGTAAATTCGAATACTTTGACATTTAAAATTTATAAAAGGAGGACTTGCTTACTGACTTTTATAAGTTGTAATTATCATAAGACATTTAACACATCGTTTAAACTCTTCAGCAACTGCAAACAGAATGACCCTTTCCCCTTCTCATACTTAAACCTCTAAAATGTTTTTAGAGTTTCGGTCTTTTGGATCATGGGTTGCAGACATTTTGAGGTGACTTGTCCCACCAAGTGTCTGTATACAGCTTTAAAACACATACAGTGGGCAAAAAAAGTATTTGACATTCAAATTGCTTTGACTGAAATTCACAAAGAAACGCTTTGCAGCAATGATCATACAAAAGTCAATATGTTTGTGTTAACAGTATAATCCTATTGATTTTATTCAAACAAAATAAATTTCCAATACAAAAATAAAATTATTTGCAAAAAACGGATTAGTAGAAGAGCTGCTGCATGCGCCCAAACAACTCATCTCCAGCTGCTTTAAATAATACTGCGGACAGTCCATCCGCACCAGCAGCCTTGTTCGAATTCAGGTTCGACATTGCTTCTTATCTATCATTGTCCAAATAGAGTAGACAATTTTGACAGCGGAGATATGATTTATAAATGATGAAATTCTTGTTGCTCTACCTTTTTGCCTTAAATCTCCTATTAAGATGTTTTAATCTATTCTTCCTTTAGAGCTGCTTTTGGTGCATTTCAATTATTAAAACAAAACTATGTTTTCATATTTTTCTCTGCTGGGCATTGATTGATATCTGGTAGTGGACGGTTATAAAAATCTTCGAGTTCTGTATCGGCTTTTCAATACACAAAAGCCTTGCAGTCACCTCAAAAAATACATTCAAGCAGAACTTAAGGGGATTGCTAACACAAGTTCTTGCAAACTTCTATTTCTTTTGCCTGCTTTTCTTTGATATATTTTCTACGAAATCTTTCCCTCTTAGTTTATTTGCTACTGTTGCTTTAACGCCAAGAAATTCGTCCGTTTTTTTGCTAGTAGCGAAGCATTTGTTTTGGGATTTGATTTAATTCCTCGAATGATTCACCCCTCGTTATTGTTGACTAATTTTATTTTCAGTCTAATTTTTCCGCTTTAATCATTTAACCTTACGAACGATAGTCGTGTTGGCCCGATTCATAATTTAAGCCATATAACAATTAATGACTGTTTGCCCAAGCCTTCAATATTGTGTCAAGGACATTTTCACGATACACGGTCGAACCGAAAATAAGAGCGAGATGTTATTGTGGCCCAGACCATTACAATCGATTCTGCCGTCTGTTGGTGTAAATTTTCAAAGGAAATCTCTTGCAACTAAATTCAGTCAATTTAACACTCAATCAATTTAACACTCAGTCAATTAAACAATAAGTCCTGGGGATGGCATATAGGGGGCGCTACAAAACTAAAAAAACATACTAGACTTGGAACTGGCATATAGGGGGCGCCACAAACAAAAAAAGCCATACTAGTCCTGGAACTGGGATGTAGGGGGCGCCACAAACAAACAAAAAATCCATATTATTTTAAGGAAACACAAACATTCAATTGATCGCTGTAAAATTTCCATGACAGTAAAACATTTCTATACCTTTTATATAGAACGACTTATCTTTGACCTCCAAATAGGTTTCAGTTTCGGCCATTACCTCCTCATTCAAGCCATATTTTTTTCCTGCGAGTTTCTTTTTGAGGTCTGAAAAGAGATAGAAGTCATTAGGGTCCAGATCTGGGGAACGCGATGGGTGCGGAAGCAATTGAAAGCTCAATTCGTGCACTTTGGCCATGGTAGCCAACGATTTGTGACACTGTGCATTGTCATGGTGGAAGAGAATTTTTGTTTCATCGATATATGGAATCGTTTTTTTGCAATTTCTTCCTTCTCAGCTCACCAATAATGCCATGTAGTATTCGCTGTTGATCCTTTTGCCTTTCTCAAGGTAGTCGATGAACAAAATTCCGTGCCCATCCCAAAACACGAATGCAAAAACCTTGTTCGCCGACCTTTGTGGGTTTTGGACGCTTTGGGCGGGGTTCACCGGCTGAGGCTTACTCTGCTGACTGCTGATTTGACTCTGAAGTGTAGTGGTGGATCTATGTTTCATACCGACGCAAAAAGTTCTGTTTACTCTGGTGAAATACCTCGAAACAGCTCTCAGAATTATCGATAAATTGTTGTTTTTGGTCCATTGTGAGCAAACGCGATACCCGTTTCGAAAACAGCTTTCTCATGGACAAATGTTCATACAAAACAGTGTTCACACTGCCTTCTGATATCTTAAAGGTGTCAGCTATCTCACGCAATTGTCTTCCAAAACGATTTTGTGTACTTTTTCGACGTTTTCAGGTGTAACCACCTTAATTGGCCTTCCAGAGCGTTTAGCATTGTTGGTGTCTGTACGGTCACGTTTAAAGTCAGCATACCACTTACAAATAGTTGGTTTTTGGTAGAGCAGAGTCCCAGTATCACTTTTCAAGCCATTGCCGAGCTTGCACAGTGTTTTTTCCCATCAAAAAGCAGTGTTTCATCAACACACGGAATTCTGCTTTTTCCATTGTTTTGAAAATTTAAAGAGTAGCGTCACTTGAAGCTCCGTAAACTGTAACCTAATAATCAAACTGTCACGAAAATTTGACAAGTATCATTGGTTTGTACTTCCTAAAAGTAACATGCATTTTTTGTTAGTGGTGCCCCTAAATGTCAGTCCCGGGACTTATTGAGTGATCTGTTCTTCATCTTGTGGCGCTACAGTGCAGTCCAGGTGGACCTGGGCCTCAACCAACATGCCTCTCCAGCCTGCACGATCTTTCGCCTGCTGCCTTCAGTTGCGCCCTCCAAGTTGGTGGAGGTCCCTCACCACTTGTGTGCGCCATCTTATCCTTGGCCGTCACTTGTTGCGTTGTCCTAATGGGTCAGATTCGAAGACTCCTCGGACCGGAGCCGTGGTGTCCATACGCTCTACATGGCCTAGCCATCCTAAGCGTTGTATCCGAAGACGCTTGACCAGGCGCATGTCACTGTACAGCTCATAGAGCTTGTCGTTAAATCTTCTCCCCCAGATGCCATCAACGCAAACAGGACCAAATATCGCACGCAAAACTTTTCTCTCGAACAGACTATGGGCTCTAAGTAACGTCCAGGTTCCCGCGCCATAGAGTAAGACTGGGATGATCAAGCTGTTATATATCGTGAGCTTAGTCTTTCAAGTGGTCTGGTAGTTCACTGTTAATTCCTGCTTTTAATGATGATGAAACAATATCTTTTTTTGTAGAAGGTTGGAAAACACTGTTCTGGAGTCATAGATCCATTGTACTACCAGGCAGTAAGCTCCATTTAATGTAGTTTCTTGGTTTTCCGGAGGTAAACCAGCAAGCGTTTCTGTGACATATAGTGTGAGTTTTCAGCTGCCACAAGATCAGTGCCAAACAGCCACCACCTGATTCGAGCATGACAGAGGAAGTACTTTGCTGTATCTTCACCTTCTCGATTGGGTACCATCATTAAACCGAAGCACGCTTGAGTGCTTAGCGAAAATCAAGTTCCCCGTTTGTACTGTGACAAGTTGTCTGCAGTCTTTTTTATTTTAAGATAGAAGAATAGCTGCAGATTTCTTGCTCAGCTCGGGCCCTGTAAATGCCTCTCTAATCCTTGCCTATAGTTCATCGACAATCTCGTTTCTCATGACCCCGTAACATCCCAGGACCCAGACAAGTCTTAGTGAAATTAGTCTGCCGACCAAATTAAGAGGAGACTTGCATTCTTGTACTAAGAAGATTTCTTACTTCATTTGAAGCTTTTTTGCCTTTACGACCTTTTTAATATAATAAGGTTTTGCTCGATCATTTTAATGTTCATGTACATGTACTCTTCCTCATTTTTATAAATGATCTTCTGTCTGTTATTTCTAATCCAATTCACTACTTCGCTGATGACAGTACCTCATTTGTTCCTCGGCTCTCGACCCTCCTTTTAAGCCATTGACTTGGAACGGCAGCGTATGTTAAGCTCATTAAATTCCGATCTTGACAGCATAATTGATTGGGGTAAAAGGAATAGAGTGGAATTTAATGCTTCCAAAACTCAGTAGCCGCCGTGGCGTAGTGGGTAGAGTGCGACGCTCACACGCAGAAGGTTCTTGGTTCGATTCCCAGCTCAACACCAATTTTTCCAATATTTCACGGCACCACCTCTTTCGAACTGCTGACAACACTCAAAGAGTAATAACTGTCTAAGAAAGCTTCTCAAATTTCGCTGTTCGGAGTCGGCAAAGAACTGTAGGTCCTTTCTATTCGTGAGAGAACAGTAGCGCGCACAACACGAGTAATTGATGAGCAAGGTAGGCCCTGGTCCCCCTCTGGACTGTAGCGCCAACAATTATTATTATTAAAACTCAGTGCTGTCTACTGTCACTCAAGCGTTTTCAAAGCAACCTGCCATTATCTATGAATGGCTCCTGCATTGTTGAAACTGAACGAATCCTCGGTACGTGTATCAACTCAACACTAAGTTGGAACGATCACATCAATCGAGATCGTCAAAAAGGGAGCGAAATATCTGGGTTTCTTTAAGCGATCCAAGATATATTTCACCCCTTCTGACCTGGCAGCAATATATAAGGCGTACATCTGCCCAAAGCTTCAGTATAACGCTCCTATCTGGTCCGGTGCTCCCAAGACCTCTCTGCACCTAATAGATAGAATCCAACAGCGAGCGATAAAACTAATTGATGATAATAATGCTGCGAAGTCAATCGACTCGCTCGAAAATCGATGAAATGTCGCGTCTCTATCACTATTTCAACAAAAAAATGCTCTAACGAGCTAACCAGCTGCATTTCTCCCCTTTAAAAATTCACCCGCAATACCCGCCTCGCTAGGAACGCTCACCCGTTCACAATTAAGCCCACTTTCGAGCGTACAGTTAAGTTTAAAGACTCGTTCTTCAGCCGCACATTGGGCTCTTCCCAGCCCAATTTATCCCCCCCATTACAATCCTCAGGTATTTAAAACCAATGTGCATCAGTCCCTCGTTTCGCTCTCCTACTCTATACCTTCGGCCCGTGCTATGATTTAATTCTAGTCATTTAAGGGTATAAACAATCCCTTTAGTGCGCGCCAATTATAAAAAAAACACAAGAAATTTTAATGTTTCCTTAAAAATAAATTGGGAAATGGGGGACAAAATTTTATGTAATATACTTTTATGCAAAAGAATTTTCATTCCTAATTTGTTTCTGTATTTGTCTTAATAAAAATGTATTTGGTCTCAATAACATTAGTAGAAACTATTTAACTAAGTTGTTGCATTCTGATTTTTATAAAATTATTGCTGCGAAGCGTTTTTTGTGATTTTCAATAAAAAAAGGTTTATAGTCGAATATATTTTTGGCCAGTGTATGCATGTATGATGGGAATTGGAGTAGTTCCAAGACAAATTTAAGTTTAAGTAACGATTTCCAATCGGTGAAATTGTGTGATCGTTTTTTCATGAGACTGATCTCCAGAATACACCGAATTAGGTATGAAAAAAATATTTTACAACAAAACAGCGTAAAATGAACTCATTTACCTCAAACACCATCCAATTCCCTTAATTTTCGTTTGCGTTGCTATCAAGGGAATATAAAGTTGATATCGAACGCCATAAACATGCTCCACTACACTGTCACGTTGTTTTATGACAAACGGCTCGTCAAATTTTGACCAAACACGTGATGCCACATCTCCCGCATTTCGCGGCACAAAACTCATAAATTCTCTTGCGATAAGCTCATACTGTCAACACATTATTCGAGCCCTCGGGAGTATGAAAAAAACATCTCATAAACTAATCAGATAAAGTTGATTTATAGCGGAAAGTGACAGACTGGCAAAAGATAAAAAAAAATCACCAAGCGAATCCAATCCGTTTCCTCACCGTCTTTTTTTTTTGGAGAGTGTGACAAAAAAAGGATGCGTTTAATAAAGCCGGAAAAAAAATATTGGCAAATGTCAGCAATGTTTTCGAATTGAAAACATACGTCACCACTGTCACAGTATTCAAGAAAACTGCGAAGATAAACTCAAGTGTGATGTATTGCAGAGGAATGACACTTTTGCGTCCACCTCCCGCCAGTCTTTGCAATTAGAGTGGTTTCACTGAGCACATAAGTACGCAAATACGGTACACGTCCAACGGCACATTTTCTTCTGTTCAGCTGTCGATTCCACGCACTCCCCCAAATCGACGGGAGTGCTCTTCCTGAAGAAGCCTCGACAAAATGACACTTCCTGAGCAAACAAGATAACATAAAGGGAACGCGTGCCGAGGGTTGAAATCCACCCCGTATCTCTTTCTCACTCTCTGTTCATGATTTCAGCAAACAATCATCACACCAAAAATAGCTCCCAGAGGGATGTTTAAATTCATCTACTGCTGGCACCCCTTCCAGCTGTCAACCCTCGATGCCGGCACCCCTGGATATTTAGAAATCAATTATTCAGACAGCCTCTGGTTTCATTTAATCAATTAGCACCTGCGGGTGTTCTGCACACACACACATACACACACCGCCACAGGCACACTTGTTGATATGTTTCTTTTGTCTCGTTTCAGGGCCGATTCGGTCACCTGGAATCCACACAAGCTCATGGGCGCACTCCTCCAGTGTTCAAGTATTCACTTCAAGGAAGACGTAAGTATATGCATGCACACAAGCGCCAGCATAGTCTAAGTATTTTCGACGAATGAGCGCCCCATCAAAAGGCATCCGTGGCATCCCTCTGACAAGTCAGTCCTGCCCATCTGGGTACAAGACGCGCCGAGTAACTCCACTACAACCCCAACGGGCTTTTATGGCCGACAAAAAGCATTTCTCAGCAGTTTTCTTCTCCATGACAACATATTTGCAATATGTTACCATTGGCCACAGTTGTGTTCGACATTTTTGCCTCCTTTCAAAGAGGGAATGTTATTCAAGGAATTTTTAATTAAAATTCTCCTGAGTTATTGCTTCCAAGTGATGTGGCACGACGTGGTGTGCTGCTACTGTGTGCGCTTGCCCCGTTTTTTCAAGGGTGGATTTCCTCAGACCCTCGCCATAGGGAAATGAGAAGAAAAACTCGTCGAAAGTCTACCCCGAGATGAATGCGTTCGTAAAATAAAAGGCGCACGTAAACCCGCACTGAAAACAGTCAGCCAGCGAAAACCAATCAATCTTACTCACCGACTTGCACGAGCACAGTACGGAGTTGATTTTTAAAGTGTACAACTTCCCTCGAAAAAAAGAAAAAAAAAAACCTTTAAACTCAGCCCCAGTCCACAGTCGAATAAAAGTTAAAGACTTTCGCTTAAGTAAGAAACAATGTCGGGCGACTTTGAGCCGATCATGGGAACGCCAGCAGAAGGCGCCCTTTACCGCCACCACCAGAGCCAATCAACCGAACAAGAGGATTTCCCCCCGGGGGTTAAAATCTGTTTAAAAGTGTTTAAGAGTAAATAGACTTGTACTTTTACCTCATCCCTCACTCACTCATCTCTCTCTCTCTTTCTCTCTTTCTCTCTCTCTCTCTCTCTCTCTCTCTCTCTCTCTCTCTCTGTGTGCTTTTTATTCGTTACCAGGGCCTTTTAATCAGCTGCAACCAAATGTCGGCTGAGTATTTGTTCATGACTGACAAACAGTACGACATCAGCTACGATACGGGCGACAAAGTGATACAGTGCGGCCGACACAACGACATCTTCAAGCTGTGGCTGCAGTGGCGTTCAAAGGGCACCGAAGGTTTCGAACGGCAACAGGATCGTCTTATGGATCTAACCAAATATCAAGTGAGACGCATCAAGGAGCAGTCCGACCGATTTCATCTGATCATGGAACCGGAATGCGTGAACGTCTCATTCTGGTATATTCCAAAGCGATTGAGGGGAATTCCACATGACAGCAAAAAGGAACAAGATCTTGGAAAGGTATGTCCGATAAATAAAATCATTTGTTTCTTCTTAAATGTTCTTCAAATGTGAGGTAAGTAGTTCACATACGAGTACGAGGGTTGCCTTTGATATTTCGGGATTAGAAAACAAAAACAAATAATTAATTGTTTTTCAAAATATTCCCCATTAAGATCTATACACTTTTGCACTTTTGCTTTTGAACGAATAGTCGAAACACTTTTGCCACTCTGCTTGAGGTATCTCCAAAACATGCATTCTGAACGCATCAACCGCTTCTTGAGGTATCGAGAAACGTTGAACTCTCATTTTATTTTTTGCGTACGGAAATAAAAGAAGTCAGTCGGTACCAAGTCAGGACTATACGGCGGATGGCTCATCAAATCGATGTTTAGAGTGCTCAAAAATGCAGTTGTTTGAGCCGTGTGAGAGCTCGCATTGTCGTCGTGAAGATCCGTCTTCGGCGGTTGGTTTTCCTGATTTCTTGGAAGACAACTGGCAAACAAATGGTTGTGTGCCACTCAGAATTGACTGTTCTGAGTTGTTCTAGTGGTAAGATTGCTACATGTCCAGTTTTCCCAAAAAAACAGGCGACCATTTGCTTGGAAGTGCTTCATGCCAGAGCAACATATGTTGGATTTGGCTCAATTTGAATTAAGCATACGCTTAAATCCACGATTCATAACCTGTCACGATGTCATAGACGTATTTCGAAGCATCGCGATCGTATTTTTGGAGCATTTCTTTCGACCAATCGACACTAGCCTTTTTTTGAGCGATTGACAAATTGTGTGGGATCCAACGCGAACAATTTTTTTTGACGGTCAAATGTTCATGCAATATTGAATGTATGCTGGTCTCACTAATGCCTAAGGTTGTCTCAATCTCACGATAAGTCACATGACGATCGTGCAATATCAGTTGGCGCACAGCATCAATGGTTTCCGGAACAACAACTGATTTTGGACGACCTTCACGAAATTCGTCTTGGAGTGAACTACGATCTCGGTTGAATTCAGAACCCCTATCGATAAACACTGGTCCTTGATGGAGCTTCATCGCCAAAAATTAAATTAAGTTCATCGATGCACAGTTGTTTAGTTAATCCACGTCGAAAGTTGTAAAAAATAATCGCACAAATATTTTCACGATTTAATTCCATTTTTGGGCGAGATGAATCTTTTAGGTTACTGTAAACAACACAAATAGCGCTCGTATCTCAAAATGTTCTGAGTACGTGTACGTGTAACCTCAAAACTGTCAAACTTTACGATATAACTGGCAATCGCTAGATTGCAACACTAGGGTTACCCAATTCCGAAATATAAAAGGCGACCTTCGTAACACTATATAGGAGTCATATGTGGAATTCGTGTTTCTTGGTCTACCTCGTGTTTTTTTTTTTTTTTTTTTGCTGGGGTTCTGGAGATTGCATTGAAAACAAAATTAACCGATCTTCTCAACCCGTCGGCAATAGATATTACTGCCTTTCCCTGTTGTCTATATTTCTTCATGATACGGCTTTTTTCTTCGAGACAATGCCTGTTACGGCCTATTTTGTAATAAATCTACATATGTATTCGTAAAACTAACTATTATTTTATTAGTATTATTTATAAACATTCTTTATTGATCTTGACTTTAACAACTAGTAATAGATAAAGAAAAATTATTTAACATGGCAAAATGCCGTCCATTAGAGATTGATATTATTTGAAATAATACAGTGAGCATAGAAAAATAAAAAATAAAACTGTATGGACAAAGTTATAGAAAAGAAAAGGCTTACTGCTAGAACTATAAAGCAAAATGCAACCCTCCGTGCCATTGAGTATATTCTTCGTTTCTTCAAGGGTACGAGAAACTTTTGAGGAATAAAGCAGATGCAGTTCTAGTAATATAGGACAGATTGCAATAAAATGGTATATATTTTCGACTTCAGTGCGATTGTGGCATTCACATCTTGTCGATGCGGTACGTAGTTAAGTCTCAGCAGTTTAGTTCTAGCTCTAAAAATAATGCTTTTTTTTTGTCTATTTGAGAGTTCTATTTTAAAGTAGTGGCTGGACCCCAGTGTATGGTTGAGATATTTGTACATATGTCTCAACGAAGAGGAACGAGCTCGCTTTAGGCAATCTAGATACATCTTGTCATCGTGTTTCCTACTGCATTCGTATAATTTATCCTCCCATTTATTTGAATTTTCCTCAGTGAGCCTAAGTACAATGTCAAGTGAGGTTACGATCTCATGCTATTCTTTAAAAGGTGTAAAAGGTAAATTATATCGAAGCGCCATCTTGAGAAGCCTCCTTGAAAGATTATTATTCTTCTTCTTCGGATGGCGCTACAGTCCGGGGTGGATCTGGGCCTCAGCCAACATGCCTCTACAGCCAGCACGATCTTTCGCCCATAGAGTTCATCATTAAATCTTCTCCTCCAGATACCATCAACGCAAACAGGACCAAATATCTCGAAGAGACTAAGGGCTTCCTCATCCGCGTTTGCTAACGTCCAAGATTCCGCGCCATAAAGTTGTACGGGGATGATCAAGTTGTTATATAAGGCCAGCAAAGTCCTTCGAGAGAGGGCTTTATTACTCAATTGCCTCTTGAGCCCAAAGAAACAGCGATTAGCAAGAGTGATTCTGCGCTTGATTTCGGTACTGGTGTTGTTGTCCCTATTCACCGCGGAGCCGAGATAGACGAAGTCCTTGACTACCTCGAAGTGTCTGCTGCCCATAGTGACGCTCTGTCCGCGACGTAGATGTTATCCGTCCTTCTTCGATGACAGCATATACTTCGTTTTGCCCCCTTTTACCACTAGTTCCACTTTAGCCGCTTCCGCTTCGATGCTAGCAAACGCCTCATTGACGGCTCGCTGAGTTCGTAGCAGCAGTCAGCAGGTCATCTGACTTTTGGAAGGTCGTGCCTCTGGTGTTGACTTGTGAAGTCAGCACGACCCTCTTAAGAATGATGTTAAAGAAGTCACATGATAGCGCGTCGCCTTGTCTGAAACCTTTTTTGACATGGAAGGTCTCGGTGAGTTCGCTACGGACCTTGACGGAGCAGCGAGAGTTCTCCATCGTAATCCTACACAATCTGATGCCAAAACTAGACATGGCACTGTACAGCTTTTATTCGACCTACGCATTACTTTAAAAAGAAAAACTAACTACAGTTCTCACATTCAGATCACAAGCAAATTCCTTTTAACTTTTTTTGAATAAAGATCTCAAGGAGGAAACAAAATTCCCTATTATTTTGAACCATTAAAAAAACACATTTTTTCTGTATTTTGCACTATTACACCACTTACATGAATTATTGGCTGATATTATGAGCATGTAAAGTAAAGGCAATGCAGCTGCGCAAAAAATAAAAAAAAAGAAGAAAAAGAAAGAAAATTGAAAAGAATGTGTAAATGAATAGAAATATCGATTATGCGTAATCATCCGTATTAAGGGGTGATTCTTCAGCTATTATTTTTTTGGCAACACTGGTTCAAACAGCTAACGCACGTTTCGTGTTATGTTTCACTGTCAGGCATCTTCAGTTTGGTCTATAATTTAACCCTGACTTGTCTTACAAATGAACAACGCTTGCAAATTATTGATTTTTATTATCAAAATGCGTGCTCTGTTACGAAAGTTCATCGCGCTTCTTTCATTTTATGGTCAAAAATGGACGAAGCTCATTTTTGTCCCAATAGGTACGTAAATAAACAGAATTGTCGATTTTGGAGTGTATATCAGCCAGAAGCATTGCAAGAGCTACCAATAAATCCAGAAAAAGTCACAGTTTGTTGCGGTTTATGGGCTGATGGCATCATTGAACCGTCCTTCTTCAAAGATGATGCGAATCGTAACGTGTGAATGGTGAGCGCTACCGTGAGATGATATCCAATTTTTTTTGCCCTAAATGCAAGAGCTTGACTTGCATGACATCTGTTTTCAACAAGACGGTGCCACATGCCACACAGCACGCGGAACAATGGACTTATTGAGAGGCGAGTTCGGTGAACATTTTATTTCACGTTCGGGACCGGTCAATTGGCCGCCTAGATCGTGCGATTTAACGCCTATAGACTATTTTTTGTGGGGCTATGTTGAAGCTCATGTCTATACAGGCTTCAATTGACGCGTTGGAAAACGACTTTGAAGCATTTATTCAGTAGATACCGGCCGAAACGTTGGAAAGAGTATGCCAAAATTGGATGACTACTAATCATTCGAATGACTACTAATCAATCGAATGACTACTAATCAATCGAATGACTACTTATCACTTGAATGACTACTAATCACTTCAATGACTACTAATCACTCGAATGACAACTAATCATTCGAATGACTACTAATCATTCGAATGACTACTAATCGCTTGAATGACTACTAATCACTCGAATGACTACTAATCACTCGAATGACTACTAATCACTCGAAAGACTACTAATCATCGAATTACTAATAACTCGAATGACTACTAATCACTCGAATGACTACTAAGAATTCGAATGACTACTTATTACTAGAACGACTACTTATCTCTCGAAAGACTACTAATCATTCGAATAACTACTAATCATTTTAATAACTACTAATCATTCGAATAACTACTAATCACTCGAAAGACTACTAATCATCGAATTACTAATAACTCGAATGACTACTAATCACTTGAATGACTACTAATGGTGAATGGACCATTTGAGGCGCAGTTAAGGTCAACATTTGCATGAAATGATCTTCAAACATTAAATTGTATGGACCGTACTATCGACTCAAATAAAGATTTCATGCATTTTTCTGAATTTTATGTGTTTTTTTTTTTTTTTTTTTTTTGAAAAACTTTCCTATATTATTTACAAAACTCAGCCTTTTCTTTGAAAAGCTCTGTATATGCTAAACATAGAGTCGGAAGCAGCTGTCAAAACACATTTAAAACATGCATGGATGGAATAACAATTCGGTGAAATTTTTTGTTGTGCATCAACATTTTATTCAGAGTATTGATCATTGTTTTCTACACATTTTGACCACCTTTCTGGCAATTTGTGAATACCACGCCATTAAAATTGTTCGTCTCTTAAAGCAAACCAATCAGACACCCAATTTTCGACCTTTTCGTAGGAATCAAAGTGCTGCTCAGCCAATACGTGTCCCATCGATGAAAACAAATGGTAGTCCGAAGGAGCCAAGTCTGGTGGATACGGCTCCCAGCCAAGTGTTTTGATTGTATCCTGAACCGGTTTTGCTTTGTGTGCAGGTGCATTGTCATGGAGCAAAATTACCTTGCCGTGTCTTCTGGTCCATTCTGGTCGTTTCTCGATCAATGCATGGTTCAAATTGATCATTTGTTATCGGTAGCGATCAGTATTAACGGTTTCACCAGGATTTAGGAGCTCGTGGTACAGCACACCTTTCTGGTCTCACCAAACACCCGACATTGTCTTCTTGCCGAATCAATCTGGTTTTGCAGTCGATGCTGATGGTTATCCAAGATTAACCCATGATTTTTTCCGTTTAGGATTCTTAAATTAAATCCATTTTTCATCGCCAGTAACAATCCGATACAAACCCGATTTTCTTTCGTGCCTTTGAAGCAAAATTTCACAAGTGTTTTTTCGGTTTTCCATCTGTCTTTCATTGAATTCCTGTGGCACCCATTTTCCACACTTTCGGATCTTTCCCATAGTGTTTAAACGGTCAGAAATTGTTTGTTGTGCAACATTTAACATTGCTGCCATTTGCTTTTGACTCGAAGTGTCATCTCCATCCAATATCCTTTGCAATTCGGCGTCTTCAAACTTTTTTGGTGGTCTTCCACGTTCTTCATTTCTCACATCAAAATCATTATTTCTGAACCGTTTAAACCATCTTTTGCATGTTGCTTCTGATAGAGCACGATCACCATATGCCTCGACAAGCATTCGATGCGACTCTGCAGCACTTTTCTTTAAATGAAAACAAAACATTAATGCTTTCCGCAAATCATCAGTTTCTGGTACAAAATTCGACATTTTCAAGACGATGAAAAAATATAATGTTGTCTCTTCAAAGACTTGATGTAAACTAAATATTTTTCACAGATGTCATAGCAAACAAACAAAACAAAATAAGGGCTCGTTCACAACAAACGTTAACCATCGAGATATTTGTGTCTTGACGCTCACTTCATACCGGTATGCCTGGTATTCTTCTATTATTTAATAAAAAAAACAGGAATTTTTAAGCGCATCATTCTTTTTCTTCTTCTTCTTGTGGCGCTACAGTCCGGGGTGGCCCTGGGCCTCAACCAACATACCTCCACTCCAGCCACATTCATCATTAAAGATTAAATACTCGCTTCAGTGACGATGCTTGATTGACGACTATTATATAACCATGCTCTTGAAAAAGGGTTATATCTTCTCTTGCTCGTCACACATGTGTGACCAGCATAAAAATTAGCATATTGTACTTGTAACATAAACTGATTTTCCCGATTTTCTTGCTTATTCCCATAAACACCATCTTACAATTCTAATTTGCAGATCTGCCCCACCATCAAGGCACGCATGATGCAAAAAGGCAATCTCATGGTCGGCTACCAACCCGACGACCGCCGGCCAAACTTCTTCAGATCAATTATCTCATCGGCAGCCGTCACCGAGCAGGATGTCGACTTCATGCTAGACGAAATCCATCGTCTCGGCGACGACTTGTAAATCCTCACTTCACTCACACCGCACATCAGTCAATATTGAGTAGAATTTATTTATAACTGAAACAAGAAAAACAGAGGACTTCAAAAAACTGTTAATATACATATATACGATAGAAAAATGAAATGTTTTAAATACTAAATGAATATATTATCGAATCTCAAACCAACCAAGGAGTATCTTTAAGGTAAAAGCATATCATATAATCCAACCATTGTTGCTTATTTATTGCAAAGCTGTCTATCGCAATTGTTTTTGTTCATGTTGAGTTGTGTGTAAGAATTTCAAAGAAAAAAAATGTTTACGCAAAAAAAGACAGAAAATTTAAAAAAAAATGTTTATATATAAATAAATTTATTGAATGTTGCTATTGTATTTGTTTCCTCACTAAACCATGTTTATCTATTGAATTGAATATATATGTGTATGTACCCATGCATAATATTGTTGTAAATTAATTGAGTACTCGTGACTGTTGACAATACACTATTAGAAGAGGATATTTGGAAATGTATATGTAAATGGAATACCCACTGAAGCCTATCGTAAATGTTAAAACTTATATCAACTATATCTAGATGTATTTTTAATCACAACATATCGCTGAAAAATTGTTTCAAAACAAAACCGAAAAAAAAGGAAGCTCTTACGTTAGTTTTTTTTTTTTTTTGTATTCCGCAGATGGGTGTAATTTATTTCGATACTAGTCGGGAAATGTGCAATGAACTCCTTTTTGTTCACTTTAATTTATGCAAATCGCGCTCAAACGATCCTTTCCTCTGTTAAGGCAAGGACGTTGGACGCGTTGAGTCCATTAGTTTAGTGAAAAAGCCAAAAATACCAAAGAAAACGGCTACTGCTGGAATGGCCAAAATTCCAGCTGATGTACCTCTAATTCTGCTACCTGCTTAAAAATGTATAAAAATAACAAAATCTAGAAAGTAATTATAGAACTTTCTGTGTAGGAATGCTTAGTTTATGGTTTTCAGGCGCTAGTTAAAAGGCTTTTACATTTTGTTAGTTCGTTTAGGATTTCTTATTTTAAACATTAACCGTATATATACATATCAAACGTATATATACAAACGTATCACCTAGGGTCAATTATAATAAACAAGTGCGTTCCTTAACGAAGGACGCTCAAGTATCAATTAAATCAAGGAAAAACCACACAAACGGGTCTACCGTTCAGATGCGCAGACTTGATGTGAATAACGAGATGAAATGATTATTGTGAGCCAAAACAAATGCCACATATATCAAAAAAAAAAAAATTATGATATACATTGTATAATTTCCGTAAGTTGTATACAAACGTGCATTTGTATTTGTGTGAATTGAAAAACACACTGACATCAGCGGTTTTATTTCTAATAGATCAAATATTGATCACGTGCTACTGCGAATAATCGTGTATTGAGGATTCACAGGCACACATACAAGTACATCATGACGTATATATAAAGCAGATTATATGTTGATTATTATCTTTACATTATATAAATATGTATAAATATCAATTAAACTAAAATAAAGATTGTATTGTAAAGTAGAAGGTTATTTTCTTTTTCTTTCCTTTTCCCTTAAGCAGTTAAAAGGATTCAGACTTTGTGGCGGAAAACCTTTTCTTTCGTGTCTTTCATAAGTTGGGTTTGAATTAAATAGATTCGTATGGAAAAATGCGAACAAGCCGCAGAAGAAAATCGAAAAATGAAACTGTCACTTGTGCTGTTTCTGTTTTCAAAGCCGCCGTGGTGCAGTAGGTAGAGTGTGACACTTACACATCGAAGGTCCCAGGTTCGATTCCCGGACTCAACACGATGTACTTCGCGCGGTATCATTTCTATTCATGAAAAGACTTTTCAAACGCTAGATGTTTTTCCTAGTGATGATGAAAAAAGGTTGTATTACAGTTGTACAATTGGTAGAATACACGAAAATAGGCATTTTTAGGTCCAATAAATGACTTCTTATGAGAATGGAAAAGCATTACGACCCATATATGTAGAAAGCATACATATATATACCCAAAAACTACTTTATTTTGGAAAGTAATCTACTACACTCAAACTGCTTTTGAATTTTTCTTTGTTTATGTACGAGAGCTACCTTTAATATTTCGGGATAAGAGAACAAAAACAAATATTAATCATCGAAAATAGGTTTATTGTTTTTCAAAATATTCAGATCTATACACTTTTGCATGCGTTTGAACCAATTGTCGAAGCACTTTTGCCACTCTGATTGAGGTATCTCCAAAACATTTATTCTGAACGCATCGACCGCTTGTTTAGGTATCGACAAACGTTGACCTCTCATTTTTTTTCTTACGTTGGGCAATAAAAAGAAATCATTCGTGGCCAAGTCAAGACTATGACTTATCGGACGACTTAACAAATCGATGTTTTGAGTGCTCAGAAATGCAGTTGTTTGAGCCGATGTCGCATTGTCGTGGTGAAGAGTGATCCGTCTTTGGCAATTGGTTTTCCTGATTTCTTGGAAAACAACTGACCACAAATGGTTGTGTACCAATCAGAATTGACTGTTCTGCGTTGTTCTAGTGGTACGATTGCGACATGTCCAGTTTTCCGAAAAAAACAGGCGACCATTTGCTTGGAGGTACTTCGTGCGAGAGTAACTTTTGTTGGATTTAGCTCAATTTGAAACACCCATACAGTCGACTGCTGTTTACTTTTGGACTCATACGCGTAAATTCACGATTCATCACCAGTCACGATCATAGACATGTTTCGAAGCACCGCGATCGTATTTTTGAAGCATTTCTTTCGACCAATCGACACTAGCCTTTTTTTGAGCGATTGACAAATAGTGTGGGATCCAACGCAAACAAATTTTTTTGACGGTCAAATGTTCATGCAATATTGAATCTATGCAGGTCCCATTAATGCCTAAGGTTGTCTCAATTTCACGATAGGTCACATGACGATCTTGCAATATCAGTTGACGCACAGCATCAATGGTTTCCGGAACGACAACTGATTTTGGACTACCTTCACGAAATTCGTCTTGGAGTGAACTACGACTTCGGTTGAATTCACCATACCATCGGTAAGCACTGGTCCTTGATGGAGCTTCATCGCCAAAAATTGAATGAAGTTCATCTATGCACTGTTGTTGAGTTAATCCACGTCGAAGGTTGTAAAAAATAATCGCACGAAAATTTTCACGATTTAATTCCATTTTGTGGGCGAGATGATTCTTTTAAGTTGCTGTAAACAACACAAATAGCGCTCGTATGTCACAACGTTCTGAGTACGAATAACTTCAAAACTGTCAAACTTTACGATAGAGCCGGCAATCGCCAAATTGCAACACTAGGATTACCCAATCCCGAAATATAAAAGGCCCTGAAATTCAGCTGTTCATATTTCAAATGTCGGTCGTAATATGCTCTGGATTCAAACGCTTTTCTCAGAAAAATAACAACTTTGAAAGTACTTATCAAATTTTAACAAAACATGCCTCAAAATAAAGGAAATTCAATATGTGAAAATAAAACACTGGTCAAGCATTGGTACGAAAACAAGAATATTCAATAAATAACAAAAACTTAGGTAACTTCATGTTTAACACTCAAAAAATTGTCCGTACACTTGCGGCTGCAATGCGTAATGCCTTTCTGTGTCCTTTTTTCCATTTTTAAGAGCACATGGAGATATCAAGAGTTGCCAGTAAAGTCTCAGAGCGCAGTGAGCAGAAACCATCAAAATAGCAGCAATTTTTTTTCTCACATTAATTTTATATTATTTTGAAGGGTGTACGGACAATTTTTTGAGTTTAAAAAGAGAAACCTGATAAGCTTATGACCTGTTATTATCAATGTTATCATTAATATATCATTTTCCTCTTTAATTTATTTTCTATAATACACTTCCTTTAATTTTGTTTAAATTGGCCTAAAACTTTTCCAGTTATACTATTTAACTTAAAAAGCCAGTGATTTACGGTAAATTTTTTGAGACAGTGTACATATATGTGGTATTTGTTGACAGGTGTGTTCCCGTACTCGATTAAACAACACAAGACCGTACAAAATAACACAAAGTCAGTTCTTATATACCGAAAAATGGGTTTTACGTCAAATGAGTGCTCTCCTGAGAGATTAAAATATTTCCCCACTCTGCCCATTTTAACACGAGAAATATTTGTGGGCAGGTTGTTGGTTTTCTGTCAAATTAATTGGTATGCATGCAGAGATAAGTGAGGATTGACCCATTATCTCTGTGTATATCTCTTTAAAATTTTGTTGTTGATTTTGTTTTCTGTAGCGAAAAAGTGAATTTGATATTTCTTAATGACTTTACTTTGCGTTCCCGGACTTTGCCTCTTTCTGGGAGAGATTCACCTCCACTCCTTAACAAACCACAGACTTCAGTATTCGGTGCAGAAAGTACTGGACCACACCTATTACTCGTATTATGGGATCAACGCATTTTAACTCGTTTTTGACAGTTTGGCTGTTGATGCATGGTGATCCACTTTATCTCAATTGATGAAAATTCCCAACATAACCTTAAATTTTGACTCTATTTGACGCGAGTATGGTTTTCTTCTTCTTCTTGTGGCGCTTCAGTCCGGGGTTGAACTAGGCCTCTCCAGCCAGCACGATCTTTCGCCCGCTGCCTCCAGTTGTATACTCCAAATTGGTTGAAGTCATTCTACACTTGTGTGCGCCACCGGTCTAGGGGCCGTCCTCTGTTGCGTTGTCCCAATGGCTCAGATTCGAAGGGTATGGTTTACATTTGATTGATTTACGTTTTTTCTAATCGTTAGCATAGATAAAGGTTTTATCGAAATTCAAAATGTTTTTCTTCCTGACATAAAGAAAATTCGTAAATTCGTTATTATATCGTAAAGTAGACAGGATGAGGTTATGTGTGGAATAACACATCGCCCAGATGGCCGCCGCGGCTTTGCTGGCACATACGACATCTTTTAAAGAAATTTTCAATGACAGCTTTGCATAAATGCTGCGGTATTTCATTAATGTAGCGTCCAGTTTTCTCTTTTAAGGCTTGAGTCGTCGTCGGCTTATTCGCATAATAGATCGACTTAAAAAAACCCCAAAGAAAAAGTTTCAATGGTGTTCAGTCCAATGGTGTCGTATGATCTAGGCGGGAAATGACTGATGCAGCAATTAAATTGTTTCTCTGGCTGTATGAGATGCGGCGTCATCTTGTTGGAACCACATCCCCTCCACATTCATTTCTTCAATTCAAAGCGCGAAAAAAATGGTTTTCATATCACGATACCGAACACCATTGACTGCTTGCGTTTGACCTGACTCATTTTCATAAAAAAAAGGTCCAATGATTCCTCCAGCCAAAAATCCACACCACACAGTGACACGTTGAGGATGCATTTGCTTATCGTGAAGCACTCGAGGATTTTCCTCGATCCAAATGGGACAATTCTGCCTATTGATGAAGCCATCAAGATAGAAATAGGCATCGTCACTAAAGATGATTTTATCGTTGATGATTATTCATGTTGTCTCTCCAATACCCAATTAACGAACCCCCTTCGATGTGCATGGTCAGCTGGCTTCAGTTCCGGAGTCAACTGAACTTTGTATGCATGAAGATGCAAATCTTTCGTCAAAATTCGCTGCATAGTGGATTCGGAAACACCAATTTGCTGAGCTCGTTGTCGAATTGAGGTGGATGGAGTTTGAGCGACATAATCACGTACTGCTGCGATATTTTCGGTCGATCGACCTGGTCGAAGGCGCGTTGTTTTCTTTACATCAGTTACAAACCCAGTTTCAGCAAATTTTTCCATTAATCGCTTTAAAGTTGAATCTTTTGGAGCATTATTGTAAACCCAAATTGATCGCAATTTGCGAACTGTAGCCAAAAAAGTTTCACCATTTTGGTAAAACAATGTTCACAATGAGAATGCGTTGTTCATTCGTGTAGCGCTCTATTTCTATTAACCTTATACCTTCTACTAACAAACAATAATAATTGTTCAAATGTCAAACAATGACAATTCGAATGGCGCCAAATTTAAATCTTGCGTTCTTGTTGGGACACCCTTTACATTGCATCGCTCTTTGAACTTCAAAGGGTCAGAGTTTTGAATGACGAAAGTAAGTGCTTTCGAGAACTACATAAGAAGATTTACTTTTCTGGTTTGAGTTATTCTCACCAGGGCTTTGTTGATTAGCAACCTAAAATTAGTGTCGTAAATGTAAGACATTTGCTAATAATAATAATAATTGTTGGCGCTACAGTCCAAAGGGGGACCAGGGTCTAACTTGCTCATCAACTACTCGTTTTGTGCGCGCTACTGTTCTGGACCTACAGTTTTTTGCCGACTCCGAACGGCTAGATTTGAGAAGCTTTCTTAGACAGTTATTACTCTTTGAGTGTTGTCAGCAGCTCGAAAGAAGTGGTGCCGTGAAATATTAGAAAAATTGGTGTTGAACTGGGAGTCGAACCTAGACCCTTCGGCGTGTGAGCGTCGCACTCTACCCACTACGCCACGGCGTAGATCTGCAAATATTGTCAAATCTTCTGCTGCTCTCAAATCAATCTTATTGCAATATAAGATAACACACCTAAAGGTGACCATCGATCAAAGAATACGTTTTCTTTGTCAGTTTGGATTTGTCCAAATCGTTGTGCTCAAGATCTTTGTTTCCTATAGGAGTTGTGTTCCGCGTATTGTACCCTTGTGCTATGTTTTAAAGAGATTCGCATGAAATGCACTGTCACCAGACACTCGAGAGGTACTTTGGGAATCTTTCTCTAATTGATAATAATAATAATTGTTGGCGCTACAGTCCAAAGGAGGACCAGGGTCTAACTTGCTCATCAACTACTCGTTTTGTGCGCGCTATTGTTCTCTCACGAGTAGAAAGGACCTACAGTTTTTTGCTGATTCCGAACGGCGAAATTTGAGAAGCTTTCTTAGACAGTTATTACTCTTTGAGTGTTGTCAGCAAAAGAGGTGGTGCCGTGAAAAATTCGAAAAATTGTTGTTGAGCTGGGATTCGGCGTGTGAGCGTCGCATTCTACCCACTACGCCACGGCGGCCACTTCTCTACTTGATGCGTGTTATTATTTAGCAATATTTTTGTTTATATTTATTTTGGCAATGAATGAATAAAGACAAACTGTATAGGAGCACCAGTTAGTCAGAGAATCTAGTTTCCCTTAAAAATATCCTGTTGTTTAAATGAAGTTTTTTTTTCAAAACAAAACTTTATTTAGCCGCCTGAGTAACTATTTTCGGTAACTGAGAGATTTTTTTTTTGTATTTTCGTGATTATTTTCAATTACTTATTTAATGTAAATCCTTTTCATTTTAGAAATATGATCCTTTATGTTTTTAATATCTGCTACAAGATCAGGATCTACGAGACAATCATTACAGAAATACAAGCACTCAATGTTTTGATTCTCAAGTAGCCCAGAAGTTAAGTTCTCAGCAGCAGTAAATCAGCTCAGACGGCTCAGACAACAATTAATATATCTATATAAATATCAATGTTTACTTCTTTGTTTGTCCTTTGTCCAATGCGGAATGACTCCCAGTTAGATGAAGTGGAGGCTGATTTTCAGAGTTCGGCTGAGTGAAACATCAATCAAAAGATCTTTAAAAATTTGATTGAGCTTTCTTTTCGGATTTTTAGGTGAAAAGTAACGTTCGAAAGATATGAAGCGCCAAGTATGGAAAATTACAAATTACTAAAATTTATTCGAGAATTATGTGTTAAATACATTTGGAGTTATTAGTCAAAAACATTTCTCGCTGTCATCAGTGGATTGATACGTAATTCTGTGAAGTCGTACACATTGCACAATTCAACCCCTAAATATATACCAGGTGTACCGGTATTTTTTTGAAAATAAAACACTAATTATTAATAGGAAAGTAAAAATATTTTATTCAGAGTATTGATCATTGTTTTCTACACATTTTGACCACCTTTCTGGAAATTTGCGAATACCACTCCAATAAAATTTTTCTTTTAAAGCAAACCAATCAGACACCCAATTTTCAATCTCCTCGTAGGAATCAAAGTGCTGCTCAGCCAAAGCGTGTCCCATCGATGAAAACAAATGGTAGTAAGAAGGAGCCAAGTCTGGTGAATACGGCGGGTGGGGTAGCTGCTCCCAGCCAAGTGTTTTGATTATATCCTGAACCGGTTTTGCTTTGTGTGCAGGTGCATTGTCATGGAGCAAAATTACCTTGTCGTGTCTTCTGGCCCATTCTGGTCGTTTCTCGATCAATGCATGGTTCAGATTGATCATTCGTTGTCGGTAGCGATCAGTATTAACGGTTTCACCAGGTTTTAGGAGCTCGACCTTTCTCTTCCCCCCAAACACACAGCATTGTCTTTTTGCCTGGTCGATTTTGCAGTCGAGCCTGGTTTTGCAGTCGATGATGATGGTTGTCCCAGATTAACCCATGTTTTTTTCCGTTTAGGATTCTTAAAATAAATTTATTTTTCATCGCCAGTAACAATCCGATGCAAAACCGATGTTCTTTCGTATCTTTGAAGCAAAATTTCACAAGTGTTTTGTCGGTTTTCCATCTGTCTTTCATTCAACTCATGTGGCACCCATTTTCCACACTTTTGGATCTTTCCCATAGCTTCAGAAATTGTTTGTTGTGCAACATTTGACATTGCTGCCATTTGCTTTTGACTCAAAGTGTCATCTCCATCCAATATCGTTTGCAATTCGGCGTCTTCAAACATGATCACCATATGCTTCGACAAGCATTCGATGCGACTCTGCAGCATTTTTCTTCAAAAATTAATGCTTTCCGCAAATCAGCACTTTCTGATAAAAAAAATCGACATTTTTAACACGATGAAAAAATATGATGTTTTCTGTTCAATGACTTAAAGTATACTAAATATTTTTCACAGATGTCATAGCAAACAAAAAAAAAAATTAGGGCTCGTTTACAACAAATGTTCCCTATCGAGACATTTGTATCTTGGCGCTCACTTCATACACAGTATACAATGGAAGAAATGATCGGGTTTCCTATGGGAACTGAGATAGGGAATAACCCGATCATTCTACGCTAATTAGAAAAAACTAAGAAGCTGCTCCGCTGATTAAAGTTGGTGATTGAATAAAAGCATTCATTTTACATTAGCATTTTGAGTGCGAGCATACGAATTAATGAGTTAGTGCGAATAAAAAATGTTTTTTTATATCATTACACGCTATTGCAGCACCAACATGCAATATCACGTATCATGTGCAATGGCGCACAAAAATTCAATGGAAGCACTAAGCCGTACACTTAAGGACCTTAAAAGAACGAGCGACTTTTTGGAAGTGGGGTAATTTTGTTGTCTGGGAACTTTCGATCAGCTTAACCAGTCCTTCCGAGTTAAACACCGGTTGACGAGCTTAATGCATGTTAAAAATCATCTGTTTTATGGCGATATGTGCAGAAACTATGCTTAAAAATATATGCTCATAGAACTGAACGTGATGGATCCGTTAAACATTTTGCAGAACAATTATTGGATATTGGAAACTCTAAAATGACCATCGATAAATGCACACAATGTATCTAATTGCCACCAGTCTTCTGCATATCAAATGCACAAGAAATTAAAATAGTCATGAATGGTTCAGTGAACGTGCTATATAAGTAGCCAAAAACAACGATGTCAACTCTATCAGTTTCACCATTCAAGGTGATATACCTGGAGAAGTGAAAACATACTGTGGTAAATCAAAACGAAGTTTCCAATTATCCAACTGAGTTCTTGAATTTACTTGACCTACCTGGCATGCTAAGTGGCCGCCGTGGCGTAGTTGGTAGAGTGCGACGCTCACACGCCGAAGGGTCTAGGTTCGATTCCCGGCTGAACACCTCGAATTTTTCACGGCACCACCTCTTTCGAGCTGCTGACAACACTTAAAGAGTAATAACTGTCTAAGAAAGCTTCCCAAATTTCGCCGTTCGGAGTCGGCAAAAAAACTGTAGGTCCCATCTACTCGTGAGATAACAGTAACGCGTACAACACGAGTAGTTGATGAGCAAGCTAGGCCCTAGTCCCCCTGTGGACTGTCACAATTATTTTTACCTGGCATGAAAATTGAAAATTGACGTGCATATCAATTTACTTTGAAACATTAATCCGCCAAGACTTTGCAACGGCATAGTTGCAAAGGTTCACTAGGCTTTCAGTAAAAAGAAAATTATGACCAATATCATCGAATTGAATGGAGAATTCAAAGGAGAAAATGTCCTATGGCCTCGCATTCCAATGATTCCAACTGATTTTACTGCGATTCGTCCATGCCATTAACATCAACAAGGCACAAGGAGAATCTTTACAAATGTTTGGCCTGCATTTAGAAAGTCCATGTTTCTCTCGTTGGCAACTGTATGTGGCCTGTCCAAGTGTTAGAAGGCCTTCTAATTTATTCGTTTATGCCGCAGACAGAAAAACAAGAAACATTGTATATCCAACAGCACTTCAGTAAACAAAATAGAAAAATAAAAGTATTCTCTTCTCGTATTTATATAGACTTTTTTAAAAATGTATTTCATTTTATGCGTAGCAAGTGTCGCCGGGTACAGCTAATTTATTTAAAATTATGTATACTCTACTTTTCAATATGCTTCAAGAGGTTTTCCCATTTCAGACATTGAATGGTAGTACATTTCATCTGGTAAGCTCGAAAAAGCTCCAACTAAAATAACATCACAGTATTCCAAACTGTTTGCATTTTTCTTGGACACAAACCAATTAAGGCATTCTTTCCCAGTCAAGTGTACATTTACCTCCTGTAAAACACACGAAATGTAAACGTTTTCAAAGGTGCCAGGAAATGGAAATCGGTTCTTATGTTGTCTGTTGCAATAAACTCATTTCATAAAGTCTGTGGTCACGACAAAAACAGATAAAACCGTTTTTGCAATTTTTCTAGCACTGAATTTTAAAAATAAAAATCATATTTGAAGCTGCGATATTAAAAAAATATTTTCATAGTTTTGTTGATTGTAGATTTGAAATTTATTTCTAATTTAAAAAGCGATTGGATTTGAAATTGAATTCTGAAACTAAGCGGAAACGATATTAGCTGTTTTTACTAGATGTGAAGAAAAAAGGTTGTATTACAGTTGTACAATTGGTAGGATATACGAATACATGCATTTTCAGGTCCAACAAATGACTTCTCATGAGAATGGAAAAGCATTACGACCCATATATGTGTAAAGCATACATATATATACCCAAAAACTACTTTATTTTGGAGAGTCTGATTGAGATATCTCCTAAACATGCATTCTGAACCCATCAACCGCTTCTTCAGGTGTCCAAAAACGTTGACCTCTCATTATTCAGGAATAAAAAGAAGTCATTCGGTGCCAAGTCAGGACTGTACGGCGGATGACTTATCAAATCGATGTTGCCTGGTTTTGTGCTATTTTTGTGTCCAGACAGAAAGAACACTTCAAAGAATGAAGCAACAGATTTGACATATTAGCTCATTGATAACGGTACAATTTTGTCTTCGTAATCTACTGGAGCATAGAGGAAATCAGAGGCATGCATAAAAGTTTGCTTTACATCGTTTAAAATAAAATGAGCACAGTATAGTACAGCTAAAATGTAAGGTGAACATTTTATTTCGCCATGCTATATATATATGGCCATAGCTTTATATCCCCGAATGCAATTTTTTAGGGTTTCGGTGCAGAATTCCTTACTTAGTTCCTGACGCAACTTTTCCGCAAGTTTTGGTTCGTTTATTTTTTTTTTAGCAATGAAAACACGTTTATCATGACCGTTAAAAATTTCGCGTGTTGGGTTTCTCGGATTATTCTCAATTTTAAGTTCCATTTTGTGTCTTTGAACTAGTGATTGAACAGTAGAACGTGGTCTGCCAAATAAGTCTGATATTTCCTTTAAAGGTTTACCATCAGTATGGTGCTTAATTTCAATGGACATTTTACACTGTTTCCATCCCATTTTGTAAATTTATTTATTTATTTTTTTTAAATTCAAGACAGAATCAAATAAGCAAACGTTTAGAGGACAGAAACACGTTTGACATATAAAGGGTGACCCAACAAGAACGCAAGATTTAAATTTCTCGCCATTCGAATTGTCATTGCTTGACATTTGAACAATTATTATTGTTTGTTAGTAGAAGGTATATGGTTAATAAAAATGGAGCGCTACACGAATGAACAACGCATTCTCATTGTGAAATTGTTTCACCAATTCGCTACAGTTCGCGAATTTCGAGCAATTTGGGGTAACAATAATGCCCCAAAAGAGTCAACTGTAAAGTGGTTAATGGAAAATTCGCTGAAACTGGGTCTGTAACTGCTGTAAAGACAAAAACGCGCCTTCGACTAAGTCGATCGACCGAAAACATCGCAGCAGTACGTGATGATGTCGATCAAACTCCATCCACCTCAATTCGACACCGAGCTCAGCAAATTGGTGCTTCCAAATCCACTATGCGTATGTGTGGATTTTGGGCTGGAGGAATCATTGGACCTTTTTTCTATGAAAATGGGTCAGGTCAAGCGCAAGCAGTCAATGGTGTTCGGTATCGTGAAATAATAACCAATTTGTTCGTGCTTAGAATTGAAGAAATGAATGTGGAGATTACGTGGTTTCAACAAGACGGCGCCACATCTCATACAGGCAGAGAAAAAAATTCAATTGGTGCATCAGTCATTTCCTGGTCGTGTTATTTCGCGTTTTTGAGACCAGAATTGGCCGCCTAAGTCGTGCGACATCATTGGACTGAACACTTTGGGGTTTTTTGAAGTCAATGGTTTATGCGAATAAGTCGACGAGGACTCAAGCCTTAAAAGAGGAAGTTGGACGTTGCATTAATGAAATACCGCAGCATTTATGCAAAACGGTCATTGAAAAATTCATTAAAAGATCGCGTATGTGCCAACAAAGCTGCGGCGGCCATCTGGCCGATGTGTTATTCCACACATAACCTCATCCTGTCTACTTTACGATATAATAATGATTTCACGACTTTTTTTTAATATCTGCGTTTTATTTAAAATTGAAATCTTGCGTTCTTGTTGAGACACCCTTTATACTACGAATATGATTTTGATCTG
Source organism: Eristalinus aeneus (assembly GCA_955652365.1). Classification (NCBI taxonomy): domain Eukaryota; kingdom Metazoa; phylum Arthropoda; class Insecta; order Diptera; family Syrphidae; genus Eristalinus; species Eristalinus aeneus. The sequence goes on along the minus strand of OY019134.1, from coordinate 38,835,844 downwards.
ATTTTGTATATAATTATTTTCAGGTGAACCACAATGGTTGGTAGACAGTATGTACCTGAATTTGAATATAATGATTAAATTAAGTCAATGATTAAGAAGTTTTGGTTAAAAGGAGTGTTAAGATAATTTCAAACCTCCTGTATAAGAATATGCAATTGATTGACTGTATGTCAGAAATCATATTTAAGTTATTATGTCAGAAGATTTTCTTTCGAATAAAATACAGTCCCTGGCTAAATTATTAGACGCACTACAGATTTTATGCAAGATCTCAGTATAATCTACTTTAATCAGTTTTTCGAATATGTTATTGCACTGAAATTAATTTGTATGCAAAATATGAACTATATACTTCGTTTTTATAGAAACTCCATTCGGGAACCATTCTTTAGCCTGTGGCACCAACTGCTTCTTCAAGACTTTTTTATGTTGGTCCTGTCGCATTATGCCTTGTACGACATACAGCCGCTCTGTGCCTTTCCCACTGATGACCGACCAAATCATCACTTTGGCAGGATGCTTTACAGTGTGCACGATACAGTCGGGATGAAATTTTTCTCCACGACGCCGACAAACAAACTGAGTTTTGTTGTCCAAACCCTCAAATGTGCTTTCATCGCTGAAGCACACCTGTCAATAACACAAAAATAAAATAAAACTTCTTAGGACGATACTGAATTTTAATTATTTTATAATGTTTGATAAATTTAATATTAAATTACCGATCTCCAGAAGTTAACGTCCTTTTCTCGCAATTGTTTAGCCCAATTCAGAAGCTTTGTCTTCATTGCGCCTGTTAACTTTGGCATCTTGGTGGATCTGTGGGCATTAAAACCTAAATCCTTTAGTTTTCTGCGGCCGGTACGCTTAGAAGCTTTAACGTTAGCTCCTTCCAACTGACTCTTAATCATTTTGGTGGTCGCAAATCTATTCTCGATACAAATTTTCTTTACACACCTTTCCGATTTTGGTGCGAAAATTGACTTTCTTCCGCATCGACTTTTTCTTTTTGCGTTTAAATCATCACCACTTTCAATGTTTGTCCTTATTCGTCTTACGCTTGCTTCAGACACTGAGACTTTTCGAGATATTTCTGGTTTAGAAAAGGCTTTTGTATTAATCAGTGCTTTAAATTCAGCCTTTTTAGGTGGAGACAAATCCCCTCTTTTACGCATTTTTAAAAAATCAAAATTTGTTATTTTCTTAGTAAGATATTATCAAATAACTGTAAATAAGCACAAACTAAAAAAATCCATGTAATTCAATACCGTTACACAGCTTTTAAAGTCACACAAACAAGTTCGAAACGGTCGAATGCGAAAATGCGAGTGCAAGGATTTCGTACATGTTTACACTCTATTATAAATACTTCCACATTATACACGTATAATGAACATATAAAAATTAAAAAAAATGGGAATCAGAACCACAAAACAATTTTAATAAGTAAATCCTAGCTTTTTTGACGTCAAAAGATGAAAATATTGCATATAATCTGAAAATAAGGAACATTTTACAGTGCGTCTAATAATTTGGCCAGGGACTGTAAATTGAACGCCGATTGTAAAAGTTGTTTTTGATTATATAATTCCAAAGTTCAGTACCTCTAAACATATAAAGGTTTGTTTTCTGTTTTCTATCTCTGTCTTGATGTTTAGTGTAAGAAAAGAAGAGATTTTGTAATAACGAGATAAATTTGAAACAAGACCTTGAATGCGACACAATTTAAGTGACCAACCTAATATAATATGACTGGAATTCCTCCCAACTGAAATTCCTCTGATTCAGAATTCCATAATGCATATAGGCATTTCGAAACTTAGAAGAAGTGAAAGCGAAATCAATCGGATATACATATGTAACTCTCAAACACTTTATAATAAGAAAATTTGCTTGTTGAAAGGAGTTGTTGTACTTGACAACTAGGGATGGTGAGCTAGAAAATCATACTAATTGTGGCCTTTACATTGAGATGCCACAATTGTGGCGAACATCTCTTTTTTCAACCCGATTTTTTTCGTTTAATAAAATTTACAAAATTGAAATTGTCTGAAGAAACAAAAAAATCAAATTTCACAATTCGAATTGCTGTTAAAAATTATTTAGTTTTATTATTGTAATAATTTTTGCGTTTGCTGCTTATGTACTTGTATTGGCTTACAAATAAACAATAAGTTTGTCTCTTAGTTTTGTTTAAACTTTAGTAGTTCTGTAACAAATCATCGCATCGTATTGCATACGGCTCGTGTACAATAATTGGCCAATTCAATTGGCCCTAATTTAAGCTAGTTATTGATCAATATGTATTTTTCCTGTTTTGTTTTAATAGTTTGCTTCTTTTCCTTTTTACAAAATGAGTATAGAAACTTAGTGGACGTTATTTCGTTAAATTACACTCACATTTACATTCATAGTTTTTTTTTTTTGTTTTTGTGCGATAGCAAGTTAAGTTAGAAATAATTAATATCATCTCAGTTGTCGAGAATTATTTAAATAAGTACGAACTAGAGCTGAATAACAGAACAATCTTACGAAACTTAACTAAAACTGGACACTTATGGACCTAACCACTGATGCGTACCAATTGACAACAAATTTAAACGAGAAAATTTACAATTATATATTTTCTTTCTAGATTGAGTAACTTCTGTTAGAGTTGATTGCACTAAATTAACAAGATGTAAGAGTAAATGTAAACAATTGTTAAACATTTAAAAATATTCACAAAGAAAAACGATTTGTGTAAATAAATTGGCAAGGATTAAGAAGATTTTGTTTCACATACGTCCTCATGCGTTTGCCCGATTCAAAATGCACTGGGATATCGTTATTCACAGACTCAAAGTGATGCAATGTTCCGGGCTAGTTTCTGTTGATAAGTTATTTGTGATTAAGTGTTTATCAAGCCAAAACCATCTCAATTCACAATCGTATCATGCTGTTTACTGGCAGGATTAAGGTAACTAAATTAGAGAACAATAAACTCAAATGACATTTGAACGGATTTGCTTTATCGAGGAGATGTAGGTGTTAGAAAGTAGGCAGGCGGGTTAATCATCATTCAGCAGATAGTTCATCGATTCGACAGCGAACTGCATGCTCTACCACTTCCAAACTGGGGTAGTCCAGCTCTTTGACGAGACACAGTGTAGCTGATAACAAATTAGAACTCTGAAATGAAAAAATGAGAAACGGCGGAAAATTAAAATGAACACATACTAAAATGAAACAACTTGATACTGAAGAAATGGCTAACTACTGTGTCTTGCACTTTAGTGTACTCTATGAGTTGTCTTAAAATGTTATCAAAGCAATTTCTGAAGTTCATTAAGGTGTGAAAGAATGCAAACAACTTCTCAATAGACAATATACAAGAAGAAACAAATTGATAAGTACTTGCACATACGACTGAACTTCCTTCGACTGGCAAGGCAGAAGATGTGGACGTAGACTTTGATTAAGTTCTGAATTTTTAGTGTCTTTCACGGAAATCCGGTATAGCACCAAGCAGAGCCTTGATGATAACAGCTTGAAAACAAGCTTTTCAAGAATTGCTTAAGCTGATGAATTTTATGAGGAAGCTCATCAATACATTCTACAATAATAATAATTGTTGGCGCTACAGTCCAAAGGGGGACCAAAGCCTGGCTTGCCCATCAACTACTCGTGTTGTGCGCGCTACTATTCTCTCACGAGTAGAAGGGGCCTACAGATTTTTGCCGACTCCGAACGGCTAAATTTGAGAAGCTTTTTTAAACAATTATTACTCTTTGAATGTTGTCAGCAGCTCGAAAGAGGTGGTGCCGTGAAAAATTCGAAAAATTGGTGTTGAGCTGGGAGTCGAACCTAGACTCTTCGGCGTGTGACCGTCGCACTCTACCCATTCATTCTACATTTGTTAAAAATTACAGGGGGATTCTCCATATGCTTCAGTACAGTAAACAAGGGGAAAACTGTTTGTGATCTACTCTTGATTAAACTGGATATGCAGGTTTAAAGAGGACAAGAATGTCACTGGTGATACAGCGAAAGAATAATGAACAGTATTGTGTTTAACAATGTCCTGGCATGACCAAGTACGTACTAGGGCTCCTTATGGTCTGAACCTTGGACGTTAATCCTGATGAACTTGCGCTTAAGGATACCCACACGTGATCTTCAAAGCAACATTAACAAACAAGTTCAAGAAAATTTCACTTTAAAAAAAATAAAGAAGCATTTGCTTGCAATTTGTTGGCTGCTATAATAGCAATGAAGAAATAAAACACATTTCTACGATTAAGCGTCATATTTTAGAATTTCGTAACAACAAAAATGTGACCATCGATTGAGCAATATTACTATAAGTTCAACGACTGCTGACTGTAGATTTTCTCACGGGATTGGACCATACTTATCCAGAAGACAAGACTTCAACACTGAGTAATAACAACGAGCGGAACGAAGAAAGAAACTATGACGAGTAATAAAATGACTAGATTCGCTTTCATTAATCAAGCCATCGACAATGGGAATTCAATCAAGTGCAAGTAGAGCGCCAGTGCCAGCTCCACGGACAAATTAATCCGAGTCATCAATCACCACAATCCACTGACTAATAGTCTGACAAAGAGCCAAGCAGACAGGACACAGGCTACCGTAAATAAATAATGAAGACTGCTTACCCTATTAATTGGACGTCTATGATAACCAGAGTAATGATTGAGTACCGCAGCGGAGACAACGCTCACGGAGTCACTAAATCTACCATCAGGTCGTCTGGGAAAAGAAACCAAAAGTGTTCTTTGTTGAAATAAAACAAATATTCGAGCTCGTGTACCTTCCAGTTCGCGGTCTTTCTTCACGCTCTTCCCAGTCTCCGTTCTCTCTCATATTGCCATTTCTATAATTATATCGGTCTGCCACTTCTCTCTCAGCTGTACCTGCACTGCGTCGTTCAATTGGATGACCTCTTGGCCCTCCGCCGCTATTGTATTGATTGTGATGCTGTTGATGTTCCTCCCATTCCGTCAAATCAGTCTGACTGTGACGATAGTGCGCGGGATAAGACGGTCGGTCCGACTGATAGTACTCCTATAAAATAAAAAATTCAAATCAATCTTGTAAGTTCACTCTGAATTGAATCACTCTAATGGTTCGCTATATTAGTTGAACACATTCATCATCACCTTCATCGAATGTGTCGATATACTGGGCGGAATTGGTCCTCTTTCTCGGTATCCTCCCAATGGGCTCTCTTGGTCAGATCCCGGTGACCTCTGCTAATTGTTTTGATTTTAAATCAAGCAAGTTAAATGGCAATGAGTATCGTTAGATGAGCGTAATACAAAAAACAATGAAAAGAAACATAAACAAAAGCATTAAATAGACAACAAAAATGGATATGATGAGATTGTGGAAATTTACAGATTTAAAGTGAAATAGAATGCGATTAAGTATTGTGTTGGGTTAGGTAACAGTTATCGATTGCGTGCATATTGGTTATAAATTGGAAAGGTTTATTGGGTATGGATGTGATTTATAGATTTGTACTCAAGTGGCGGGGGGTGAGTTTTCAATGGACGAATCAAGGAGCATGCTTATCAATAATTACTATTAGTTTTGGAGAATCGCATGACTTGCGTGCACGGGGATAAAAATAAAAATATTCAAAAATCCAAGAATCGATTTGTATTTGCTGTTGGGGAGGTGAGTCTAGTATTTTCACAAAAAATAAAAACTAAAAGTCGATAACTAGTTAGGATATTTAAAGGCTGCATGCATTTTAGTTCTTTATTCTGTTGTAAAACTCAAATGAAGCACAATAGCACCCTCAAGAATATCTAAATTTAAGATATAAATACATGCTAAGCGCCAGTCGCCACATGAAACCGTGGGGGGAGGGGGGGTCACACACGGATGTGTTGACTAGTGTAAAGAACAGTAATTTTCTTTGGTAAAATGACAAACTCAAGTTTTCGTTAATAAAACTGACACTTAATTGTACGAAGGTTGCATTTTATATTTCGGGATTGGGCAACCCTAGTGGTGCAATCTGTCAGCTGCCTGCTCTTGTCGTAAGATTTGACATTTTTAAAGTTATACGTACTTAGAACGTTTTGACATAAGAGCGCTATTTGTGTTGTTTACAGTAACAAAAGATTCATCTCACCCAAAAAATGGAATTAAACCGTGATAATTTTCGTGGGATTATTTTTTACAACTTTCGACGTGGATTAACTCAACAACAGTGCATCAAAGAACTTAATTCAATTTTTGGCGATGAAGCTCCATCAAGGACCAGTGTCTATCGATAGGGTGGTGAATTCAACCGAGGTCGTAGTTCACTCCAAGACGAATGTCGTGAAGGTCGTCCAAGATCAGTTGTTGTTCCGGAAACCATTGATGCTGTGCGCCAACTGATATTGCACGATCGTCATGTGACTTATCGTGAGATTGAGACAACCTTAGGCATTAGTGGGAGCAGAATACATTCAATATTGCATGAGCATTTGACCATCAAAAAAATTTGTTTGCGTTGGATCCCACACAATTTGTCAATCGCTCGAAAAAAGGCTCGTGTCGATTGGTCGAAAGAAATGCTCCAAAAATACAATCGCGGTGCTTCGAAACACGTCTATGACATCGTGACAAGTTACGATTCGTGGATTTACGCGCATGAGCCTGAAAGTAAACAGCAGTCGACTGTATGGGTGTTTCAAATTGAGCCAAATCCAACAAAAGTTACTCTCGCACGAAGTACTTCCAAGCAAATGGTCGCCTGTTTATTCGGAAAAACTGGACATGTCCCAACAGTACCACTAGAACAACGCAGAACAGTCAATTCTAAGTGGTACATAACCATTGGGTTGCCAGTTGTCCCCAAGAAATCAGGAAAACCAACCGCCGAAGACGGATCTTTACCACGACAATGCTAGCTGCATTTTTGAGCACTCAAAACATCGATTTGATGAGTCATCCGCCGTATAGTCCTGACTTGGCACCGAATGACTTCTTTTTATTCCCGTACGTACAAAATAAAATAAAAGGTCAACGTTTTTCGACATCTGAAGAAGCGGTTGATGCGCTCAGAACGCATGTTTTGGAGATACCTCAATCAGATTGACAAAAGTGCTTCGACAATTGGTTCAAACGCATGCAAAAGTGTGTAGATCTTAATGGGAATATTTTGAAAACCAATAAAGCTGTTTTCGATGATTAATATTTGTTTTTGTTCTCTAAACCCGAAACATACAACGGCAAACCAGTTCTCAACAAATCAAATGGAATTCACGCGCTAGATCAATACCATATGTTTCATGCCAAAGGTGTCACCGGGGATTCAAAACTTAAACCGGAATGCATTACTGTCATGCATGCAAATTACTTAACCATACACATTGCCAGGATAGCAAAGACCGGTTATCAGAGCTTCATCAAATAGCAAATTTTTTGTGTTGCTTTCTTAGTTGAAGTTTTTTTTTAACGATTGATCAAATATTCGAATACTGATTTTATTGTGTAAACAGCATATTGCTGAAGTTTACCCATTTAAAAAAATTACTTTAAACTATAAAGTCTGCATACAGAGATTTTGTAAAACTGTAAAAACAATCAAATACGAGGTAGTTCAGAATATAAGGTGAATTTTCGAATTTCGCGGGCTACGTACATTCGATTATACATATTTTTTTATTTTTTTATGTTGGTACACTCGTCTAGAACATATGTTAACAGCTTCAGCATATTCATTTAGTTTGTAAGAGGCATAAAAGTTAAAAGTGTTTGCGTGTTCGGCGATTTTAGACTTGTTATAAAGAATCGTTGAATCATGGTTCGAGAAGTTGTTGAGAAGTTGGCTAATGCGACGCATTTTTTTTCGAAAATTTTGGGCATGCAGCGACGAATAAATGAAAAATTTAATATAAAAAAATGGTTGTAATTCGTTAAAAAGGTAGGTAAGTATGAAAACAGTAAAGTAATATGCTCGCCATTGTATATTGGATAAAACAGTTCGCTTTGCTGTTGCTTTCTGACGAGTAGAAGAGACATACAGTTTTCCCGACTTCGGATAGAAAAATTTAAGAACCTTTCCCATTGATTGAGGGTACTCCGTGAGTGTTGCCAGCAACTCGAAAGAGGTGTTATGTACATTCAAAAATGGTCGAACTCGAGACCTTCACCGTTTGGTTGTCGCCCACACCCACCTCGCCACGGTTGCCACTGAAAGAATCACTGATTCTGATTAAACAATAAATTCCGGGCCACAGTTTCTTCAACCGCATGTCAAGCGACGTCAACGCGAACAGTTTTATCATACCACACTCGAACCAGTTTTCTAGGGTCAACGATTCATGCTCTAAAAAAAAAATTCTGTCTGCTGCTTAACGGTCAGTGGCTCCATCAGATTTTGGATTAACACAAATCGCAAAGCAGAACTAATCAAATCTAAAACCGAACAAAGCTCATGTGAATAATGTGAACAGTATTAGCATTCGAAAGCGCGTTGTGCTTCGTTTAAAGTTTTATCACTCGCAGTCATCGCATCGTGTGCCATTTGCACACCATTAACAACCCAAATAAACAAGGCTACCCACTAATCAATGTAGCACACACACCTAGATTCAAAACCAGTTGAACCCTTTGTGTCCTTTGCACTGAATTTTGAATGTCAATCCCGAGAAAGCTTGCACCACCACAAATAAGAAATGATGAAAAGAAATCAGAATCTATTTGAAATGCATCGATCTCACTGCCTCGGCTCTAGAATTAAACATGAGCGCTAGTGGTGCGCTCAATTTCGACGCATTTTCGGACAATATCTGCAGCTGTTGTTGAGGAAGTTGGTTAAGCACCACTGTGTTAATCTCAATTGATAGGGAAAGTTACAAGCGATTTCCATACCTTAAGGAGTTCAATCACACTCGAGTTCTTGAAAGCGGAACTAATTACTTGATGCAGAGTCAGATAAGCGAGTTTTTTGTTCAATTTTCTTCTGTAAGTGGGTGAGAAGCTAGCCTCTACACAAAGCACTCAATTACTTGTTGGTTAAGTTTAATAAGTGATTGTTTTCAAGATAACATGTCCAGAAAGATTACAAACAAATTGGTTACACTCGTTGGGTGCGCCTACAGCAGATCCTCTTTTGTGTGCGTGGTTAAGTACAAAAAAAAAAATTATGTATTTAAATGCTACATGCAATGTGAATCAACGAAAAAATAAAGACACTAGCTACACATTGGCTTTTGACTCGAACTACAGAAAGCACTTGTAATAAGAGTTGTTCTTGCTGGTTGAGAGAGAGAGAGAAAGAAAAAAAATAAACAAATCTTACATCATATTGCGTGTAAGAGAGACGATTTTCCCTAGCCTGAGTGTACTTTGGAGATGGTGGATGGTCCTTCTCCGGAGGCGAGTAGTCCGGATTCGATGGTGAATGCTGTAAATTTTCATTTTCAAATACATTGTCTTTGACTTATTTCCCAGTTTTTGTTTATCAAATACAACTTTTTTAAATGACTAACAAAGCGTCTACTCAAACTACTGCGTAACTACACAAACAATAAACAGAAGGAAAACCAAAACAAAAACAAACAAAAAACATAAAAAAAAAAACAAATTTTGAAAAGAAAGTACCTGAAGTGGCGAAGACGGGACGGACCCTTGATTATTTGGCTCGCTTAAGCTTTCCTCGGTATTATCTGGGCTATTATGTGGCGAGATCTGTTAGTTGTTAATTGGTTTTTTGTTTGTTTAATTGCCAGAAACAAAAAACAAGTTACAATAGGTTAATGGTTTACAAAGTCAAAGTACCAACAAACTTAAATTAAAATGTACACAGACAGTAAGAAATTTTACCCACAATCTCACATCAAATGTAAGACCGACCCTATGCGTTAGTGATCTATTTCCCTCTGTCAAAGTCGTGCATTAGTGGGCGGGGAGAAGTGAAAATGGGGGAAAACGAATATAATGGAAATTACCTCTTTCACAGGGCTTGAGCTTCTTCGCTGATGTGATGCATATTGCTGTTGTTGTTGCTGCTGCTGTTGTTGGTGTTGGTGTTGCTGCTGTTGTGAATATTGTTGTTGTTGTTGTAGCTGCTGTTGTTGCTGTTGAAGTTGCTGATGTTGTTGCTGTTGCTGCTGTGAGTATTGTCGTTGTGATTGTGATGATCCTTCGTAAGGATCATCATCATCCTCTTCCAATTGCGCTGGGGCAGCATTCAGAGCCTCTTCAATTTCTTCAGGTGTGACATCTTTATTATCTAGTTTCTTAAGATTTGGCAATGCTCGAAGAACTATCGATCGATAGCTGAAAATGAAACAATAACGTTACCACAGCCCCTAAAGGGTTAAAAAGGTTTGCTCGCATTACTTTGGGCCCGCATTATCACAGCAGGGGTTCTCTTCAAGCCACAGGTATTTGAGCCTTGGAAGATTTTGCAGATAGACTATTTCACCTATATCCTGAATGTTGTTCTTACGTAAGTATAATTCCTGAAGGTTACGACAGTCTTCAAAGTGTTGCAGGCTGTTTATTTTATTTACACTGAAACGAATGAGAGAATTTCAAAATTAATAGACAACTTTATTTACTGAGTTGTTATGTGCTTGAACTTGGAATGGAATTAATGATTCAGTTGTTAGTTCATTTTTTTTTTTTTTGTTACTTAAAACCGGCGTGAATAGTAGTTTAACAACACGAGAAGATTAGCATTAAATTCTAACCGAAGCGTGAATTACATTTGAATTCAAGAGCTAAACAACTTTCCGGCCACGGCGTTTACGAGTATTTTATAGTTCAACACTTCTTATTTATATAAAAATAAAAAAAATCAATTTATGCAAAAGTAAATATTCTTAGAGTTGTCTAATTCACAAAATTGGTGCTTCAACGGGAGAATAAAAGGCATGGCACGCATGCTAAATGTTAATGAATTTATTTTTTAAAGCTATTATCCGGGTCTACAAAAAACAAAAACATTTATTGCTGCCTTGAGTTTTGCAGGTGAATTTATTTTCACTCATCCCTAGCAACTCTGTTTTTCGAGTTACAGAAATATAAAATTTATCCCATTTGGGGTACAAATTGTGACGCCACCCGCAACTTGTGACTGGAAGCGATTACGCACTTCATTGGAAAGGAGTAACACTTGTCAGTAGTCCGTTTAAGACAGCAACATAAGGTGTGTTCCAATTGCTCTGGATTGCTGCAAATGCCTACCAAATTCGCTGAAAAACTGTCAGAAGGCGTTCTATTTCCTCTTTTTTTGGTAGAAGAGAGAGCTCACCCTGTGGGCAGTATGTGTATGTGAGTGTAGAAGTGAAAATAAAAAAACCTCTGACATTTTATATATCTGATAGCTGTTTAGTTTTAATTTTTTGGTGATTCGTCAATTCTGCCAATATACATATACGAAAAGTCATCTCACAAGTCTCAGCAGATTTACTCTCTCCAAGAGAAATTTTTACGCAAACTTCTCACCTACGAATTTCTGTGCACAAATAAATTAAAACAGTCCTATTATTTTCTGCCTCTTCGAGAATGTTGGGATTTGTCTTAAATAAACAGAATTTGTTGGGAGTTTAGATTTTCTTTTTTAATTGGAAGAAAAGTGTAGTCAATCGAATGCCTGTTGAAGTTTAAGGTGAATCTGCTTGGAACGATAAATCTTGCAGAGAGAGGCTTCAACGGTTCAAAAATAGAAAACGAAGACAACCAAAAAAGTTTGAAGCTGAGCAATTGGGGTCTTTACTGGATCAAGATCCGTGCCAAACGCAAATTGAACTGCTAGTATCTTTGTCAGTGACTCAGTTATCAATTTCCGTTCGGTTGAAGAAATTTGAATTTTTTCAAAAGCAAAGTAAATACTGTGTGGTGCCAAAAGGTGACTTTTTACCTCGGAGATAGCTCTTGAGAAGGGGTAGATCAAAAGAAGAGATTTTTGCGCCGGATTGCGACCGCAGATGAAAAGTGGATAGCCTACGACAACGTTAAAAACAAAGCCATAATCTCCAAAGTTTGGTGAACTTATTTCATCATCGTTCACATTGAAAAATGTCCTCACCTCCATAAGGTGAGATCAGACGGTGTGGTGCACTATGGGCCGCGAAAATCAAGCGAAAACTTTTATCGGAAACTACATCAATACAAAATGACCAGAAATTACCGAGAGGCAAGTTTGTATATGATTTCCTGGATTGAAGCATATGTTTTTCCTTCCGAACGCAATTTCTTGATCAAATTCTGCATATCGTCGGTACAATGTTTTGATCGACCGATATTTCTAACTTTAAAGTATGTTTATAAAAGACAACATATACGACAACATTCACTTACCAAACAAGAATACACAAATATTTTTTAAACTCTAAACAACAATTTCTGAGACACTTTATAGTAAAACCAAAACACACTGCTATTTTTATGAACAGGCTTCAATCAACAGATTTCAATGAATGACTGAAAAAAGGAGAAAGTAAGCCTTTATTTTTTATTTTTTATTTTTGGTATGGTATCTTAGTTACCGGAAAATACAATAAAACCGGACATTCGGAAAAAGGATCTTTTTAGAAATACGTTGCTAATTATCTACTGCTATTTTTATGAAGACAACTGTACATCCTCTTACCTCTTTATTTATTCTACAATATAATTGAGCTTATCTTTAAAAATTTCATGAGGCCGCAGAATCTATAAAAAATAATAATAAATAATAATAATAAACATGACATGACACTTCAAGTCAAAATAGCAAATCCATTACTGAAAAACTTTGTGGATCAAGATCTTGGGCACCAAATGTAGTTTCCATGGAAGTTCGAAATGCCTGCTTTTACACATTGGTAACGAATTGAGATCAATTTTTTTTCACATTCAAATGAAGGAAGCGTACAAAAAGACAAGCAGACTATAAGACAAAAAGAATAGCTTCAGTCTGGGAAAATTTTAAGTATCCCAAACATGGATCGTTGTTGAAAATGGTCAACTTCCTCCTTGGATATCAAGGTTAATACACAGTAAATGCTACCTTCTTGTGCCTGTGGGATAGTAGAGCTTAACAAAATCACTGGAGAAAAAAGTCTCACGTGAAGAGAACATGGTATTGGAGGAAAATATGTTGCTAATGTGACTTTGGTTGATTGGAAAAAAATAATCGTGCCTCCGCTTCATAGTCATAATGTTTTCAAATTATGTTTAGAAATATGGAAAGATTTAACATGAACAACCTAAAAGCTGGTGACGAAGCCCTTAGTCTTTTCTAGGGAAAAATTTTGCTTGCGATTTTTGGCCCTGTTTGCGTTGAAGGCATATCGGAGGAGAAAATTTAACTGAACTCTATGGGCTGTACAGCAACCTGCACCTGGTCAAGCGTCTTCGGCTGGGTCATGTAGAGCGTATGGACACTACTGCTTCGGCCAGAAAGGTTTTCTAATCTGAGCCATTGGGACAGCGTAACAGAGGACGGCCTAGACTAAGGTGGCGCACAGGATAACCTTAACCAACTTGGAGTGCGCAGCTGGAGGCTGCTGGCGAAAGATCGTGCTGGCTGGATATGCAAGTTGGTTGAGCTCTGGTCCACCCCGGACAGTAGCCCCACAACAGGAAGAAGAAGAATTGCTTTCCAGTAGAATCAAATTACATTCTGGAAAACCAGTGGACCCTCTTGCAATCAACATTAGATTAACCAACAGACGAGACAGTCAATGTATCATACTTACAGTGAACCAAAAAAAAAAAACTGGAAGACTTATTACCTTCAAATTCAGCCATTTTTTAACATATTAAAGCGAAATAATTTGCATATGAAACTGCAGTTTAATGCAGTTTCAGTAATCCAAAAACATTTATTGTTAATTTTTTAATTTTAGCAACTAAAAGTTTAAAAGAAAAAACTGGGACAATTACAAAAAATGAAAATAATTATTTTTTTAATATTTTGTGTGTTGTTCTTTTGCTTTTACAACTTCCTGCAATCTTCTGTTCATCGATCCGAGCAGGTTTTTTGTTACAGCCGATGGCATTTTTTGCCATTCTTCATACAATACTGTCTTTAACTTTTCTCTGGCAAAAATGGTTCTTTTTCGAACTTCCTTTTCTAAAACAGCCCAAAGGTGCTCTATGGGATTAAGATCCGGACTTTGGGGGGGATGCAGCATCACCTTTTTTATGTTCCAAATACACCAATCTTTTGTTATCCGGCTGTGTGCTTTGTATCATTATCATGCAACAGCATTACACCTGGCGGTAGTTCCAATTTTTCTTTGGTTTCGGGGATACAACGTTTTGGGATATCAACGTATCCAAACATTGTTAAATTTCCTTCAATTACATGAAGAGAACCAACTCCATTTGTTGCCACTGAACCCCAAACCATTATGTTTCCACCACCGTGCTTAACTGTAGAAGTGACATTTTTGGGAAAGCAGTTCACTACCGAAAATGTTAAATTTTGATTTCGTCAATTACTTTATTCCAGAACTCATCCGTCTTCTGCACGTACTCCTTGGCATACTCCAGTCGCTTTTGTATGTTTCTTTTTGATGAGGCTGGCTTTTAGCGGGGTGTACGGGCTTTGAGATAATTTTTATGTAAAAAATTGTGTACTGTTTGCGGATGAAATTCTGCAATTTTTTCTTTCTTCAAAGTTTTGGCAATTTTCACGGCTGATTCCTTCGGGTTTCTATTTACCACCCTTAAAATTCTTCGTTTACTTTGATCCGTAGAAATTTAAAAGGCCTTCCACTTCCCGAAACGCTATGAAGAAAACCGTTATCTATAAAACTAAAAGACTATAATATTGAAGACTGTTGATTTAGGTTTGTTAACCACTGAAAAAAATTTCGCCAATACTATAATTTTGTTCATAATAATCAATTATTAAAGCTTTCATATCACGAAACGTCTGTTTATTTTCCATTTTTTCAACAACAAAATTTAATTACATAAATATGCAATTGTAAACAACTTGACAGAATAGCGGAGGTAATCTTTGATCGAAGTTAAGAATATAAAAGCAATGTTACATTATTTCTGGTCTTGGAAACAAGTGTTCCAGTTTTTTTTTGGCCGATGAATTTGCACTATTTTTGGTTTAAACCTTTAGTTGTTAAAATTAAAAAATTAACAATGAATGTGTTTGGATTAATGAAACCGTATTAAATTGCTGTTTCATATGCAATTTATTTTGTTTTAATATACAAAAATATGGCTGAAATATTTCAAGCTGAATTTGAAGGTAATAAGTGTCATAGTTTTTTTTTTGGTTCATTTTTTTTGGTTCATCAAACCCACCCAGAGTTTGATTGGGTTTGA
This sequence comes from Eristalinus aeneus, assembly GCA_955652365.1. NCBI lineage: Eukaryota > Metazoa > Arthropoda > Insecta > Diptera > Syrphidae > Eristalinus > Eristalinus aeneus. The sequence continues at coordinate 38,820,547 of OY019134.1, read as the reverse complement.
TTTTTTCATGTCTTTAAAATCATTTTAACCCACAGTTAGGATTAAAAGTTATAATTTACCAGGTATACCGGTTTTTTTTAAATAAAACACTAATTATTAATGGGAAAGTAAAAACATTTTATACAATGTATTGGTCATTGTTTTTTACACATTTTGACCACCTTTCTGGCAATCTGTGAATACCACTCCAATAAAATTGTTCGTCTCTTAAAGCAAACCAATCAGACACCCAATTTTCGACCTTCTCGTAGGAATCAAAGTGCTGTTCAGCCAATGCGTGTCCCATCGATGAAAACAAATGGTAGTCGGAAGGAGCCAAGTCTGGTGAATACGGCTCCCAGCCAAGTGTTTTGATTGTATCCTGAACCGGTTTTGCTTTGTGTGCAGGTGCATTGTATGGAGCAAAATTACCTTGCCGTGTCTTCTGGCCCATTCTGGTCGTTTCTCGATCAATGCATGGTTCAAATTGATCATTTGTTGTCGGTAGCGATCAATATTAATGGTTTCACCAGGTTTTAGGAGCTCGTGGTACAGCACACCTTTCTGGTCCCACCAAACTCACAGCATTGTCTTCTTGCCGAATCGATCTGGTTTTGCAGTCGATGTTGATGGTTGTCCCAGATTAACCCATGATTTTTTCCGTTTAGCATTCTTAAAATAAATCCGTTTTTCATCGCCAGTAACAATCCGATGCAAAACCGATTTTCTTTCGTGTCTTTGAAGCAAAATTTCACAAGTGTTTTTTCGGTTTTCCATCTGTCTTTCATTCAATTCATGTGGCACCCATTTTCCACACTTTTGGATCTTTCCGATAGCTTTTAAACGGTCAGAATTTGTTTGTTGTGCAACATTTAACATTGCTGCCATTTGCTTTTGACTCAAAGTGTCATCTCCATCCAATATCCTTTGCAATTCGGCGTCTTCAAACTTTTTTGGTGGTCTTCCACGTTCTTCATTTCTCACATCAAAATCATTATTTCTGAACCTTTGAAACCATCTTTTACATGTTGCTTTTGATAGAGCATGATCACCATATGCCTCGACAAGCATTCGATGCGGCTCTGCAGCACTTTTCTTCAAATGAAAACAAAAAATTAATGCTTTCCGCAAATCATCACTTTCTGGTACAAAATTCGACATTTTTAACACGATGGAAAAATATGATGTTGTCTGTTCAATGACTTGATGTATACTAAATATTTTTCACAGATGTCATAGCAAATAAACAAAACAAAATAAGGGCTCGTTCACAACAAATGTTCCCTATCGAGACATTTATATCTTCACGCTCATTTCATTCGAGTATACCTGACATAAAATGTGTACTGCATGTTCTTCATTACCTCAATCCTGTACTTGTCTTTGTGGTTGCCATGGCATAGTGGATAATTTCGTTAACTCAGAGGCAGAAATTTTTAGAACTGAACTTATTCTTTTGCATTTCTTGCACTTTCACCACAAAAAAATTACCACATCTTTTTAAATTTGTGGCACCACCAGCATTAAGTTGCTCCCCAAGAGTACTTATTACAAGTGCAAGTTTTTCTAATTAAGTTGCTCTGAGTTGGCACGGGAACCTTCCACATATAAGCTGAAGCCAGTTGTTTCTTTTAAATGCGTCTAAATCAAAGATCATGGTAGAGTCTGTAGAGCACCTTTTTCATTTCTGTATCCGAATCCTCGCCCAACTTTACTCTAATGCAATTCTTTGTTCGATTCCCTGTTCATTTCCTTCTTTGGTTTTCTTACCAGAACATTGTTTAAACCCTTGCAACGAATGCACCCAAGCAATGGTTTATGTCTCAGTCGATAAAGTTGTGCACCCGAGATTTACCTTAGGCCCCATCATGTATCCCAAGAAAGCTTATAATAATAATAATTGTTGGCGCTACAGTCCAGAGGGGGACCAGGGCCCAGCTTGCTCATCAACTACTCGTGTCGTGCGCGCTACTGTTCTCTCACGAGCAGAAGGGACCTACAGTTTTTTGCCGACTCCAAATGGCGAAATTCGAGAAGCTTTCTTAGACGAAAGAAAGCTTATAGTCCACAATATTACACTTTTATGGTTCATTATACCCAGTTAACACCGCAGTCAATTGATTTTTCGCAAAAAAAAACCTATATACACCACGCGACCCATTACTGGAACTCATTACCTGTGGCAATGCAAAAGCTGAATCATTTCGCAAGCATCAATTAAATACACATTAGGGCAGCTTGCCCCAATCCCTTTCCCACCATCTGCACACTTGAATGCCCATAAATAGGCCTGTGATTTCAATGATATAGTCAGCTGAAAATTCCACCATAATCGTTCACTAACACCCACCAGATCATAAAAGTACACGACAGGGAAAACAATCTGCAAAAGAAGTGTCAACTTAGAGCTACGAAAAACCGATTTAACCATATCGTGCCCCCGACGGCGACACGAGATACGCAGAAGTAAATCAAAAAGTAAATAGCAGTTACATAAGCGCCAGTGAGTCCGTGAGCTGTATCTGGAACTCCTTCCCTGACTGATTGGATGTGCCTGACTTAGGCTTTGCTCGCATGTGCGATAATTAAAAACTCATTCGCGTCTTACGTACGTGCTATCAAATTTCAATCATTGGAAATTCATTTCTCAAAAGAAAAGAAAAAAGAATGGTCATACGATATGGCATTCACAGAGTGCGCGCGTAAGCATTCGCGCACTGAATGGGGGGCTCATTGGGTTCCGCATGTTAGCGGCCGGCCAAATGGTCTTCCACGCGGCCGATCACTTGAGAAATAGCTTCGAGTTCGATTGTTGGAATAAGCTGTAATTAGCACCGTTTTCCCCAATTTATTTTTTCTTTCGTTTTAGCCTTAATAGGTCAAGGTCTTCCCGCGCAGATTACCCAATAACAGCAGTCACTTGTCTGTGTTCTAATCCGGTTTAACCAGAAATCAGAAAAAAAAGCAACTGTACAAAAACAGAAAAAGTCGCAGCTTGTGCAGCATGCACGCGATGTATCCATCAAAGCATTGCTGGCAGCGCGGAATCCCAATGGATGTCTTGGCTGACGCGCATTCCTCAATGTACAGACCGTGAGCAGCGCGAGAATGCAGTGCGCGTTGCCTGCGATTGCACTTCAAATTTTCATTGTCCCATCGACTGTCAGCGGCTTTTAAAAATAGTTTTCGATTCAGTCAATCGATGCACACCGGAGTGAGTGAGTGCATCGATTTAGTCGAAACTCTGTCGCTGGAATGCGTTCTGCAAATTAAGTTGACGATTTGTTCTAATTATAATGGACTGAGTGAGTTGAATGTATTTTTTTTTCTCACACTATGTGCGGAGAGTTGCTTTTCGTGGCGTGTTCGTTTAGCGCTCCAAGGGGCATTCTGTCGGAGTGTCGTTCACATTTGAATGTGACTCCACCTTTGCAGGAAGTAAATTGTCAGATGAGCAATTTTCCAAATGAAGATGATTATGTCACGATACACAACACACCCCTTTTTGGCCGAGTTTTAACGTGATTAACAAGTTTTGTTTATTTGTTCTTTCTTTCTTTATTTGTTGCTTTCGTTTTTCCTTCATTTCGATTTCAGCAAGCTTAGCCCGCACGCTGCCTCATGAAAAAAAGTGTTTTATTTCGATGCCGGTAAATCAAGGCAGTCGATTGGGGTGAGAATTTAGGGATTCCTATGACGTGACCAGAAGCGTGGGAAGTGATAAACCTCAAGAAATTAAGAAAATTAAATTTTAGTTAGCACCGGTTGTTTGACTGCTTTAATGTCATCATCAACACATTTAAAAATCAGTTCGGAACATTGTTCTCCTTATGTTCCGTTTATCTATTTTGAAAATAGTTGGGAAGCCATAACCTTTCGGCACACCAACTTGACTTTGTGTCTAGTATTTTGCAATCTTTTATTCGATTTCTAGTCAAAGTCCTCGTCCAAGTCCTTAGGCGAAACCTTACTAACTTACTGAGTGAAGGTGGCTCACATTCACATTCCGGAGTGAACGTGGGCCTCAACCATCAAGCGTCTCCAGCCGGCTCAATCTTTAGCTAGCTGTCTCCAGTTTTGGACGCATAGTTGGTTAAGGTCCCTTTCCACTTGCGTGCGCCACTTGAGTTGCCATCGCCCTCTACAGCGCCGTCCCTCCGGGGTGGATTCGAAGACTTTTCGGGTCGGAGTACTGGTTTTCATCCGCTCTACGAAGGCTAACCTCAGTGTTGCAATCTGGCAACTGCCAGCTCTATCGTAAAGTTTGACATTTTTGATGTTATACGTACTCAGAACGTTTTGACATACGAGCGCTATTTGTGTTGTTTACAGTAACTTAAAAGATTCATCTCACCCAAAAAATGAAATGAAATCGTGATAATTTTCGTGCAATTATTTTTTACAACTTTCGACGTGGATTAACTCAACAACAGTGCATCGATGAACTTAATTCAATTTTTGGCGATGAAGCTCCATCACGGACCAATGTTTATCGATGGTATGGTGAATTCAACCGAGATCGTAGTTCACTCCAAGACGAATTTCGTGAAGGTCGTCCAAAATCAGTTCTTGTTCCGGAAACTATTGATACTGTGCGCCGACTGATATTTCAAGATCGCCATGTGACCTATCGTGAGATTGAGACAACCTTAGGCATTAGTGGGACCAGTATATCAATATTGCATGAACATTTGACCGTCAAAAAAAATTTGTTCGCGTTGGATCCCACACAATTTATCAATCGCTCGTGTCGATTGGTCGAAAGAAATGCTCCAAAAATACGATCGCGGTGCTTCGAAACACGTCTATGACATCGTGACAAGTTACGAATTGTGGATTTATGCGTATGCGCCCGAAAGCAAACAGCAGTCGACTGTATGGGTGTTTCAAATTGAGCCAAATCCAACAAATGTTGCTCGGGCACGAAGCACTTCCAAGCAAATGGTCGCCTGTTTTTTCGAAAAAAGTGAACATGTCGCAACCGTACCACGAGAACAACGCAGAACAGTCAATTCTGAGTGGCACAAAACCATTTGTTTGCCAGTTGTCTCCAAGAAATCAGAAAAACCAACCGCCGAAGACGGAATATTCTTAACCACGACAATGCGAGCTTTCACACATCGGCTCAAACAGCTGCATTTTTGAGCACTCGAAACATCGATTTGATGAGTCATCCGCCCTATAGTCCTGCCTTGGCACCGAATGACTTCTTTTTATTCCTGAATAATGAGAGGTCAACTTTTTTCGACACCTGAAAAAAGCATGTTTTGGAGATACCTCAATCAGAGTGGCAAAAGTGCTTCGACAATTGATTCAAACGCGTGCAGAAGTGTATAGATTTTAATGGGGAATATTTTGAAAAATAACAAAGCGATATTCGATGATTAATATTTGTTTTTGTTCTCTAATCCCGAAATATATAAAATAAGTAAAAGTAAAGAAATATAATAATTGCGTGGCGCAACAGTCCACAAGGAGACCAGGGCCTAGATTGCTCATTAAATACTCGCGTTGTGCGCGCTACTGTTCTCTCACGAGTAGAAGGGACCTACAGTTTTTTGCCTACTCCGAACGGCGAAAATTGAGAAGTATTTTCTTAAACAGCTATTAACCTTTGAGTGTTGTCAGCAGCTCTAAAAACAGGTGGTGCCATGAAAAAGTTCGAGGTGTTCAGCCGGGAATCGAACCTGGACCTTCGGCGTGTGAGTGTCACACTGTACCCACTACGCCACGGCGGCCACTAATTCTTCATATACCATCTCTAAAAAATGAATCCTCTCTGGCATTGATCCAATCATTGAGTCACCTTTCGATTTCTTCAAGACACCCGCTTTCCGACATCTCTCGGTTTCAACTCGTACGGCACGCAATTTCCTTGCTTCTGAATAAACCCAAATTTCTTCCATCGAACGGAAATTATTTGCCGAGTCACTCCCAACTAGTTTACGAGCTGACTCTGCGTTTGGCACGGATCTCGATACAATAGTCTCCACTTCTATACCCAAGGCAAAGACGCTCTCTGTTCTTTTTCTCTTAAATCACCACTTTTGAAGCATCGAAATTAGTCTCTGCATGACTAATCGATCGAAGCCGATTCCCCATAAACTTCTGCAGACGTTCGGGGGACTTTATCTGCCCTTTATTCAATAAAAAAATGAAATAAAACCTCCAACCAAATGCTGTTTACATAAGACAAATGCGGACATTTTCGAAGAGCCAGTAAATCTTCGTTTTCTTCTTCTTGTGGCACTAAGGTCCGGGGTGGACCTGGACGTCAACCAACATGCCTCTCGAACCAGCACGATATTTCGCTTGCTGCCGCCAATTGCGCACTCCAAGTTATTTGAGGTCCTTCTCCACTTGTGTACTACACCTTAGCCTAGGCCCTCCTCTGGTGCGTTGTAACAATGGCTCAGATTCGAAGACCTTTCGGGCCGAAGCAGTGGTGTCCATACGCTCTACGTGGCCTAGCCATCTTTAGCGTTGTGTCCGAACACGCTTAACCAGGCGCATGTCGCTGTACAGCCCATAAGGTTCGTCGTTAAATCTTCCCCAGATACCATCAATGCAAACAGGGCCAAAAATCACGCGCACGTCCTCATCCGCTTTAGACACAAAATCGGCATCGGATAAATTCCTAAACTTTTATCTTGTGATGTTGTCGTAAAAAGATAATTTTCTAAATGTTCCAAAAATGGAAAATAAAGCCAAATTTGAAGAAAAAAAAAATACGAAACCCTCTGTCCGTCAAAGTTATTTACCACTGGCCGATTTTCGGTATTGTAATTTGTTTCCATGTCTACACTAGACATCACGCGAATATCTATGAAATTTAAGAAAACCTTGACAAAAAGAAGGAAAATAATAAAAAAAAAAACGAGTCCATAGAACAAAATTTATCAATCAAACAATTTAGCCAACAATCACTTCACACCTAGTTGCAAATGAAAATTGTTCATATATGAAAGTAAATTGCACTCGCATGGTTTAGTATCTTATCTCCAAAGAAGTCATGCTTGGCATATTCACTAATCTTATCGCGTTTGGAAGTTATATTTGACATTCACAGTAGAGAGTAGACATGGCGGTAAGAAGCTTAGCCAATACAATTTATGTTCAACCTAATAAAGGAGAATACAACAGAGTCATAAAAACATCTTTATTTCATTAATTTTCAGCATGTATTGATACCGTTCCTGCGACAGGAAGTTTAAGTTCCTTTAGCACGCGATGATCAAATCGGGGAACAGAACAGTAGATATATTTTTTTGGAAAATAAAAATGAAGAAATAAAATATTGGGTGGTTTCATAAGCCATTGCGCGCTCTTATAAAGGGTGTCCCAGAAAGACCGCAAAATTTAAATTTGGCGCCATTCGAATTGTCATTTGAACAATAATTATTATTTGTTAGTAGAAGGTATAAGGTTAATAGAAATGGAGCTACACGAATGAAAAACGCATTCTCATTGTGAAATCGTTTTACAAAAATGGTGCAAGTTTTGCGGCTACAGTTCGTAAATTGCGATCAATTTGGGGTTACAATAATGCTCCAAAGCAGTCAACTGTAAAGCGATTAATGGAAAAAATTGCTGAAACTGGGTCTGTAACTGATGTAAAGACAACAACGCGCCTTCGACCAGGTCGATCGACCGAAAATATCGCAGCAGTACGTGATGGTGTCGTTCAAACTCCATCCACCTCAGTTTGACACCGAGCTCAGCAAATTGATATTTTCAAATCCACTATGCAGCGAATTTTGACGAAAGATTTGCAGCTTCATGCATACAAAGTTCAATTGACTCAGGAACTGAAGCCAGTTGACCATGCACAGCGAAGGCAACATGAATAATCATCAACGATAGAATCATCTTTAATGACGAGGCCAATTTACATCTTGATGGCTTCGTCAATAGGCAGAATTGTCGCATTTGGAGCGAGGAAAATCCTCGATTCACGATTCCGAGAAGCAAATGCATCCTCAACGTGTCACTGTCTGGTGTGGATTTTGGGCAGGAGGAATCATTGGACCTTTTTTTTTATGAAAATGAGTCAGGTCAAGCGCAAGCAGTCAATGGTGTTCGGTATCGTGAAATGATAACCAATATTTTCGTGCTTAGAATTGAAGAAATGAATGTGGAGATTACGTGGTTTCAACAAGACGGCGCCACATCTCATACAGCCAGAGAAAGAATTCAATTGCTGCATCAGTCATTTCCCGGTCGTGTTATTTCGCGTTTTGGAGACCAGAATTGGCCGCCTAGATCGTGCGATTTAACACCATTGGACTTTTCCTTAGGGTTCTCTGAAGTCGATGGTTTATGCGAATAAGCCGAGGACGACTCAAGCCTTAAAAGAGGAAATTGGATGCTGCATTAATGAAATACCACAGCATTTATGCAAAACGGTCAATGAAAAATTCAGTAAAAGATCGCGTATGTGCCAGCAAAGCCGCGGCGGCCATCTGGCCAATGTGTTATTCCACACATAACCTCATCCTGTCTACTTTACGATATAATAAAGAATTCACGATTTTTTTTAAATATCTGCGTTTTATTAAAATTTAAAATCTTGCGTTCTTGTTGGGACATCCTTTACAAACGGCTTTGGCAATTGTTTCGAACGGATTCGGATAATATTCTTTCGACATTTATTTGCTCTCTTGAAGCGCAATTTAGTTAATAGTTGTCTATTTCTCCTCAGTTTTAAACTGAAGTTCAATAGCGATCATTTTCGTCTTGTTTTACTTAACAACTTTCGAAAAGAAAAAAATCCAACAGAGTTTTCTAAAAAGTTATATGAAGTTTATCGTGAGGAGGCAGTAAAAGAAAATCTGTGTCAGAATTGGTTTGGTAATTTTGCGGACCAAGGTAAACTGATGATGATCATATCAAAGCAATAATCGAGGTGGATCGTTATATTTCTGTGCGTGAGATTGAAGAAAGGTTAAATTTAAACAAAAGCCAAAGTCGGTCGTCATCTAAAGCGTCTTGGACTCGTAAAAAAGCTTGATATTTGGAAATCACACTAACATAAGAAACTTAATTTAACAAACCACATCAACGATTGTGATTCGCGTCTTAAATGCTATAAATTCGATCCGTTTTTGGAGCGATTGTTGTTTCAACGTCAACGTCAAACGAAAACGACCACGGTCAAAGCGTGGTGAGCTAAGGTGTCATACAAAAACAACAACATGACAACGATAGACCGCATACATATCTGGTCGTTAGCCAAAAACTGAGAATTTGGCTGTGAACTTTTAATGCATCCACCATATAGCTCTGAGTTTGCACCATCAGACTAGCTCTGGTTTCTGTCCTTGCAGAACTCTTTAAATGGAAATACATTTAAGGACGATGACTTTATGAGGTAACACACAATACAGTTTTTAACAAAAAAAAAGCAAAACACGGAATCATGAAGTTGCCTGAAAGAGGGCGAGAAGTCATTGTCAAAGTCAAACGTTTTTTTTCAAGACTGAACGTCTTCTTCTTCTTGTGGCACTACAGTCCGGGATGAACCTGGGCTTCAACCAACATACCTCTCAAGCCAGCACAATCTTTGGCCAGCTGCCTCCAGTTCCGCACACCAAGTTGGTTGAGGTGCTTCTCCACTTGTGTTCACCATCTTCCTTGCGTCCTCTGTTGCGTTGTCCCAATGGCTCTGATTCGAAGACTTTTCGGGCCGGAGCAGTGATGTCCATACGCTCCACATGGCCTTGCCACTTTAAGCGTTGCGTTGTGTCGATCCTGACCCTCGCTAAGACTTGTCTGGGTCCCGGGACACCAGGGGATCATGGGAAACGAGATTGCCGATGAACTTGATAGGCAAGTTTCAAGAGAGGCATACGACCGAACACACCTTGGAAATGCCCGCGTCCTGGGTTAAAGCTTCCATCGACGGTTGGGTCTCCCGACAGCACAACCAGTGATGGAATGGTTCTCCAGGATTCAGGCTGTCTAAGTGCATGCTCCCGAACGTCAGGAAGAAATCCGCGGCTTTTTTGTTATCTCTAGAAAGAAAAGACACTTCACCTTCGCTAGCACCTAAGTCTGCTTAGGCATAGTGATGGCACCCTTTGCGACGCTTTTGGAGAAGGTGAAGACAATTCCAAGCACATCCTCCGTCAATGTCCCGTCTTTGCATGTGGCGTTTGGTGCTCATGTGGTGGGAGCTGAAAACTTAAGTTCTTTATCACAGAACCGCTTGCTGGTTTTCCTTCAGAAGACCAAGAAACTACATTACTGCCTGGTAGCACAATGGATCAGTTTTTGAATCTGAGCGCTCTAGTTTAGTGTTTCCCAACCTCCAAAAAAAAAGTCATCGTACACCGGAAAATAAAAATTGTCGAGGAACAATTAACCGCGATGGAGAGAGTTTTCTGGTCTGGGTTAAGGTTATTGCAAAAATTCGTATCTGAAAGTACATGCATGCGCATTCCCATACACTGCCATCGATGCTCATAGTACGCGAATCAGTACTAGATGTCATATAATATCTCCCTTCCACTCTTTTGTGATCCATTTTTCGTCTCCAATCACCATCTGCTTCAAAAATGGGTCTAGTTCGTTCCGTTTTAGCAGCGTATCGCAGTCGTTGATTCGGTAAAAAGGTTTTTTTGCGTCAAATCATGTGGTTCCCAAACATCAAACAAACAGGTTTAAAATGGTTTGGTGACTAACTCCCATCTCCTGGGCGATGTCACGAGACGCCACATGCCGGTCTAACTCGATGATTTCCATGATTCGAACGGTATTCGTCGTCACAGGTCTTCCGCCGGCTGGCTTATCTATGGTGTCGTTTCCACCGGCTCTGAATCGTCGAAACTGTTCCTCCGCGTTTCGAAGTGATAGAGTATCATCCCCCAAAACACCATTAATATCACGGAACGTTTCTCTAGCGGAATTGCCTTAAACGAAGGAAAACTTTAAAATAGCGCGAATTTTGACGTTAGTGAACTTCATGTTTACACGTCTATAACTGTTGAACGCAATATCCAAACTAATCATACAAATGTAGTATTGCCAGATACGAGCTATGTAGCGCTTTGTACATAGCCGGAAAATTCAAAAGTCAAAAAGACAGAAGGGAGAAATTAACGAACAAGGTGGCAAATTGGGCTAAAGTTTACAAAAGGCAAACATTGACGGCATTTAATGTGTACAAAACACAGGTAATAAAATTTACCTAACCTTGTTTCGAGCGGTCTCGTTGGACCTCTTTCCATACATTCCTACTTTGCTGATCAAAAACGAACACAATTCTATGTTCGGCCCCTTTTTAAAAATCGTCAAGTCGGGGCTTTGATGGCTTCCAATTCACGCTTTAAGATATAAATGAAAGAATTCCAGAGTCCGCTCTGAAAAGTGAAACGATCTGAGATCAGACATGAATTCTTCAAAAACATTCCGTACTTTTTTATTAAATTTGGGACGGCAATTTGAAACACCAGTAGGAATATATACTTCGGAAAAAATGAAATAAGATGGCACTGGTCTGCCCGCTCTTTGTTATTTTTAGTATTGCCTCAAACCGATGCCTGAGATAAGCCAAAAACGCAGAACAGTTAGGCCCGGAAGTTAACACTGAATTAAACTTTTTCAAGGTTCAGTTAATGAAAAGGAAAGACTAGATAATAAGTGCTAAGAGGAACTACGCTTCTGACTATTCAAACAGAGCTGTCACTATAAGTCTAATAAGCCCGAAAACACTTCCAGTTGAGGCATTGCCGCACAGCCAGAGATTATCTTGCTTGTTCATTAAACCTCTTAAATGCAGCAAAGCTCTCCGCTCAGAACGAATTCTGTGCAGCTTGACTCTGTCCAAACAAGTCCGTTACGCAATCAGTACCATTTAGCATCACTCCACTAAAAATGAGTTGTCATAATGTGATCAGCGTCTCTTCAAAGGCCGCCAACACACGTATTTATATTTTCACAAGATTAAATACACTGCTGTCGCTCAATCAAACATTGTGGAATTCCTTAAGTGGAAGCGCGATAACGGCGCATCGTCGGCAACAAGAGAAAATTTTTCAAAAGCAGATTATTTCCCCCCCAAAGATAAAACTCCGCTTCTTCTCAACAAAGAGAAAGTGCCGACGAATCAATAATTAATTCTAACGATCGAAAGAAAAAAGCTGCTTCCTATTAGGCATTCTGGTTCTGTTCATAATTCTTGACCTCATCGATGGGTCTTCGTCGGTCGCGTTCCCTTGGTGCTCCGTCACACACGCACGCACCGAATCTCAAATGTTGCCACTATTAACACAATTTTAAAACCAGAAAGAAATAAAATGACATCAAAGCCAGCATCAACCTACATTCTGTTACGAGAAGTCGCCAGTTAACCTTGACTGGATACCCAAACTTGGACATGGACCAAAAGCAGAAATATGTTCCCCCTGCACCTTCCCTGAATATTTTTCTGCCGACCACCACCATCCAATATGTGGAATGAAAAGAAGCACAACCAGTGCAGCTGCCCACAGAGATTCTTGCCATCATTGTGCTTTACCCTCTGCCCGGAGGACTGATGTGTACGCTCGTGTAGGTATCGTTATTTCACACTTTCAACCAAGACACTAAACAAAACCGAGAGTGCAATTTATTCATTTAACTTATCACACACCGAGTACGCGTTAGCAATTTTAATTGAACCAAGCATTGACCAATTAAGCAGCAGTTGATTCGTACGCGAACTGCGAGTGAGTTTCTTATGTAAATGGTTTGTTCAAATCTTTCCGTTTTTGGTGGGTCTCCCACGACTAGTTAAGTCGCATATGACAGTGGTTCGCTTGTTGATGATATCATTTTTCGTTTTTATTTTATTTTTGCGCTTTGCGCCTTTGGGTGGGAGACACGAGTACAGATGTCAGGCAATTTTTCCGGTCAATCTAAACAACAATATAAACGCAGTGACTTACCTCAACGCCAAAACTTCCACACCACGCATGCGTTTGATTATGGAGACGTCGCTGAGTTCACTTCCCCTAGAAAAATAAGAGAACATGAAAGACATAAATTGAGTGGGCTAATTCTAAGTATCAGCAGTTTGAATATGGTCTGTAATTGAATAAATAAATCTCTATGATCCACAAGTGCTTGGATTGGTATCAGACGCAATGCGCCGACTTCTAAGAATTTATGTTGAAATACGTTACAAAATTAGAAAGAAGTGTTAGATTCACTACAAATGGACTTTATACACTGAATTTGGAATGGTGCTTATAGGTTGTGAGCAGATAGAAATGAAGGCTTTTCCATTATGCTAAGTTCGATTTCGACATTACATTGTTTGCTAAACTGCGCCCCAGGCCTTACTCCACTTTCAAAGCACTTCCAAGTTAGTTTAGGAACGAAAGTCTTTCCTTAATTTTGTTGGCAGACAAAATCCTTTAGGACTTGTATGGGTCCCAAAACACCACGGGATCATTGAAAATGAGTACGTCTATGAACTTGTTAGGCAAGGATTAAAAGAGGCATTTATAGAACCCGAATCTACTTTGGAGTCCTTGGTCAGGACCTTAATCGAGAGTTGGGTCGATTAAGAGCAAATCCAGCAATGGCATGACTCTCCACAATGTAGGCTGAATAGGTGCACGCTCCTTAACGTCAGAAAGAAAAGACTGCAGACGACTTGTTGGTATACTGAATGAACTTCACCTGCGCTTAGCACTTAGGTTTGCTTAAGTTAAGTGATACACCATCTAAGCCGAATGTAGAGAAGATAAAGATATTACAAGATACTTTCTTGGTCATTACGCCGCCTTTTCTCAGATCAGCTGACGAGTGTTTCGTGGTGATGTGGTTGAAGCTGTTAACTTAGGTTAAGAAGTCCTGCTTATAAAATGAACTACTTTTTAAGTACTTCAGTGTTTCCCAACCTCTAACAAATAAAAAAAAAGTGGCCTCCGTGGCGTAGTGGGTAGAGTGCGACGCTCACACGCCGATGGGTGTAGGTTCGATTCCCAGCTCAACACCAATTTTTCGAATTTTTCACGGCACCACCTCTTTCGAACTGCTGACAACACTCAAAGAGTAATAACTGTCTAAGAAAGCTTCTCAAATTTCGCCGTTCGGAGTCGGCAAAAAACTGTAGGTCCCTTCTGCTCGTGAGAGAACAGTAGCGCGCACAACACGAGCACTTGATGACCAAGCTAGGCCCTGGTCCCCCTTTAGACTGTAGCGCCAACAATTATTATTATTATTATAACAAATAAAAAAAATGCTGTCTGCCGTTAAAGAAGCAACCAAAATGTTGAATATTAGAAAAAAAAAAAGTGGATCCCGATCTCAGGCATCTTCATTCACAGCATATTCAGTGGCTCCCACGACTAATCGGACACAGGAAAGGAACATTGTTTTCATATGAAATCTCTAAAAAATTGTAGAGGTTTTAAAGGATTGCTATCACTTCATTTTGTGTCAAAATTTAAATTCATTTTACGTTAACAAAACCTTATTTTAAACAACAAAGCACAAACAGTTTGAGAAATACTTACACAACTTCACAATTATACCTCTCACGCATAATCGGGCACCCTAACTTAATCACTGTAGTTTCCTAAATAACGGTCCTTTTCCAATCTTAAACTGGAAATCTGTTGTAACTGCAATATCCTTACACATATTAAGTCCTTTTATGGTAAGTAAACTGCTTTGTTGTGTATAGCCGCATCGAAGTGGCCCCAAAAGACAAACAAACATCCGTAGAAGTAAGAGGGGATAAATGTTATCGCATTACCAGGATGGAAAATCTGTTCGCGAAATTGTAAAACGTAGTCATTCCAAAGTACATGACATTATTTCACGCTACAAAAATGAAAACTGAATTCATAATGTAAGCAGAAAAAGACAAGGAAAAAAATGGACAAATATAATGAAAAGCTACTTGTACGGCAAATCATCGAAAACCCTTTTGTACCATCGGAGTCTTTAAAGGTTTTTTTGAGCGACGAAGAATAAAGAAGTTAGTAATGAGACAATTCGAAGAGTACTTCGAAATCATGGTGGCGTAGTGGGTAGAGTGCGACGCTCACACGCCGAAGTGTCTAGGTTCGATTCCCGCCTGAACACCTTGATGTTTTCACGACACCACCTCTTTCAAGCTGCTGACAACACTCAAAGAGTAGCAACTGTCTAAGAAAGCTTCTCAAACTTTGCCGTTCGGAGTCGGCAAAAAACTGTGGGTCCCTTCTACTCGTGAGAGAACAGTAGCGCGCACAACAAGAATAGCTGATGAGCAAGCTAGGCCCTGGTCCCCCTATGGACTGTCGCACCAACAATTATTATTACTTCGAAATCAAGATCTAAATGGACGTGTATCTCGGAAGAATCTATACATAAGTGAGATGAATAGAAAGGAAAGACTTAAATTTGCTAAGGAACACCTTTCGAAGGTTATTCTGGAACAAGGTAAAACTACATAAATAGTTATAATTTATGACCTACTAGACATTGTAATATTATAAATTAGGTTTTGCTCACGGAAGGAAGCAAATTCAACTTCAGACGGCCGAGCGTATGTATGGAGAAGACCAAATGAAGAATTCTCTCATAAACAAACACGGGCCACAGTAAAACACGGCAGTGGATCGGTCATGGTATGGGGTTGTATTTGGAGTGCTGGTGTTGGTAATTTGCGTTTTGATGGAACAAAATGAACAACAATTGGTACCAAGTGTCAATAAACTCGGAATACAAGACAATTTCAACTTTAACCAAGTCAACGACGCAAAGTACACGTCATATAAAGCAAGGTCGTGGCTGTTGTATAACTGTCCGAAAGTGCTTAAAACACCTGTAAAATCACCTGACCTTAATGCAATCGAGCATATATGGGATGAACTGAGGCGTCAAAAAGCATTTTAGAAATATCCAGGAGCTCAAGGCCAGTCTTTAAGAAGAATGGCAAAAAATAAGCCCCGAAATATGTCTTTAACTTGTTTCTTCAATACATCGACGGCTTGAGGAGGTTATAAAATCAAAAGGGTACGCAACAAAGTACTAAACATGAAGTGTCCGATTATACATGAGGGGTGGAATTGTGAAATTGTTTCAGTTTTTCTGAAATTATTTATGCTTTGTTGAATCAAATGGCATTTTGTTATCATAGAATGAATATTAGTTTTGGTACTTAATAAAATTATAAAAATGTACTTTCTTTATCCGATTAGACATGGGAGCCACTTTTCTGGGAGTCTGAACACAGTGGCATGGTCGCCAATGAGGTGACTCATGTTTTTGCAAAAGGGAATATTGACCCAGTGATGGTATTACAACGGATCCAATCACATCTGGCTGTTGGTTGACATAAAGATTTAACAATCACCAGAACCCATGTGGCCCCGGTGTTGCACTGTAAGCCGGAAGCTCCATAGAGATCACCGCGCAAAAGATCACTTTCAAATGTTAGGTTAACACGAAAAAACTGTTTCTTTTCACAAAGTCTACGGTATTTGTGATAAAAAAAATGCACGTTCCGTTTGTTTTCATGTTTTGGACCTGAAAACAAATGGAAAGTGCAAGTTTACTATGAAAACTGCAGTTGAAGCAAAGTGACAAAAATAATTGTATGGCGCGACAGTCCACAGGGGGACCAGGGTTTAGCTTGCTCATCAATTGCTCGTGTTGTACTCGCTACTGTTCTCTCACAAGTAGAAGGGACCTACAGCTTTTTGCCGACTCCGAACGGCGAAGTTTGGGAAGTTTTCTTAGACAGCTATTACTTTTTGAGTGATGTCAGCAGTTCAAAAGAGGTGGTTTCAATTCGAAAAATTTGTGTTGAACTGGGAATCGAACCTAGACCTTCGGCGTGTGAGAGGACAGAATCCGAATAGACTCAGATGATAAGGAGTCTTCTTCTCATTTTAAGGGAGACCCTTTAACCACTTTTTGTTTGTTTCCTAGAAAACGAAAATTATTGGGCTATGTATATTTTGACGAATTAGGCACAAGGGACTCTGGTGATATAATAGAACCGCGAGGACCTAAGTGTCGCATTTACTCAGCAACCATTCAAGACTGTGTGAGCAGGCTTCACAGTTGCAATATTCATTTAAGTTTGGCATTATAACATGTATTCATTTAAGCTTGCTTGCGAATTCATTTAAGTTCACTCACTGACGTGCGGTGACTTACTCCCACATCAGGGAATGAGATGTCACGGGCAGTTAGAATTTCAACCCCACTTAAGACATCGTTAGACTGTTGTTTCAGATCAAGGTCTCAGTCAATTGAAATTGTATGCATTCATGAAGTACTTTCAACGCTTCTGGTGCTGCTTTAAATGATTGGATCAACCAAGTCGGGTCTTTTTTCATCAGTAGAGATTCCCTTTCTGTACTTCTCCCTCCTGCAGCTATGAAAGTGTTTAAATCTGCTACCAAATGTGTCCGACACATAGTGTCCACTGACGGCACAATAACCTTTCTCGACGTGAGTACGCCCAATACCACCGAGGGGTGATGCCAAAGTGAACAATATCTACGTTCCCCTTCAAATAAAGGCTTTCTTCAATTTGTCCTATACTGTGAGCGTCAAAAGTGAGTAAACAAATATCTGATTACTGTATAAAGATCAAAATTTGGTCAAAACAACAACAAAACTCAAATTCCATTGATACACAAAAACAGGTTTATTCAATGATCAATTATTCAAAAAATAAAGTAAGGTAAAAAGTAAGGTAAGGTAAAAACAAAAACAAATACATTTTTTCAATGAAAATTATAACTACTTCATATATTACGAGTCAAAAGTGAGTAAACAGTATACATTTCTATCAACAAATGTACTTATTTAGAGCTTAAAAAATTAAATTAAGTACTTTGTTGGTCCTCCCTAGACTTTATTATTTGAGTCTACGTGGCATAGTAACATCGGGGGAAATTTTTGACCATTCTTCTGTTATAGCTTTTTTCAGCTCTTCCTTGTTGTTAATAGTGCTCTGACGAATTCTTCTATCCAAATGCTCCCATAAGTGTTCTATTGGGTTAAGGTTCGATGATTGCGAGGGATGATCAAGCTGTTGGGGTCCTATAAAGCAACCATTCCTTAACAAGACGTGAGGAATGCTTAGGATCATTGTCTTGCTGAAAGATCCAATTTCTAGCTAAACCTAATTTGTCTACGCTCGGTTGCAAGTTGGTCCTGAGAATATTTAGATAATCTTCCTTTCTCATTGTACTATCAATGAAGACAAGATTACCGACCCCAGATGCTGCTACACCCCCACACACCATCACTGAACCTCCCCCATGTTTCACAACCGGCCTAATATTTTTTTCAGTAAATCTTTCATTTTTTGCTCTCTAAATTATTTTTATTCGAATAAAGCTAATAATAATAAAGCTCATAATAAATGAATAAAGCTGTTTTTGTGTATCAATGGAATTTGAGTTTTGTTGTTGTTTTGACATAATTTTCATCTTTATACAGTAATCAGATATTTGTTTACTCACTTTTGACGCTCACAGTATATACGAGGGGTGGGTGAAGCTGTGGTTATATATATATAAATTGACTTATTTATCAAGTAATACTATTATGTTAGTGCATTCATGTAAAATTTCATATAGATGTGATTATTAATTAGCGTTTTATCTCTAGTTGAACAGAATCATTAAGGCAACTGAGATGATAATGGTGAAAATTGAGCATCGTGCTGTAATTAAATTTCTCACTAAGCAAGGAATATGAAGAAAAACTATTTATGAAGAGATTGTGACTGTTTACCAGGTTTCCGCACCTTCATTATCAACTGTGCAAAAGTCGTCAAGTGAGTTCAAGAGAGGCAGAGAGAGCATTGAAGACGACCACCGCTCCTCCGCCCCGGCTACTGCTTCTACGGGAGAAAGCATCAAAGAAGTCAAAAATTTGTTCTTGAGAATGCCCGAATAAAGGTGAAACTGATGACAGCGATCACCAAGCTTTCAACTGGTACCATTCACACCATTCTTTATGACCATCTTAACCTCTCAAAGGTCAGTGCAAGGTGGGTGCTACGAATGCTCACAGCGCCTCAGAAAAAAGTAAGAATTGCATGCTGTAGAGACCTTTTGGAGATCTGTAGTGAAAACGCGGACGGTGTTATGGATCGAATTGTTACTGGGGACGAAGCATGGGTTCACCACAATGACCCTGAAAGCAAACAAGACTCCATGCAGTGGCATAAAAAAGGAACAGACCCCCAGAAGAAGTTCAAAGTCACTCCGTCTGCCGGAAAGCTCATGGCCACAGTTTTTTGGAACTCAAAGGCAATCTTGCTCATTGAGTACAAAAAAAGGTGAAACCATCAACGCCACATCCTACGCTTCCACTTTGCATAATTTGCGGGAGGAAATTAAAAAGAAAAGACGGGGTA
This sequence comes from Eristalinus aeneus, assembly GCA_955652365.1. Lineage (NCBI taxonomy): Eukaryota > Metazoa > Arthropoda > Insecta > Diptera > Syrphidae > Eristalinus > Eristalinus aeneus. The sequence goes on along the minus strand of OY019134.1, from coordinate 38,801,205 downwards.
AACTCGCAGCGGGTGTGTTGCTTCTTCATGACAACGCTCTTGTTCACACGGCGCGAGTTTCCAAGGCTGCTGCACGAGATTGTGGTTTCGAAGAAATCCAACATCCACCCTATAATCCAGACCTTGCCCCTAGTGATTATTTCCTGTTTCCGGATTTGAAAAAATTTCTTCGTGGAAAAAGATTTTCGGATGATGAAGAACTAAAGTCGGCAATAAATGCGTATTTTGCAGAAAAAGAGAAAATTTATTTTTTTGAGGGTTTAACATAGCTTAGCTCAAGATGTAACAAATGCATTTATGTTAGGGGAGATTATATTGAAAAATAAAAACAATTTAAATAGAATTTGAATTTTCCTTCATATCGATACCGAGAATACGAGTATATTGAACGTATGCACCTATCTTCTGCAGGAGGTATTTGGTTTCGTTCTCTTTTTTTTAGTATCGTTCTCTTGCGAGCAAATGTTTTTTTCACGCCACCGAACCGCGGAATTTCAAAAGACTTGAATTGTTGTGAACAATTGGAAAGAGATGGTGTCGGTGCTCAGTTTAGGAATCGAACCTGGCGTCTAATCGTGACACTTTACCTAATACGCCACGCCGGCCACAGTTTTTCTTGTGTACCGGTATTAGGCGCGCGCTTAAGACGTAAAGCTGTGCCACTGCTTGGTTTACGAACTCATGCCGGAAAGGTTTATCAATCTGTCTGACAGAAGGTAGACCTGTACGCAGCTTGAGTCATTTTTCTTCTAGAGTTCTCGAAAGTGGCGAATCCAAGGATGATTCGTTTTGTAACAGTTGTTGAAGTACCAGCTCTTGCCACACTTGGTAAGATCCATCCCAGTCGATCAAACATTCGGACGATGCTAGTAACAACAAGGACCTTAGCTATAAATAATAATAATTGGATGGCGCGACAGTTCACAATGGACTTTAACTATGCCACTGTTTTATTTTAAAAACTATTTTCAGATTGGAAGTTAATAATAATAATTAATTTGATGGCGTGACAGTCCACAGGGGACCAGGGCCTAGCTTACTCATCAACTACTCGTGTTGTGCGCGCTACTGTTCTCTCACGAGCAGAAGAGACCTACAGTTTTTTGCCGGCTCCGAACGGGGAACATTGAGAAGCTTTTTTTCTTAGACAATCAATACTCATTGAGTGTTATATCAGCAGCTCGAAAGAGGAAGTGCCGTGCCATGCCGTGAAAAATTCAACCGGGAATCCGGCTCTTGATCTGGACCTTCGGCGTGTGAGTGTCGCACTCTGCCCACTACGCCACGGCAGCCACATTCTTTTACAGGAAAACTGAGAATAACCCCAACTTGGCGGTTGAAAACCCCAAGCCAAACATTATCATTTTATTGATTAGTCATTTGCTCTCCGCCGAATGGTGGTTTTGATTTTAACTTCGCAAGGAACCTCATGCACAAGGACAAAAGATCATATCATTGTTCCTTTTTTCTGTTTTCATTATTATATGCAAACGTGTGATATAATATGTGCGTTAATTTGTTATGTAGTGTGCAACAGTTCATGTTTGGTTATTTTAAATGACTCAGAAGGAAATCAATTAATCTCTTTTCAAAAATACTGTCTTTGTCTTGCCGATAATTTTCCTTCACTTTCATTTAACCAGCAGCAGCTAATGGAACTGTCTACAATGACAGATTAGTCGATCTTAACGCAAAATCATTACTCTCAATAGATGTGAAAACTATCAGTTATCCATGGTTAGAGATTTATTAGCCTGGGGGCACACAAAGGACATTTGGCGTTTAAAGTATTCAGATAACTTCAAAGGTTCACCTCTCTTTGGAACTCCTTGAAAGCAACGCAAACACTCGTACGTCGTACAGCCCCCTTCGGGGCTCCAAAGAAGCAAAGTTTACACTTGTACGTCATACAGCTGAGTCTGTTATTTTTGATTTGTCATTTGTATGACTGGCAGCTGATTCACAGCAATAAATGTTCTGAGTGCAACAGAGATAAAGCTTCGTAAAATAATTGTGTTTGGCCAATTAAAGCCAGGTGCAATTAACTATCATATTAGCTGGAGTTAAAATTGTTTCCACCAGGGGCCCGGAAATTTTCTGCGTCAGGAAGAACTAATGATGGACGGACTGTCAACTTTCTGACACTATGCAGTGGCCTGCACAGAGTCCAGACATGAATCCTATCGAAAACCTTTGGGCTTATTTGAAAAGGCGGCTGGCAGGGTATGACAATGTGCATAAAGGAATGACGGAGTTATGGGATAGAGTACAAGATGAATGGTACGCTATCCCACCGGAAATCGTACTAAAATGATACGATGGTATGCCACGAAGACTTAATGCGTTAAAAAAGTCGAAAAGACTATGGACTGATTATTAAAAATTGAATTTTTATTTTCTGCCTTGCTATGGTGCGAAACTGAAACAACGCATCTTTTACATTCTTTTATTTATCATTTTTGTTAACAGTTAACTGTAAATGCAAAAAACCTACTCGACTAGGTGAGAATTCCTTGCATTTTGCTTAAAAAAAAAATAATAGATATTTTTCAACAAACTATGAGTAACATTGTTACACTGTTACACTGTTACACTGTTACACTCTTCAGTGTAGCTGAAGATGAGTTGATAGGACGCGTGCCCTATTCACCTGTTAAATAATTAATCTGTCTAGTGGAATCTCATTATTACGAGGGTTGCCGTTTATATCGGGATGAGAGAACAGAAACAAATATTAATCATCGAAAATAGCTTTATTGTTTTTCAAAATATTCCCCATTAAGATCAAAGGTTCAGATCCAGGTGTACCGGGATGAAATGAGCGTTATTTTTTGAAAATAAAACACTAATTATTAATGGCTGCTCAGCCAATGCGTGTCCCATCTATTAAAACAAATGGTAGTCGGTAGGAGCCAAGTTTGGTGAATACGGCGGTTGATGGTTGTCCCAGATTAACCCATTATTTTTCCGTTTAGGATTCTAAATATAATAAATATTAAATATATAAAATAATAATAATATAAATACTATGCAAAACCGATTTTCTTTCGTGTCTTTGAAGCTAAATTTCACAAGTGGTTTGTCGGTTTTCCATCTGTCTTTCATTCAATTCATGTGGCATCCATTTTCCACACTTTTGGATCTTTCCCATAGCTTTGAAGCGGTCAAAAATTGTTTGTTGTGCAACATTTAACATTGCTTCCATTTGCTTTTGACTCAAAGTGTCATCTCCATCCAATATCGTTTGCAATTCGGCGTCTTCAAACTTTTTTGGTGGTCTTCCACGTTCTTCATTTCTCACATCAAAATCCTTATTTCTGAACCTTTGAAACCATCTTTTACATGTTGCTTTTGATAGAGCATGATCACCATATGCCTCGACAAGCATTCGATGCGACTCTGCAGCACTTTTTGTCAAATGAAAACAAAAAATTAATGCTTTCCGCAAATCATCACTTTCTGGTACAAAATTCGACATTTTTAACACGATGAAAAAATATGATGTTGTCTGTTCAATGACTTGATGTATACTAAATATTTTTACAGATGTCATAGCAAATAAACAAAACAAAATAAGGGCTCGTTCACAACAAATGTTCCCTATCGAGACATTTGTATCTTGACGCTCACTTCCTACGAGTATACCTGGTATTGTTAACGATATGTAAAAACAATAAAAAAAAAATGTGTATGGCCCCATTTACGATCCCCCGGCATTGAAATGTTTTCAACACGACCTTAACCATCATCTGCTCCACGCCCAAGTCACAAAAGATAATGCAAAACAAAATAGACAACACCGCAAGTAGTTGTGGCCTCTTTCACGCAGCGTGCAACCTTATGATGATGAAGATCGCTTCCGGAATGATGCTTTCATGACCTCTTTGTAGAAGCGCTACTCATCACTTGGAGCATGCAATATGAGAAAGTCTATCTAGTCAGCTATCCCACTCACACTGCATTAACCTTGTTCTTCTGCTTCCATGATGCACAACTTCATTTTTTTTTTCGTTGGTTTGCATTGTCTGAGCAATACAGTTTGACTTTGGTTTGCACTCTGTGATTTTCCAGGAAACATGATCCCGTCATGAAGGAGACACTGATTTTTCAAAGACCTCACAGATTCTCATATCTGTTTTTTTTCTGCAAACTATCCATCAGAGGAATAAAGGGTGATTTTTTAGCTATTATCTTTTTGGCAACACTGATTTAAACAACTGACGCAAGTTTCGTGTTTTGTTTCACTGTCAGACATCTTCAGTTTGGTCTATAATTTAACCATGAATCGTCTTACAAATGAACAACGCTTGCAAATTATTGAATTTCATTATCAAAATGCATGCTCTGTTAAGAAAGTTCATCGCGCGCTTTTTCCATTTTATGGTCAAAAATGGACGAAACTCATTTTTGGCCCAATAGGTACGTAAATAAACAGAATTGTCGATTTTGGAGTGTATATCGGCCAGAAGCATTGCAAGAGCTACCAATGCATCCAGAATAAGTCACAGTTTGGTACGGTTTATGGACTGGTGGCATCACCTTCTGCAAAGATGAGACGAATCGTAAAGTAACTGTGAATGGTGAGCGCTACCGTGAGATGATATCCAATTTTTTTTTTGCCCAAAATGCAAGAGCCTGATGTCGGTTTCAACAAGACGGTGCCACATGCCACACAACACGCGCAACAATAGACCTATTGAGAGTCGAGTTCGGTAAATATTTTATTTCACATTCGGGACCGGTCAATTGGCCGCCTAGATCGTGCAATTTAACGCCTTTAGACTATTTTTTGTGGGGCTATGTTGAAGCTCATGTCTACACAGACAAGCCCGCTTCAATTGACGCATTGGAAGACAACATTGAAGCATTTAGTTGTGAGATACCGGCCGAAATGTTGAAAAGAGTACGCCAAAATTTGACTAAGCGGATGTACCATTTGAGGTCAACATTTGCATGAAATAATCTTCAAACATTAAATTATATAGACCATACTGCCGATTCAAATAAAGATTTCAGATTTCATGCTGAATTTTATGTGTTTTTTTTTTTAAACTTTCCTATAGCTTTAAAAAAATCACCCTTTACATGTGCTCATTGACGATGAAATGGATTCACAATTGTAATTCTTCTTGCCCTGCGCAGAGGCAAAATATTGAAAACAACCAAAAAGCTCATAAAATGTTGGCTCGAATTTGTTCTTTAAATACTTAGCACATTGGTCTCTTTACGCAGTCGGTGAATGTTTAGCAAACGCAAATTCACGAATATTTTGACACTTGTTCTTTTGACAGCGCCTGTGGCCTTATAGGAATTTGAATATGAGTCAAGTGGTTTCCCAAAGTTAGTCATAAAAGGGAAAACCACTTGATCCATTGGTTTAAAAACGCTTTACTTTGACGTATGAAAAACATATCACTTTGAATCACGCAGGAAAAAAGGATTAAGATGATGGAATGGAAAAAGAAAATAATTCGATATCTAGAGAAAGACCAAAAAAGGAGTCAAAAATGTTGGAAAACTGCAAAGTAAACTCAAGTTTCATGAAATGGGCTATTTGTACCCGCCCTTAGGCCTTAGTTTGGCACCTAAGGGTAGATTCAGTTTCAATGTCTTTCTACCTTACTTTGGAACAAATAAAATGAGTTTGTATGCAGACTCAGGATGCCTTAGACGAACAGCAGTAAAGATAGAAGTGCAGGTCAGGAAATGAAACAAGACATCCAGCGTAAAATTCCCTGAACAATTACTAGAACATGTATCATCATGTTGATGTTTTATCTTCTGAGCGTGAAAAATGAATCTAAGCTAACCCCCCTTTCCCGATAAAATGTAATACGAAGGTTGCCTTTTATATTTCGGGATTGGGTAACCCTTGTATTGCAAACTGGCAACTCTATCGTAAAGTTTGGCATTTTTGAGGTTAAACGTACTCAGAACGTTTTGACATACGAGCGCTATTTGTGTATGGTAGTTTACAGTAACTTAAAAGATTCATCTCGCACAAAAAATGGAATTAAATCGTGAAAATTTTCGCGTGATTATTTTTTACAACTTTCGACATGGATTAACTCAACAAAAGTGCATCGATTTATTTAATTCAATTTTGGAGATGAAGTTCCATCAAGGATCAGTGTTTATCGATGGTATGATGAATTCAACCGAGATCGTAGTTCACTCCAAGACGAATTTCGTGAAGGTCGTCCAAAATCGGTTATTGTTCGGGAAACGATTGATGCTTTGCGCCAACTGCTATTGCAAGATCGTCATGTGAGATTGAGACAACCTTAGACATTAGTGGGGCAAGCATACATTCAATATTGCATGAACAAAAAAATTTGTTCGCGTTGGATCCCACACAATTTGTCAATCGCTCAAAAAAGGCTCGCGTCGATTGGTCGAAAGGAATGCTCCGAAAATACGATCGCAGGGCTTCGAAACACGTCTATGACATCGTGATAGGTGATGAATAGTGGATTTTCGGGTATAAGCCCGAAAGTAAACAGCAGTCGACTGTGTGGGTGTTTCAAATTGCGCCAAATCCAACAAAACCTGCTCGCTCACGAAGCACTTCCAAACACATGGTCGCTTGTTTTTTCGGAAAAACTGAACATGTCGCAACAGTACCACTAGAACAACGCAGAACAGTCAATTCTGAGTGGTACACAACCATTTGTGTTTGCCAAGAAATCAGGAAAACCAACCGCCGAAGATGGATCACTCTTCACCACGACAATGCGAGCTCTCACACATCGGCTCAAACAACTGCTTTTTTGAGCACTCAAAACATCGATTTGATGAGTCATCCGCCGTATAGTCCTGCCTTGGCACTGAATGACTTCTGCTTATTCCCGTACGTAAAAAATAAAATGAGAGGTCAACGTTTTTCGACAGACAGTTCAGAATGCATCTTTTGGAGATACCTCAATCAGAGTGGCAAAAGTGCTTCGACAATTGGTTCAAACGCATGCAAAAGTGTATAGATCTTAATGGGGAATATTTTACAATATTTTAAACAATAAACCTATTTTCGATGATAAATATTTCCTTTTGTTCTCTTATCCCGAAATAGAAATGACAACCCTCGTAGAACGCCTCGCTGAGCTGTTTCAGGCAGTATGAAAACTTTTTTTACCAAATGTCGCGTTTGCTAAACATCTGTTAAGTTTTAAAGTTAACATTAGCCTAGATTTTGGTGAAAGTTCGCCTTATTGAAATTCCAAAAGATCTGAAACCCGTCTAGTTCGATTGTTCGATAGTGGAAGAATTCCCCCGTCTTTTTAATTACATTTTACTTTGTTTTTTATGCTTTTTCAATCACGCATCTCTCATACATCGAAGAGAATGTTGCAAGAATTCAGTCCAATATAAAAACAACAACTTCTTCTGGCGCCCACCTTTCCTAGTTTAATTGAAAATTCAAATATCAATTAATTCATATATAGTTCCCGCTCACACATTCAAATGGCATCCGCGACCACGTTAAATAAAGAGGAAGCGCCCTGCGTCTGTCCCTCACAAAGCACTAAGTTCAAGCAACCAACCAGACACGCTAATGACCATTAATTTACAAACTTTCACAAGGAGAACAAGGAAAGCTTTGTTCACTTCCCTCAAGGCTTACACACTTGCATTAACGAAGGCCAATTTATTGAGTCAATGACATCGTTGACTCTTGAACTCATATCCTTCCGTAACAAAGAACACACCCCATTTTGCAGCGCTTATTAATTTTTCAAGACAGATATTTCTTGGAGGACAATTTGATTGACGTAAATAAAACAAAAAAATGATTGGCCGACCTTTTTTGTAAGTGTTGACAGCCGAGTAACGACTAGTTGCATTGCGGCGAAGGCGCACCTTGTCCTTTTACTTTATGCTCACGCGTTGCATTCAAAGGAGGTGTGGGCGACAGCTTACGATATGCATAACTAGAGCGTTTGGGAGACATGTTTCTGCAATCTTACCTACTCTAGCCGTGTGGGTTTCATGTCTTTCGTGCCTTAGGGAAGTTGTGTGGTTTTACTTACCGGAGAGGGGTGACACAGACAATCGATGCCTTCATTTTCGAATTTAGACGAAAATGAACTCAACCACTTTGTCCCTTAAACTGTGTTCTTTCCTGGAACATTAACTCTGGGAACTGGGAGGATTTTTGTGATTTCTTTGTTTGAGAGCTTGTTCTTTTGCCATTGAATTATTGTGAAGTACTTACTTCACCTCATCACAGACGTTTTCGTACTGTGCCGTTTATTTTTTAAGTTTTTGCATATAGAAGGCGTCACTTACAAATATTATTAATTTAATTTTTTTTTTTGTTAGTGGCGCCCCCTATATGTCCCGGGACTTATTGATTAATTAATTTTTTGTTTTCATTTGAAGAAAAGTCCTGCAGAGTCGCATCGAATGCTTGTCGAGGCATATGGTGATCATGCTCTATCAGAAGCAACATGTAAAAGATGGTTTCAAAGGTTCAGAAATAAGGATTTTGATGTGAGAAATGAAGAACGTGGAAGACCACCAAAAAAGTTTGAAGACGCCGATATTGGATAGAGATAACACTTTGAGTCAAAGCAAATGGCAGCAATGTTAAGTGTTGCACAACAAACAATTTCTGACTGTTTAAAAGCTTTGGGAAAGATCCAAAAGTGTGGCAAATGGGTGCCACATGAATTGAGTGAAAGAGAGATGGAAAACCGAAAAAACACTTGTGAAATTTTGCTTCAAAGACACGAAAGAAAATCGGTTTTGCATCGGATTGTTACTGGCGATGAAAATGGGTGTATTTTAAGAACCCTAAACGGAAAAAATCATGGGTTTATCAGGGACAACCATCAACATCGACTTCAAAACCAGATCGATTAAGCAAGAAGACAATGCTGTGTGTTTGGTGGGACCAGAAAGGTGTGCTCTACCACGAGCTCCTAAAACCTGGTGAAACCGTTAATACTGATCGCTACCGACAACAAATGATCAATTTGAACCATGCATTGATCGAGAAACGACCAGAATGGGCCAGAAGACACGGCAAGGTAATTTTGCTCCATGACAATGCACCTGCACACAAAGCAAAACCGGTTCAGGATACAATCAAAACACTTGGCTGGGAGCAGCTACCCCACCCGCCGTATTCACCAGACTTGGCTCCTTCCGACTACTATTTGTTTTCATCGATGGGACACGCATTGGCTGAGCAGCACTTTGATTCCTACGAGAAGGTCGAAAATTGGGTGTCTTATTGGTTTGCTTCAAAAGACGAACAATTTTATTGGCGTGGTATTCACAAATTGCCAGAAAGGTGGTCAAAATGTATAGAAAGCAATGGCCAATACTTTGAATAAAATGTTTTTACTTTCCCATTAATAATTAGTGTTTTATTTTCAAGAAAAATTTAATTTCATACCGGTATACCTGGTATTATCCTTTCAAACTGTGCGCACGTAATTATGAAAATTAGTAGAAAGTTGAACAACCAAAACAGTTTTTACAGGTTGAGTGGCGCTACAGTCCACAGGAGGACCAGGGCCTAGCTTGCTCATCAACTACTCGCGTTGTGCGCACTACTGTTCTCTCACGAGTAGAAGCGACCCACAGTTTTTCGCCGACTCCAAACGGCGAAATTTGAGAAGCTTTCTTAAACAGTAATTACTCTTTGAGTGTTGTGTAAGACTGGCTGTGGTATCACGTACTCTTAGTGGAAAAATATTACCGCACTATACTCAACGCAAGTCGATTTGACAGCTTGCTAAAGTAAGGAAAGACAGTCTACCATACTTCAACGAATCACTCTCTTAGCCAAGCTTTTTTAAAGTGTTGAAAATCGAGGTCCACATTGGCAGATTGCGTTGGCAGCAGTAGTATGCTTCCTCTATTTCGGAGTAAAAGATTGTTTATGGATACAACAAAAAATACAATAATTTAGGAAAGAAAGATGTGAAATATTCACAAAGTCGGTTTTGCAACTAGCTTATAAATTAAGCAGTGATCTGCGCTGTAAAATTAATATACTTACCTCAAGTTCGTTATGAAAAGAACATTTGAAAAAGTTGAAAAACAGTTTTGTAAAATACTCCACCATGTAAAAATGAAAATTTTATGAAATGGAAAAGTGTTTCTAGCTAGGAACTAGGAAGTGTTGAACAAATAAATGAATAGAGCACAGCACACAGTGGGCAGAAAGGATTGTTATGCATATTGCATGTCTTGTTGTGGATATTTTCAGAATCGAGTTAAATTCCATTCCGAATTGGAAAATCAACGAAGTTGTGCCTTAGCATTTCTGTAAATTGTTAAAAAGAGCACCGAAGTCTGTAAAATTATTACTACGTGAGTAAACTATTGCTTTTCGAATTGGACAAACGTCACTTACCAAAACTAAAATAGCTCGACATTGGAGCATTTAGAATTGGAGTGTTCTCATGTACCTTGCTTCTACGTACAAAGCGGATGAAAAAACTCCTTTCAGGCCGTAATCGATTGTAATTTGAAGTTTATTATTTACAAAGTGTCAAAGGACATCTCTAAATAATTAATAATAATAATTGTTGGCGCTACAATCCAAAGGGGGACCAGGGCCTAGCTTGCTCATCAACTACTCGTGTTGTGCGCGCTACTGTTCTCTCACGAGTAGAAGGGACCTACAGTTTTTTGCCGACTCCGAACGGCGAAATTTGAGAAGCTTTCTTAGACAGTTATTACTCTTTGAGTGTTGTCAGCAGCTCGAAAGAGGTGGTGCCGTGAAATATTAGAAAAATTGGTGTTGAACTGGGAGTCGAACCTAGACCCTTCGGCGTGTGAGCGTCGCACTCTACCCACTACGCCACGGCGACCACAAAAAGGACCACAAAGGACATCTCTAAAAACTTTTAAAACGACTAAAGCGCTTTAGTCCAAAAGGTATAAAGTTACACGTTTGTGGTGCTGAGTTATCAAACTTGAAGTTTGCTTGAGCCTTACAGCAAGCTTCCAGAAAAGGAAGTTGTCATGACTATAAGTCAGGGATCGGCTGTTATTGTAAACAAAATTAGGTCGCTAATTTTGGCGTGGAAGAGTTTTGCTCAGTTCCAAGTGGGAGTAAATGTTCCGTTTTTTACGAATATCGATCGACTCTAGGTATTTGCCCCCTGGCGTTTTTACTTAGAGAGCTCCTCTCTAGCAGCATTCTGAATTGCTATGCACTTCATTCCCTGACGAACTGAACGATTCATTTCCATTCGCATCCCTTACTTAGAACCGTGATCGGTTTCTCTTTTGTCATTTTGAACATATCCACATTCCCAACGATGTCTAGACAGAATAAATGAACATTAATCTCCGTCAAACGTATCAATAGCTATTTGCTAATTTTTATTTTATATTTTTTGACTTTTATGTTTAAAATTCGCTAGCGGGAAACTGAAAAACATCCTGCATTGTTAAACGAAATTAAGTATAGAATACCTTTCCAATCCAAAAGCGCTTAGCGATCTGTTAAAAAGGCGAGGTTCCTTAAAATTAATTTTGTCCTTAATCATCTGTCTACATATTACAAGCAAAAGTTGTGTGCGCATGACAGGTAAGCTCTTTACGCTTCAAGTGAGGTGTACAAACTACCCCTACACATCCGGGAGCAAAATTTTGAACTTCAAAAAAGTTACAGCATTGAACTTGTTCGAAATGAAATTTTCGCAGCCGCTTCTGCCACACTTAACGAAAATTATTCTCAAATATTTGCTTTCGTATAAATGATGCGTCACGACCATAAAGCGTCTGAAGATCTACCTACAAATTTATTTTTGTAGCGTCATTAAACATGATTGGCAGCTATATCATCAAGTGATAAGGCGCCAATTGGGACTGTTTTTTTTTCTATTTCCATATCGCTAGATTAGTTACTGTTTCCGGGTGCACACAAAAACGTAGCTTCTTTCAAAGGAAAACACATTTGATCGTAAAAAATTTCAAGTGATGACGCCTTTAAATAAACAACTTTTCACGGATCAGAATTGAATTTCATAAAAGGAAGATTATTTTCGGCAGAACTCCCCTGAAAACTGGCTCTATTTCGGGGCCTGCACTATGGTGGTATAGTCCCAGTGGATTCACTTGAATTAGGAACTCTATCTTGTATTTCCCCCTCTACAATAACACGACCCAGTTTTTTACATCAATCTGTACTTGCTTTAAATCGCACTTTCTGATGCAGGCAATCTCACTGAGTTAAACTTGTTTATTCTGCCACACCTAATTTGCAGCTGTGCAAGATCAATAATCACACACTAAGCATCTAAATTACCGATTACAGAAATGCTTAATTTGTTTATTCAACAATTGCGTGTGTAGGTGGCACCAGGCGAATTCCGAATCACCTTACATATTCTATTTGCTAAAAACGTTTGCCTACACTAGACTCAAAACTCATTATAGTCGTTTGATATGGCCAGCGCCGACGTGAAGCATTCGGTTGACCAGCCGCTAGATGTGTAAACATGCGATATGAGTAACGTCATTGAATCACCGCGCAGGAGAAACCCTGTGGGTCCGTGAATTGACGCATTCTCTAAGGTTTTGCACAGCTCACTAGTACACAATGAACTACGTGGGAGTTTTCAGCTAACGCGTAGTACTGACCACAAAAACTTGCTTCCCAAGCTCTGTTTGTGTTTTTATACACTTATACCTTCAAAGCACTTTCATTCATAGCCCGGTAGAGCGTAAATTCAGTAACCAGCTGTGTGCTTTGCTTCCACGATCACTATCCAATGCAACAGCATACCGCGGTCATGTTCCTTACAAAGGCTTAGATGGTAAACGCGATGCAACCAATAAAAGACAGTACATATATTGTATTGTTGGTGGCTTACCAGCAGTTAAGCTTCTTTATGGAACTGAGATCTGACTGTTTGGATCTAGCTATAACCATCTCTTCAGTTAACCGCGTCATGGTGACTGCAATGTTTCCTGTTCTTCTGGTGTTGTTGCCTGATGTTGTTGATGTTGTTAGCTGTAGCAATAAGGTTGAAATGTGGAACAATGAATTTCCGAAGAACTGTACTGCAATGCAGAGACCGCGAACGACCAGGAAACAAAAGGTAAACGCAAGTAATTTCACAGCAACCAGATAAGTGTGACTAATTTTTTTCCTTTTGATTTGTATTTGTTTTATTCACCGAACGCGAGAGCAGTTGTTGTATGTGGGGGACTGATTGTGCTCCACTAATACGAGACGAGAAGGTACACCGTAAACGCAGAGTCTACATCCAAATCGATTTTTTTCTGCACTCGGTGGACACCCCACATTGCACTAAATAATCAAAATTCTGCCCAAGTAAGTTCACACAGCTGAATAAAAAAATTAAGTGCGGAAAAACTAAATCACAAATTAATTTTTTTGATGGAATATTCTCTGATTTTCTGCCGAAATTTAATAGATTTCGATACTTTTACCCGAAGTGATGACGTCCACCATAACCGAGAAACACGCGCAAAATGACAGCAGAACAGCTCGAGTGAAAGCTTTGTTCGTCTCGGTGAACGGCGAAGCTTTTTGGATGGAAGTTGTTTTGATTTTTTTGTTCCGTGGTTGAGTGGAAAAAGGAAAATTTTGCAAATTTTGTTTTGACTGGAGTAAAAGTTTGGAGTGGAATGTCAGTTGAAAGAAAATTGAAAAGAATGCTGCGGTTTGTTACGAACGGTAAGCATAAGAGAGGGCCGAAAGCCTCTTTCAAATAAGAGTTGAAATTTGAATTTTAAATTGGTTTAGTCCAAAAATTGCATTGTTTAGCTTTACTCATTAAGTTTTAAATTTATGTTGGGCTCGAATCTTTCGGTCGGCTTGTCGAGCTCTAGAAACAAACCGTAAATTAATTTCTCAACAGTTTAGGTTATAATGCATTTTTATTAATATGACCAAATTTTCTCATGTTCTAAACAAAAATACTTAAAATAGGCTTTGTAATCTAATCTACTGATCTTGATTCTAACTTACTGACTCTTAACAAGTGTTCTAAACTAATCTTTGATTATTTTGTTTCTATACTTTTCGCCTTCTATATTTTAGTTTCGTTTTATTTTTTAATTCGTTTTAAACTTTAATTTTCACCCAAGAAAACTTAAAAAAAAAAAAAAACAAAGAGAAACAAAGTCTATATTTTTGGTTCATCGTATCACAGTGAACTTGATGTATGGATTACAGCTTCATTTAATAGGTTTCGTCTTATGTGTGCCTATTCTGTAGAGAGCATTGAATGCCAAAATTATAATAGAACGATTTTAATCAAGTGGTCTACTCACCGCTGACAACACCGTTTTATTTCAATCATCTCAACTTCAAGCTCGCTTTCTAGTCCCGGGGCTCCTAAAGCAGCTCTGACGGGATTGTTGTGCAGATAGACACTCCTAACAACTGCAGCTTCAAACATATACTGAGTTAAAACTTGCTTAAGATTCAGAACACCATTTTACAACTTTTTAACGTCGTACAATGATGAAATGTAGTATGAACCCAAGGACCGGCTACATGTTTCTAAACAGAGACTAAAACATACAGTAACGATGCACCAAAATGACGGAAGTCATCAGTGAAGTTGTAATTGTGTGAAGTCTGTTTTGGAATGGCATTTTGGTTGATGCCCAAATCTACCCCGACCTGTAGTTCAAATAAAAACCTATGCCGCTATTTTGAATGCGATCTTAAAAAACTTTCTAGCAGAAACCAATAAAGTCTCTGCTTTCTAGCTAGATCAGAAAAAATGTACTTAAAATTAGCTTAATTGCGAATATTAGTCGCAGATTTTTATTTCATTTAACGAAACTTATTGGTTTCTTTCGAAAGACGATGTACGTAACGACAAACAATCTCTAACGCCTTTGTCATTATACACATTACAATCGGCGAAGTACAGTAGCGGCATATGCAGAGTTTTATTTTTAAAGAAATATCTTTTACACAACTCAGAATTAAGCATCTGCTCAAGCGTGACTGATTGTAATTATTAAATACAGTTCCACGGGACTTTTTACACAGTGTATAAGTTACAACCAGCCGGCAGTTCCTTTAATAATACACGTATCGATGTATAGTTACACTGTCCTTGATTTTGCATGACCTTTAAAATGGAAAATTCCTCAAAAAAATTCTCCCAAAAAAAGGAAATAAAACCTCATACCTTTATAAGCTGCATTACAAAATAGTTTAACTTCTTGTCCTTATAGCAAAAGTGCAGTGAAACCACTGAACAACCACCTTCCAAACCGGCATACCACCTGCAACAACCACATTGATTAAACAATCCCACCCATCAAAATGCATATCAGCACTCAAAAAGCAACAAAACCACCATCGCCGCCAAATAACCTCTACTTATACAAACACATCGTCGTCATGGACACCTATGCCTGCGATGTATTTATAGACAAAGACCCCCCATCTGTCGAGTGGCGGCTACCTTCGGTTGCGTACAATTTTTTCGCACAAAGCACACAGGATTCGTGGCAGAAAATCGGAAACAAAACGAACGAGCAAATGTAAAAATATTTTTATTTGTGAGTAAAACCGAATATCCGTTTTGTTGAACTTTAGAAAAGAAGGAGTCAGTCGCCCAATTAAGCAGCTAATGGTGGCTCCCAGGAAATCAACGTCCGGATCTTCTTCGATTCCTCAGGAAAAGTCTCGAAATATGCCGTGAGTTTAATGTTTTTACAAGAAATTTGTTTCTGTTCCTAGGTCTTGTGTGATTTTAGATCGTCATCAAAGAGCACAGAAAGCCTCTATTCCAATACTTCAAGCTCAAAGGGTTCCGCTACAGTTTTGTATCGAAAGACTGCATCAACGAATGCCCGTTCGGCTGGATTCATTCCAGCAACATCCGATGTACGTCAGCGTGTCCTCTCCGCGAGGCGTTTGCGGATGAAAACATTTCAAAATCAATTGGCTGATGCCCAACAGCACATCACAGTGAGTGTGTTGTGGGTCTTTTTTCGGGTGGGTGGTGGTGTTGACAGAATGTGTATTTGCAGGAGCTTGCCCATGAAAACAGAATGTTACGCACACTTCATAGGCGCCAGGACTTGGCGCTAGCCAAATACGAAAGTTCCAATGCTGAATTGCCGCAGCTTCTTCATTCGCACGCAGAAGAAATACGCGTTTGGCAGGCGAAATACCGCAATCTCCAGTCACAAAATAGGGAATTAATCAATAAACTCAAGCAGAAGGAGGCCGTAATCCTCACGCTTACGGATCAAAATAAGCGTCTCACACAGTTAAACAACGACAGGTGCATCACATAATTTTTGCAGTTGTTCCTTAGATACATTCTCGATCTTTGCAGAAATTTGGAGGAAAGGCAGCGTTTGGCCGACAAAGTGCAGAAGCTTGAGATCCTCCTACAGGAGAAGGAGACTGACATGAAGTTACTGGCAAGGAGACTGCAACTGGAATCGAAGAACTCCAAAAAGGAACTGCAATCCGAGCAGAAGAAGCGCAAAGATGCACAAGTCCAGCTCGAGAAAGTTAAACTAGAGCTGTCCGGTTATGTTAAGATTGACGAACTGAATGTAAGTCTTCAGCGACAGCTTTGTTGACCGAGGTGATTGAAATCCATCTTGAACATTTTAGATGAACGAGAGACTCTCAAAGATCTGCATCGGTTCAACGAGCAATCTATCGAATGCGATTCAGGACAAGGATGACAAGAGTCCCTTGTCCAAAAATCAGTTGCTGCTATTGGATAAAAAGGAAAATTGCGGAGATCAGAGTAACAGGTCGGCGTGCACTGATAGATCCGATGGCTACGTGAGCACCGGTCGAACTGCTAAGAAACTAGTGGGAAAAACCTCAACACATCGTGGAAATGGGGATGGAATTGTTGAGGATGAACAGAGCAACTTCCTTCGAAGGGAACCTAATGCGGATTCACAGACTGACATCGATTCAATCGATTCAAAATTGGATCAACATCACTTCTACGAAGATGATTTTGAATGCACTGATAAGGCCGTTGATCCAAGTGAAGTAAGACTTTAAAAAAGGAAACATTAAGCCACTGCTGCGAAGTCGCCCTCCTTCATGTGTTTGATATCAAACTTTTTTTTTCCAGAAGAAACTAGGGCTGAAGACAGTGAAGGACGAAGACATGGGATACTTGCGCAGAGAGATCACCGAAGACTACAAGCAACGCGAATCATTTTTGGACACATTTTGCAGACAACCAAGTGCTGACTCAAACAGAGTGGATGTGAACCGTAAGAGCAAGCTTCTCGCCGCCCTTAAAGCCATCGAGGGTAGTTCGTCGAAGGAGTGATAGCTTCCAGTTCACATGAACTCACATTCGTATATTTTGGATTACCTCTACTACAGCACAGTCTACGAAATAAACGGGCATTGTGATTTTAAACGGTTTATTTTTTATTAAGAAAGTTCAACAGTTCAACATTCGGAGGTAGGTGTGGACTATGTTTTCTGTTTTCCCTTCATTTTGCTCATTGCCCGGGAAATTTTCTTTCGCAGCTCCTTCTGCCGCTTCAACTTGCTCAGCTCTTCTGCCTGCTTCTGCAGCTTGAAGTTCTTCAAGCGCATTTTCGTTTCGGCCTTTTCGCGCCTCTTTTTGTCCACATAGTTTGTCTTGATCATCTTCATCATTTTGGCAACCTTCTGCTCGTGGGGGGACATGATAACCGCAACACGGTCCTTGTCAATGGAATCTTTCGGATTGTTGCGGCCGTGTTTTGGCTTGTCTCTGTAGGGGAGTGCTCGCTGTAGTGCCTTGGGGATTGTCAGGGGTTTAAACACTTTCGGTTCGCGTTTGATCTCCGAGTAAAGACTGTCGACTGCGGCTTCGTTCTTGATGTTGTTCTCGCGTTTCAATTGGCCGAGTGTTTTCATTCCTTGCCAGTAGGACTTCTTCTCGGGCGACAGCAAGAGGGATGTAACAGGAACATATATTTTGGGAACATCCACCTTGAACCAAGTGCGGCAAAAGACTATATCGCTGAGCAGGATTCTGTCTTCGAACGTCGCTCGGAATGAGCCCTCGGGAGTGTGATGCGACTTTTTAATCTGACCTCGAATACCTGAGACAGTTCGAATCTTGGCTCCCTCAAATTTGGCAACCTCTAAAGTGGTGTTAAACATTCCCTTGATGAATGCAGTCTTTTTGTAGATCTTAAAGGGGTGTCCAACAAGCTTCAGTTTTTTCATTATTTGTGCGGATTTGTCCAGCTCTGTAACGCAGCCCGTTGCGGCGATCCGGAAACCGATCCTCTGCAGCTCTTCGCGGTCATGGCTGACTGTCTGCAGGGCTAGAAAGCCCGTGTTTTGCGGGGTGATTGGCCCCCAGAAAGTCATTCCGCAAGTCACGTGGTTTGGCGTGTACTTGAGAAAGCGATGTCTGAAGTTGTCCTCCACTTTCGCGTAGATTGGCACTGTTTGGAAGCGCCGCCATCCCATAGAGATGATGAGAGGATCGCCGGTTTTAAGAATTTTCTTATACCATCGGTGCTTCTTCACTTTGCAGTTCACGAAGCCAATGTTTTCCTCAGCCATGTTTAGACCGCCCACGAGCACTGGGTAGGTCGGGTCGAAGTTCTCTATGAACTCAGGCGGTATGTTTTTGAAGCCCAGGCGGACGTACATCCCGGGGCGGTAGCCCTCAATCTGTACCCGCAGATCTGCATCCAAGCTGGCGAACTCGCTTTTGTTCAGTTCCGATTGCTGCTGGGCCTTTGCCTTCAATTCCTCGTAATAGGAATGATCGCCGGTGATACGCGTCTCTTCCTCTCCCTTGTTGTCGTACTCGGAGTCGAATTTCGCCTTCAGTTTCATCTTCTTCGCCATCAGTTCAGCTTTTGTGAGGTTTTCCTCTTCTACTCGCGTCATCTTTCGTTTAAGTGAGCTTTCCGTCTTCTCTTCTTCTGCGGGTGTTGCATCTGATGATTCAGGTTGCGGTTTGCCTGCGTGCTTTTCTCCCGTTTCCAGGTCTTCGAAGTCTCCGTAAACTTCATCATCACTCATGGCATCGAGTCGAAGAAGGTTCTCTGCATCTTCAGACGCCTTCCATTGCCCGGTGACAAAGCAGTTCTTGATCAGCTCCTTGTTGCTATCCTCCAGCCAATTAAGAGTGGTTTCTGAAAGGAGTGGGTTGCAAAATTGTTTTGTCCGCCTATAAGAATCCACTCACCTGCATAATTTTCAAAGAAGCAAGACTCATCCTTGTCCTTGACGTCCTTCTCCTTGTGCAGTTCGGACTGTTTCTTGGCGGCTACTTTGAAAAGTCCGCCGATCTCCTCTTCGTCTGTGTCATTTTCTTCGTCGTCTTTTTGTTGTGATTCCTTCCTCCGTTCCTATAGGAATAAATTTTTCAATAACAGTGTCTGGACAACGATTTGTCTAATTCCTTACGGCGCTGTTGTAAACCCCGTATACCAGCTTCATTAAACTTTTTCCCTCTGATTGCCTCTGCAAATATGCATCTCTCGCTTTCTGGGCCAAATTATCCTTCCAACTCATGCCACTGGCGATAACCTCGTCTTCGTCTTCCTCGCTGTCCATCTCTAACTGCTCTGCGGCCTTGTAGTCCTTCTCATCCTGATACTCTTCGTCTGAGGATTCACTTGAATTACTTCCGTTTTCCATCTCCTCCTCATTTTCTGAATCTACTTCTTCGGCTTTCCATCCTAAATGCTCATCCTTTTCCTCCTCGTCCTCGTTGGATTCGTTTTCATCTTCTAAGCCAGAGTCTCCGCTCTCATCATCATCTTCACTCTCACCGTCTGCGGCGCCATCTTCTTCCTTGAAATCTTTCGACTTGATTGCACCGCCGTCGGAAAACAATCGGAATTCTTGCTCTTCAATCTGTACATCCATTGTCTGTTTCTTGTCAACAATCTTTCCAACCAACTCATCCTGCTCCTGTTCCTCTTCGGTCCCTTTCTTCTTATGACTGTGGGAGCCCTGCAGTTCAATGTACACGGCATCCTTGTCGTACACTATGCCTCCCACCCCTGACATTGGCGCATACAAAAGGCGCTCTTTTTCGAGGAGACTTCTCTTTTTCTCAGTTCCAGGCAGAGGGCAAGGATCTATTATGTTGCTCAGCTCACTGAGCCGCACATCCCCCAGACCGGCGATGTGCACCATAAACTCTTGCTTCATCGGAACTCCTCTCACATATCCATAAAGGATCACATCTCGATCGCACTTGGGATTTTGTCGAATCAACTCTGTGTTGGTCACATCTTCGACACGGTCCACCAAAAGATAACTGTGCGCCCCTCTCCAGGAGAGCGGCCGAAATTTCATCACCGAAATAAACCTTCCCAGGTTCTTCACCTCGTTTCGCAGATACTCCCCGTGGATAATACCTGAGAGATAGAACAGCTTCGCTCCATCGTACACCTCCGTCCAGAAACGATGCTTCAGCTCCTTTTTCCTCTTCCTTAACTGCTTTGGATTCTTTATCATGTCGAGGTGGGTGAGGACTCCCATGATTTTCGGCATTCCATGTACTTGACAGATATTGAGGAACTCAAAAATTTCCATTTCGAAGCCGTAACTGGCGTCGCAGAGAAGCAGAACCAGGTCCGCACATTTTGCTATGTCTATCATCGAGTTGATGTCATTGTTGCATTCAATCAGTGTTATGCGACGTTTCTTGGATGTGACTATTGTAATGGGTCCCTTTATTTCGGTCACCGTCGTCCTCGTGAAGTTCTTGATAAGGTTGTTTATTAGTGTGGTCTTGCCAACTTTTGGCGGACCCACAACTGCTATTAGCACTGGTGGTGGTTCTTCTGGAGTTTGATCTACAAGGGGAATATGTTGCTTCTTTGCAGTGAGGTCTTCTTTTCGGCGAAAATTCCGCTCAGCACTAACAACTGAATTGATTGCGAACGCTTTAGGATTCCTCTGACGTGCGGTAAGATTTTCTTCTTTTGGTTTTGTTTTTAATTTCTTTTTGTCAGCCTTTATTCCGGCCTGACGTGCCCGATGGGGTTTCTTTTTATCTAATTTCGAATCGTCGTCTTTCATACTTGTATTTGTTTGCAAATAATTGAACAAAAATTAACTCAACTTGTAGAAAAGAAACGAACCACACTGCACGTGGAAAAACAAAAAAATTGATAATCTGTCAACACCTTTTTGAAACAAGGTACGTTCGTTTTATTTACTAGAAATGTCATCATTGTTGGTGTGAAAGTGATGCCACATCTAGCAAATTTTTACTTAAGTCAAGTGCTTCAGGGCTCATACATATTGTGTATCGAACAATTCTGCATTAATTTGCTTAATACTGACACTCCGGGTAACTCTGCATATTTTTCAAATATTAGGTCTTTTCCAATTGCTCTGAATTGCTACAAATGTCTACGTTTCATTAGAGGATTTTTTCGTAGAAGAGAGCGCTCATGAGAGAGCAAAATATTTCATCTGCCTACGAATTTCTGCCGAAGAAAAAATTTTCATTGGCTGTCAAATCCAAAATAAAAAAAACCTCTAACATTTCATATGTCAGATAGCTGCTTACGAATTTCTGCGAAATCGTTCGCGAACAGACCTTTGAATCCCTCGCCGACAACATAAACAGACCTTAATTAAGTCAAATAAAACTTAGCTAAAAAAGTTGGCAATGAATCGTTTCAGAAACTGTCAAATAGAGGCAGCGTCGTAAGTTCTTGTTTTTAATGCGTTTCGGTTTCGTTTTCTAAGCTTATTTGCTTATTTTCTTAAATTCAGATAACACTTTATTTCTTAAGTTCAATCAAACTAATAGCCCAACGTCATGGATGAGGGAGATTATGATAACGACGAGTAAGTAAACTCCTTCCTAAGTAACTTATATTCTTAACCTCAAATAATTTTCGAACAGTGTCGGTGGAGAGGATTTCGACGATGTCGATGAGGATGACAATATTGACGATATAAATCAGGATGAGGAGGTGGATAACATAGAAATTATAGCGCAGGGTCAAGGCGGAGGTGGTGTTCCAAAATCAAAACGTATCACAACAAAATACATGACGAAATACGAAAGAGCTCGTGTCCTCGGAACGCGTGCTCTGCAAATTGCGATGTGCGCGCCGATTATGGTTGAGCTAGATGGAGAGACAGATCCCCTCCAGATTGCAATGAAAGAACTGAAACAAAAGAAGATCCCGATCATCATAAGGCGGTATTTGCCTGACCATTCATACGAGGACTGGAGTATTGACGAGTTGATTATTGTAGATCATTAGATAAAAATATAGAATTAGTTTATTTTTAAATACAGAAAAATTCAAACATAAATGACAACAATCTTTAACTCCAGGCATATCCGTAGTCTTTGTTGAAGCACACTCTTTCGATGAGGGCGACCGCGTCCTCGCCACTCCGACACAAGGAATCAAGTACTTCGGATTGTAGGCCGCAATCGGACAAGTTTTCCTTGCCAAATACTTCCTCTCCGGATGTGTCCTCCTTGGATTCAATTACTCTTGCGGAAGCTTTGCTGAATGCCAAAGTGGATGTGCTGCTGGCTGTGGTGGCACTAAATGTATCCTTGGTTTCACGAAGCAGAGAACAGACGTAAGGAAGGACCGTTGGCAGAATGATTCCCTTAAGTTCCACACTGTGGTAATCGACGCCATCCATTCGGACTTTGCTGGATCGTGATGTGAGGCTCTGTATTGTCGCTTTGGGAAATGCCACTGGGGAGAGGAGCGTTGGAGGCACACCAGCTAAGCGACCTACGCTAGTTATCGTGCTTTTAGCGTTTAGTAGAAAATTAAAAAATGCCTGGCACTCGATACCCTCGATTAGAACTGCAGAAATGTCACTGAAATCGTCCGCCATTTCCTTCTGTTGCTGCTGGCGGTTGTGCGCTGTGTTGATTTTTCGGATCTCTTTTTCATCCACACCGAGTTTTTCAAGCCACTCGTCTTCTTCTTCATCTTCGTCTTCATTTTCCTTAATATCCGCCTCTCCCGATTCACCATTCTCCGGCTTTGTTTCGCTGAAACTGCCATCGCCGGACTTGTTGAGATTTGTTTCCTTTCTGAGAGGCATGGTGAATTCGATTCCCTCCTGGCGCAATGCACTTCGCATTCCTTTAGACGTTGGTGCCATAAGAGCGTGTATTTCCACGCGTCCACCTATCCCAGCCGCTCTAAAGAGAACCGTGAACGAGTTGGCGCAAAGGTAAAAGTACGGACACTGTCTCGCTCGAAGTAACTGGAATAGCCCTCGAAAACTGTCGCTCCAATCGCTGGCTAATGACTTGCGTTCACGCTCACCGAATTGAATGCCATTGTTGTCCTTTGAGTTCCTGGGAAACAGAGTTATCCAGGGAAGGTGCGGATGCTGCCAGTAGTAGGTTGCTTGGTTCAATCTTGCTGCCGGCGATATGTCTAAGCCGCCATTTGATGCTCTTGTGTCAATGCATCTCACAAAGCCCGTAAGACCACTCGCCTCTTGAGACGTTTTAAGTTTAGTGGCTGGCATATCGCTTTCACAGAAGAAACGTGCTCGCGTCTTAAGACTCCAATCCACGGGCAAGTGTTTGCTGAATTTCTGTTGCTCCAGGTGTTCTGTGTCGTCGTCCTCCGCTTCGGAGTGGAAAAGTTTCGCGAAACTCTTTGGGTCGAAGGGTTGAAGAACGAGTTTTGCCGGTGGAGAACGATGGGGCGTCTCAACAACGACAACATTTTTGGCTGGCAATGGTGTGGAGATGAGTGAGAGAACAGAATCTTCATTGACATCGGGGTTGAATGGCTCTTCTGTCTTCTGCCTTTTTGATGGGTCCTGTGCTCTGCAATTGGATCAATGTCGAATAAAACAAGTAAAGGCAACTAAAGAAGCTTACTTTGCGAATGGATTTTTCCGCTTCTGTGCAACAACTGCTTCGAGAAGCTTTTCCCTGTCCAGGTCCTTAATTTCGACATTTGTTTTGTTATTGTTTAGACGTGCAGTTAGCTGCTTTTTCTTTTGTCTCAATCTGTGAAGTTTGATAAGCTGGGATATGTCAGTATATTTATGGCGGCTCTTTGGCGTTCAAATACTTACTTCGTCCGGCTTTTTCCATGATAGCGAGATATTGGGACTTTCTGAAGACATGAACGGCACTTGCTTTGGACTTATGTACAGAGATTTGATTCTTTTTCAAACACCGAGGATAAACACAGAAAGAAGACGATTTAGAAGTCGACACAAGACACGCTGGAATAAAACATCAACAGCTGACTAAGCTGAAATATAACGAAGGTTGCACCCCTATTGGGAATTTCAGTAACTAAAGGTGATTTTTGGACGGAGGAAAGCACTTCATGACATTGTGGTGCGTGTCTGTGATGTAGGAAGGTGGGTCATCTATATTTCGAAATAAAAAGTTTGTCGTTTGAATTACTACATTTTACAACGTGTCCTGAAACCATCCAACGAGTGCATTTATTCGTTAAGGAGTGTGTGGTTAGCAATATATACTACACACTACGAAGTTTTGAGAGGAAAAAAGTAGTGAGCGTGGTTGCCATAAGGACATTACTATTTTTGTATGGTGACGCTTTAAGAGTTTGTTTGGTTCGCTTGGCGGAGGCAAAGACAATAGAAGGAGGAAAGTAAGCGGTAACGTTAAGTTAAAGTGGCCGCTAATGGAACACTTAGGCCGTTTGTGGGTACATTTAGACCACGCGTATAGCTCAAAAATCAGGAAATCGTCATGAAGTTGTCGAAAAGGATTTGTATAGGTGATTCTTTTTTATGCTTACAGAACTTGGCTTTTTCTGGAATATATACCTTTCTTCAAAGAAATAATTGCATGCACGTGGCTTGAGTGAGTCGGTGCGAACCTGGCGATGAATGCAGCACCGAAAGAAAATAGTCGTCTTCGACTGGAGCGTGTGGAGGTCAGTTACGTTAACTACATAATAATAATAATTGGATGGCGCGAGAGTCCACAAGGTACCAGGGCCTAGCGTTCTCATCAACTACTCGCGTTGTGCGCGCTACTGTTCTCTCACGAGTAGAAGGAACCTACAGTTTTTTGCGAGTCCAAACGGAGAAGTTTGAGAAGCTTTCTTAGACAGAATTTACTCTTTGAATGTTGTGAGCAGCTCGAAAGTGTTGGTATTGTTAAAAATTCGAAATTAACTACATAACTTCCTCTATATTTGTCGCAAGTACACAAAATTAAGCTTAAAAAACTGAATAAATGAATTTCGAACGAATGGTCAGAGTAGACTTTTGAAATTGCAATTGTATTTTAGATTTGACTCCTAATTGACGGGAATATTGAAAAGACGCTATTGTCTATGGGCTTTGGAGAAATTCAGACAAGGGAATGTTCAGTTTGTCTTGTCATAGACGAATTTATGACAGAATAGCATTTTAAATCTAGCTTTAAAAGCGATATGAAATATGTTGATGGCACTCTTGCAATTTCGACATGTTTGGGGCCGATCTTTATCGAAAGATATTCGTGTGTGAATTGAGTGTACATAATTGGATGATGTTCAATTTGGAAACATTGTAAGGAAAAACTGATAAAACTGGTTTCGTCCCAGTTAAAATTCGCTCAAATACGGTAAGCCGGTATGAAGTACAAATGTCTCGATAGGGAACATTTGTTGCGAACGAGACCTTATTATTTTTTGTTGTTTGCTATGACATCTGTGAAAAATATTTAGTATACATCAAGTCATTGAACAGACAACATCATATTTTTTCATCGTGTTAAAAAAGTCGAATTTTGTACCAGAAATTGATGATTTGCGGCAAGCATTAATTTTTCGTTTTCATTTGAAGAAAAGCGCTGCAGAGTCGCATAGAATGCTTGTCGAGGCATATGGTCATCATGCTCTATCAGAAGCAACATGCAAACGATAGTTTCAACGGTTCAGACATAATGATTTTGATGTAAGAAATGAAGAACGTGGAAGACCACCAAAAAAGTTTGAAGACGCCGAATTGCAAACGATATCGGATGGAGATGACACTTTGAGTCAAAAGAAAATTTTAAATGTTGCACAACAAACAATTTCTGACCGTTTAAAGGCTATGGGAAAGATCCAAAAGTGTGGAAAATGGGTGTCACATGAATTGAATGAAAGACAGATGGAAAACCGAAAAAACACTTGTGAAATCTTGCTTCAAAGACACGAAAGAAAATCGTTCTTGCATCGGATTGTTACTGGCGATGAAACGGAATTATTTTAAGAATCCTAAGCCTAAAAAATCATGGGTTAATCTGGGACAACCATCAACATCGACTGCAAAACCAGATCGATTCGGCAAGAAGACAATGCTGTGTGTTTGGTGGGACCAGAAAGGTGTGCTGTACCACGAGCTGCTAAAACCTGGTGAAACCGTTAATACTAATCGCTACCGACAACAAATGATCAACTTGAACCATGCATTGATCGGGAAACGACCAGAATGGGCCAGAAGGCACGGCAAGGTAATTTTGCTCCATGACAATGCACCTGCACACAAAGCAAAACCGGTTCAGGATACAATCAAAACACTTTGCTGGGAGCAGCTACCCCACCCGCCGTATTCACCAGACTTGGCTCTTTCCGATTACCATTTCTTTTCATCGATGGGACACGCATTGGCTGAGCAGCACTTTGATTCCTACGAGGAGGTCGAAAATTGGGTGTCTTATTGGTTTGCTTTAAAAGACGAACAATTTTATTGGCGTGGCATTCACAAATTGCCAGAAAGGTGGTCAAAATGTGTTAAAAACAATGGCCAATACTTTGAATAAAATGTTTTTACTTTCCCATTAATAATTAGTGTTTTATTTAAAAAACAAAAAAACGCTATACTTCCCAGGTTTTCACTACATAGCTCCAGAACGTCTCTACAACACGCTATTCGCATTTAGGCCCTGTGAGCATTCGTGCACACGCCTTGCACTTACCTTTGAAGAGATATAGAATAGTGTGTATGATACCAATCGAAAGAACACAACGGCTTTGGATTAACGTGATCATTTGTCTTTTCCAGGGGGTCAATATTTTCAAGACACGTAGATAACGGGACCAAGAGTCTTTAGTTTACCAAGTATCAAAGTAAGTTCATGCTTAAGAGACAGTCATTCCACACTGGTAGGGGCGATACTTTTCAAATACCTTTCCTGCACCTAGCTCCACTGAGCCAAGAAAGTTTCCTAACCGCCTGCTATGATTCTTTAAGCAGTGCACTAATCTCGGCTTTGGGTTTTAAGCCACAGTTCCCCATTAAGGAGCTTACAGCACGGTTAGAGTGGAATTGAAATCACCTCCAAAAGATAGCCTCTGGCCAAACTGTAACTTCAATCAGGTTTTTTTCAAGAGCTTATAAGGATCCATCACTTCAAATGGTTCCATCAGTTACATTATCACTAAGAAGTAAGTACGATGATCTCTTCCATCGTTTTCAGTGTGAGGGTCACACTTTAACAATTGCGTCACGTCGGTAACATAGTTTTAAAACTCCAATTAAAGAAAGTTATTAAGTGTGTTCCTGTACTTTCTGTGCTAAATTCTAAAATCTGTCATTTGCTAAGGAGTGGGGGTAAAACTTTCTTAAAAAGAGGTAAAATACGGGAACGCATCTAAATCAAATGTGTAAAGTATGTCTTTAAGAAATGTCAAATTAATTCTTTCGATACAGAAAACAAAAACAACAACAAAACTTTAGACTACTAATTGTATGGCGCGACAGTCCACAGGGGACCAGGGCCTAGCTTGCTCATCAACTACTAGTATTGTGCGAGCTATTGTTCTCTCACGAGTAGAAGGGACCTACAGTTTTTTGCCGATTCCGAACGGCGATTTTAGACTATAAACAATTTAATTTGACAGAAAACCAAGAACATACCCACAAAAGTTTCTTGTGTTAAAATGGGCAGGGTGGGGAAATATTTTACTCGCTCGACGGAACATTTGACCTAAAACCCATATTTTCGGTGTACGGGAACAGACTTTGAGTCAGTTTGTGTTGTTTGTTTCGAGTACGGGATCACACCTAATCAGATTGTCATTAAAATTTGACAGGTATCACTTGAATGTTTGTACTTCCTAAAAGTAATATGGATTTTCTCATAGTGGCGTCTTATTGAGTGATGTGCAATGCTACTAAGCGTTCCACCTTTAATCACACGACATTTAGGAAATAATGGATGAAGAAAATTGGAACACAAAAGCCACGTCGCACATCAACTTGATAATTAAAACGAAGATTCAATAAGCTTATCACTCTGAAAAGTCTTGAGGAGCAAAAAGTAGATGTGGTCGAAAGGAGACAAAGATGTTATCACTTTTCAGACTTTAAACATTTTCCAGAAGACTATGTTTTATAATTGGACGACGAAGATGGGAAAAGCGGAAGCGAAAAGTGAGTTATGTCCCTGCAGTTTCCTTGTTTTATAATTTGGGCTTTTTAAGTAGATGTCGAGCAACTTTGAGTAATCACACACATCTCGCATCACTTGCTAAAGTTTTAGGAAGAGGTTCAGTTGTAAGTTGGTCTTTAATCTCCGTGAGTTGTTATACTGCGGGAACATCGAGCTGAGGAGACAACTTTACATTTTCTTACTTTAACTTTTCTTCAAGAACGTACTTAAGGGCAATGGATATTAAGAGTGAAGCGTGCATTGAGAAGGGAATTTTTGAAATGTCCAAATCTGGGTAAATCACTTGAGCATGTTGTGTAAAAATCGACTTAGTAATGTCCTTTATGTATTTTCGGATTCTGTCTGATAAATGAGTTAAGATTCGGGGGCTTGGAGGAAAAGGCGAGAAAAGAGTCTTGTACTCAAGCTTAAAACGTGTAAAATGAAGTAAACGAGAAATGAGAATTTTAGTAAATGGTTGAAATGTTTTTTCCTTCAAGGAAGGCACCGAGACCTTCAATGTCAAAGGCGACGCGCTGTTATTGGACTTCCTTAACAACATTCTTGAGAAGATCGTGCGTAACTCGCAAGTCAACACCAGAGGCATGATCTCCAACAAGTCAGCTCAATTGCTAGCTAACGCCAACGACATTGACCGAACATGGCGAGGCTTTTGCTGTCATTGAAGCGGAAGCCGCTAAAATGGGTTTATGAGTGAGTGAGGACAAGCTATCATCAGGGAAGGACACACAACATCGACCTCTCGGACATAGCGTCTGTGAGATGGAAAGTCGGTAGATAATCCTTAGTCGCGTAGCAAACGTCTGCTGTGTAAAGCGATACTGAGAGCTAACACTTAGAGAGCCTAGTGTTTTGTGTTGCTCCGTGATGGATAAAAAAAAAAATTAAAAAAAATAGGGCACTAGACAGCAGAAACTTCGAGGTAGTCAAGGACTTCGTCTACTTTGGGTCTGTGGTAAATTGGAATAGGAAAATTTGTACCGAAATCAAACGCAGAATCACTCTTGCCAATCGCTTTTTCCTTGGGCTCAAGAGGCAATTGAATAATAAAGGCCTCCCTAGAAAGACTAAGCTTGCTTTATATAACAATTTGATTATCGCAATTCTGCTTTTTGGCACGGAAACCTTGACGTTACTAAAAGCAGATGAGAAAGCCCTTAGTTTTTCCAGAGAAAAGTTTTCCGTTTTTTGGTCCTGTTTGCGTTGATGACATCTGAAAGAGAAGATTCAACGGCCACATGGGATGTACAGGGACATGCTCCTGGTCAAGCGTTTAAGATTAAGATTGCTAGGCTATGTAGAGCGTATGGACACTTTCGGGCTCTGGCCCGAAAAGTCTTTGAATCTGAACTATTGGGACAACGCAACAGAGGACGGCCTAGGCTAAGGTGGCGCGCACAAGTGGAGAACCAATTTGGGTTGCGCAACTAGAGGCAGCTGGGGAGAGATGCTGCTGGCTGAAGAGGCATGTTGGTTGACGTCCAAGTTCACCTCGGACTGTAGCGCCACATGAAGAAGAAGAAGAAGAAATGTTATCTGTGTCGGGTTTAAAAACCTCGACATTTGTGCTGAGTTGATGGAGGATAGTCTTTCAGCTCCATCGAATGTGATCAATAAACAATGGCTCGCTATTTTTGAATGCATTAAATTCCACACTACTGTCTTCGCCTTATTTAATTTTGCGGAAATTAAATGGCGTAACGTAAGCAGCCATTTCAAAAAGGTTTGAAGTCTTTTCAGAGCACCTTAATACCTCTACTTAATTAATTTATGGCTAAGTACGGTGTCTGGGCAAAGTCACTTTGTAAACTTGATGCAAACTGTAAACAAAAGCGGATATAGTGCAACCAATCCAAAGCGAACTACAGCTTTAACAAGATGACCGCTCTGTTAGATAAGATTCTGCTCTTGTACACTCCCCTAGAAGTTCAGCATAAATCAATTTCCTACGTTTCCAGATGCTATCTGCCACACAGAACCCAGACGCTGAAATGTGTTCAATATTTCTTCAATTTCTATGCATTAGCCCCGCTCTCAAAGCCTCAGGTCTCCGTGCCACCCCCCACCACATGGATAAGACGTAGCCATACATTTCCAATACGAGCCGTGATCAGAAATGAATAAATTTAAATCAGCATATCCGCGCAGCCAATTTCCATTTTTTTCCTCCACTCCTTCTTCTGTTCTTGCTCCAATTTACTTTTAATCTCTTTCCGCCCCACTCCGCCACAGACGGAGTAAAATTCAAATTAAAAACGGATCAAAGGCCCACACTGGCTGAGTGAAGGACGCGCGCCACCGAACGGAATAAAAAATTAAATCCGTTCCGTTTTCCTTGGAAATCGTCTTCAAAGATGTCGTTATTCCGGTCCTGAGCAACGTCAATTCAACAGATAGACTCGGCCACTGCAGCCTTACACTGCAGACATCCTTCAAATGAACGCATTAGGCTCGTTTTTTGCGATTTGTACGCGCTAACGTGATGTCCAGTGAACCGTCGTCGTTATGCCGCGGCTAAATGATCCATAACGAGTGAACGGGAGCGCAACCCCCCACCGCGCTCGGCGACAATTTACAACAATGAGCCACGAGCCTCGCTTTACATTGCCGTCTTCCACTCCAGCAGCGCCTTGACCGTGCACAGGAAATGATAAAATAATAACTGCCGACGAAACCGAAAGTCATGCTCTATCATCAATTTTTTCCCCGTCAGCCTCGGCGTCGGCCTATCGCTGCTCGGGAGCTATGTAGCGTGCATAAATCTCGAGTTCATCTCCCGAACTGCGAGCAACTATTCGTTATATCGATGTCATCGCCGTCGCCCGAGGGGGTTGGTCTTGGACTTTGTCCTGGTTCTGTTGGTGAGCTCTTCCTTTCACTCGCATGCTCCTCCGGAATAATGAAGTGAGAAACGATTCAAATGGGCATGAAGTGTGTCTTGTTGCGGGTTGTTCTGCGAGTGTGTCAGCGACTGTGTGGTGGTCCTGTTTTTTTTTTCCTCCCCTTAAGGGTCTTTTTTTAAGTCAATAAATTAATGTCACTTTTGCCGCTGTCATTTGGCGTAAAAAGGCCCAGAAATGTGTCATATTTTATTGCAGCGAGCGTATGCATACGCCCGTATGACATATCGCGAGCGATATGCCGAGCGAGGATGCGTTTAGCGTCGGCCGCCTGTGGGTGTGAGAGATGGATGATGGGAATCTAGGAGTTTTGGGATGTTGGCAAAACCTCCTTATTTATGTCATTTGCAGGATAAAAACGACTAAGCGGAAATTATTGTGTATCTCTTCGCTGCGTAAGTGGACAGATATGCCATCAATCACCCAAAGTGGTCCAATTGTGCATCGGGAGGGATGGTTTTACTTTGTTCTTTGCGTGTAGAGAAAGGGGAGGAGAGACAACACAGTGCCTTGGATAGTTTTGATTTGGCTTTGATTTGAAGAGAGCCGATTATAAACCTTTGTGGCAGGTTACCTTCTGAGTGGCAGATGTAACGCGTTACCAATCAAGTTATAAGCTTTCACAAAAATGAAATGAATGTGCTTCATGGTTTGTAAAGTTCTATAATCTGAGCAAATCCTTCAAACCACAGTTTGTGGAGTTTATTTGCTGACTCAAATTCAGGAAATCTTTTTAAAATGCTTTTTGAATCAGACTTCAGGCGTTAACAGTGTGAATGTATATCTGTGACATTGGAGCTTCTCATGTATATAGAAGTTAAAAGGAATTAAATTAGAAACTTGAGCAGACGCCTGGTAAAACGGTATGACTTACATCTTTTTTTAAGGCAGAATTTAGATTGACTTACAGCACAAGTTATCATTTTGAACAGTAGTATACATTGAAAACAAAGCACGCCATTTTAAAAACAACGACGGTTCCCCTCAATATCTTCTGAACTCACTATGACGTTGGGAGTACAAAGCATTCACCGGCAAGTTGTGGCTCATCCTGGAAGCGATTACATATTATACTTCATTGGATAGGTGTTTTTTTAGCAACCTCTCATGCATCAGCGTCTGTTTTAGACAACAACAGAACTTCTGCCACTTCGATAATGTCAGGATTTGTCTTCAGTACCCAATACTTGCGGGAAATTTTGTATTTCTTTTTTAAATGGAAGAAATGTGCAGCAGAGGCCCCTCGAATGCCTGTAGAATGGTATGGAGCCTTTGCCCCGATCGATAAATCATGCAGAGAGTGGTTATGACGATTCAAAAGTGGTGATTTTATCGCAGAAGACAAAAGTGATGATTTTATCAAGAAAACACGTCTTGGCAAGCCAAAATATTTCAAAAATAAAGAATTGGAGGCTTTTCTGGATCAACATTCATGCAAAGAAAACTTGAAAAATCGTTGGAAGCAGTAAACAATTTCCGTTGAGTTAAAGAAATTTGAATTTATTCAAATGTGGGAATGAAACCGCCGTACGATGTGAAACCGAGAGATGTCGTAAGGAGATTTTTATCCTCGGAACTGCTTCTTGAACCCCAAGGATGAATCTGGGAATAAAAAGTAAATAATTGGGTGGCACTACAGTCCACAGTGGGCCCAGGGTCTAGTTTGCTCATCAACTACTCGTGTGGTGCGCGCTACTGTTCTCTCACGAGTAGAAGGGACCTACAGCTTTTTGCCGGGCTCCGAACGGCGAAATCTGAGAACCTCTCTTAGACAGAAATTATTATTTGAGTGTGAGAGCAGTTCGAATAAGGTAGTGCCTTGAAAAATTCGAGGTGTTCAGCCGTCAATCGAACCTAGACCTGCTGCGCGTGAGCGTCGCACTCTACCCACTATGCAACGGCGGCCAGTGGATATAAGTTAATGAAATGAGTTACCAAGATTAATAAAAAAAAATCAAAGGCCGAATGCCTTTTCACCTTTATTGCTTAAATTGAGTCTTAAAACTAAACTTACAAACATTCAATCACCAACATTTATTCCCTACATTTCCGGATTCAGCTTTCTGTGATTGCTCGCTTATGTGGGAAACGATGCACCGTGCAGCAAATGCGCCAGACGCTAGGTCACCGTTTCCTCATTTCGGTGTCCGCGCGTGCAGGTGTACTTCACCCCGTCTGCTGGTGTTAAGTTATATAACGATAAAAATATTCTATGAAAAGCCTGGGGAACCCGTTCCATCTTCGTTTACATCGACGTCAAGGAAAAACATACACGGCTGCATATGTTGGGACCAGGCGAGAGTGTTGACCTATGAGCTACTAAAACCAAGGGAAATCTTTGATAGGGAGCGTAATCGACTACAAATAATGTGTTTGAGTAGTGCATTAGATGCAAAAGTCGTGTAATATGATAACGCTAGCCCCCACGTCACTGTAGAGGCCAAAAACTGCCTAGAAACATTGAAATGGAGGGCCCACCTCCCGTATTCTCCAGATTTTCACTCTTCTGACTACTAGCTATTATGACGGCTGCAAAACGGTTCGGGACATTTAAAGTAATTGGAGAACAGCTCTATGATTAGATCGATGTCAGAGAAGGCTCACTCGTTTGCAAAATTACCAAAAAGGAGAGAAAAAAGTAGCCGCTTCCAACAAACAATACGTTGAGTGATATATTCTCTATGGTTTTTCAATAATAATAATACTTGGGTGGCGCTACAGTCCACAGAGGGACCAGGGCCTAGCTTGCTCATCAACTACTCGTCTTGTGCGCGCTACTGTTCTCTCACGAGTAGGGACAGTTTTTTGCCGACCCCGATCGGGGAAGCTTGAGAAGCTTTTTCTTAAACAGTCGGGAATCGAACCTGGACTTTAGGCGTGTAAGCGTCGCACTCTACCCACTACGCCACGGCGACCACAGTTATTCAATAAAAAAACAATTTTTTGAAGCCTCTGCTTTTCTCGAATCATTGAAAAACAGTTTGAATATCAATCAAGACAAGACACACTAGCGCTTCACTGTTCGATCGCAGAGCACGTTTATGTTTCCCTCAGTCCTGCAACTGTAGAAACAGAATTCTCTGCTGACGGTCGAATTCCTGTTATTGGCACACTGCTCTTTTGTTAGTTCTACTTGAGCTGTACTTCGGTTAGTGTTACTTAAACATCGATAGTTTCTAATTTCGATAGTATCGATAGTTTTGAGTAAAAACTATCGATAGTATCGATATTATTGATAGTTTCAGCCCCTTAGTAAGAATAATACTAAAACCTTTGTAAAAAGCTTCATCCTTACAGATATACGTACTTGTACTTCAATAGTACATATTTATGTACGTAGTACTTGTACGTAGACTTAGGCAAAAAGTCTTGAGATACGACCCCGTCAGCGAACGCCTCATGACAATTCGCATCAAGGCTAAATTCGGGAACATCAGCCTAATATGCGCTCACGCCCCGACAGAGAGAATGATGACAACATCAAGGATGACTTCTATGATCTCCTAGAAAGAACATACGATCGATGCCCCAGCTATGACACCAAGATCGTTCTAGGAGATTTCAACGCTCAGCTGGGAAAGGAGGACATCTTTGCTGGAGTCATCAGTAAACACAGCCTGCACGACAACACATCCGAAAACGGACGTAGGCTGTTGGACTTCGCCTCGGGGCGAACCTCTTTATACTTAGCACGCGGTTGCCGCACCTGAACATCCACAAAGCAACCTGGCGATCCCTTGATTAATCAACCGCCAACCAGATTGATCACGTTGCGATCGACGTCAGACACATTTCCAGTATTCTCGATGTCTGAACCTCCCGAGGTGCAAACATCGACTCGGATCATAATCTTGTTGGAGCCAAGGTAAGAACCCGGATATCGAGAGAGCAACGGAGTCGAGAAAGGCCAAAACGGTTTGACGTCGAAAAGCTACAATCGCAGCTGATTGCTGGGAACTTTGCCGACCGAGTCTCCCTGAAAATCACGAAATGTTCAATTTCCATAAAAAGTGACTGGATTACTCGACGGCATCCGAAAACATGAAAAAAATTGTTTAAAGTTCATTCGGACGTGTAGGGGGCCACCAGTGGTCGAAGTAGGATTTTAGGCTAAAAACCCAAATTCTAAACATAGAAGAAGACTGGAAACGTTGTCAAGAAGCCATCAAAGAAGCTGCCATTGATGTGCTGGGTTTGACGTTACCAACCAGAAGGAACCTATGGTTTGACGGCGAGTACAGGCAAGCATATGCAGCCAAACAAGACTCCAATAGGGTAACGCTGCATCGAGCGACAAGGGCTGTTCGTGAGCTTTACGAACAGAGAAGAGGGGAAGAGCACCGGCTTCTCAAAAGAAGAAAGAAAAACAATTCCGGAAACGGACTCAGGCTGTTGGACTTCGCCTCGGGGCGGAACCTCTCTGTGGGTAGCACGCGGTTCCCACACCTGGACATTCACAAAGGGTCCTGGCGATCTCTTGATCAATCAACCGACAACCGGATTGATAACATTGCGATCGACGTCAGACACTCCTCCAGTATTCTCGATGTCCGAACCTTCCGGATCATCACCTTGTTGTAGCCAAGGTAAGAACCCTGATATCGAGAGAGCAACGGAGTCGAGAAAGACCAAAACGGTTTGACGTCGGAAAGCTACACTCGCAACAGGTCGCTGGGAACTTTGCCGACCGAGTCTCCCTGAAAATCACGAAATGTTCAATTTCCATAAAAAGTGACTGGATGTGCTCGTCGGCATCCGAAAACATGAGAGGCTCTACATGGCCTAGCCATCTTAAGCGTTGTATCCGTAGACGCTTGACCAGGCGCATGTCGCTGTACAGCCCATAGAGTTCGTCGATAGATCTTCTTCTCCAGATGCCATCAACGCAAACGGAACCAAAAATTGCACACAAAACTTTTCTCTCGAAAAGATTAAGGGATTCTTCATCAGGCTTTGGTAACGCCCAGGTTTCCGCGCCATAGAGTAGGACTGGGATGATTAAACTGTTATACTATATAAAGCGAGGTTAGTCCTTCGAGAGAGGGCTTTATTACTCAATTGCCTCTTGAGCCCAAAGAAACAGCGATTAGCAAGAGTGATTCTGCGTTTGATTTCGGTACTGATGTTGTTGTCCCTGTTTACCACTCCGAAGTTTCTGCTGCCTAGTGCGACGCTCTGAACGAGATGTTGATGATGTTGTGTCCATCCTTGACAACAGCATGTCCTCATTTATCACCAGACCCATTTTATCCGCTTCCGCTTCAATGCCAGCAAACGCCTCATTGACGGCTCGCTGTGTTCGTCCAATCACGTCAATGTCATCAGCGTAAGCTAGCAATTGAACTGACTTCCGGAAGATCGTGCATCTGGTGTTGACTTGTGAGTTACGTACGATCTTCTCGAGGATGATGTTAAAGAAGTCACAGTGACAGTGCAAAGTGACAGTGACAGTGACAGTCGCAAAGACAGTGGGTCGCCTTGTCTGAAACCTTTTTTGACATTGAAGGTCTCGGTGAATTCGTCACCGACCTTGACCGAGCAGCGACAGTTCTCCATCGACATCCTACACAATCTAACGAGTTTAGTAGGAATGACAACAGTAGAAATGGCACTGTATCGTGTCTATGCACACTGTCATATTCGGCCTTGAAAGCGACGAATAGGTGGTGAGTGTCGATTTGCATTTCTTGGGTCTTTTTCAGGAACTATCGCAATGTAAAGATCTGGTCTACAGTGGACTTCCTTGGTCTGAAACCAAAATGATAGGGAGCTATCAGGCTAAGGACAAACGGTCTTAGACGCTCACACAATACGGCAGATGTTATGTGTATGCGATGTTAAGGAGACTTATCCCTCGGTAGTTGGCGCAGTCAAAGGGGTCTCCTTTCTTGTGAACCGGGCAAACGACTCCACGGACATGCTTTCCTCCGACCATATCTTACAGGTGAGCTGGTGCATGTGCCCAAAAAGGTCATCTACCAGGTATACCGGTGAAGTGAGCGTCAAGATACAAATGTCTCGATAGGGAACATTTGTTGTGAACGAGCCCTTGTTTTTCTGTTTGTTTGCTATGACATCTGTGAAAATATTTAGTATACATCAAGTCATTGAACAGACAACATCATATTTTTTCATCGTGTTAAAAAAGTCGAATTTTGTACCAGAAAGTGATGATTTGCGGAAAGCATTCATTTTTGAAGAAAGGTGCTGCAAGTTCGCATCGAATGCTTGTCGAGGCATATGGTCATCATGCTCTATCAGAAGCAGCATGCAAAAGATGGTTTCAACGGTTCAGACATAATGATTTTAATGTAAGAAATGAAGAACGTGGAAGACCACCAAAAAAGTTTGAAGACGCCGAATTGCAAACGATATCGGATGGAGATGACCCTTTGAGTCAAAAGCAAATGGCAGCAATGTTAAATGTTGCACAACAAACAATTTCTGACCGTTTAAAAGCTATGGGAGAGATCCAAAAGAGTGGGAAATGGGTGCCACATGAATTGGATGAAAGACAGATGGAAAACCGAAAAAACACTTGTGAAACTTTGCTTCAAAGACACGAAAGAAAATCGGTTTTGCATGGGATTGTTACTTTCGATGAAAAATGGATTTATTTTAAGAATCCTAAACAGAAAAAATCATGGGTTAATCTGGGACAACCATCAACATCGACTGCAAAAGCAGATCGATTCGGCAAGAACACAATGCTGTGTGTTTGGTGGGACCTAAAAGGTGTGTTGTACCACGAGCTCCTAAAACCTGGTGAAACCGTTAATACTGATCGCTACCGACAGCAAATGATCAATCTGAACCATGCATTGATCGAGAAACGACCAGAATGG
The DNA here is from genome assembly GCA_955652365.1 of Eristalinus aeneus. Taxonomy (NCBI): domain Eukaryota; kingdom Metazoa; phylum Arthropoda; class Insecta; order Diptera; family Syrphidae; genus Eristalinus; species Eristalinus aeneus. Next base: position 38,763,117 of record OY019134.1, on the reverse strand, counting down.
GCCAGAAGACACGGCAAGGTAATTTTGCTCAATGACAATGCACCTGCACACAGAGCAAAACCGGTTCAGGATACAATCAAAACACTTGGCTGGGAGCAGCTACCCCACTCGCCGTATTCACCAGACTTGGCTCCTTTCGACTACCATTTGTTTTCATCGATGGGACACGCATTGGCTGAGCAGCACTTTGATTCCTACGAGGAGGTCGTAGGTCGTATCGTTGGGTGTCTGATTGGTTTGCTTTAAAAGACGAACAATTTTATTGGCGTGATATTCACAAATTGCCAGAAAGGTGGTCAAAATGTGTAAGAAATAATGGCCAATACATTGAACAAAATGTTTTTACTTTCCCATGAAAAATGTATTCCATGTATTCCCTTAAATTAATGCTTAATTATGTTCCATATGGCCAAAGCTTTGTGAGCTATTTTTAATTCTTAAGAACATTGCAGTACAAAGTGAGAACAATGAAACGCGCCTTAAGCATATCGTGCTGCTATACAGCACTAAAACTTACTCGATATATTCAAAAATACTTGCTTCCGGTAACTAACAAAGAAGACGAAACTGACAGGAGACTCATAATGTTTCCAACGAGGAAGGCCCGTTACTCCGATGGCGAAAGCAGGCAAATTCAAGACAAATCAAAATTTCAAGACAACACAGTATGCTCGTAAGCATTCGAGGACTGCTCAGATTGAGTGCCTTAGTTCCTGAACGACATCTGGTCATGATCTGGAAGATCTCGTTTTAATTGAATAAACGTGTTCCGAGGTTTTCAAAACAACGAAGATATTTTAAAGTCCTCATAAAAGAAAATTTGAGCCATAGATTGAAGTTGATATCTCTTCTTTCATTGTCTAGGACTTTACTTTTCTTAGGAAGCCTTCTGATTTTTCTATAGAGTAAGTAAAAACGTTCCACGTTATGCAGAAGAACTTAGTTATGGTCATTATTGACATCCATTCCTTTCAATACTTTAAAATTGCAAATTTTCAATCGGCACTTGGATTCTCCTCCTCTTTAAATACTAGTTCTTATTTAAGTTCCACAGAATTTTTTTTGTAATTCAAAAACAAACCAAACTGACCGAACTTACGTTTGCAGATGTACATCTCATTAAAACAAAAAGAGTGTCATTAAAATCCTCAGAAACATAATGATCTCCAATTAAAACAGCACATGTGGTCACCGAGTAGATGATGCTGCAGGGGTGAAAATGCGGTAAGCCACACTAACTCCAAGGAATGCCAACAAATCCCCAAGAACTGACTGTTAACAACCCATATCACTTAACAGTTTCCATTAACACAGACGAACAGGGATAACAACCACACGGCGGGGGAATTGGTTAAATCTGCGAATAATTATACGAACCGGAGAAGGGTTATGTTAATTGAGGGAGCTCAACCCCGAGTACCTTAACCCCATTTCGAGTTTTCATCGCAAAGTCATTTCAATTTGCTCGAAATTCCAGAGCAGCAGCAGTAGCGACGGGATTTCATACCATCCGTCTCACTCGTGTCGCGGTGGTCCTGTGTGCTTGTTTGAGTGGTGTGATCAAACAGGACACGAATGTGTCTTTAAACGTTTAAAGCGGTTTGTTAACAATTATTCCTGGTGTCGTTATGCTTGAAGTCAACTTTGCTCTTTGTGTGCCTCGGCAGAGGGCTGTACGGATTGTGCTGGGGCAGACTCAGCCACAACCCCTACCGTGTAACACGCGCAGCAAAAACAAAGATGACGACGGAACAAAACGATTTGCATACGTACAAAGGTATTTAAAACTTGCGGTGCATACTCACGACGGCAGGACGAAGGAACGGAAAAACAAACAGAACTTCCCGAGACGGAAACGATTTTCTAAAGGGACGAAAATTACTTAATAATTTAATGTTCCTCATTTCCACCATCCCATGGCAATTTGAACGAAGTCGGAGAAGTAAAATCATTTTGAATTGCTTGGGTTTTGAAGTGGAGCACTGTCTGTAAGAAATTGTTCTACTGTTTTATCTACGATCAATTCTTCGGAAAAAATCAAAAAGCCAGATAACGCCTTGCATTTCTTTAAACACAGTCGTTGGGCTAAACTGTGTATAGAGATTGTGCTTAAATTTAAGACGCAACCAAATTTTGTGTATTTATTATGCTTCACAACAAACAATGTAAGCAAGCATGTTAAGGTGTACTATAGGAGTGCTTTATTCACGATTTTATATCAAGTTCAGCAGCAAATATCGGCCGGCAATTCGAGCGGTGGCCACCGTGACGTAGTGGGTAGAGTGCGACACTCACACGCCGAAGGTTCAGGATCGATTCCCGGCCGAACACCTGGAATTTTTCGCGGCAACACCTCATTGGAGCTGCTGACAACACTCAAAGAGTAATAACTGTCTCAGAAAAAGCTTGTCAAACTCCGTCGTTTTTTTTAGTTTAGTTTATTTATTGTGGCAACAATTTTACAATGGTTGTAATTTACATTACTTGTTTACAGAGATTCGGTGTTATTACCTTACTACTAAAATATTAATACAAATTCTTAAAATATATATCACATATGCAATTTGAAGTAAAAACCTCAGCGTTGAAAGAGGGAAGAGAGGGGTGTATTTAGGACTTGATTTCAATAAGATTAACAGCAGTGTCACAAAGTATACAGAGCACAGAATATGGTAAATAGAACGATATACGAATAATTAAATTGATGAATAAATAGATAAATTAGTAAATAAATAAATAAGTCAATAAATACATAAATAGATTAATAAATAAATAGATAAATAAATAAATAAAACTAGATATGAATAAGTAAATAAATAAATAAATATATAAATAAAACTAGATATGAATAAATAAATAAATAAATAAATAAATAAATAAATAAATAAATAAATAAATAAATAAATAAATAAATAAATAAATAAATAAATAAATAAATAAATAAATAAATAAATAAATAAATAAATAAATAAATAAATAAATAAATAAATAAATAAATAAATAAATAAATAAATAAATAAATAAATAAATAAATAAATAAATAAATAAATAAATAAATAAATAATAAATACGAAAATAAACAGAGGAACTAAGTATTGCACTTTTCACGAAGTTAGATTCGGAATCAAGTTATTTTCGCATGATAAGCATGATATGTTATATTTTTGGCATACTTTTTCAATTCTGTATGTAACCATTTCTATATTAGCAATTTCATGAAGTACCTCTGTTGAGAATAGCCGTGGTAAATTGAAAACCATTTTCAGAACTTTGTTTTGAGCTATCTGAAGTTCACGCAGATAACTCTTTGCACTCTTGCCCCAAACGGGCAAGAGAGATGGCTTGGAAAATAGCTTTGAAAATTAATAAATTGTCGTGAATGTCCTGGTGTGAGTTTCGGCAAATAAATGGATAGAGGACCCTCACCGTGACATTCACTTTCTTAACTATTTCTTGGACATGTCTATTGAAAGTTATGCGTTTATCTAAGTAAATGCCTAGGTACTTCACACTGGACTTCCACTCGATCTGAAAGCCGTTGGGTAGCAGGTTCTTGCTTGGAAGAAAACATTAAGCATTTAGCAATTTTAGCATTAAAATTAATTTTCCAGATGTTACAATATTCTTTGAATGTATTTATAGCTGATTGCAAGTTAGTTTCAAAACAGAAACCAGTTGAGTCAGATGAATAAATACATGTATCGTCTGCAAATAAGGCTATATCACAGTTAGTAAATCTTGGAATGTCACATGTGTATAAATTAAAAAGGGCGGGTGCAAGGACAGATCCTTGTGGAACGCCTGCGTTGATTTTTTTTTCATCTGAAAAATGCTTTTTGATAAACACCTTAACGCTTCGTGTTGAGAGAAATGACTGGATTATTTTTATAAGGTACAAAGGGAGATTAACATTTAGTAGCTTATGTAACAAGCCATTATGCCAGACCGTATCAAATGCTTTCTCTAGGTCCAGAACAACCATACCTGCGCTTATGCCTACTGAAAGATTTTGCTTGACGTGATTGGTGATGCGATGAACTTGGTGAACAGTGCTATGAAAAGCTCTGAAACCGAATTGTTTTGGGGGTAAAATGACATTTTCATCAACAAAAGACACTATTCTATTTTTGATCAATTTCTCAAGGCATTTGCTGATAGAGCCCAGCAGGCTAATAGGCCTATAGCTGCTGGGCAATTTAGCCGGTTTACCGGGTTTCAGTATAATAATTGTTGGCGCTACAGTCCAAAGGGAGACCAGGGCCTAGCTTGCTCATCAACTACTCGTGTTGTGCGCGCTACTGTTCTCTCGCGTGTAGAAGGGACCTACAGTTTTTTGCCGACTCCGAACGGCGAGATTTGAAAAGCTTTCTCAGACAGTTATTACTCTTTGAGTGTTGTCAGCAGCTCGAAAGAGGTGGTGCCGTGAAAAATTCGAAAAATTGATGCTGAGCTGGGAGTCGAACCTAGACCCTTCGGCGTGTGAGCGTTGCACTCTACCCACTACGCCACGGCGACCACATATCATCCTATACTGGAACCGGGTTTCAGTATAGGGATTATTTTTGCGGCCTTCCAGATTTTAGGGAAGTAACCCGGTCTTAGACAGCTGTTAAAGATATCAGTTAGCTGCATAATGGCAGAGCTGGGAAGATTTTTAAAAAAGTCATTTTTGATTCCATCAAATCCACTGGATTTTCTTGTTTTTAAATTTTGAATGATGTTTCTCACTTCTGATGGTGTTATTAAGCTGATATTTCTTGGGACCGGATGTGAATTAATAAAGGCGACTGATTGCTCGACCGAAGCTTGGACGTGGAGGGATGGAATGATAGTATTAGCAATAGAATAGTTGTCTGAAAAGCTGTTAGCTAGAGCGTTAGCCTTTTCACTGCATGACAGCATAACTGAACTCGCAATCTCAAGTGGAGGAATATGGTTATGCTTTTTCTTTATAACTTTAGTTATATTCCAGAACGGTTTGCTAGCCTTATCTAAGCCTTGAAGACTTTCATTCCACGACTGGTTTCTAAAGTTTGCAATTGAGAATTTAACTAGGGCTTTCATTTTTTGTATTCTGCTAGGTGAATTTCGCTTTTCGTACGAGTCCATCTGGATCTGCACGTATTTCTTAGGCTAATCATCTGCTGAATGTAAAGTGAATGTTGGGATACGTTTTTCTTTGGCACTGAACCTTCTATACTTTCCAATACCGCATTGGTAAATATATTAACATTTTTGTCAATATGAGATTCACTTGTTCCTTGAATTAGAATATGTGCCAATTTTGTTTTCACGTCTCTTAAATACGCTCCAATTTGCTTTTTTAAAGTCAAGGAATTGATTTCTAACATGCACAGGAGAGAATAGAAGTGTACATTTAACAGGCAGATGATCAGAACTTAGTTCGTTGAGGGTGCGAGGAGAACAAACTCCGTCGTTTGAAGTCGGCAAAAACTGTAAGTCACTTCTAATCGTGAAAGGACAGTAGCGCGCACAACACGAGTAGTTGATGAGTAAGCTAGGCCCAAGTTATCTGTGGACTGTCGCGCCATACAACTATTACTATTATATAATGAACATGTAAATTCTTAGTGTGTACCCATCATCTGTTCAAAAATAATTTTTGGTATTGTCCTTTCTCTTTTAGAATTTAAATTTTTTATGAATACATCTATGTAAAATTTTACCGCGACCTAGTTAAATAAATTTAAATTAGTTGGTTAATTTTAAGTTCTACCATTAGACCATTGGGGTGATACCAAGAACATTTTGAACACCCCTCCTATGTGAAGAAATCTTTCTCAATCCACCTCAAATTTCACCGTCAATTGAAGAAGGAGAGGAAGTGATGAATAAAAAGTTGCGCAATATTCTACGGAATGATTTTCTTATGTCAACTTTTCTCTTTCTTTTCCATTTCAATTTATACCATTTTAAAGCACATTCTTCCATAATTATTCCCCTTCCATTTACAGGTTCGCACATTTTCCACGAATCTTATGAATAAACGATGAAATGAAATATATACAGGGAGAAGGAAGTTAAATCGTTTTTGGAATGTACGACACTCAAGTACAGGGTCTGAAGGCTAAATAATAAAATTTACAAAGAAAATGATCCTAGTGATTCAGCCAACGAAACTCTGCACTTAACACAGTCTTGGGCTAGCCCAAGTTTCATACAAACATTCGACTGAAATTCTCCTTTAAAGACTCAAGGCTCCGGCACATAGAATACCTTACTTGCGTAGCGGCAAAGTATCCATTGATGGTGAAGTACATGAAAGAAGGGAGTGACACAATGAATACTTTAACGCTCAACTGACTTCATTGAACAGTACCTCTAAATTCAATTTGTTTTGGTTGTACCGTAGAGCGGTTTAATATTTACTTTGCAAAAATGCCTCCCGACGAGTAACTGGATTAACTAATGTGCATAACGATACTGCTCGAACTTAAAGAATAAATTAATACCAAAGAAAGCAACTGTCGATTTTGGATCCAGACTTTATACAAGGCTCGAGATGTGCACGGTTTATTTGCGTTGAACTTTGAAAAACCATACAATGACGGCCCGGAATAATTTGTTAATGGCTTTTAGAATAAAAAAGATATGTTTGATTAACTATTCAAAATTCAGTCAACCTAACTCTAACAACCGTTAATTTATAATTCAAAAAAATTCTCTTGAAATGTCACGATTTGTCGATTGTCAACGCTGACGGAGGGAGAAAAGTTAAAAGTTAACCTACAAAGGTTTCCTTTTATATTTCAAAATTGGGCAACCTTAGTGTTGCAATCTGGCAGCTGCCAGCTCTATCGTAAAGTTTGATATTTTTGAAGTTATACGTACTCTGAATGTTTTTACATACGAACGCTATTTGTGTTGTTTACAGTAGCTTAAAAGATTCATCTCGCCCAAAAAGTGGAATTAAATCGTGAAAAATTTTGTGCGATTATTTTTTACAACTTTTGACATGGATTAACTCAACAACAGTGCATCGATGAACTTAGTTCAATTTTTGGCTATGAAGCTCTATCAAGGACCAATGTTTATCGATGGTATGGTGAATTCAACCGAAGTCGCAGTTCACTCCAAGACGTATTTCGGGAAGGTCGTCCAAAATTCGTTGTTGTTCCGGAAACTATTGATGCTGTGACCTATCGTGAGATTGAGATAACCTTAGGCATTAGTGGGACCAGCATACATTCAATATTGTATGAACATTTAACCGTCAAACAAATTTGTTCGCCTTGGATCCCACACAATTTGTCAATCGCTCAAAAACAGGCTCGTGTCCATTGGTCGAAAGAAATGATCCAAAAATTCGATTGCGGTGCTTAAAAACACGTCTATGACATCGCGACTGGTGATGAATCGTGGATTTACGCGTATGAGCCCAAAAGTAAACAGCAGTCGACTCTATGGGTGTTTCAAATTGAGCCAAATCTCGCGAACGAAGCACTTCCAAGCAAATGGTCGCCTGTTTTTATCGGAAAAACTGGACAAGTCGCAACCGCACCACTAAAACAACGCAGAACAGTCAATTCTGAGTGGCACACAACCAATTGTTTGCCAGTTGTCTTCCCAGAAATCAAGGAAACCAACCGCCGAAGTCGGATCACTCTTCACCACGACAATGCGAGCTCTCACACATCGGCTCAAACAACTGCATTTCTAAGCACTCTAAACATCGATTTGATGAGTCATCCGCCGTATAGTCCTGACTTGGCACCGAATGACTTCTTTTTATTCCTGAATAATGAGAGGCCAACATTTTTCGACACCCGAAGAGGCGGTTGATGCGTTCAGAATGCATGTTTTGGAGATACTTCAATCTGAGTGGCAAAAGTGCTTCGACAATTGGTTCAAATGCATGCAAGAGTGTATAGATCTTAATGGGAATTTTTTTTTGAAAAACAATAAAGCTATTTTCCATGATTAATATTTGTTTTTGTTCTCTAATCCCGGAATATAAATAGCAACCCTCGCGTGAGCTGCTGCGTTGGTCTGTTGGCCACCTTCCATAAGAATACATGTATTTCTATGCATCTGTCAAAGTATGGTATTGCTGACGCTGACACAAGTAAAGTTAGTCTTCTTTTATCACGCCACATTTAGTGTTTGGACTCAAGGAATGCGACCAGTTGAGCTTGTGTTCTTTCTCTCTATAAGACATAGCTCACTGAGTCGAGCCATTCGCATTAAATGAAAAGTTCGACACTCGCTCCTCCAACATTTTTTGAAGTGCAGCTCGTTATGGTATATCGTTTTCTCGGAAGTTTTCTGATATTTACCTGCACCATAGAATTCCTTCACTTCCTCCAGATATGCACAACGGCTGATATTCCATCCTGTCAGGCCTGGCGGATCTCTATGTTTTTGCAATGAAAAATCTTGGTGTCGATAGCTCTGCATTACGTTGGAGAACTTGTTTTCTGCCAATTCGTTGATGTGCATTTTTCGTTGAAAATCTGAATAATCGTTCAGATTTTCTTTGTAGTGTACTGGGTGTGTACAAATGAAAAGAGTGGGCTGCTTATACACTTTTGAATAAAACATGACCCATATATTCTCGAGTAAATAAAAAAAGTTTTTACTAACTAAGTGAGCTCGTTAATTTATTTAAGAATGTTTTATTCCGATTGCCTAGCTTACGCAGTCGACATCATGTCATCTGCTAATTTCCAGAAAGCAGGATAAACCAAACTTCGAAGACCTACGTGTTAGACTTAAAATCTTGGTTACCTTCATGTCACATTTTACCGCGCAGTTGGATGTCTTAACGAAAAGCGCCTAATTGCGCCCACAATCTCTAAACAGCGGAAATTAACCCACAAAACCAAAACTCACACACTTCACTAACCCGTTATCAAGTTACCTTGTCGCATTTTCCCAAGTTTAACCACAACACGAAACCAGAGAAAAAAAAACATGAGTTATTTGAAGAATTTTTATTTGACAACAAGTCCGCGTACTTAGGAATTCGCATGGCAAACAGGCGCAATTACCCAATCCAAACAATCTCATTAAACTGGCATTTTGTACTGACGTGTCCTTGGGGCCGATTCACTTCCACAACTCAGGCCGCCGTCTGCTCCTGTTCCCGTCCGTAAACGTCCCCTTTGTGTTTATTAATTGCCTAATTCAATTAACATTTATCCGCGAAGGCGATCACGGAATCAAATATTTCATGGCACGTTACTGTATGTAAATGGAATTATGGTTCATTTCGAAGTACGGATGTGGGCCGACAGCCGTGCATAATTCAGACATTATGCAAAAGCGAACAAAAAGTGTCGTCCACAACAGGCTGGAAAAACGATGAATTTCCCCGAGGCGAAGTCCTTTGGTCATTCGGTTGCCATACAACATGCCATGTCCTGGGGTTGCCTATTCTGGGCAATTATCAATGATTGCCGCGATTGAGATAAAAATTTACGCGATTTTTGATAAATTCCCTCGGCGAACTGCGGACCGCCGGCGACTGCATGAAAACGAAATAAAAGTCAATAGAATGGCCCCAAACAAATTGGGGAATTTTAATTTCACATTTCCCTTCGTGAGGGTTATTTTGTTTGTGGTTTATGACAAACTGTTTGTTGGGTTTGAGTTGTGACATTTATTGCGAGGGCATTAAATTAATTATTTTTGGAACGCGAGCGCTTTGATTGACCCAGTTGACGATGGGGATTCGATAGTGGCGATGTTCATTGGGGAGGAGATGAATTTTTGACAGATTTGACTTCTTGGACAACTCGTACGTTTTTGCCCCCTTCCTCCTCCTTCTTTTTGAGACGGTCTAAAATGTCTCACTTTCAGTCACTCACGATTTATTGTCAGCATTTGCTTTATGTGGACATTTTTTATCATATTTTTGACTCTTGGATTTATCAGTTCTTCACATGTAATAAGAGGGCGAGACATAATACACAAAGGAAGAGCCTACGATATAATCCCGGACAAGGAGTCACAAACAGCAATGAGAACATTAAGAAAATGGAACCACTCTTGCTAATAGATTGCTCTGGGATTTTCTGTAGGTAGTGAAATACTTTATCTGCACACCTAGATGCCCAGGAAATCAGAATTGGAATTTTTTGCGATTTAAGACTTAATTGATTCAAAAGAGCCCTCTCGCCAAAAAATAAATTGGCTTTAATGGTCAACCAGATTCTACTCCTTCTTAGACTTCATTCTGTGTCTTCATCTACTTCTTTAGATGATGCTACAGTTCAAGGCGTTGTTGGCACAATATTTAAACAATTGCCTAGAAGTTGGTATAGGTTCTTTTCCACTTGAGAACTCCATTGGTTTCATGGCCGTCCTCCTTTTTCGAATTTAAGGCTTTTAGGAAGGGAGTTATTATTTGTAGGCACTATTTTTGATAAACCCACAATATGCGTAGCTAGCTTCATTTCAATGGACAGTCTGTACCATTGTCTGGGTCAAAGACAGAACGCAAAAATTGTTTTTCGAAAGGACAAAGACTTTTGTGGCCGCCGTGGCGTAGTGGGAAGAGTGCGACGCTCACACGCCGAAGGGTCTAGGTTCGATTCCCAGCTCAACACCAATTTTTCGAATATTTCACGGCACCACCTCTTTCGAGCTGCTGACAACACTCAAAGAGTAATAACTGTCTATGAAAGCTTCTCAAATTTCGCCGTTCGGAGTCGGCAAAAAAACTGTAGGTCCCTTCTACTCTTGAGAGAACAGTAGCGCGCACAACGCGAGTAGTTAATGAGCAAGCTAGGCCCTGGCCCCCCTCTGGACTGTAGCGCCAACAATTATTATTTTTATTATAGCAGTTATATTGTTTAAAACCTCTCATACAATTCAGACAAAAATAAGATTTTCAAACTTTTCCAAAGATCCCCGAGAGATGATGCAGACTCTCTGACAATAGCTATGGAGTGAAAAAGCTGACAGTTGAAAACAAAATTCACATAGCCGGTGGCCCACATCCTTCAATATGTGCAACTCACCTTGCTACACCCTTATGGACCCTAAATTGCTTTTGGTAAATAAAAATATGAAATATTCAAAGTGAGCAACTTGAGGTCCGATATCTTTGACCACTGGCGTGGGAGTCGAAGCACCCAACTTAAAACTGCGTTAAAAAATAAATCACTAGTCCAATCCACAGCTTAATTCTGTGCCGTCTCATGCAGAATATTTGCAAGACTCCTGTTCTGTACAATTAATAGCATTCCCAAGTGCATTCGATCACACCTTGATGCGGGAATTTTTCCACCACCGGATAATTAAGTGAAAACTTTGTTCCCGGTCTCGAAATAATGCGAATCGCTTTGCGCGGAATGTTCTCCTTATCAGTCGGTCTCCTCGAAGACTCTTCGCACATATCGTCAAATCGAGGGTCATGCAAAACAACAAATCCCACTCAATTAGACTGAGTATCGTGCAATGATTCAGGACCTAATGAGATGTCATCTGTCAGCTGTCAGTCGCTGCGTTGTCATCACGAATACGCCAAATGTCTGTCGCCGTCACACAACATGACAAATCTTCAATAATTATCATCTCCAAGGATTTGACTGCCCCTCAAGTACAGCTTTAAGTCTGCTCTCGAAATAATGGGAATCGCTTTGTCTGGAATGTTCTGCTTATCGTTCGGTCTCCTCGAAGCCAAGTGAGTGTGTGGGTGCGAGTGGTAGTGTATCTGTAACTAATTGAAGAAAATTAACGTTTGCCTTGCAGATATTTTATAGCTCTCATGGATATAATAACTCTTGTGCAATTGCGCCACCACCCACTGTGTGTGATTCGTGTTGATAAGGACGTCGTCGCTCTGCTCTCCCAGTCGGCTGTATGGCCTTGTTGACTGTTTTTGTGCGGCGAAAGAAAGTTAGAGGAATGAAGATGTTTTTATTTTAATTTCCCTCTCAACTAAGTACTATTTTATCAAGGATTGCAAATCTATGCAATTTATAGCCTTAACTGGTTTAATAAACACACACGCACGGAGTCGCGCCATCGCGCATCGCACACAGCCAGAGATGGAGAAAGTTAAGGATCTTCTCGAGCAACCAATAAAAGTGTTTAGCTAAACAGTCGCCATTTTTATTGCCTCTCGTCGAGTTGTGAGGAAGGGGATGGGAATGGGAAAAAACGAAAGAAGTCCTTGCTTGTTCATCCTTTGTCGCTTCTTGGAAGAGAGTGCTTTTAACGATATTGCCACTTAACGGTAGGAGGAATGGGGCTTGGCGGAGGGATAAATAAAGGACACAAGGACACCGAGTGTAAAGAAGCCACGCACACACAACAGGACACATATGTGCGACAGCGCATCCCACCGACCGTGGCTCTGCGGGGGTCCCACAAAGTGTATATTTGATTATCTCCAGTGGCTCTCACATGTGCGGAGGGTGGGTGAGGGCAGGCTGACTGGCTGGCCTGACAGTGGCAATGTTAAAACAAACGGAGCGTAAAAACATAATAAATTTTCCCATTTCAGAGAGTGCCCGGCCATTGGGACCAAACTGGCACACATACACAAGCACGGCCAAAGGCAGGACACCAGCACAGTTCGGCCAGGATGGGAAGGAGAAATGATAAAAAAAAAGACAACAACCGTACACAATCTGAAAAGAAAGGAAAACGGAACAAACACGGAGAGAGGAACATCAAAAGGATGAGCTTCTGGCAGGGAACACATCATCCACACATATCCCGGGAGGTGGGCACTGCTGTCGTCACGACGTCGCTGGGTGGTAGGTGATTATGCAGGACCGCTGTGCGAGAGAATTCGCAACGCTATCACTGCCACATTCAGCAGGGTCCTTGTCGCAGTTGTTACACTCATAGTTGTATCCCCAAACCGTCACCTCCGCCCCCAGCGCCTGGTGGGTGGAACAGCGACAGGTCTCGGTTGATTTTTTTTTTGTTGCTTTGATTCTCTTACTGGTTTTTCTTCTACACGCCTGCCGGCCTTGCTTGAGTTGTGTGCAGCACAGACGTCGTCGTCTGTCGACGACATTAGAAATAGATAGCTAGAAGGAAGCCCTACGTTATGTGTATACACTTGCAAGCCTGCCACATCCCGCGTGTCTTAAGATTTGTCGCCGTGGGTTGCAGACTTTCACACATCAACGACATAAGAAGCAGAAACCAAAGAGCAGAGTGTATCCTTCTTCTGACATCCGCTCTACCTCAAGCACTACTGCCGCCACTACCACCACTGCAGCCATCTGCTTGGCGGATAATAGTGGTCCGAATGGGGGAGTGGTTTAGGTTGGTTATTGTTTTGGGTTTTCTTTCGGTTTTTATTACACACCCCATTCCCGGTCGGCGAGCACAGTGGGAACTTTGATCCTTATTATGATATCTTTCGCCATAAGGATGTAGCCAACGAGTATGTCGTCTACTCCTCCCCCTCGGCCGCCTCAAGGGGAAGTGAGTTTTCCTCTTTTATGTTCGTTCCGATGGATGGATACTTAAAGTTTATTTGTCCATTGCGAGCAGATATGGAATGTGTGGTCATTCTCAGGGAGAGAGTTTTTGTTGACCAATCGAATTGTTAATAGAATTTAATCGTACCCTCGCCGGAGGGGTTGATTTTCTTTTCTCTCGCTTCGCCCATCCTCACCCCTGCAGCACACTTCAGTTGGCAGCAATAACAGAAGTCCACTTTGGCCAGGCTCTGCTCGAGAGAAAATGGACGAATGGACACGAGAAGAGCAGATATTATCTTTGGTCAATTTATTTTTGAAGACGTTAAAATTGTCTTGGATGTGTAAATATTTCTCAAAGGCAAGTGAACGGGAATGGGGCCATCGTTGCACTCTCTTGCCGGGGGACGGGAAAGGCAGTGTTAAATGACCGAGCGACTCAAGAGTTTGCTTGCCAGGGAAAGGGATCAGAATGGGTGGAGGAGCTTGTTTGCTTTAAAGGAGGGCGACACAGGTTTTCTTTTAAAGTCCGAGTTAACCGACCGAAACTGGATGACTATTCTCAGAGTTTGTGTTAAATGGAAAGATTAGGCAAATTCTGAATCTCAGATGGGCTCCTTTCCTCTGTCCCGCATGCAGTTATTGAATTGCCGGAAATAATGTCAAACTTGTGTCATTTAGGTAAAGTTAAATGTTTAATTTAATAATTAAGTCTGGCTTATCGAATTGTTGAGAACTTCTATGCCGCTTCTTTTAAGCGCTTGTTTGGACTGCAGTGAAGTAGTCATGGAAGGAAAAATTAATGAGCAGCTCTTTCAGAAAGAAACGCATAGTTGCCTGAACCCTTAATATTAAAACTCTCCAAATATTAAATAAATATTCACGTTTGTGTAAGGACCAAAATTAACAAAGAAACAAGAATAATAAATTTGTACAGAATCTATAACTTGAGGTAACGTAAAGATGAAAAATGTACTACTCTCGATGATGAGATATACGAGGGTTGCCTTTTTATATTTCGGGACAAGAGAACAGAACCAAATCTCAATCATCGAAAATAGCTTTATTGGTTTTCAAAGGATCTATACATTTTTGCATGCGTTTGAACCAATTCTCGAAGCACTTTTGCCACTCTGATTGAAGTATCTCCAAAACATGCATTCTGAACGCATCAACCGCTTCTTCAGGTGTCGAAAAACGTTAACCTCTCACTATTCAGGAATAAAAAGAAGTCATTCGGTGCCAAGTCAGGACTATACGGCGGATGATTCAACAAATCGATGTTTTGAGTGCTCAAAAATGCAGTTGTTTGAGCCGATGTGTGAGAGCTCGCATTGCCGTGGTGAAGAGTAATCCGTCTTCGGCGGTTGGTTTTCTTGACTTTTTAGAAGACAACTGGCAAGCAAATGGCTTAGTACCACTCAGAATTGACTGTTCTGTGTTGTTGTAGTGGTACTGTTGCGGCATGTCCAGTTTTTCCCAAAAACAGGCGACCATTTGCTAGGAAGTGCTTTGTGCGCGAGCAACTTTTGTTGGATTTGGCTCAATTTGAAGCACCCATACAGTCGACTGCTGTTTACTTTCAGGCTCATACGCATAAATCCACGACTCATCACCTGTTACGATGTCATAGACGTGTTTCGAAGCACCGCAATTGTATTTTTGGAGCTTTTCTTTCGACCAATGGACACGAGCCTTTTTTTGAGCGATTGACAAATTGTGTGGGATCTTCTTCTTCTTCTTGTGGCGCTACAGTCCGGGGTGGACCTGGGCCTCAACCAACATGCCTCTCCAGCCAGCACGATCTTTCGCCAGCTGTCTCCAGTTGCGCACTCCAAGTTGGTTGAGGTCTCAAAATCACGATAGGTCACATGATAATCTTGCAATATCAGTTGGCGCACGGCATCAATAGCTTCCGGAACATCAACTGATTTTGAACGACCTTTACGAGATTCGTCTAGGAGTGAACTACAACTTCGGTTGAATTCACCATACCATCGAAAAACACTGGTCCTTGATGGAGCTCCATCGCCAAAAATTGAATTAAGTTCATCGATGCACTATTGTTGAGTTAATACACGTCGAAAGTTTTAAAACATGATCGCACGAAAATTTCCACGATTTAATTCCATTTTGTGGGTGAGATAAATCTTTTAAATTACTGTAAACAACACAAATAGCGCTCGTATGTCAAAACGTTCAGAGTACGTATAACTTCAAAAAAGGTCAAACTGTATGATAGAACTGGCAGTTGCCAGATTGCAACACTAGGGTTGCCCAATCCCGAAATATAAAAGGCAATCTTCGCAGATTCGCCATTCTGCAGCTGCCAGATTATTGCTGTTTTTTCTTTAATGATCAACGTGCGTCTAAGGGATGATTGGGCCATAACAACCTAATTACTTAGAACGTTCTAAAACTTAAACAAAATTTATCAACAGAAACTTAATGATTGAATACACAAATTTCATCTACATAACCAGTCAAATATGCGGCTGAATACTGAAGAATAACAAACATTTTTAATTTTTGTTCAACTACTACACATCGTGGCCGCCGTGGTGGATAGAGTGCGACGCTAATACGCCGAAGGGTCTAATTTCGATTCCCGGCTGAACACCTTGAATTTTTCACGGCACCATGAGTTGCTGACAACACTTAAAGAGTAATTACTGTTTAAAAAAGCTTCTCAAATCTTCCCGTTCGGAGTCGGCAAAAAACTGCAGGTCCCTTCTACTTGTGAGAGAACAGTAGCGGTTTGTTGCAGAGTGACTTCGATACGATTCAACGATTTTGCGACGACTGGAAGTTGAAAATCAACTACCAGAAGTGTGAAACTATTCTTTTCAGAACCCCGCTGTCCAGACCCTAAAGGGACACGAAAATGAACTGGCGAAAGTTCGGCATAGTTGATCCACTGGGACAACGATTGACCGTGAAAAATGTAGTCAGATATCTTGGCATCTGGTTGGACCAGTTCCTGTATGGTGGTATCCATGTAGACACAGCTCTGACCAAGGCTAAGAATGCCTTCGCTATGGCAAGATTGCTGTTTTACAGCAGTCAACTTGACACCAGAGTGAAGTTAATCTGCTACATGGCCTTTATTCGGCCAATCATGCTTTATGGTTGTCCTGTGTGGTTCAACGTGAGTCCTTCCCAAATGGAAAAGATGAGGGTGTTCGAGAGGCGGTGCCTTCGGGCCTGTCTTCGTTTATATCGAACACCAGAGTCTCAGTACAAGAAATTCTATCCCAACGAGGTCCTGTATAACGAGGCAAAATTTACAAGGGTAGATAATTTTATTTTTATTTTATTGTGGTCGCCGTGGCGTAGTGGACAGAGTGCGACGCTCACACGCCGAAGGGTCTAGGTTCGATTCCCAGCTCAACACCAATTTCTCGAATATTTCACGGCACCACCTCTTTCGAGCTGCTGACAACACTCAAAGAGTAATAACTGTCTAAGAAAGCCTCTTAAATTTCGCCGTTCGGAGTCGGCAAAAAACTGTAGGTCCCTTCTACTCGTGAGAGAACAGTAGCGCGCACAACACGAGTAGTTGATGAGCAAGCTAGGCCCTGGTCCCCCTTTGGACTGTAGCGCCAACAATTATTATTATTATTAGATAATTTTATTATTAAGTTGATTCGGAGTCACACTGCTCGAGCCATGACTTCAATCAACAGTCTGATCTTTGGAGCTTACTACCCAAATGAAAAGTCCAATGAAAGGGTACGTCTTAACGGCTTCATTCCGCCTGAAGCTTTCCTTTATCTGGATTCGAAAGGCCTAATACAAGATAGGGAAGGCTGCCCCATCATCTTCCACGTCCCTCGCCGAACAGTAGAAAGGCAACTCCAATACGAGCCGGACGTTGCTCGCAGCCACGAAGATCTCCTACGGTTCAGTAGTGCGATTTCTACCCGCGATAGAGCAGCATCAGACAAAGAACGGCAATTCTACTGGTGGTTACACCAGAATCAGCTCTCGAGGCCACTAACTTTTTAAAGTAAAACACAGGATAGTTGAGTCAGTAACTAGGGCCAACTTACATAGGTTAGGGTAGATTAAGACATTTATAAAAAATAATAATTAAAAAAAAAATAAAAAAAAAACAAAAAAATGCAAACAAGAAAAAAAAGATGCACCACGGCGTATTAAATATATATGTTAAGCATATAAATAATACATACGTCCTGGTGCAAGCGTCCGTAGTAGTAGTAGTTAGTAATTTTAAGCTTAGACGTAATTTATTATAAATAGGTTTTACTTTTAGTCTTAGGTTAGTTTTCAGTCTTAATCTAAGGTAAGGTTAAGTTACATATTTGTTATCCCAAGTTTTTGGATTTTTCTTGGGTGAAAATTACACTATAAATGAAACACTTAAAAAAACAGCTAAATCATCTAATAAGGAAGCTGAAAGGTGAAGAAAACATTTATTATCCTAGGTTAGCTTAGAGCACTTGTTAAGAGTCAGTAAGTTAGAGTTAAGATCAACAGATTATATTATTAAGCTAGTTTGAGCAATTTTGTCTAGCATGTAAGTAAAACAAATAATGAATACAAAAAAAAAACAGTAGCGCGCACAACACGAGTATTTATTTGATGAGCAAGCTAGGCCCTCAGCGTCGTTTGCCCGGTCCACAAAAAAGGAGACCCCTTTGACTGCGCCAACTACAGAGGGATTAGTCTCCTGAACATCGCATACAAGATCCTCTCTGCCGTATTGTGTGAGCGTCTGAAACCATTTGTCCATGACCTGATAGGTCCCTATCAGTGTGGTTTCAGACCAGGGAAGTCCACAATAGACCAGATCTTCACATTACGGCAGATCCTGGAAAAGACCCAAGAAATGCAAATTGACACCCACCACCTATTCGTCGATTTCAAGGCTGCATATGACAGTGTGCATAGAGACGAGCTATACAGTGCCATGTCTAGTTTTGGCATTCCTACCAAACTCGTCAGATTGTGTAGGATGACGATGGAGAACTCTCGCTGCTCCGTCAAGGTCGGTACCGAACTCACCGAGACCTTCAATGTCAAAAAAGGTTTTAGACAAGGCGACGCACTGTCATGTGACTTCTTTAACATCATCCTCGAGAAGATCGTGCGTAACTCACAAGTCAACACCAGAGGCACGATCTTCCAGAAGTCAGTTCAACTGCTAGCTTACGCTGATGACATTGACGTGATTGGACGAACACAGCGAGCCGTCAATGAGGCGTTTGCTGGCATTGAAGCGGAAGCGGCCAAAATGGGTCTTGCGGTAAATGAGGGCAAAACGAAGTACATGCTGTCATCAAGGAAGGACACACAACATCGACGTCTCGGACGGAGCGTCACACTAGGCAGCAGAAACTTCGAGGTAGTTAAGGACTTCGTCTACCTCGGCTCCGCGGTAAACAGGGACAACAACATCAGTACCGAAATCAAACGCAGAATCACTCTGGCCAACCGCTGTTTCTTTGGGCTCAAGAGGCAATTGAGTAATAAAGCCCTCTCTCGAAGGACTAAGCTGGCTTTATATAACAGCTTGATCATCCCCGTCCTACTATATGGCGCAGAATCTTGGGCGTTAGTAAAGGCGGATGAGGAAGCCCTTAGTCTTTTTGAGAGAAAAGTTTTGCGTGCGATTTTTGGTCCTGTTTGCGTTGATGGCATCTGGAGGAGAAGATTCAACCACGAACTGTATGGGCTGTACGGCGGCATGAGCCTAGTCAAGCGTCTACGGATACAACGCTTAAGATGGCTAGGCCATGTAGAGCGTATGGACACCACTGCTCCGGCCCGAAAAGTCTTTGAATCCGAGCCATTGGGACAACGCAACAGAGAACGGCCTAGACTGAAGTGGCGCCCACAAGTGGAGAAGGACCTCAACCAACTTGGAGTGCGCAACTGGAGACAGCTGGCGAAAGATCGTGCTGGCTGGAGAGGCATGTTGGTTGAGGCCCAGGTCCACCCCGGACTGTAGCGCCACAAGAAGAAGCTAGGCCCTGGTCCCCCTGTGGACTGTCGCGCCAACAAGTATTATTATTATTACTATACATCGTGCGAATAGTTTTTGTGTCGAATTTTACTTTCAAAATCAATGGAGCAGAACAAGCATAAGAAGCAAATGGTAATTCGATTTACTGCGAGGTTACAATTTCACACACGCAACTACGAATTCAATTTTTATTTCGTTGCTGTATCCGAAAGCAAAATTTGAAATACTTAAAAAAACGAACGCTTTATCCGGAATCGTCATTATATCCGAAATCGCGTTATCCGAATGAATTTCAATGAAAAATATGTTGTAAAATCTTGGGACTCAGAATTTACGTCACTATAATATCCGTCACTATAATAATACATGACTATTTTAACCGAGGTCGATATAGGCCAATTTTCATCTTGATATTATGCGCCGCTTGCGGGAAGCAATGCAAAGAAAACGTTCGGAATGGTCACTCGTCATTGCTGGTTCACAGTTTTTCTCTTCATGTCTTCATGCCTTAGTCCAGTTTTTGCATGTTTCAATTTTTTCCTGTTCCCGAGATTGAAGAGATCCATGAAAGAATGGCGTTTGCAACGATTAAGAAGATTGAGGAGAGAAACCCATGAAAGGACAGCGTTTTGCGAGGATGGAGGAGATACAAACCGAATCACTGAGAGACCTCAAGTCCATACCAAACAGTGCACATCAAAACTGATTCGTGGATTGTAAAAACAAAACACTGTCACAAGTGTATAACATCTAAGGGGAACTACTCAGGGGTTTTAGCTGTTTGTGAAAAGATGCGCATCTCAAAGTCATTTTGATGAACATTTCGGTTCAAACGTTACAACTAGAAATATTTCTTCTCATCGGATAATTTAATTTCACGTTTCAATTAATGATTCCTCTTTAGCGTGGTATGGTTTCAAAATAACGCTGTCCTTCATTTTCCTGCTCTATACGTGCTTCTTTCTTCTTTTTTCAGCATCCATTCATAGTTCCCAAATGCTACCCAACCTCTGGAATGCTCAAACTTCGATACAATTTCATCTTAGGCTTGCCTCTTGGATAAAGATTAAACGCTTAGCGATTTCAACTTCTTCAGATGAATTGCTCTCTAGCAGCAAAGCTAGACGAACCTTCTTCAGACTCTTAGCGTTGCGGAACAGTGATGGTCAAAAAGCGGACTCCTTTGTAAAGGATCACTTTTCGTCTTATCCTTTATTCGGTGTAGGCGCTACAAGATCAAAACCATGACTGGAGCCATTCTTAAGTCGATTTAAGTACATCCATTATAACTCCATAAAAACAAACTGTCAGTAAAGAGAATCCCCTTTTTGATGCTCATTCAACTCACTTCTGTTAAAGGACTTTCGACCGAGTTCCTCTCGGCTCGGTTTGATACAATTAAAGAAATCTTGAGGAAGAAACATTCAGAAATCCCCTTCCCCGTGTCTGCTTAATTATTCAAAAAAAAAAGGATTTCCTGTAATAAACTAAATCCGTCAATTGCGATGGCAAAGCCTTGATTCCAGCGTTGGAAAGGAGCGTGTTTGGTTTGCGACAATCTAGGACGATGACAACTCTTTCATCCCCTTTCAGCGTCGTCGTGAGTATAACTGCTGCTTCTGCTTCTGCTGTTGTTTGCCTGTCCCGTGCCTGAAGAGCGCCCGAGATCTGCATCAATTTACATACATTTCAGAGTTCATTTGTATGAATCCTTTAACGATGTCCCCTGTCTCTGCGCTCGTCTGTCTAAAGTGGAATCTACTTGTTCCCTGCTTGTGCCGTGCGTAGCCATACTCCCCAACAGCAGCACACAATGGGTGACAATCAGGTGACAATCCTTTTCTTTCGCTTTCAAAACCAACCAACATCTCTCCTGATAGTGGTTGACTTAATGCACGGCTAGTGCACGGGGACTGTACGACTGCGAGCCTTGTCGTCGTGTACTTATGAAGCATCATTTTTCATGCTTTGTGTTGAAGAAGTGGGATTACTCTAGACATTGTCACCAAACCATTCCCCCACCGTGCTCAAAGAACGATGGAATATTTTTCCAGAATTAATGAAGCACAGGTCGTTTATGGCCCCAACAACGCTGAACGTGACGCCCGCCTAGGACCACCGGTGCGCCCTGTGACAGGGCGGGCATTAGTAAATGCCCTGGAGGAAAATTCAATACCGGCCACGGAGGGCCATTTCCTTGAGAAAACAAATTCGGTTTGCAGGCAATATATTCGGTTTAACTGGGCATTCGATTGTGGCCGGGGGTGGCGACTGGGGCGAAAGGGTTCGACTTTACAGAGTTATTACTTTTATTGCTTCCTGCAGATAAATGGTTAAAGTGGTCATTTTGGCGTTCCTCCGACAGAGGCGAGCGGTGGCTAACAAATTGCTCGCATCTGTGGGTGAGGGTAAACACTGTTAATATTTTTTTCTTGACCGTGAGGCGGGCTAATGTTCACAACTTCACAAGGGGAGCAGGGGTATAAAAAATGGTATTTCCCAAGTGGCTGGTGCTTGAAGTTGACTGGATGTTAATGTTGAATTATTTTGTGTGAATATGATCCTGCATGCATGCATTTACAAAGAAACATAACTAACCACCGGTCACAACCAGAGTTTGAAATGCTCTTTACTTTTCGCAGTGAAGTTGTATTGAGTTCAGCGGGGTGACCGTTCATTACGATTCGTTCCTAGGTGATAGGACACTTGAGTTGCTAAATGAGCAAAAGAGTCCTTTGTCGAAACCTAATTGGTGATGTTTAATATTGTAATAATCAACTGACTGAAAAACCTTTAGTGAATCAGTTTAAATAAGACAATTATTTAAATGTGCACTCTCTGTGTTTTTTACCACACAATGATGACTTACACTATATGTGCTAAAGCTTCCCTTTAACGTCGTGAGCCCGTTAAAAACTGAGTCTTATTCCATGGTGGTCTGGAGGAAGAGGGCTTTGCTCTAGTTAGACCGAGTCGATCATGTGAGCCTGGGCTTTGTTGTGGTGGAAGGACACTGTTTTGTCAAATAATGCTGAAATTCGGCATTGAATTCGTCCAATAAAATAAGCTAAAAATCTACAGGAAGCAGTGCCATTAACTGTCAGGACAGAGGGATAGATTTCTGTTTCTGAGCACTTTCACCAAAGCAGAAAATGTATCACACTATTAAAGTAATTCGGTCTTTTTTCAAAAGATGGCGCCACCTACTAGTTATGGCTGATCTTGGAAGCGATTGCCCATCTCATTGGAAAGATGTGGCATTTGTCAGCAACAGTTATTGTACATCAGTGACACAACATTGTTTTTGGTCTCTTCGGAAATGTCCGGATTTGTCCTTAAAAATCAGATTTGACGGGAATTTTGACATTGTGTTTTAATTAGAAGAAAAGTGCAGATGAAGCTTGTCTGCTGCAACCAATAGATCATGAGTGGTGTCGATGCTCTCAAAGTGGTGACTTTAGCCTCGAATGTAAAGAGGGGTTTTGCGCAAGAAGATTGAAAGTATGGAATTCGAAAATTCATTACATCAACGACCATACCAAGGTGAACCAGAATTGTTGGGGGTAACACAGCAAGGAATTTCTGTTTAGTTTCATACGAATCGTTGGAACTGCTTCTTAAAATAAATGGAAAGAAGACACGTTTTCTCTGAATCGTTGATATATTTGGATAACCCTAAGAAGAAAACCGGTTTCATCATAATCTACATTGACGCCAAGGAAACATATCAACGGTTCTAAGGAAAAGCTTCCTGTTACAAAATTGGACCAGACTGGTCTAGGTCTTAGAACTGACATATAGGGGGCGCACATATAGGGGGCCCACATATAGGGGGCGCATATATAGGGGGCCCACATATAAGGGACCCACATATAGGGGGTCCACATATAGGGGACGCGGCTAACATATTATTTTTAGAAAGTACGAACATTCAAATGATAAACGTCAAATTTGCATGACGATATGAATATTAGGTTACAAGTTACAGTGCTTCAAGTGACGCACCTTTGCGACTTGTAAAACAATGGAAAAAAAACAGAATTTTGCGTGTTGATGAAACACTGCTTTTTGATGGGAAAAAACTACCGCGCAAGCTCAGTAATGGCTTGAAAAGTGTTACAGGGACTCTGCTCCATTAAAAGCAACTATTTGTCAGTGGTATGCTGACTTTAAACGTAGCCGTATAGAGACCAACGATGCTGAATCCTCTGAAAGGCCAATTGAGATGGTTACACCTGAAAACGTCAAAAAAGTTCACAAAATCGTTTTGGAAAACCACAAAGTGAAATTGCGTGAAAGAGCTGACACCTTAAAGATATCAGATGGCAGTGTGTACACTATCTTGCATCAACATTTGTTCCTCAGAAAGCTGTTTTCGAAATAAGTGCCGCGTTTGCTCACAAAGGACAAATAACAACAAAGTATCTATAATTCTGAGAGCCGTTTGGAGCTGTTTCGCAAGAATAAACAGGTCTTTTTGCATCGGAATGTCACAATGGATGAAACATGGATCGACTATCACACTCTCGAGTCAAATCGGCAGTCGCCGGAGTGGACAACAGCCGGTGAACCACGCTCAAAGCGTTCAAAAACACAAAGGTCGGCTGACAAGGTTATGACATCCGTATTTTGGAACGCGCACGGAATTTTACTCGTCGACTATCTTGAGAAAGGCAAGAGGATCAACAGCGAATACTACATGACATTATTAGTGGTTTTGAAGGAAGAAACTGCCAAAAAATGGTCCCATGTGAAGAAGAAAAAAAATTCCTTTCCACCAAGACACAGCACCGTGTCACAAGTCGTTAGCTAACATGGTCAAATTGCATGCATTTTGCTTTGAATTGCTTCCGCACCCAGCGTATTGCCCAGATCTGACGCCCAGCGACTTCTACTTCTTTTCAGACCTCTAAAAGATGCTGACCGGAAAAAAATATGGCTCGAATGAGGAGGAAATCGCCAAAGCCTTTTTTGAGGCCTAAGATAAATCGTTTTTTAAAAATGGTATTGAGGTGTTAGAGCGGCGTTGGACTGATTGCATCACACTTGAAGGAAACTGTGTTGATGAATGAAGTCGAATTTTGGCTAGAAAATGTGTTTTTTATTGGTTAGTCCCAGTGCTTATCGAGTGATGTGTTAACCAATCGATAACATAAGGATTTTTTTGGAGCAATATACTCGTGACATGATGATAATCATGACATTCGGAATAAACTTGATTTGAAAGCCGCTTTGATGACTTAATGAGAAACAATTTTATTTTCAAAAACTATTGTACTTAAAAACGTTTGTACATGAACACGTTCAATTTATGTATTGTTTATTCAGAGTAGTCTACTTCTCTTAAGACAATAAATACATAGGGTAAGGGCACTTGTCTGTGGTCGCCGTGGCGTAGTGGGTAGAGTGCGACGCTCACATCCCGACGGGTCTAGGTTCAACTCCCAGCTCAACACCAATTTTTCGAATTTTTTACGGCACCACCTCTTTCGAACTGCTGACAACACCCAAAGAGTAATAACTGTCTAAGAAAGCTTTTCAAATCTCGCCGTTCGGAGTTGGCAAAAAACTGAAGGTCCCTCCTACTCGTGAGGGAATAGTAGCGCGCACAACACGAGTGGTTGATGAGCAAGCAAGTCCTTGGTCCCCCTGTGGACTGTAGCGTCAACAATTATTATTATTAAGGGCACTTGTATCCGGACAGTGTTAGTATCCGGAAACAACTTTATTTATTTCAGAACAACAAGGAGAATATATACAAGAAACAACGGTGATCAGTTATATATTACAAACACACATCTCAAGTTTAAGGTGAATCCACGAGATATTGTTAGAGTAAGCAATCAGCTTAGTGTCGAAAGTCCGCGCCTGCGTTTGTGTTGTGGTTTCTTGTGTAAAGAAATAGTGGTGGCATTTACAAAAAGTATGCACTAACGCTTTTATTTATTAACTCATTGATACAAAGTGTAGGTCATTGCCATTTAATTTACTACTTAATTGGATTAATTAAAGAAAACCTTTATTTTCAATCAATTTGTGTGTAAATTCAGTGTCCGGGCACTGAAAATAAAATTTAGTATATTTTTTAGTTTCTGGACAGATTGTCTGACAACATTTTCATGTAGGTACCGAGTTTAAGGACCACGTCAAATGTTACAAAGGCTATTTCAAGTCGTTAGTTAGCAATTTCAACGCAATTATTTCATCCAAAATTACCTTCTTTCAATCAGAAGTACAAATTTAGAACTGGAAACACAACACATAAATCGTCTAGCGTTATTTCATCTGAAGCCTGGAGACAAGTTCATAAAAGGATTGAAAGAAAAAAGGCTAAAGCTGACAACATTGAAAGACGGAAACAAGAACGTCTTAGAAAAAAGTGTGCAAAAAGCAAACAAAACAAATGAAAACTGCAAGGAAAGAAAAATGTAAACGTTGTTTCGAAGAGCTGCAGTGTGATATCGAAGATGAAAGCTTGAAAAATATATGTTGTTGTTGGATACACATTAATTTCATCGGAAACAAAAGTGTGAAATTCCTCGTTAAGCAAAAGCAACATTGGTTTACACAGTACTTGGAATTGGTTCATTGGTTCATTGGTTTCCCGGACTTGAGTCGGGCAACAGAATTTTGTTTTTCCAAGTAAACTGAACGACTTATGTTTCTTGTATTTTGTATATTTCTATTCATTCTTACTATGATATTCCAAGCGTACAGATCTGATCTGCTGTGCAAAATTAAAATTCAAAATAAAAAAATAATAAGTACTACGAACAGTAATAATAAAAGCTGTGTTTTACTATTCAAATATTAACAGAATTCCATTAATAGAAGGGAAGCAGCACTTGTTGTTGTTGTTTGCAATTATTGCAATTGTAATTCTAACTAATACGAAATAAAATATGTACATATGCTTTTCAGTGGCCGCCGTGGCGTAGTGGGAAGTGTGCGACGCTCTCACGCCGAATGGTCTAGGTTCGATTCCCTGCTGAACACCTCGCATTTTTCACGGCACTACCTCTTTCGAGCTGCTGGCAACACTCAAAGAGTAATAACTGTTTAAGAAAGCTTCCCAAAAAACTGTAGATCCCTTCTACTCGTGAGATAACAGTAGTGCGCACAACACGAGTAGTTGATGAGCAAGCTAGGCCCTGATCACCCTGTAGACAGTAAAATAATTTATTGTCTAGTAACTGAGTTCATACAAAATTGTCTTTGTCCGGACACTAAATTATGTGCCCGGGGACTAGTGCAAATTGAACTTTTTTGATTTTTTGTTGATAGCAATTGCTATACGTCTTATTTACCAGGTTTACCAGTATGAAATAAAAAAAATATCTTTTTTGAAAATAAAACACTAATTATTAATGGGAAAGTAAAAACATTTTATTCAAAGTATTGGCCATTGTTTTCTATACATTCTTACCTCCTTTCTTGCAATTTGTGAATACCACGCCAATAAAGTTGTTCGTCTTTTGAAGCAAACCAATAAGACACCCAATTTTCGACCTCCTCGTAGGAATCGAAGTGCTGCTCAGTCAATGCGTGCCCCATAGATGAAAACAAATGCTAGTCGGAAGGAGCCAAGTCTGGTGAAAACGGCGGGTGGGGTAGCTGCTCCTAGCCAAGTGTTTTGATTGTATCCTGAACCGGTTTTGCTTTGTGTGCAGGTGCATTGTCATGGAGCAAAACTACCTTGCCGTGTTTTCTGGCCCATTCTGGTCGTTTCTCGAACAATGCATGGTTCAAATTGATCATTTGTTGTCGGTAGCGATCAGTATTAACGGTTTCACCAGGATTTAGGAGCTCGTGGTACAACACACCTTTTAGGTCCCACCAAACACACAGCATTCTTCTTGCCGAATCGATTTGGTTTTGCAGTCGATGTAGATGGTTGTCCCAGATTAACCCATGATTTTTTCCGTTTAAGATTCTTAAAATAAATCCATTTTTCATCGCCAGTAACAATCCGATGCAAAACCGATTTTCTTTCGTGTCTTTGAAGCAAGTGTTTTGTCGGTTTTCCATCTGTCTTTCATTCAATTCATGTGGCACCCATTTTCCACACTTTTGGGTCTTTCCCATAACTTTTAAACGGTCAGAAATTGTTTGTTGTGCGACATTTAACATTGCTGCCATTTGCTTTTGACTCAAAGTGACATCTCCATCCAACATCGCTTGCAATTCGTCTTCAAACTCTTTTTGTGGTCTTCCATGTTTTTCATTTCTCACATCAAAACCATTATTTCTGAACCGTTGAAACCATCTTTTGCATGTTGCTTCTGATAGAGCATGATCACCATATGCCTCGACAAGCATTCGATGCGGCTCTGCAGCACTTTTCTTCAAATGAAAACAAAAAATGAATGCTTTCCGCAAATCATCACTTTCTGGCACAAAATTCGACATTTTCAAGACGATGAAAAAATATAATGTTGTCTGTTCAATGACTTGAAGTATGCTAAATATTTTTCACAGATGTCATAGCAAACAAACGAAAAAGCAAAAGAGGTATGTGTTCGGGTACTAGTGCAAATTTAACTTTTTTGATTTTTTGTTATGTTATGTTGTTAAGTTATGGATACACTTTCTTGTTTATATAAGGTGCTCAAACATCTTTCGCCTTTTTGTCTTTTGAATTTTCCGGCTATGCACAAAGCGCTACAGAGCTCGTATCTCACATCATTTGAAAGGCCTTGACATAACCTAGAAAACGACGCCATGCATGATTAGTTTGGATATTGTTTTCAATTGTTATAGACGTGTAGACATGGAGTTCACTAACGCCGAAATTCGTGCTATTTTAAAGTTTTCCTTCGTTAAAGGCAAATCCGCTAGAAAAACCTTCCGTGAAATTAATGGTGTTTTGGGGGATGGTACTTTATCACTTCGAACCGCGGAGGAATGGTTTCGACGATTTAGAGCCGGTAAAAACGACAACATGGATAAGCCGGCCGCCCGAAGACCTGTGACGACGAATACCGATCGAATAATGGAAATCATCGAGTTAGACCGGCATGCGGCATCTCGTGACATCGCCCAGGAGATGGAAGTTAGTCACCAAACCATTTTAAACCATCTGCAGAAGGCTGGATACAAACAAAAGCTTGATGTTTGGGTGTCGCATGATTTGACGCAAGAAAACCTTCTGGACCAAATCAACGCCTGCAATATGCTGCTGAAACGGAACGAGCTCGACCCATTTTTGAAGCGGATGGTGACTGGTGACGAAAAATGGATCACATACAACAATATCAAGCGTAAACGATCGTGGTTGAAGGCTGGTGAACCGCCAGTGTCCAAGCCGGGATTGATGGCCCGGAAGGTTTTGCTGTGTGTTTGGTGGGATTGGAAGGAAATTATCCACTATGAGCTGTTCCCATATGGCCAAACCCTTAATTCTACCATCTACTGCGAACAACTGGACCGCTTGAAGCAGACGATCAACTAGAAGCGTCCAGAATTGGCCAACAAGAACGGGTGTAGTGTTCCACCAGGACAACTCCAGACCACACATTTCGTTGATGACTCGTCAAAAGCTATAGGAGCTCGGGTGGGAGGTTTTATCGCTTCCACCATATAGCCCGGACATAGTGCCAAGTGATTACCACCTGCTCCTGTCCATGGCGAACGCCCTTGGTAGTGTAAAGTTGAACTCAAAAAGGGCTTGTGAAAAGTGGCTGTCCGAGTTCTTCGCAAATAAGGAAGTTGGTTCAACGAGGGTGGTAATACGAAGTTGCCGTTGTCTAGATGGAAACAGATTATCGAACAAAACGGCGCATATTTGAACTAAATCCGATCACTGTAACATTTTTTATGAAACATTGAAAGAAGATAAAAAAAGCTGAAGGGAGATTTAATTTATATTTGATAACCTTATAGTTAATTGTTTGGCGCGACAGTCCACAGGGGGACCAGGGCCTTGATCTTGCTCAGCAACTACTCGTGTTGTGCGCGCTACTGTTCTCTCACGAGTAAAAGAAACCTACAGTTTTTTGCCGACTCCTAGGATGACGAAATTTGAGAAGCATTTTCTTGGACAGTTATTACACTTTGTGAGTTGTCAGCAGCTCGAAGGAGGTGGTGCCGTGAAAAATTCGAAAAATTCGTGTTAAGCTGGGAAACGAACATAGACCCTTCGACGTGCGAGCGTCGCGCTCTACTCACTACGCCACGGCGACCACAAACATGTTCTATATTACGTGAAAATGAAACTGGTAACCGGTCCAAGTGATTCATTGGTTGAAGAAGAAAATAAGGAAAGTCCCCGCTTGAAGAAGTTTGAATGGAGGCTTAAAAATTGAAAATCTTCAAGCAACTGCTAAAAATTGAGAAGTTTTACTTTAGGCTTTGGGAACGGATATAATTACTTAGAGAGGAAGGTCCTTTCAAGAGACCAAGAGGTCATTCCCTTTTCTATCTTCTCAATAGTTTTCAGGGATCGATAAAGCGACTTTAAGTATTTGGTCTCGGGAATGAAGTTTACCGGAAGTTGTTGTAGTCTACTCTCACACTCTTCTCAAGACGTCTGCAATCATGTAGGCCAAGTTTTAATTCTAATAACTCCTAACCTTAAGTCAACTCGTCGTCACCGATCTTAAAACTCAATCTTCTCCAAGGAGCATGTTCGTGAACAGCCTGTTCGTTAGCAGCCAGCAGAATCTTTGGCAACAGCAGCTGAACCACAATTAAGTTCTCCTTCCAACCAAAGGGGCTGCCTGTTGCAGGGATCCAGCGCCCGCTCACCACTGCTGGGAACTTTCATTATTTTGGTAGTTGTTTGGCATGGCCTCGAAACCGCCACCCCTCGCCACATGTCAGGCACAGAATCCACCGAACCGTTCAGATTTGAAAAATAAATAAATAATCGTTGCGAGAGATGTGTGAAAAACATTAAAATAGCACACTTCAGCTGGGCCAATCGGCTAGGCTGCTGTAGGAGTTTCCCAGAAATTACCGGCTGAACGAAGAAGACAGCCCGCCCTTTGGTGCCCGTCGCTCAGTTCGTATATTTTCATTTGCATTGTAATCAATTCAGAGCTGACGTGGTGTGGCGTGCCTGGCATGCTCTGGAGTGGTGGTGCTGAGCAAACAGCAGCCAGTGAGCCTTGTTTTTGCGTTTACGGGCTTGCGAGTGTAATTCTTTTTTGGTCTGTGTGTTTTTGTATTTTACGTGCGCATCCAACCAACCCCCTCTCCGCGAACAGGGGGTAAATCAAATTCGAATGGAAAATGAGAAAATGGAAAATAGGAAGAAAAATGCCAGCGGTAGCGATAGCATTGTTGTTCGACGT
This sequence comes from Eristalinus aeneus, assembly GCA_955652365.1. Lineage (NCBI taxonomy): Eukaryota > Metazoa > Arthropoda > Insecta > Diptera > Syrphidae > Eristalinus > Eristalinus aeneus. The sequence continues at coordinate 38,732,425 of OY019134.1, read as the reverse complement.
GCACCCACTGAAAGAAAATTGTTTTCTTAAGTGTTATACGATACAGATGCGGGCGAGGTAACAGGCTGCTCCCGGGGTTGCGTAATCAACCCCTCCTGCGTGTGATGAAACCACTTGTTGTTGGCTTAATTTCTTCTCTTTGTCGTGTTCACTGTTGTTGTCCTCCTGGACCGATTTGCACTTGTACCTCGTGCAATTGTGCGATTCTTTTAACGTAAACAGAGCGAGAGTTTTTTTTTGTTTGTTTGTTCCTTGCTTTTGAGGGAAAATGACTGGAAGGCAGTCAGGGCAAGTCAAGCGATTTATTCACGTTAAGTGAGGCGTTGGTAATTTGGCCCCGTTGGCTGCAATAAATTCAAAAAGAAACTCCAGCATATGTCAAAATATTTAGATTTTAGACGTTAGAAATAAAACGTCGAAGCGAGAGAGAGCTGAATTTGAGCTTGAAGCAAAATGTTCATGGATGAAGTGATTGCAGGGGGTCGCATGGTGCGTGGAAACTCAATGAGTGCAATTTAATTGACACAGAATTATGTAAAATGCTTGAAAGTAATTCAGTAATTCGGGTACTTTAAAAAGGCTCACACAACCGAGAACCGAGACAAATCTCGCAACTGCCCTGATGAACAACTTTCTTATTTCAGTTTATAAGTAGGAACAGAAGAGAGATGGGAGTTTAAATGAAAAGGAAGGATTTTCACAAAATGAAGCACCATGCCAGAGCAATGCGACGAATAGACAGTTATAGATTGAAAATAGCCACCTATCTCCGAAGAGTAAAAAACCAGAATTAGGAACTCGGACAGTAAGTATTAATTCATATCTTCCTCTAACGATAACGAAAATGTATAAAAGGAGAACCTAACGAATTCACTTAGATGAAATTGAAATTTCTTTACGAATTGTCTTGCAAATAAGACAGCAATTTTTGTCAGCGTCGTCAAATTTTCATAACATTTGAAAAATCAGACTCTACGTTTGAAAAACTGTGAAATAGTACATCACTCAATAAGTCTCGGGACATATAAAGGGTGTCACGAACAAAAAAATTTAAATTAAATTAATAATTTGTTTAGCGGCGCTTCTTACTTGTCCGGGGGCTTATTGAATGATCTGTTTTGCTAAAAATCACGATCTTGCATTGACAGACCGCCGATAAAGGACGCAAACGATGGATTAGAGAAAAGGAAGCTCACAAGACCAAATAAACGAGTCTCATTCATTACCACTGGTAAGAGAGCGACAAAGAAGAGGATTGGACATCCTTCTACAACTTAGATCAGGTCATTTATGGCGAAGAATAGTTAGGCTCCGGCGTAAAGAAGTCGTTAAGGCAGTATTTTATCATGACGCGTTTTTTTTAGGGTCGAAGGCCGCAATTAACAGGCAGTTTGTGTTTTAAAATTGTTCACGCCAAAAACAAAAAACAAGAAAAAGTGGAAAAAGATAGCAGAAGACTACCTTTTGGTAGGTAAAATTTGGCGGCCACTGTTTAATAAGTGTAGGGCGCCACAGTCCACAGGGGGACCAAGGTCTAGCTTGCTCATCAACTACTCGTGCTTATATTTTTTTTTGTGTTTGTTTTCTGTTATATCCATCAATTCTTCTTCTTCGGATGGCGCTACAGTCCGGGGTGGACCTGGGCCTCAACCAGCATGCCTCTCCAGCTAGCACGATCTCTTGCCAGCTGTCTCCAATTGCGCACTCCAAGTTGGTTGAGGTCCTTTTCCACTTGTGTGCGCCATCTCAGTCTAGGACGTCCTCTGTTGCGTTGTCCCTGTGGTTCGGATTCGAAAACTCTTCGGGCCGGAGCAGTGCTGTCCATGCGCTCTACATGGCCTAGCCACCTTAAGCGTTGTATCCGTCGACGCTTGACTAGGCTCATGCCGCCGTACCGCCCATACAGTTCGTGGTTGAATCTTCTCCTCCAGATGCCATCAACGCAAACAGGACCAAAAATCGCACGCAGAACTTTTCTCTCGAAGAGACCAATGGCTTCCTCATCCGCTTTTAATAGCGTCCAGGTTTCTGCGCCGTAGAGCAGGACTGGGATGATCAAGGTGTTGTACAAAGTCACTTTGGTCGTTCGGGAGAGGGCTTTATTACTCAATTGCCTCTTGAGCCCAAAGAAACAGCGATTGGCAAGAGTGATTCTGCGCTTGATTTCGGTACTGATGTTGCTGTCCCTATTCACCGCGGAGCCGAGATAGACGAAGTCCTTCACTACCTCGAAGTGTCTGCTGCCCATAGTGACGCTCTGTCCGAGACGTTGATGTTCTGCGTCCTTCTTCGATGACAGCATATACTTCGTTTTGCCCTCGTTTACCACCAGTCCCACTTTAGCCGCTTCCGTTTCAATGCTAGCAAACGCCTCATTGACGGCTCGCTGAGTTCGGCCGATCACGTCAATGTCATCCGCATAAGCTAGCAATTGAACGGACTTGTGGAAGATCGTGCCTCTGGTGTTGACGTGTGAGTTCCGCACGATCCCCTCAAGGATGATGTTAAAGAAGTCGCATGACAGCGCGTCGCCTTGTCTAAATCCTTTTTTGACATCGAAGGTCTCGGTGAGTTCGCTACCGACCTTGACGGAGCAGCGAGAGTTCTCCATCGTCATCCTACACAATCTGACGAGTTTGGTAGGGATGCCAAAACTAGACATGGCACTGTATAGCTCGTCTCTATGCACGCTGTCATACGCGGCCTTGAAATCGACAAATAGATGGTGGGTGTCGATTTGTACTTCTTGGGACTTCTCCAGGATCTGCCGCAGTGTGAAGATCTGGTCGATTGTGGGCTTCCCTGGCCTGAAACCACACTGATAAGGACCTATCAGAAAATCTTATATGCAATATTAAGAAGACTGATCCCTCGGTAGTTGGCGCAGTCGAAGGGGTCTCCTTTCTTGTGGACCGGACAAAAGATGCTGAGATTCCACTCGTCGGGCATGCTTTCCTCCGACCATATCTCACAGATGAGCTGGTGCATGCACCCAACCAGCTCATCCCCAGCCGCTTTGAACAGCTCTGCGGATAGTCCGTCCGCGCCAGCAGCTTTGTTCGATTTCAGTCTCGATATTGCTATCTTGACCTCGTCGAAGTCGGGGGGACGGAATGCTTGTCCATCGTCGTCCAAATTGAGTGGGACATTCTGCCGAACAGCGGAATTTGCGACGTCATCGCCGTTTAGGAGAGTAACACAAAACACTACGTTCTCTAAGTGTTAACTCTCAGTGTCACTTTACACAGCAGATGTTTGCTGAGCGACTAAGGATCATCTACCGACTCTTATCGTCTTACAGATTACTTCAATAAATAATATTAATTCAAATGCGATGCAAAAATCATGTTTTTAAATTCTAATCGCGGCAAGCTGAAATCAAATTCGTTGCAAAGATCATAAATTGTATTTATACACCTTGTTATAGGTTCATTGCGACCGGAATTGGTTCTATGCCTTTGGTCAAAAAGTAGGTTTCTCACCCGTAGAGATCTTTGGGGAGCATATATGTTTATGAGAAAAAGTAATTCTGGTGAATTTTACTGATAATAAAATAAACAAGGCTGACGTTGCCTTACGCCTGAAACTTAAGGTTTGCAAGCCAATTGTTCTGCATCTTTCAACATAATTTGGAAGATCTTCAAAGGAATACAACTTTCGGAAAGCATATCTCGTGAAATTCTTTTGAACTCGTTCGAGTCTAAGTTCTTGATTATCGTAAGGTGAGTCCCAGACAATGGATGCATATTCCAAATAGTGTCCTACTAACGAAACAAAGATGATCTTTAAACTGGATATGTCGCGAAAATCTATACTATTTCCTTTTAAAAATCCTAACATAGAATTAGACTTCGCAATGGTGTAATCATAATGTAGTGAGAAATCCAACTTGGGATCGAATATTACTCCAAGGTCTTTAACTTCTTCCAGGAGATCAAGTTTATGATTATTGATAAAATAATCATAAACAATTGGAGATGTTATTCTGTGTGCCGTAAAAATTTTACATTTTGAAATGTTTAGATCTAGAGCATTATGTCTACACCATTCCGCTAGGTTATGTATATCCGACTGAAACTTAATGCAATCGGCTATACTAGTAATCGACAAAAATAATTTAACGTCATCCGCGAATGTTCAATTCACAAAATTTAAATATTTCATGAACATCGTTTATAAATAAAAGAAATAATAATGGGCCCAAGTGGCTACCCTGTGGCACGCCCAATGTTACCTTTATTACGCGGGAAATATAACTATCGACCTTAACCATTTGCTTCCTCTCCTTTAAATAATTGTAAAACCATTCTAGCATTGCTGAATAAATTCCCATGGATTTAAGTTTGTTTAAAAGCAAAGTGTGGTGCACTTTATCAAAGGCTTTCGAAAAGTCAGTATAAAGTACATCAACTTGTGGGCGATGTTCTAAATTTGTAAATATATAATTTGTAAATAAAGATAAGTTAGTAGAACATGACCTACCTCGCATGAAGCCTGTTGCCTACTTGAAATAAGCTCTTTTACTAGAAAATACATTTTTTCTTTTACGAGGCTTTCAAACAATTTTGGAAAGCGAATGTGTTGTGCGCGCTACTATTCTTTTACGAGTAGGAGGGACCTACAGATGTGGGATTTGGTTTTACGTGATCACCTGCCTTAACGGCTTATATCACTGGGAACCTTTTTCCCAAGAGTCGTGAGAAGGGATAGTCCCCTAACCGACTTGCCTAGTTTTGCTTAAACAATGGGCTAGACAAGTCAGCACAGTACACTATCCTCGACTCTACCCGCGATGTTAGGTGGTAAACCACAGCCACCACGAAACTCCCACAAGTGGGCCTACCGCACGGTCAGGCTGGAACCGAAGTTCCAGGGGCCCCTGACCTCCCGTGGCACCAGAATATAGCCTCTGGTTAAGCTGTCACTACCAGTCAGGTTCCCTCAAAGCCTGGGTCTGTTAGTCGCCATCCCGCCACAGATGGTCTTTCCTCCATCAGTGTTTCCGTTGTCACTATAAATAGTGATACGGATGTGATTTTGAATCATGTGATTCATAAATCTAGTCACATCATCTGGAGGAGGGACCTACAGTCGTTTCTACTGTTACCTACAGTACAAGCGAAGTTTAAAAAGCGTTTTCTTAGACAATTAATGCTCTTAAAGTGTTGTCAGCAGCTCACCCTCTACCCACTACGCTACGGCGGCCACTGTTTAATTAGACAATTCAATAAACCATTTGGACATTTCTATGCTCAGCAATGTCACGATTCCAATGCCAAATTCTTCCGCAATGAAAACAAAAATTATAAGTGGCGAACTAAAAATTACGAACTAAAGAGGCAGAAGTATAGTTTGGGATATCTTTGGAACATTCGAAGGTGTAAATCGTGATCAAATACCAAATTAAGTTGCGTATAGAAAGTGGTTCGATGGATTCAAACTTAATTTCAGAAGCACTTCAAATTAGTTAACACTTCAAAGCACTTCAAACACTAGCACTTCTACTTAGTTAAACATGGGTGTTATTTATTATTAAAAGAAAGAGTGAAATTGAGAGAAAAATTGAAGTGGAAACTGAGGACAAATAAAGTAGTGTACGCGTTGTAACATGGTGGGCTCTTGAGAATTGTCGACCATTTAAAATTTGTTTAAGGTTCAAGTTTAAGGATTTTGGAACAAGTTTTAATATCAAAAGAGTTGCATCTTTTGATATTAAAACTTGTTCCAAAATCCTTAAACTTGAACCTTAAACAATTTTAAATGGTCGACAATTCTCAAGAGCCCACCGTGTTACAACGCGTACACTAAATGGTGAAAATGTGGATTTTTTTTTGATTTTTTTTGCAAATTTTATTAAATATATAAAATCGTATCTTAATTCTAGAAAATTACTTAAAACTTAACAACAGTTCTTAAAAAGTAATATTAAAAAAAAACAGTAAATCGTTTTGGGTCTTTTTGAATTCTAAACGAAAAAGTTCGTTGTATTCATCGGCAATGGAACTCGAAGGTGTGAAGTCTTTTGATACACAATCTTCTTGTGATCTTTTTGCAAATTTCTTTCAATCTAACTATAATGCAAAATTTATATCAGATATTCATTTGTTATATCCAGATATTTTAACTATTACAGATTTTAACTTAACATCACTCTAAGATGAGGACATCTATAATGGTTTAATCGGCTTAGATTCAACCAAAAATGCTGGTTTGGACCAAATTCCCCCATTATTGTTAAAGAATTGTGCATCATAATTTTGCTCTCCGTTAAAAGCTTTATTTAATAAATCCTTATCAACTGCGAGATTCTTAGATGAGTGGAAAATCTCCTTCATAACTCCAATTCTTAAAAGCGGATATAAACACCTTATTAAAATTTACAGACCGATATCGAAGCTGTCTGTAATACCGAAACTTTTTAAAAAACTAGTTACTCAAAAACTATTCTTTGTTATTAAAAACTCCATTACATCGAAACAACATGGTTTTATAAGCGGTCGTTCAACCACAACAAATTTGTGTATATTTTCGCATTTCTGTTTGAACTCCATGGGGAAACGAATGCAAGTTGATGTTATATGCACTGACTTCGTAAAAGCGTTTGGCAGAGTTCATCCTGGACTATTATTACAAAAACTCCAAAAACTAGGTTTTAACCCAGCTTTTTAACATGGCTGAGTTCCTATTTATCCAATCGGAAACAAGTCGTCCAAATAAATGGTTTCGGATCTAATTATATAGACGCAATATCTAGTCTTCCTCAGGGGAGTGATTGAGGCCCGCTTTTGTTTGTTCTGTTCATGAATGATATTCCAAAACTTCTTAAATTTGCGGAAACTCTAAGGTATGCAGACGATATTAAATTATTTCGACAAATTTCATGCGTTTCTGATTGTTTAAGATTACAAATTGATCTTGACCTATTTGGTAATTGGTGTAAATATAGTCACCTTGAACTTAATATAGCGAAGTGCATGAAATTTAGCGTATATAGAAAGTTGTCGCCGGTGAATTTTAACTACAGAATTGGAAACGAATTACTAGTACAAGTCAAAGAAGTGAAGGATCTCGGTATCTAGTTTGATACAAGATTTACTTTTTCGGCACAGTACGACTTTATTATGGTACGCAAACTCTATGTTAATAATTTAATTGTTGGCGCTACAGTACAGAGGGGGACCAGGGCTTAGCTTGCACTCGTGTTGTGCGCGCTATTCCGAACGGCGAAATTTTAGAAGCTTTCTTAGACAGTTATTACTCTTTGAGTGTTGTCAGCAGCTCGAAAGAGGTGGTGCCGTGAAATATTCGAAAAATTGGTGTTGAGCTGGGAATCGAACCTAGACCCTTCGGCGTGTGAGCGTCGCACTCTACCCACTACGCCACGCTTAAGTCAATTTTCTCACCACTAGTACACCCTATATTAGAGTATCCATGTGTAATTTGGACACCATATTATGAGAATAGCGTATTTAGAATTGGAAGAATTCAAAAAAGATTCACTCGTTTTGCTTTGAGAAATCTGATGTGGTCTGACGGTTTACCCGAATATACAGCAAGATGTGCCTTATTTGGGCTTAAAAAGTCTTGAAAGTAGAAGACAAGTTCAATGTGTTTGTCTTATTAAAGACATTTTAAGTTGCAATATAAAATCTGAAGAGCTACTCGCTTTAATTTCTTTGTACGTCCCTGACGTAAGTTTAAGACATAGAGATGAAGCTTTCTATCATCCCATTCACTGTACGAATTATGGTCAAAATAATACAATTAGTCGGTCTTTAATGTTGTTTAATTCTGTTTCGTCTGAAGTTGACATTTCAATGAGCACAGATTCTTTTAAAAATATTATCAAAACCATTTTTCACAATCGATCCAATTAAATTCATAAATTTATGAAATCTGAATCTACATAGAATTATTTTTCTTACTTTGTTTTTTCTTTTTGTTTTTAAGAAACAAAATATTGAAATCAGCAGATTGTAAATAAATTGATGAATATACAATAAATAAATAAATAAATAAATAAATAAATAACTAAATAAATAAATAAATAAATAAATAAATAAATAAATAAATAAATAAATCTAATTTACTGACCATAAGCAGGTGCTCCAAACTAATCTATATCGAATTTAAAATTGCATTTGGGCATAGTTAAAAAATTGTATAATATATAAACATATAAAGGGCGTCCCCACAAGAACGCAAGATTTAAATTTGGCGCCTTTCGACTTGTCATTATTTGACATTTGAACAATTATTATTGTTTGTTAGAAGAAGGTATAAGGTTAATAAAAATGGAGCGCGACACGAATGAACAACCCATTCTCATTGTGAAATTGTTTTACCAAAATGGTGAAAGTTTTGCGGCTACAGTTCGCAAATTTCGATCAATTTGGGGTTACAATAATGCTCCAAAAGAGTCAACTGTAAAGGAAAAATTTGCTTAAACTTGGTCTGTAACTGATGTTAAGACAACGACGTGCCTTTGACCAGGTCGATCTACCGAAAATATCGCAGTAGTACGTGATGATGTCGTTCAAACTCCATCCACCTTAGTTCGACACCGAGCTCAGCAAATTGGTGTTTCCAAATCCACCATGCAGCGAATTTTGACCAAGATTTGCATCTTCATGCATACAAAGTTCAATTGACTCAGGAACTGAAGCCAGCTGACCACGCACATCAAAAGGGGTACGTTAATTGGGTATTGGAGAGACAACATGAAAATGCTGATTTTGCCGATAAAAGCATCTTTAGTGACGAGGCCCATTTCCATCTTGATGGCTTCGTCAATAGGCATAAATGTCGCATTTGGGGCGAGAAAAATCCTCGAGTGATTCACGAGAAGCAAATGCATCCTCGACGTGTCACTGTGTGGTGTGGATTTTGGGATGGAGGAATAATTTTACCTTTTTTATGAAAATGAGTCAGGTCAAGCGCAAGCAGTCAATGGTGTTCGATATCGTGAAATGATAACCAATTTTTTCGTGCCTAGAATTGAAGAAACGAATGTGGAGGGGATGTGGTTTTAACAAACCAGCGCCACATCGCATAGGTTGACCCGTATGAAATGAGCGTCAAGATACAAATGTCTCGATAGGGAACATTTGTTGTAGACGAGCCCTTATTTTTTTTTTTTTTGTTTGCTATGACATCTGTGAAAAATATTTAGTATACATCAAGTCATTGAATAGACATCATATTTTTTCATCGTGTTAAAAATGTCGTATTTTGTACCAGAAAGTGATGATTTGCGGAAAGCATTAATTTGTTGATTTCATTTGGAGAAAAGTGCTGCAGAGTCGCATCGAATGCTTGTCGAGGCATGCTCTATCAGTAGCAATATGCAAAAGATGGTTTCAACGGTTCAGAAATAATGATTTTGATGTGAGAAATGAGGAGCGTGGAAGACCACCAAACAAGTTTGAAGACGCCGAATTGCAAATATTGGATGGAGATGACACTTTGAGTCAAAAGGAAATGGCAGCAATGTTAAATGTTGCACAACAAACAAATTCTTACCGTTTAAAAGCTATGAGAAAGATCCAAAATTGTGGAAAATGGGTGCCACATGAATTGAATGAAAGACAGATGGAAAACCAAAAAAACACTTGTGAAATTTTGCTTCAAAGACACGAAAGAAAGTTACTGGCGATGAAAAATGGATGTATTTTAAGAATCCTAAAAGGAAAAAATCATGGGTTAATCTGGGACAACTATCAACATCGACTGCAAAACCAGACCGATTCAGCAAAAAGACAATGCTGTGTGTTTGGTGGGACCAGAAAGGTGTGCTTTACAACGAGCTCCTAAAACCTGGTGAAACCGTTAATACTGATCGCTACCGACAACAAATGATCAATTTGAACCATGCATTGATCGAGAAACGACCAGAATGGGCCAGAAGACACGGCAAGGTATTTCGGGATTGGGCAACCCTAGTGTTGCAATCTGGCAACTGCCAGCTCTATCGTAAAGTTTGACATATTTGAGGCTACACGTACTCAGAACGTTTTGACATACGAGCGCTATTTGTGTTGTTTACAGTAACTTAAAAGATTCATCTCGCCCAAAATTGAATTAAATGGTGAACATTTTCGTGCGATTATTTTTTACAACTTTCGACGTGGATAAACTCAACAACAGTGCATCGATGAACTTAATTCAATTTTTGGCAATAAAGCTCGATCAAGGAACAGTGTTTATCGGTGAATTCAACCGAGGTCGTAGTTCATTCCAAGACGAATTTCGTGAAGGTCGTCCAAAATCAGTTTTTGTTCCGGAAACCATTGATTCTGTGCGCCAACTGATATTGCGAGATCGTCATGTGACCTATCGTGAGATTGAGACAACCTTAGGCATTAGCGGGATCAGCATACATTCAATATCAAATAAAATAAAAGTTGCTCGCGCACGAAGCACTTCCAAGCAAATGGTCGCCTGTTTTTTCGAAAAACTGGACATGTCGCAACCGTACCATTAGAACAACGAAGAACAGTCGAAAATCGAGTTAGACCGGTATGCGGCATCTCGTGACATCGCCCAGGAGATGGAAGTTAGTCACCAAACCATTTTAAACCATCTGCAGAAGGCTGGATACAAAAAAAAAGCTTAATGTTTGGGTTCCGTATGATTTGACGCGAAAAAACTTTCTGGACCGAATCAACGCCTGCGATATGCTGCTGAAACGTAACGAACTCGACCAACTTTTGAAGCGGACTGGCGACTGACTGACGACGAGAAATTGATCACATAAGACAATATCAACCGAAAACGGTCGTGGTTGAAGGCCGGTGAATTGTCCCAAACAGTGGCCAAGCCGGGATGGAGGGCCAGGAAGGTTTTGCTGTGTGTTTAGTGGGATTGGAAGGGAACAATCCACTATGAGCTGCTCCCATATGGCTTAATGCCTTACGCTTATTTCTACCATCTACTGCGAAGAATTGGACCGCTTGAAGCAGGCGATCGACCAGAAGCGTTCAGAATTGGCCAACAGGGAGGGTGTAGTGTTTCACCGGGACAACACCAGACCACACACTTCGTTGATGACTCGTCAGAAGCTAGGGGAGCTCGGATGGGAGGTTTTATCGCATTCACCATATAGCCCGGACATAATAATAATAATTGTTGGCGCTACAGTTCAATGTGGACCAGGGCCTTGCTTGCTCATCAACTATTCGTGTTGTGCGCGCTACTGTTCTCTCACGAGTAGAAGGGACCTACAGTTTTTTGCCGACTCCGAACGGCGAAATTCGAGAAGCTGTTCTCTCACGAGTAGAAGGGACCTACAGTTTTTTGCCGACTCCGAACGACGAAATTCGAGAAGCTTTCTCTCACGAGTAGAAGGGACCTACAGTTTTTTGCCGACTCCGAACGGCGAAATTCGAGAAGCATTCTTAGACAGTTATTACTCTTTGAGTGTTGTCAGCAGCTCGAAAGAGGTGGTGCCGTGAAAAATTCGAAAAATTGGTGTTGAGCTGGGAATCGAACCGACACCCTTCGGCGTGTGAGCGTCGCACTCTACCCACTACGCCACGGCCCGGACATAGCGTCAAGTTATTACTACCTGTTCCTGTACATGGCGAACGACCTTGGTGGTGTAAAGTTGAACTCAAAAGAGGCTTGTGAAAAGTGGCTGTCCGAGTTCTTCGCAAATAAGGACGGGGGCTTCTACGAGAGGGGTATTATGAAGTTGCCGTCTAGATGGAAACAGATTATCGAACAAAAAAGCGCATACTTGAACTAAATCCGACCACTGTAACATTTTAAATGAAGCATTGAATGAAGAGGAAAAAAGCGGAAGGGAGATATTAGACAACCTTATATAGAGGCGACTACAATTATTCGAAAAATATCAATCTTTAGCCAACCCCTTCTGTTATAGTTTAATAGAATAAGTATTCAGAGTTGTTTAGAGTTATTAAATATTTCAGTTCCGGGCTCAATGACTATTTTAAAATAATGGCACGTGGAGAAAAGCTCGACCAAGAGGAACAATTACGATCCGACTCCTTAAAGAAAATAATTATTCCAACGGGTAAATTACTGTTAAAATATGATGATCCTCTAACGTTGTAGACCATTTTATAATTTTGGGTGAGAGCTTTGGAACAAAAAAGGCAAAAGGAGCTCCAAGAAAGGTGACAAACCGCCAAAAAACCAAATTGTTCAAGAAGCACGCAAGAACAAACTCTATGCTTCCCAAATAAAAGTAAAATTAGACCTTAAAATTGGTGTGCGACGTGTCCAACAGCTATTGCAAGCAACTTCAACATTGGTTTTCACCAAAAATAACTGAAAAAACCTACACTCACTCCCGAGCACAAGAAAAGTCGACTCTTGTTCATGTTGAGTGGATTGTCAAGATGCAAATCAAGACACGGGTACCGAGTTCATGTTTGCGAGACACACACCAAGTTAGGAAATGACATCTTTCTAAAACGTTTGCCGCCCTTCGCGTCGCAGAGTCTGGGTGAGAGGACAATTCCACACAAAGAAGGAAAACTATCCTAATCGCCTGCTTTAGATTGAACACACGGCTTAGACCAGTCGGCACAGTACACTAGCCTCGGATATGTCGCGATATTTAGCTTTGGTGCAACCACCGCAGCCAAAGCTGTTGAGCTGTTGGTTAAACGATTAAGGCAAAGATTTCAAGCAGTCCAAACCTTGGGCCAACAGAAGCACCCGATAACCACATACGCGGGCGTACGTTCAAATCCAAGGCTTACTATCGTCCGTAAAGGCCTACTTAAGTCCATCAAGGCCTTTAAATCAAATAATGATACGGTTACGTCGATGCTGCTGCTGCGCAGGAAGGTGAGCTTCCCAGTACTCACATATGGATTCAAAAAAGCACTCGATTCCCTAGCCACTTTCGAGAGTAAACGGAGAATTGTTTACCCGCTTCAGAGGAAGCACAATTTCAGAGGCGTTTCGATGCGCTCTACATCGGAGCTAATGTCGTGACAAAAATTTAGCCCAGAAGACTCCGGCGAGGAGTCGAATGGACAGCGATTTCTAGCACTTCCACGCTGTGGAAGGCCATGGCTGTGCTGAGGAGATAAGACAAAGCCATTCAGCAAAGGTGTGGTGCTGAATGTTGATACGCGACCGGGAGTGATGGAGAGACCTGCTGTTGGAGTCCAGGGCTGGATCCAGGTGCGTTCACGCAGACGATAAGGCAAAGACGAAAATTGAAAGTGGGTGAATCTTTGATTTACAGGCTGAACGTTAAAATCGTGTGAATTGCAATCATCTCCCAAGCGCTCACATCTTCGGTGGAAAAAGGATTGATTTAATCATTTTCGGTCCGTTTCCCAACAACTGTCGACTTCAATCGCAGTCAATTAAGATATCCCTAAGCCATCTCCCTCTCAGTGACAATCACTTTTCACCCCTTTCTCGCCCGCGTCAACATCAAGCCCACCGGGTTGGATTTTAATCACTAGACACGCTCCTAATGACTTTCATCACTCACCGAGCAAAGACTCACCGCCACTGGCCCCACACTATCGGTAATTAACAGCCGTCACAGAGTCCACTGCCATCTACGGCACACGCGCTCGCAACAATTAAGCCCCGACTCACTCCTTTCGGCCAGGCCACCGTCTACAGTGTTGACATCCTTGCGCATTCAGCTGGAAACAATCGTCATGTTTACACAGGAACTTGAGCGTTTCAACACCGGGAGCGTCAAACATCATTCAGCAGCAGAATCGCTGTGGCCCATTGATGTATAGCCAGGACACGTCCATAATTGCAATCTGATTATTCCGCGCGTGTGATTTCATTGTGCGTGTGCGTCGCCTGCGAGACCTGCCAATAATCCGACATTTTCCCGCCTGTCTTGGGCTGCAATTCACAGTTCACGTGTCGCCCTGCACCACGCCCCCTTGCGAGGCGTTCGCCTTTCATCATTCCGATGGGAACACAAAAGTTCGTTAGCATTTTAATTTGGAGCCAGTTATGGATGGCCCGCAAGGACACACACACCCGATGTATCCTGCAAATGTTCCTCACATCAGATGAATACCAAGAGTCCTCTGCCCTCTGCATTATTTTGAATCCCTAGCAACGCCGCGGCATCAATCATAATCGATCAACGAAAATTACACTCGCACACCGCTACCGCCACGCTGCCAAACACCACCTTCCCCTGTTTCGAGTAAACGATCCCCGGAATCGCATAACAATGCCACACCACCGCGGTGGATGTGGGTCCTTGCAGCGGTCTAATATTATTCGCATCACATCGACGTGGGAATTACGTTTGAATTCCTTTCCTGAATCGCATTCAGACGTGGCTGACTGGCTGGCCAGTCAGGGGGCGTGAGGTCCTTTGACGAATGGGATTCTAAATGTTTTTTAATGGGAGCAAAATGTTCGGCGGTAAATCCCTCCGGAATGAGATATCGGTTAGTTTTCGATTCCAGTTGATTGATGTCACTCCGCAGTACCGACAATAATGGTCATCGATTGTGGACTACTGTGGAGTGAGCCTGCTTACACAAAGGCGTTCGTTTCGGTTCGGGAGCCGTTTTGCATGCCCTGGATGGGGTGTGTTCGTTTGCAGTGGAGAAAGTTTCAGGTAGACAGGCGAAAGGTCTGAACAGGTTTATGGAAATTCATGAAATTCATCTGCAGCTGAAACATTTCCTTCGTTATGAATTGTCAGACGTTTTGAGGTATTTTTCTACAGGTCGAGTGTGTCGGGGGCAGAAACTTGTTCATTTCACATGTGATGTATGCGGAACCGGATCCTTAATTTATGTATCTTTTTTGCTTGGGTTCTGATGTGCTTTTGGAATATCCTTTAATTAAAATTCCATTAAAAAGTTAATGCGAGGCTTCCTTTGGCCAAGTGGCTGGAGAGAGTGTGCTGATGCTGTGTTGTAAGGAGAGCTCATTAAGGAGTGCCACTGAGATGTGTGATGCACGAGCAATAATGGGTTTTTGGATGAACCTCGAAAGACCATTAGAGAGGAAGTGCGTTGAAGGTTCATCTCATTTTTGAAATGCTTTCAGTTGGTCCTTTTTGTCTTTAACTCGTTCATTTGGATTTTGCTCAATTTAAAGTCTATCCGGAGGGAAAGTCTGTACGTCCATACGTTTACTCACTTGTCTCACTCACTGTACATGAAAAGAATCAATCATCTTTCGATATTGGCGCAGAAGACACAAAGGTTAGCACTTACATATGCATGTGCGAGATCCTATCGCCTAAGCATCAGTTGTCCTAATTTAAATCTCTCGAAAAGTCTGAAAGGGGGGCATGGGCCTGTCCACGCGAGGTAACTTTGTTGATTGCCATCAACAAGGCGAGCTGCCAAAACTATCCTCGTTAGTACACAGGTCAAGTTGATATACAGCCTCCTCGCGGCGCCTCCTGGATAGCCATCACAACATTCGTTGTGGGACGAACCATTGTATGCAGCGAACCCCTCTGCCCGAGGGCTAATATAATGGACCTGGCCTACCAGTCTGTGGGTTGTGCGTGAGGGTAACTTCCTCATCACGTAAAAAAACACTAGTTCAGAGACAACAACAAAAAGTCATGCCTAGGATAAGGACGGATTAACTGTCGACGATCCCAGCAAACGTTTTCAGGACTACGTTTTTCCGTCTTGCACGTGGAATGTGAGGTCCCTTAACAGGCCACGTGCACCCGAACAACTTGTGGAGGTCCCGCTACAAAGCAGACATTACCGCCATCCAGGAAGTGCGATGGGATGGGCCTGGAATACAAGCGATGAAGAACTGCGATATCTACTAAAGCAATTACTATAGGGAGAGTAGGCAGCGCTTATTCGGATGCGGATTCGTTGTAGGCAAAAATTTTTGAGCTGTGATCCCGTCAGCGCACGCCTCATGACAATTCGCATGAAGACTAAATTCGGGAGCATCAGACTAATTTGCGCTCACGTCCTGACAGAGGAGAAGGATAACAACACCAGGGTTGACTTCTACGATCTTTTAAAAAAGAATATACGATCGATGCCCCAGCTACGACACCAAGATCGTTCTAGGAGATCTCAACGCTCAACTCGGATAGGAGGACATCTTTACTGGAGTCATCGGAAAACACTGCCTGCATGACAACACATCCGAAAACGGACGTAGGCTGTTGGACTTCGCCTCGGGGCGAACGTCTTTATACTTAGCACGCGGTTGCCGCACCTGAACATCCACAAAGCAACCTGGCGATCCCCTGATCAATCAACCGTCAACCAGATTGATCACGTTGCGATCGACGTCAGACACATTTCCAGTATTCTCGATGTCCGAACCTTCCGAGGTGCAAACATCGACTAGGATCATAATCTTGTTGGAGCCAAGGTAAGAACCCGGATATCGAGAGAGCAACGGAGTCGAGAAAGACCAAACCGGTTTGACGTCGAAAAGCTACACTCGCAACAGGTCGCTGGGAACTTTGCCGACCGAGTCTCCCTGAAAATCACGAATTGTTCAATTTCCGACGGCATCCGAAAACATGAGAAAAATTGAGTTCATTCGGACGTGTAGGGGGCCACCAGTGGTCGAAGAAGGATTTTAGGCTAAAAACCCAAATTCTAAACATAGAAGAAGACTGGAAACGTTGTCAAGAAGCCATCAAAGAAGCTGCCATTGATGTGCTGGGTTTGACGTTACCAACCAGAAGGAACCTATGGTTTGACGGCGAGTACAGGCAAGCATATGCAGCCAAACAAGACTCCAATAGGGTAACGCTGCATCGAACGACAAGGGCTGTTCGTGAGCTTTACGAACAGAGAAGAGGGGAAGAGCACCGGCTTCTCAAAAGAAGAAAGAAAAAGCATGTGAAGCGAGGTGCCGAGGAAACGGGAAAGTGTTCTGGTAGGAATGAAGCCCGAAAGTTTTACCGAAAGGTAAAACGGGTATCCGAAAGGATACAAGACTCAGACCGAAGCCTGCCAGGACCAAAATGGACAACTCATGGAAGAGTCGTAGTCTATGCTGAGAGTCTGAAATCATCACTTCTGCAGGCTCCTTTACGGCGATGACGCCCCACATCCCGCTGTTAGACAGAATGTTCTACTCATGATAGACAAGTCGATGTGAAGATAGCAATATCCAAGCTGAAGTCGAACAAAGCTGCTGGAGCGGACGCACTGTAAGCAGAACTATTTAAAGCAGCTGGAGATGACCTGGTTGGGCGCATGCACCAGCTCATCTGTAAGATATGGTCGGAGGAAAGCATGCGCGATGAGTGGAATCTCAGCGCCGTTTGCCCGGTTCACAAAAAAGGAGATCCCTCTGACTGCGCCAACTACCGAGGGATAAGACTCTTGAACATCGCATACACGATCCTCTCTATCGTATTGTGTGATCGTCTGAAACCGTTTGTCCATGACCTGGTAGGTCCCTAACAGTGTGGTTTCAGGCCAGGGAAGTCCACAATAGACCAGATCTTCACATTACTGCAGATCCTAGAAAAGACCCAAGAAATGCAAATTGGCACTCACCACCTATTCGTCGATTTCAAGGCTGCATATGACAGTGTGCATAGAGACGAGCTATACAGTGCCATGTCTAGTTTTGACATTTCTTCCAAACTCGTCAGATTGTGTAGGATGACGATGGAGAACTCTCGCGGTCGGTAACAAACTGACCGTGACCTTGAATGTCAAAAAAGGTTTTAGGCGACGCAACATCATCCTCGAGAAGACCGTGAGTAACTCACAATTTAACGCCAGAGGCATGATCTTCCAAAAGACAGCTCAATTGCAAGCTTACGATGACGACATTGACGTGATAGGACGAGCACAGCGAGCCGTCAATGAGGCCCATGCTGGCATTGAAGTGGCATTGAATTGAAAATGGGCCTGGCAGTAAATGAGGGCAAAACTAAGTACATGCTGTCATCAAGAAAGGACACACAACATCGACGTCTCGGACAGAGCGTCACACTAGGCACCAGAAACTTCGAGGTGGACAAGGACTTCGTCTACCTCGGCTCCGCGATTAACAGGGACAACAACATCAGTACCGAAATCAAACGCAGAATCACTCTTGCCCATCGTTGTTTCTTTGGGCTCAAGAGGCAATTGAGTAATGAAGCCCTCTCTCGAAGGACTAAGCTCGCTTTATATAACAGGTTGATCATTCAAGTCCTACTTTATGGAGCGGAAACTTGGACGTTAGCAAAGGCGGATGTGTAAGCCCTTAGTCTTTCCGAGAGAAAAGTTTTGCGTGCGATTTTTGGTCCTGTTGGCGTTGATGGCATTTGGAACGAACTTTACGGCTGTGGCCGCCGTGGCGTAGTGGGTAGAGTGCGACGCACACACGCCGAAGGGTCTTGGTTCGATACCCGGCTAAACACCTCGATAGTTTCACGGCACCACCTCTTTCGAGCTGCTGACAACAGTCAAAGAATAATAATTGTCTAAGAAAGCTTCTCAAACTTTGCCGTTCGGAGTCGGTAAAAAACTGTAGGAAGGGACCTACTCGTGAGAGAACAATAGCGCGCACAACACGAGTAGTTGGTGAGCAAGCTAGGCCTTGGCCCCCTGTGGACTGTCGCGCCAACAATTATTATTATTATTTACGGGCTGTAGGCGTCTTCGGATTCAAAGCTAATTATAATTAGGACATGCAGAGCCTTCGAAACCGAGCCATTGGGATAACGATACAGAGGTCGGCCTAGGCTGAAACGGCGTGCACAAGTGGAGAAGAACCTCAACCAACTAGTAAACGTTATTGGAAGCAGCTGGCTAAAGATCATCCTATCGGAGAAGACAAGAATCAAGAAGAATAATGAAGAAGGCTAGTTGTTCAATGGTCCTGTAAATTCACGACTAAAGTCAACAATTTTTGGACACATAACTTCCCATTTAAGTTAATTTCGTAATTCTCTAGAAACGACTTTGACACGTTACACCGCCACTACGTATGTATATTCAGATGGATCGACTGATTGCTGATTACACAGCAGCAGTTACTGGCAGGCAGCCATACCTTCAGCTGCCCCTAAATGGCTAAGCGCTAAAACATTCCGCTACTGCCTGTGCTGAATTGAAGAATATCACTTGCCAGTTCGTCTTTGAAATCCATTCACTTATAGAGCGTTGGACAATTATGCTCCTTATATGATCAGTCTCAGTTGAAGGTAAACATTCAAACAATGATTCAGACTCAAGCCAATTTTAGGTGTTCGAAGATAAGTCCCAGATCCGCCATTGACCAGTCACTACACCCGCCAGTTCGGTGCACACTTCAATTCGAACGCACTTAGTTCACGAAAAGGATAATGAACACTCAGCCGTCAAATAAGGCGTATTCCATTGCAGAGCAAACACTTCTTCAGATTTCATTTTCAGTTTTCATTTTTCCGATTTCTCAAATGTCAGAGCGCCACCCCGATGCCGCCCCCCAGCGACGGGGCGGTGACGGTTCAGAGTCGTGAGCGATTCTTCTACACCTTTCATTAGCGTCGATTTGAAGGCAGTCGTGCGCTACGTCGGCTACGTCGGGTTCGTCCTCCCTGTCGTCGAGAACGGGCCACAATGGGGATTTCATCGAACAAAAGCAATTAGGTATCTGCCGGTGATGGACTCTTGACACAAAAGTCAAGTGTCCTTTTGTCGACGCTCGTTGCGCGTCCCCGTTGCGTCGTTATTTCGTCCTCGTTTTTGAGTTTCAGTTTTTTTTTTCTTTGTTTTGCCCTCGCTCTCACCGGTTAAGTGTTTTCCGACGCTTTGTTTGCCTTTGTTGTCCCGGCTTTTCGGTGTTGTTTGCTCGCTTCACACACATTTGCTTTGGGAAATATCGTTTAATAAACGATGACGGTGGCGATAACAATGCCAGCGTGCGCCCTGCCACCGCCACCATCGCCGTGCCGCACTGTCGTTGTCCTAGTGGCAAACAAATAATCTCAAGGGGCTCTCAAGTGCGTACCTTCACCGCGTAATGGAGATACATCGGTGGTTGGATGGTAGCTTCTGATTCTTTTCTTTTTCTGTTAGAAAATCCCTAACGACCTCCGCGACGGGATGCTAAATATTTTACTCATCTTTACAGCTTACGCGTGGGTAAATCACCGTCTGCCGGTGTCTCCACCTCTTCTGCGTCATTAATCCCTGCGACAAGCCGAATATGCGAATTCTACACGCTTCTCATGCCGGCGCAGTGCTGCCAGATTGTCCGTGCACATCCACATGACAGACGAATGGCTCTTAAGCAAGATTGAATGTATTATCCCCGAGAACCGGAAAATCGAAAGGAAAAACTTTTTCCTACCTTGAAATGATTTAGGACGTCTTCGTCGCAGTCGCTGTCGAATTGAGTCACGAGCCGGGGGTTACTTGCTTTCCCTCCTCTCCTACCGGATGAAAGTAACGAAAAAAGAAGCGAAATCTTCTTAAAAGCCCAGGCAAGGAGTGTATGCAAATCATCTTCCCAATCTGTTTTGTTCCCTCTTAAGACGGCGGCTGCGACGGCGGGCTGTGGAGAGTGAGCACTTTTATTCGTTGTCGATGGCCCGCGTCCTCGTGCCGTCTTAGGGCACTACCTTTAGTCGGCGCAAACATCGCTCCATTGAATTTTTATTTATTTTCCGTAGAGCCCAGCGGGCTGGGCTCGTATACATAGTTCAAGGATGAAAAATCCCCATAACATTAACTCACATTAGTCGGATGAAAAGTTGGTCCGAAGCGTCGTATCGGCGCGTCCCTGGGCTGGGAGTTTGTCTTTGCTGACTGGCTGGCTGGTTGGTTGGCTGGTTGAATTCCTGGCTTCGGAGGTGGAATCGTAGCGTTCCGTGCCCTCCCCGTCGATGTCGGTGTAAGGAGATTTATTTGGAAAATTGCGTTTGCGACTTTTTAACGCTTTTAGTCTCTGAGGGACTTAAGTGGGACAAAATAAATAATTTCTTACATTCAATGGCGGGCGTGTTCGGTTGTCAGCGGTTTATTGGAACTCGTGTAAGCGATGATTTGCAACGTGAATACCCCGTTGGGAGTGTGGGTGTATCTGAATGGCAAAAGAAGCTTAATCATTCTAGGGAAAAATTCACATACATATATGCAAACACGTGGTGATGTGGATTTAGTCCTTTGAGCCGGATGAACATGCATAAATTCGAATGGACATTGTGTGCATGCAGTAAATGATGAACCTTTCAGCCAGGGAAAATCTGAAAAGACTTGGCTGACTTCAGTATTAATGATGTTTGAATGAATTGTGGGAATGATTTCCGCGGCTGATTTCTGCAGATGTATACAGTGGCGAGCAAAAATGAGTACATGTTTAAAGAAAATTAAGAAAAATGAAAGAACCTATATGTTTTTCCAATATATGGTGGAAAATATATTTAAATCTTGGAAACAACGTAAAGAGTACAACATAAAAAAAAATACATAAACATTGAGGCCAAGATAACTGTAAAAATAAATAATATTGTTTGTAACTACCATGTATTTAATTTGGGACGTCTTACCAATTTTGGTTTTTGATGGCGGTTTTCAATATTTCGTCCACAATCCTTTGTTTTTTATTACACTCGTTACTCTTTTTGGCATACTCTCTGACAACTTTTCGATAAGAACAGATTAAATATTGGCCCACTGCTTCACTACTCGCCCCCATAAGCTGCTCAAGTTTTTTGGAGGCTCTTCGAAAGATGCAAGTGAATTTTGAGAATTGCCAGAAGTTTTCAATTGGATTTAGATCCGAGATTCGAGCTGGCCACTTCATGGTCTCAACAACTTGTTCTCCAAACCCGCTCTGGACAATTCGAGCAGTGTGTTTGTGTTCACCGTTTTACTGAAAAATTGGTGGGAGCATTCGTCAACAAATTGGGATAAATTAATTTATAGAATGGAAAGGTAGCAGTATGAGTGAGCGTCAAGATACAAATGTCTCGAATGTGAAAAATATATGGTATACATTAAGTCATTGAACAGACAACATTATATTTTTTCATCGTCTTGAAAATGTCGAATTTTGTGCCAGATGATTTGCGGAAAGCATTAATTTTTTGTTTTCATTTGAAGAAAAGTGCTGCAGAGCCGCATCGAATGCTTGTCGAGGCATATGGTGATCATGCTCTATCAGAAGCAACATGCAAAAGATGTTTTCAACGGTTCAGAAATAATGGTTTTGATGTGAGAAATGAAAAACATGGAAGACCACAAAAAGAGTTTGAAGACGAATTGCAAACGATGTTGGATGGAGATGTCACTTTGAGTCAAAAGCAAATGGCAGCAATGTTAAATGTCGCACAACAAACAATTTCTGACCGTTTCAAAGCTATGGGAAAGATCCAAAAGTGTGCAAAATGGGTGCCACATGAATTAAATGAAAGACAGATGGAAAACCGAAAAAAACCCTTGTGAAATTTTGCTTCAAAGACACGAAAGAAAATCGGTTTTGCATCGGATTGTTACTGGCGATGAAAAATGGATTTATTTTAAGAATCCTAAACGGAAAAAATCTTGGGTTAATCTGGGACAACCATCAACATCGACTGAAAAACCAGATCGATTCGGCAAGGAGACAATGCTGTGTGTTTGGTGGGGCCAGAAAGGTGTGCTGTACCACGAGCTCCTAAAACCTGGTGAAACCGTTAATACGGCAAGGTATTTCGGGATTTCGCAACCCTAGTGTTGCAATCTGTCAACTGCCAGCTCTATCGTAAAGTTTGACATATTTGAGGCTACACGTACTCAGAACGTTTTGACATACGAACGCTATTTGTGTTGTTTACAGTAACTTAAAAGATTCATCTTGCTCAAAAAAATGGAATTAAATCGTGAAAATTTTCGTGCGATTATTTTTTACAACTTTTGACGTGGATTAACTCAACAACGGTGCATTGTTGAACTTAATTCAATTTTTGGCTATGAAGCTCCATCACGGACCAGTGTTTGTCGATGGTATGGTGAATTCAACCGAGGTCGTAGTTCACTCCAAGGCAAATTTCGTGAAGGTCGTCCAAAAGCAGTTGTTATTCCGAAAACCATTGATGCTGTGCGCCAACTGATATTGCTAGATCGTCATGTGACCTATCGTGAGACTGAGACAACCTTAGGCATTAGCGGGATCAGCATACATTTAATATTGCATTAACATTTGAGCGTCAAACAAATTTGTTCGCGTTGGATCCCACACAATTTGTCAATCGCTCAAAAAAAAAGTTCCTGTCCATTGGTCGAAAGAAATGCTCCAAAAATGCGATCGCTGTGCTTCGAAACACGTCTATGATCGATTATGATCGTGACAGGTGTTGAATCGTGGATTGACGCGTACGAGCCCGAAAGTAAACAGCAGTCGACTGTATGGGTGCTTCAAATTGAGCCAAATCCAACAAAAGTTGCTCGCGCACGAAGCACTTCCAAGCAAATGGTCGCCTGTTTTTTCGGAAAAACTGAACATGTCGCAACCATACCACTAGAACAACGCAAAACAGTCAATTCTGAGTGGTACACAACCATTTGATTGCCAGTTGTCTTCCACGAAATCAGGAAAACCAACCGCTGAAGACGGATCACTCTTCACAACGACAATGCGAGCTCTCAAACATCGGCTCAAACAACTGCATTTTTGAGTGAGCGTCAAGATACAAATGTCTCGAATGTGAAAAATATATGGTATACATTAAGTCATTGAACAGACAACATTATATTTTTTCATCGTCTTGAAAATGTCGAATTTTGTGCCAGATGATTTGCGGAAAGCATTAATTTTTTGTTTTCATTTGAAGAAAAGTGCTGCAGAGCCGCATCGAATGCTTGTCGAGGCATATGGTGATCATGCTCTATCAGAAGCAACATGCAAAAGATGTTTTCAACGGTTCAGAAATAATGGTTTTGATGTGAGAAATGAAAAACATGGAAGACCACAAAAAGAGTTTGAAGACGAATTGCAAACGATGTTGGATGGAGATGTCACTTTGAGTCAAAAGCAAATGGCAGCAATGTTAAATGTCGCACAACAAACAATTTCTGACCGTTTCAAAGCTATGGGAAAGATCCAAAAGTGTGCAAAATGGGTGCCACATGAATTAAATGAAAGACAGATGGAAAACCGAAAAAAACCCTTGTGAAATTTTGCTTCAAAGACACGAAAGAAAATCGGTTTTGCATCGGATTGTTACTGGCGATGAAAAATGGATTTATTTTAAGAATCCTAAACGGAAAAAATCTTGGGTTAATCTGGGACAACCATCAACATCGACTGAAAAACCAGATCGATTCGGCAAGGAGACAATGCTGTGTGTTTGGTGGGGCCAGAAAGGTGTGCTGTACCACGAGCTCCTAAAACCTGGTGAAACCGTTAATACGGCAAGGTATTTCGGGATTTCGCAACCCTAGTGTTGCAATCTGTCAACTGCCAGCTCTATCGTAAAGTTTGACATATTTGAGGCTACACGTACTCAGAACGTTTTGACATACGAACGCTATTTGTGTTGTTTACAGTAACTTAAAAGATTCATCTTGCTCAAAAAAATGGAATTAAATCGTGAAAATTTTCGTGCGATTATTTTTTACAACTTTTGACGTGGATTAACTCAACAACGGTGCATTGTTGAACTTAATTCAATTTTTGGCTATGAAGCTCCATCACGGACCAGTGTTTGTCGATGGTATGGTGAATTCAACCGAGGTCGTAGTTCACTCCAAGGCAAATTTCGTGAAGGTCGTCCAAAAGCAGTTGTTATTCCGAAAACCATTGATGCTGTGCGCCAACTGATATTGCTAGATCGTCATGTGACCTATCGTGAGACTGAGACAACCTTAGGCATTAGCGGGATCAGCATACATTTAATATTGCATTAACATTTGAGCGTCAAACAAATTTGTTCGCGTTGGATCCCACACAATTTGTCAATCGCTCAAAAAAAAAGTTCCTGTCCATTGGTCGAAAGAAATGCTCCAAAAATGCGATCGCTGTGCTTCGAAACACGTCTATGATCGATTATGATCGTGACAGGTGTTGAATCGTGGATTGACGCGTACGAGCCCGAAAGTAAACAGCAGTCGACTGTATGGGTGCTTCAAATTGAGCCAAATCCAACAAAAGTTGCTCGCGCACGAAGCACTTCCAAGCAAATGGTCGCCTGTTTTTTCGGAAAAACTGAACATGTCGCAACCATACCACTAGAACAACGCAAAACAGTCAATTCTGAGTGGTACACAACCATTTGATTGCCAGTTGTCTTCCACGAAATCAGGAAAACCAACCGCTGAAGACGGATCACTCTTCACAACGACAATGCGAGCTCTCAAACATCGGCTCAAACAACTGCATTTTTGAGCACTCAAAACATCGATTTGATGAGTCGTCCGCCGTATAGTCCTGACTTGGCACCGAATGACTTCTTTTTATTTCTGAATAATGAGAGGTCAACGTTTTTCGACATCTGAAGAAGCGGTTGATGCGTTCAGAATGCATTTTTTGGAGATACCTGTGGAAAAGTGCTTCGAAAATTGGTTCAAACGCATGCAAAGGTGTATGGATCGAATTGGGGAATATGGGGAATATTTTGATAAACAATAAAGCTATTTTCGATGATTAATATTTGTTTTTTGTTCTCTAATCCCGAAATATAAAAGGCAACCCTCGTATGATGAAGAAACCAAGATTTGATGGAAAAAAGAAACTTTACAGAGGGAAATTTAAGGGACAGTGTGATATATTTCTCTTTTAACTCCTCTGCTAGGATTTCTGTAGAATATGGGGCAAAAGTAGAATTTGGATCAGAGAAACGAATAAACATATCGAGATTTAAATATTCTGAATTCTGTACAACTTTCTACTTCCTATCTTCAAAAATGAGAAACATATAGATGCTGCGCTGACCAGGGCTCGAGGCGCCTTTGCCCTTGCAAAGAGACTGTTTGCCAACAGCCAACTCGATGAGAGGGTGAAGGTAATCTGCTACATGGCCCTAATCAGGCCAATGCTTACCTATGGCTGTCCCGTGTGGTTCAATGTGGGAGCCAGTCTGATGGAAAGGATGCGGTTGTTCGAGAGGTCATGCCTTCGGGCCTGTCTTAGACCTTATCGAACTCCTTGGTCCGAGTACAAGAAATTCTACCCTAATGAAGTCCTATACAATAGGGCTAAACTGATCAGAGTGGATAATTTCATCCTGAAGCTGATTCGGAGACATACTGCTAGAGCAATGGACTCCGATAACAACCTAATTTCGGGAGCTTACTACCCCAACATACTATACCATAAAAGAGTGCGCCATAATGGTTTCGTTCCTCCAGAGGCATTCGTCTATTTTGATAAGCTAGGTCTGTTACAAGACAAGAAAGCGGTACCGCTCATCTTTCATTTCGCCCGTTCTGCTGTGGATGGGCGGCTCAACTACGACCGTTCCGTTGCACGACGAGCTGAGGAAAATTTCCTCCGCTTCAGTACAGCAGTATCGAAATGGGATATGCGGGATGTTGCGAAGCAACATAAATGGTTCTGGTGGCTACGAGGCGAATCAAACTCCCTCGACGAACCTCCAAGCACTGGGTAGGGAATTCAACAAGGGCGGTCGGCTATTGTTTTGCAACGGACCAAATACCAGCTGCAATCTTCGGACGACTTATATATCTTTAGCTTAAGATTTTAGATTTAAGGTTAGAGTTAGGTTTTAAGATAACAAACATAAAAAAAACAAAAAAAAAAAAACAAAAAAAAAAAAAAACAAAAAAACAAATCATAAAAAAAGAAAAAAAAAAATAAAAAAAAAGAAATAGAGAAATATATGTGACTGTATATTCGATTATACACACATATATAGGTGTAAATAGACGCACCTGTGCATGTATGCCTGAACATATATTAATGGACTATATGATAGTATACATGCACATGTGCGTACTTAGTTAAAGTTAGTAATAGAATAGTTTTA
This sequence comes from Eristalinus aeneus, assembly GCA_955652365.1. Classification (NCBI taxonomy): domain Eukaryota; kingdom Metazoa; phylum Arthropoda; class Insecta; order Diptera; family Syrphidae; genus Eristalinus; species Eristalinus aeneus. The sequence goes on along the minus strand of OY019134.1, from coordinate 38,705,553 downwards.
GTTTTAGAACTAAAACAGTTCTTAGTTTTAGTTGTAGTTATAGCCTTAGATTTAAGTTTCCATTTAGTAAAATAGTTAAGCCTTTAAGTTTTTCTTTCATTTTCTTAATACATAATGCGTCCTAGAATGAATCAATGTTCTTATAGTAAATAATAAAGTCGTTGAAAAACAAATAAATTTAGGTTAGTCTTAGAGAGCCTGCGAAGGGCCAGTAAGATTATGATTACGCAATGTTAAGTGAACTAGCTTTAAGCATTTTTGGCTAGAATTTAAGTGTCCCTTTATGAAATAATAAAATGCAAGAAAAAAAAAATCTTCAAAAATGAATCAATCACTGACTCTTTCAACCTGTATTCTGAACTTCAAAATTCTCCATTTAATGCACTCAACAAACATTTGCCCATGTATTTAGGAGACAGCAACAGTTTTGAAAACAAAACAAAAAAAACCTGCAGAACTTTTGGTCACAAAGGTCTCGGACAAAGGGGAAAAACCTTCTCCTCAGTCAATCAATACAATTTATTAATTAGCCTAATGAAACGAAATGGAAAGGAATCACAGATGAAACGACGAAAATCCTTCCGAATGGTAAAGCGAATCAGTGGCAAGTCATTCAGCCGCAATTGATTCAATTACGTAATTAACTGACATCGGCAGTTAGCTCAGACAGTCGGCATGGTTTCCCATCATTTTCAACGTTCCACTAGAGATAAACGTTTCGAAACGCCACATCCCCTTGTCAGAGAGATCATTCGTCGTCCTCGTCGTCGCCATCGTCATCAAGTGAAAGAGGGTGAGGGTGACCACTGACTCTGCGGTTTTGACGATATTATTGTTCCGCCATAAATCCCTGTTGTACAGACACGAGCCGCCATAACAATGCCTCTCAAAGTACTGCCTATTTTTGTATCCTTCTCATGCATAACAAAAACGAACTCGAACACAGTGGCAACAGCAAACACAGAAATCGACCAACAAACAAAAGGCAACAAAAAAAAAATAGAAGAATGGGAAGATGAAAAAAAAGACGCGCACCCCTAACCACTGAATTGGGGTTGTGCGGCTTTGCCAGCGCAAATATTTACATAGCCTAGGCGGCTTATGCGTTTCCCCGTGATTTTCATCCTTAAAAAGTGCCTAACTTCGATGTCTAATTGAAAATAAACTGCAGTGGCCCCGGCCCCGGGTCCCGGGGAAAGCGAACCGAATTACACGGCTGTCAATTTATCCGGACACATTGCGGCGGCCCCAGTGCTGTGGTGGTGATGGCCTGCCTTTTTTAAGAGAGTGCCAGCCACAAGCGGTAATGTCAAAAACAACTGTTACAAAAGAACTCAATGAACCGGAATGGTTGGGTGTCCTTGTCTAGGATGGATGGCGAAACTGTGTCCTTGTCAATTTATCGCCTCCACCATCCCTGGAAGCAGTCAAGTGATTTAATATATTTTGTCATTTTGTCCTCGGAATGGCGGGCCGCAAATGACACCGCAACGCTGTGTAATGACATCGTAAAGCGTCTTGTGATTTATTGGCTAAGCTCTGGTGATGTGACTGCTCTCTCCTTCGAGTGGAGTCGATTTGCGAACCTCGAAACGGCGCACCTGTTGCAAGGAAATTCGAGTTTACTTTTTTCGTCTCGCATTCCGGTGTGGTGTGAGTGCTCTGAAAATCCTTGTTCTCCTCTCTGACCAACCATATGGATGAACAACGTTCGATATGAAAGGACATGCGACAGATACTCGCTTGTTGTTTCTCCGTCACGAAACTGACACAAAACAAAAAAAAAAAAACGAAAACAAGGATTGCTCTAAGCGAAACGTATGGCATGTCCTCTACGAAGTCCTGGGCGGTTGTGCTGAAGAGAATGATATTCAAATTCGTCGTGTACTCAGCACCCTTTCATTTCAATGTGGGGCTCTGTATGTGAATGTGCGCGGAAGTGGAGTATACGACTAACACGCCGTACATGAAGCTTATCAAAAAAAAAAAAAAAATAAAAATACCAGAGGACACACAGTCATGCATGCGGGGCCGGGATCGCTTCTGCAGGGATTTGCCATGTAACGGAAATGTGTTAGTGGCTTAAGGGAGCAGACAATTCAACCGCAAATTGTCGGAAAATTGATAAAAATCTGCCACCAGTTGAAAAGGAGGCAATCGCTTAATTCTGCAGGCCTTTCGGTTTTTATTTGGTGCTCCAGTTGGGTGAGAGGAAGGGGGCGGAGCTTTATTTATGGAAACTGGCCTGTTTTGCCTTTCAAACTGTTGTGTATGGAAGTCTTATGAAGATACATCACACTGTGAGTTTGATTGAGTCATTCGTTGGAGTTGGGCATTTTGATTGGTGTGTAAACCTGGCTTAAGTGGCGAGGTACAGTGTTATGGGATCCATTGCATTCTTATCGAAGGAAGAAACAAGAGGAAGATTCAAATGAATTTATGGTTCCTCCAGGGCTTTAAGTAACAAACAGAAGACTCAACTCGCGGAACCATTTATAGTTGCCATTTGTGGCAAAATTCCTCAATGAAAAAGAACACATGCAAAAGAGTGTGTATATAGGAAAGTTTTTCAAAAGAAAAAACGCATAAAATTCAGAACAATGCATGAAATCTTTATTTGAATCGATAGTGCGGTCCATATCATTTAATGTTTGAATATTATTTCTTGCAAATGTTGACCCTGACTGCGCTTCAAATGGTCCATTAGGTTAGTCCAATTTTGGCTTTCTCTTTCCAACATTTCAACCGGTATCTCACGAATTAATGCTTCAATGTTGTCTTCCAATGCGTCAATTGATTGGATTGTCTGTATAGACATAAGCTTTAACACAGCTCCACAAAAAATAGTCTAAGGGTGTTAAATCACACGATTTAAGCGGCCAATTGACCGGTCCCGAACATGAAATAAAATTTTCACCGAACTCGCCTCTCAATAAGTTCATTGTTGCGAGTGCTGTGTGGCATGTGGCATAGTCTTGTTGAAACCACATGTCATGGAAATCAAGCTCTTGCATTTTGGCCAAAAAAAAGTTGGGTACCATCTCACGGTAAAAAAAAGTTTTCAGAATGTCTGAAATAGCTCAGCCAGGTGGTCTATTACATTTTATCGGGGAAAGGGGGTTTGCTTAGATTCATTTTTCACGTTCAGAAGATAAAACATCAACATGATGACACATGTTCTAGTAGTTGTTCAGGGAATTCTACGTCTGTTTGTTTCATCTCCTGGCCTGCACTTCTATCTTTACTGCTGTTTGTCTACAGTGCGAAATTTCTTAAGGCATTCTGAGTCTGCATACGGACCCATTTTATTTGTTCCAAAGTAAGATGAAAGACATTGAAACTGAATCTGCCCTTAGGTGTCAAACTAAGGCTTAAGGGCGGGTAGAAATAGCCCGTGTTTAGGATTTAACTTAATTTTGTTAATATGGTATCTTTCTTAATATTTTGTTTCAATTACGTTTTATTTTTTTTCTTTCTACAATATTATTACGACACACTGTACATTTTCTGTCAACATAATGCAACATATTCTATGTTCTCTCTAAAAACCTTAGAATGACAATATATCTGTCTCGCTCTATCTTTATGCTAAGATCATAAATCATTCCATGTTCCTTTAATTTGTATGTTGAGAATGGGTGTCGGGTGGCATAGAAAATATACTCTCGTCCACTTGGATCCCGATCGCCACCCATATCACAGCTAAGTATTCACATCGCTGATTCAATAAATTCATATTGTATATCGCATATATATGTATGTCTTTTTGTCTTTCTGCTGTTCTCTTCTTTGTGGTTCTCAATTCGGTGAATAAATATTTACGTGCAAGTACTCAACAGCCCGTTTCATGAAACTTGAGTTTACTTTGAAGTCTTCCAACGTTTTTGACTCCTTTATTGGTCTTTCATTAAATATCAAACTTTTTCATTTTTTCGTTCCTTTATCTAAACGCCTTTTTCTTGTGTGGTTCAAATTGATAAATTTTTCATGCATTAAAGTGTAACGTTTTTAAACCAATGGAACAAGTGGTTTTCCCTTTTATGACTAACTTTGAGAAACCACTTGAATCATATTCAAATTCCTATAAGGCCGCAGGCGCTGTCAAAACAGCAAGTGGGTCAACTACGCTTCAATATATGAAGCTAAGCATGCACCGACTGCGTAAAGAGACCAAGGTGCTGAGTATTCAAAGAACAAATTCGCGGCATCTTTTTATTCTCTTTATGGGCTTTTTGGTTGTGTTCAATATTTTGCCTCTGCGCAGGGCAAAAAGAATCACAATTGTAAATCCATTTCGTCGTCAATGAGCACATGTAAAGGGTGATTTTTAAAAGCTCTAGGAAAGTTAAAAAAACACATTAAATTAAGAAAAATTCATTAAATTTTCATTTGCATCCGTAGTACGGTCCATATAATTTAATGTTTGAAAATTATTTCATGCAAATATTGACCCTAAATGGTCCATCCGCTTAGTCCAATTTTGGCTTACTCTTTCCAACATGTCGGCTGGTATCTCACGAATAAATGCTTCAATGCTGTATTCCAATGCGTCAATTGAAGCAGGATTGTCTGTATAGACATGAGCTTTAACATAGCCCTAGAAAAAGGCGTTAAATCGAACGATCTAGGCGGCCAATTGACCGGTCCCGAACGTGAAATAAAATTTTCACCGAACTCGTCTCTCAATAAGTTCATTGTTGCGCGTCCTGTGTGGCATGTGGTACTGTCTTGTCGAAACCACACGTCATGCAAGTCAAGCTCTTGCATTTTGGGCAAAAAAAGTTTGATATCTTCCCACGGTAGCCCTCATCATTCACAGTTACGTTACGATTCGCATCATCTTTGCAGAAGTACGGTCCAATGATGCCACCAGTCCATAAACCGCACCAAACTGTGACTTTTGTTGGATGCATTGGTAGCTTTTGCAATGCTTCTGGCTGATGTTCACTCCAAAATCGAGAATTCTGCTTATTTACGTACCCATTGAGAAAATAATAAGCTTCGTCCATTTTTGACCATAAAATGGAAAAAGCGCGACTTACGTCATCCACCTACCCTCTCCAACGTCTCATCACAACCAAAGGTACTAGTTAATACCAGAAACATCTTATCACGCGATACAGTTAACACGAGCAAACAACATCTGTGTCGTGAATGATAGAATGCATCTTTTCTCCGGACACTTTGATCTAAGCCATAAAGCCGAGAAGCGTCGGTCGTGGCCGCCGTGGCGTAGTGGGTAGAGTACGACGCTCACACGCCGAAGGGTCTAGGTTCGATTCCCGGCTGAACCACGGTACCACCTCTTTCGAGCTGCTGACAACACTCAAAGAATAATAACTGTCTAAGAAAGCTTCTCAAACTTCGCAGTTCGGAGTCGGCAAAAAACTGTAGGTCCCTTCTACTCCTGACAGAACAGTAGCGCGCACAACACGAGTAGTTGATGAGCAAGCTAGGCCCTGGTCCCCCTGTGGACTGTCGCGCCAACAGTTATTATTATTATTTCTCCGGACTCATGTTGCATCGATAAGGAGCGGACACCTGAGTCAACAACAGATATCCTGACCTGCGTCTGGCTGCAGGGAAATGCACTTAGTATGAAATATTTTTGGTCAGCATGAGTTGCAAGTTAGTCGCGACGGCAAGCAGTGGATTTCATGTTAAATAAATTATTTGTAATCTGACTAAAGAAAAATCAATTTGTGTTTTTTTCTTTTATCAAAATGATGATTCTAGATATAACTCGCGCGATGAAATTTTTTATCAGAGCACGCATTTTGATAATAAAATTCAATAATTTGCAAGCGTTGTTCGTTTGTAAGACGATTCATGGTTAAATTATAGACCAAACTGAAGTTGTTTGACAGTGAAACAAAACACGAAACGTGCATCAGCTGTTCAAACCAATGTTGCCAAAAAGATAATTGCTAAAAAATCACCTTTTATTAGAGTAGAGAGGACTATGGATCTAGAATGCCGAGGCAGGACATGTATATATACTGCTAGGGTGTTTCGATCTCATTTCTCTGCCTTGCAATGGGTCAGTCTGCAATGCAGAAGAACCTCACTTCTTCAACAAGCGCTTCTTTTGTCCTTTCACGAGTTATGGAGATCTGGAGAGAAGGTGAAGATACTGCACAACACTTCCTCTGTCATAGTCTTGACTTTGCTAGGATCAGGTGAAGTCTAATTTGTACTGATATAGATGGGGCTGCAAACTAAGGTTCTTTAGCCTTTGGTTCCTTAGACCTTTATCCTCCAGAACATCAAAAGGATTCTAATGTCGATAACTGCTTGTTCGTCTTAGGGGTCCTTAAGAGGCCAGGGCCTAGCCTATTTGGGAAACACAGCGTCCACTCTCCATCCCTCATCAGCTGCAACTCAAAACAGTAATTTCAAACAAGTACATCGTTACGTCTTCTGTTTCAAAAGTTCTCGAAAAAGCAGTTCAAGATAGACTGGTGGAATATTTGGAGAAATGCACATTTTCAGTTCGTCCCAATTTGGGTTCAGGAAAGGGCTGTGTATTGAAGACGATTTACTTGAGTTATATTCCTCAAAAAATAAGGGCTTAGATGATCGAAAATACTGCGCGGGTTTATTTGTTGACATTGACAACGCGTTTGATATCCTTAACCATATCATTCTTATGAACACGCTATTCCTTACCTGCCTTCCTCTGTGCGCAGCTTATAAAGGGTGTTCCAACAAGAACGCAAGATTTAAATTTGGCGCCATTCGAATTGTCATTGTTTGACATTTGAACAATTATTATTGTTTGTTAGTAGAAGGTATAAGGTTAATAAAAATGGAGCGCGACACGAATGAACAACCCATTTTCATTGTGAAATTGTTTTGCCAAAATAATGAAAATTTTGCGGCTGCAGTTCGCAAATTGCGGTCAATTTGGGGTTACAATAATGCTTCAAAAGAGTTTGTAAAGAAATTAATGGAAAAATTTGTTGAAATTGGGTCTGTAACTGATGTAAAGATTGATCGACCGAAAATATCACAGCAGTACGTGATGATGTCGTTCAAACTCCATCCACCTCAGTTCGACAACGAGCTCAGCAAATTTGTGTTTTCAAATCCAATATGCAGCGAATTTTGACGAAAGATTTGCATCTTCATGCATACAAAGTTCAATTGACTCAGGAACTGAAGCCAGCTGACCATGTAAAGCGAAGGGAGTTCGATAATTGGGTATTGGGGAGACAACATGAAAATGCTGATTTTGCCGATAAAAGCATCTTTAGTGACGAGGCCCATTTCCATCATGATGGCTTCGTCAATAGGCAGAATTATCGCATTTGAGGCGAGGAAAATCCTCGAATGATTCACGAGAAGCAAATGCATCCTCAACGTGTCACTGTGTGGTGTGGATTTTGGGCTGGAGGAATCATTGGACCTGTTTTTTATGAAAATAAGTCAGGTCAAGCGCAAGCAGTCTATGGTGTTCGGTATCGTGAAATGAAAACCAATTTTTTGTTGCCTAGAATTGAAGAAATGAATGTGGAGGGAATGTGATCTCAACAAGATGGCGCCACATCTCATACAGCGAAAGAAACAATTCAATTGCTGCATCAGTCATATTCCGGTCGTGTTATTTCTCGTTTTCGAGACCAGAATTGACCGCCTAGATCGTGCGATAGTGGTCGCAGTGGCGTAGTGGGTAGAGTACGACGCTCACACGCCGAAGGGTCTAGGTTCGACTCCCAGCCCAACACCAATTTTTCACGGCACCACCTCTTTCGAGCTGCTGACAACACTTAAAGAGTAATAACTGTCTAAGAAAGCTTCTCAAATCTCGCCGTTCGGAGTCGGCAAAAAACTGTAGGTCCCTTCTACTCGTGAGAGAACAGTAGCGCGCACAACACGAGTAGTTGATGAGCTAGGCCCTGATCCCCCTTTGGACTGTAGCGCCAACAATTATTATTATTATTATTATTATTATCGTGCGATATAACACCATTGGAGTTTTTTCTTTGGGATTTTTCGAAGTCGATGGCTTATGCGAATAAGCCGACGAGGACTCAAGCCTTAAAAGAGGAAATTGGATGCTGCACTTATGAAAAACCGCAGCATTTATGCAAAACGGTCATTGAAAATTTCATTAAAAGATGACGTATGTGCCAGCAAAACCCCGGCGGGCATCTGGCCGATGTGTTATTCCACACCTAACCTCATCCCGTCTACTTTACGATATAATAAATAATTCACGATTTTTTACTCTTCACACTCTTAACCTTCTTCAAAAATTGTGTAGAAGTAGAACTTTGAGAACATAATGTTTTGGAATTGCACATTGCAAGCTTCAATATGGTATAAGCTGTTGCGGAGGCACTTACAATGAGAAAATTCAACCCTTACTGGTATTACGAGGGTTACCTTTTATATTTCGGTATTAGAGAACAAAAAACAAATATTATTCATCGAAAATAGCTTTATTATATATCAAAATATTCCCCATTAAGATCCATACACTCTTGCATGCGTTTGAACCAATTGTCGAAGCACTTTTGCCACTCTGATTGAGGTATCTCCAAAAAATGCATTCTGAACGCATCAACCGCTTCTTCAGGTGTCGAAAAACGTTGACCTCTCATTTTATTTTTTACGTATGGGAATAAAAAGAAGTCATTCGGTGCCAACTCAGGACTATACGGCGGATGACTCATCAAATCGATGTTTTGAGTGCTCAAAAATGCAGTTGTTTGAGCTCGCATTGTCGTGGTGAAGACTGATCCGTTTTCGGCGGTTAGTTTTCCTGATATCTTGGAAGACAACTGGCAAACAAATGGTTGTGTACCACTCAGAATTGATTGTTCTGCGTTGTTCTAGTGGTACGGTTGCGACATGTCCAGTTTTTTCGAAAGAACAGCCGACCATTTGCTTGGAAGTGCTTTGTGCGCGAGCAACTTTTGTTGGATTTGGCTCAATTTGAAGCACTTTACTTTTGGGCTCATACGCGTAAATCCACGATTTATCACCTCTCACGATGTCATAGACGTGTTTCGAAGCACCGCGATCGTATTTTTGGAGCATTTCTTTCGGCCAATCGACTCCAGCCTTGTTTTGAGCGATTGACGTATGACGCCGGGGCGTGTTGGGTAGAGTGCGACGCCGCCGTATGGTATTTGATAGAGTGCGACACTCACACGCCGAAGGTCTAGGTTCAATTCCCGGCTGAATACCTCGAATTTTTCACGGAACTACCTCATTCGAGCTGCTGACAACACTCGAAAAGTAACAACTATCTAAGAAAAAGCTTCTCAAATTTCGCCGTTGAGATCCAGTAACAATTTTGGAAGAACTCAGGACCATCATTAAATGCGAAATATGGGCCGCTTCGACCGAAATGTGTTTCCATGTCATTGAAAATTGGCTCCGAAGGATTGACGTCCGCATTGGCCATTCGAAGCAAAAACTAAACTGTAAAAACCTTCTACTCGTGACGGAACAGTAGCGCGCGCAACGAGAGCAGTTAATGAGCAAGCTAGGTCCTGGTCCCCCTGAGGACTGTTGCACTATCCATTATAGCTACATGTAGCAAAAAGTGGTAATGAAGTGATGCAACCGGTTTAAAGTTCTAGTGTCGAAATAACTCAAAAGAATTAGGCCTTATTTCAAAAAGGGAGGGTCGATCCCTTTTTTGAAAACCCTTTAAACACACCAAGCTTTTGCACGATAGTTGGTAATGCATTTTCGCATTAAGAGTACTTTCTGTAAAAAATGGTCAAATGTTTGCCCTTCTGAGTCACAAAAAAATTTTCGATCTTATCCACACACAAGACAACAGTAGCATACACAACACGTGAAATTGATGAAGTGATATGACCCTTTCTCCCTGTGATCTCCACCCGTATGCAAATTGAAAGATGATGCTTCCCACTACCCTTGACATTGGCCTACGGTTGCCAAGTGTCTTCCCAATACCTTTTTAACTTGTCGCATTAATCTTCAAATGCGGAAGCCTTACTTGAGTTTTATTCCTTTGGCATTTTTCCTGATGAATACCAGGCACCCCTATGAAAAGAAATCTCCCACCCCCTTGTGCATATCACTCACCTCCTTACGAGCCGCTCATTCACAACGATCTCATTGACTGACACCAAACGCAGACTACCCACATCGACGCACCCCGCTGCCGATACGCGCTAAAGCGCACATCCGCATAAATTCCCTCCGACACGGACACTATTTCCCAATTAATTTCCTTAATCACTACAAACTTTCAAGTGTGGACCCTAGCACCCTGTAGTCTGGAATCCATGTCCACACAAGGGCGCATTCCGATCAAATTGCCTAAACACCCTCGAGCGCATACAACGCAAACTTCGGGGGTGGACGGTCCTTTATCGTTGAACATGAACAGAAATGAAAAGGTAAACCCTATGAGGGGTCGCTGCCCAGTGCATTGTTCGCACCCGGGGTGACTTATCCATTCCCCTCCGACAACGGCATTGTTTCCAAATTTTTGATAATTGATTCGGTTGTCCGCAAGGGTAATCGGCCATCGGTTCCAATCAATTACTTGCGTGCCAAGATGTGGTTTGCGTGCCACCGATAAACACCCCATCGACCTAACAAGTGGTCAGTTTAGAAGTCAATCTTGGTCGTGTCCGCCAACAAGAAATCGCATCGAAATTGGTCATTTAATTGAACGGCCGGCGTTTTTAATTGGTACACATGTTATGGGACAGTTGCTGTGATTCCATATGGTGTGTCAGTTCGAAGCAGGACGCCCGGGGACGTGGGGTGACAATTTTAGAGTAATTTATTAAATTACTCTCCGGCGATGAGTTGTTAGTGTGCGATTTTATAGCAATTATGCTTCGGGGACTGGCGGTTGTCGTAGCAGCAGGTGTGAGGAATTCACTGGCTGCCTGCAATGATTTCAGCTGTTCTTGGAAACGTTTGTGCCCAAGAAGCGGTACTCGTCATGATTTTAAAATTCACCGCAGAAGTTCGCCGTTGTATCTACCTACCCCATGTTCTTGTGCAAGGCTACGTTTTGTGGTACACTTGGGCTTTCAGACTCAAAAACTTGTCTATTGTAATGGGCATGAATTTAATTCTGTCCGTTTTTGAGTTTGATCATTTTTAAAGAAAAAATCAAAAAATACATCATTCATAGCATCGTCTGTCGGAAGCAACTACTTTCTCCCATCTCTCAAGTAATCTTAGAGAACAATTTCTAAAAAATGAATCCTCTCTGGGATCGCTCCAATCATTGGGTAAATCTTCGATTTCTTCAAAAGACTTGAACAAATCCACCAAATCGGAACCCAAATCGTTTTGTATCCGTCGAAAAAGCCAGTAGTCGGCAGCAACAACGTGTGAAGAAAATATCGGGTGCAGTAAGACCTCCTTTGGCATTCCTACCAAACTCGTCAGATTGTGCAACATGACGATGGAGAACTCTTGCTGCTCCTGGAGAACTCTTGCTGCTCCGTCTAGGTCGGTAACGAAACCACCGAGAACTTGAATGTTAAAAGATATTCTAGACAAGCCGACGCACTGTCATGTGACTTCTTCAACATCATCCTCGAGAAGATCGTGCGTAGCTCACAAGTCAACACCAGAGGCACGATCTTCCAGAAGTCAGTTCACTTGCTAGCATACGCTGATGTCGTTGACCTGATTGGACGAACACAGCGAGTCGTCAATGAGACGTTTTCTGGCATTGAAGCGGAAACGGTTAAAATGGGCCTGGTGATAAATGAGGACATGCTGTCATCAAGGAGGGACACACAACATCAACATCTCGTACAGAGCGTCACACTAGGCAGCAGAAACTTCAAGGTAGCCAAGGACTTCGTCTACCTCGGCTCCGCGGCAAATAGAGACAACAACATCAGTACCGAAATCAAACGCAGAATCACTCTTGCCAATCGCTGCTTCTTTGGGCTCACGACGCAATTGAGTAAAAATGGCCTCTGTCGAAAGACTAAGCTCCCTCAAGATGCAATTGAGTAAAAAAGGCCTCTCTCGAAGTACTAAGCTCGCTTTATTTAACAGCTTGATCACCCCAGTCCTACTCTATTACGCGGAAACATGGACGTTACTAAAAGTGGATGAGGAAGCTGTTAGTCTTTTCGACAGAAAAGTATTGCGTGCGATCTTTGGTCCTGTTTGCGTTGATAGCATCTGGAGGAGAAGATTTAACTACGAACTCTATGGGCTGTACGGCGGCATGCGCCTGGTCAAGCGGCGTCGGATACAACGCTTAAGATGGCTAGGCCATGTAGAGCGTATGGACACCACTGCTACGGCGCGAAAAGTCTTTGGATCCGTGCCATTGGGACAACGCAACAGAGGACGACCTAGACTAAAATGGCGCACACATGTGGAGAAGGACCTCAACTAACTTGGAGTGCGCAACTGGAAATAGCTGGCGAAAGATCGTGCTGGCTGGAGGGGCATGTTGGTTGAGGCCCAGGTCTACGGCGGACTGTAACGCCATAAGAAGAAGAAGAAGAAGAAGAAGAAGAAGAAGAAGAAGAAGAAGAAGAAGAAGAAGAAGAAGAAGAAGAAGAAGAAGAAGAAGAACAAGAAGAAGAAGAAGAAGAAGAAGAAGAAGAAGAAGAAGAAGAAGAAGAAGAAGAAGAAGAAGAAGAAGAAGAAGAAGAAGAAGAAGAAGAAGAAGAAGAAGAAGAAGAAGAAGAAGAAGAAGAAGAAGAAGAAGAATCTGACTAATTCCCATGCGGGTTACCACGCCTACAATCGCTTTTTCGAACGTTTCATTTCTTATCTTATTTTTCAACTACAATAGTTTTCCAAAAACGCCTGAGGAGCATTTCGACCAACCTGTTGTCTCAATTAGACTTTAACATTACAAAATGCATAGGAAGACTCAAATAATTGCACTTAACTTATTATTGCCTTCCAAGTTTGGCAGTTAACGCCCTCACAATTGCGGTCACCGACTTACAGTTTCGGTAGAAAATTTGTACGTTCATGAACACATCTTAACACGAAATGTTGAGCTTAGGGAATAAGAGGACAGTGCAAGCTTGATGATTAGTGCAAGTTCCTAAATTAAACTCAAGTCTGATTGGAGTTGGATCTTGGTGGACCTCGATCTCATAAGTTCCACGCCAGTACGTCGATGATCTGCTGGCGTACAGATCAAGTCCGAAAGTTAAAGTCATCAATAAATTGTAAAAGCGGAATATTGACAAAATTCAGTGATCTTAGAACGGCTGGGATTTGAAAGGGCGAACATTTTCTCTTTAGAACCTTGCTGTCCCTGGCCCCAAGGGACTGGAACAACTTGCTCAAGTTTGGCATAGTTGACATCACAGCGCACTTACTGACAAAAGTCTAGTAAGGTGAGGGAAAAAGTCTTTTTTTATGAGTGCGTAGGGAAAATGTCATTTTTTGAAGATAGTTAAGATTATGTGGCTTCCGCGCCGCACAGTGGTGCCCTAGCGGAAAAAATACGTAAAATGAAGTAATTTTCTCGGCGAACTGGTATTGGTTTTTCGATTCTAGGTAGGTAAACCGGTATGAAATGAGCATTTTTTTTGAAAATAAAAAACTAATTATTAATGGGAAAGTAAAAACATTTTATTCAAAGTATTGGCAAATATTTTCTGCACATTTCTGGCAATTTGTGAATACCACGCCAACAAAATTGTTCGTATTTGAAGGCAAACAAATCAGACACCCAATTTACGACATCCTCGTAGGAATCAAAGTGCTGCTCAGCCAATGCGTGTCCCATCGATGAAAACAAATGGTAGTCGGAAGGAGCCAAGTCTGGTGAATACGGCGGGTGGGTTAGCCAAGTGTTTTGATTGTATCCTGAACCGGTTTTGCTTTGTGTGCAGCTGCATTGTGATGGAGCAAAATTACCTTGCCGTGTCTTCTGGCCCATTCTGGTCGTCATTCTCGATCAATGCATGGTTCAAGTTGATCATTTGTTGTCGGTTGCGATCAGTATTAACGGTTTCACCAAGTTTTAGGAGCTCGTGGTACAGCACACCTTTCTTATCCCACCAAACACACAGCATTGTCTTCTTGCCAATCCGATCTGGTTTTGCAGTCGATGTTGATGGTTGTCCCAGATTAACCCATGATTTTTTCCGTTTAGGGTTCTTAAAATAAACAAATTTTTCATCGCCAGTAACAATCCGATGCAAAACCGATTTTCTTTCGTGTCTTTGAAGCAAGTGTTTTGTCGGTTTTCCATCTGTCTTTCATTCAATTCATGTGGCACCCATTTTCCACAATTTTGGATCTTTCCCATAGCTTTTAAACGGTCAGAAATTGTTTGTTGTGCAACATTTAACATTGCTGCCATTTGTTTTTGACTCAAAGTGTCATCTCCATCCAATATCGTTTGCAATTCGGCGTCTTCAAAATTTTTTGGTGGTCTTCCACGTTCTTCATTTCTCACATCAAAATCATTATTTCTGAACCGTTGAAACCATGTGGTCGCCGTGGCGTAGTGGGTAGAGTGCGACGCTCACACGCCGAAGGGTCTAGGTTCAACTTCCAACTCAACACAAATTTTTCGAGTTTTTCACTGCACCACCTCTTTCGAGCTGCTGACAATACTCAAAGAGTAATAACTGTCGAAGAAAGCTTCTCAAATTTCGCCGTTCGGAGTCGGTAAAAAACTGTAGGTCCCTTCTACTCGTGAGAGAACAGTAGCGTGCACAACACGAGTAGTTGATGAGCAAGCTAGGCCCTGGTCCCCCTTTGGACTGTAGCGCCAACAATTATTATTATTATGAAACCATCTTTTGCATGTTGCTACTGATAGAGCATGCTTCGAAAAGCATTCGATGCTACTCTGCAGCACTTTTCTTCAAATGAAAACAAAAAATTAATGCTTTCCTCAAATCATCACTTTCTGGTACAAAATTCGACATTTTTAACACAATGAAAAAATATGATGTTGTCTGTTCAATGACTTGATGTATACTAAATATTTTTCACTGATGTCATAGCAAACAAACAAAAAAAAATAAGGGCTCGTCTACAACAAATGTTCCCTATCGAGACATTTGTATCTTGACGCTCACTTCATACTGGTATACATTGGTATATGAGAACCAAGATAGCCACAATTCTGTTGTCTTCTAATGCACCGTTTCGGTGTACGACAAGCTCAGAGTTGAGAATTTGAAATTTTCGAAATTGCATATTTTTTTCAAGAACATTTAATGTGACTTATTTTTAAAAGTAAGCCACCTTGGAACTTGATGTTATGTTTGTTTGAAAGGGCGTGCATTTAATCTTTAATCTGCATAATCAGTTTTTATAATTTTGACAGTCAGTTTTCTAAACTAGGAACTTGGTTAAGGTCCCCTATTGTGGGAAGTACTTCCATGTTTAATGGAGCATAACAACAGGCTACAACGGGAAGTCACATTTTTCTCTATTTTCTCTATTGATGGTGCAGAGACGAAAATTCACTTTTCTGCACTTTGGGAGGACGAGTCTTTTAAGCTTAGGAATGTCGAGCATTTTTCGGCATTCTTTTTTAGATTTCCTTTGGATTCTCCAAATATCATGGGCATGAACCACTAAGTAGTGAAGCGCGAGGATTATTACACTAAATTCAGACTTTACAATTTTTTAAAACGAAAGTGTGTCAGTAAAAAAATATCGAATGTAATTTTTCTATATAGCCATGAATTTCAGCTTTGTTTTGAGTCTAAATTTATTGTCGTGAACTGTTACTAAAATTTTGTTTATGGAATTAAACAAAAAAGTTTCTTAACTTAAGATTACTCCGTTATCGAGATGTGCCACTTGCCACTCATCCGGTCAATTACCGCGTACCATTGTCCAACGTTTTGCTACTTCAGTCCTTTCCAGATGACAGAGATGAGTGTGTTCGAAAGACAATTTTTTGGGCTTATTCTTGTAACTTTTGTACTTCTTCTTCTTGTACATTGGTTCGGTGCATTTCTACCGAGGCAAGTATTGCGGGTAAATTTTTCAAGGGGAGAAATGCAGGTGGATAGCTCGTTACAGCATTTTTAGTTAAGGTATCCACAAAAGAGTTGTAAAAACGCAACATCACGTCAATATTCTGGCGATCCAATTGATTATGATTATTTATAATAAGTTTAATCGCTTACTGAAGTGTTTCTGGTAGGTGCAGACAGGTTTTAGGAGCTCCAGACCAGATAGAAGCGTCACTCCACCTTTCCGCGGATATACGCCTTATATACTGTAGTCAGATTAAAAGGGGTGAAATATTCCTTGCATCGCTTAAGGCAACCTCGACAATTCCATGCGTTTATGGCGATCTCAAATAGGCGGACGTTTGAACTTAGTTTTGAGTTCTGTGCTTGAGACAGAGCACAGTCCGCCAGAGAACGTCACGTCTACCAGTGCCTTCATCAAAGATAGCCCTCTCCACAGCTAGTTACTCAATAGCACCACAGGTTGTCCTTGTGGCCAACACACAGTTTTCCTTTTTTGTATTTTTTAAGGTTATTCGTATGCACATATGCTCACTCACTTCATTTCTGACAACTGGTTTTGGCTCGTTCTCGATGTTTGTCTAATCGAAGAAGTGACCGAAATTTTGCCTCTTTACTTGAATTGTTTGCATAAGGGTGGTGTCCAGCAGGATGAGGAAATGTTTAAGCCTGCTTCACTGAGTTCTGTATCAATTCTTTTTCCAAGAACCGATTGCTTTCGTCCGTATTGTGGACATTTCTCGGAAATCAGAGAACTTCAATTTGATGTATCAGGCTAAAGGCCTAGTCGTAGTCCCTGCTTTCTAAGACCTTAATAATAATAATTGTTGGCGGTACAGTCCAAGTGGCGACCAGGGCCTAGCTTGCTCATCAACTACTCGTGTTGTGCGCGCTACTGTTCTCTCACGAGTAGAAGGGACCTACAGTTTTTTGTCTACTTCGAACGGCGAAATTTGAAAGCTTTTTAGACAGTTATTACTCTTTGAGTGTTGCCAGCAGCTCGAAAGAGGTGGTGCCGTGAAAAATTCGAAAAATTGGTGTTGAGCTGGGAGTCGAACCTAGACCCTGTGAGCGTCGCACTCTACCCACTACGCCACGGCGACCACTTTCCAAAACCGAACACATATGTATTTTCTTTTAAGTGTTTAATAATTTGCTACAAGAAACTCTATCAGCGTGTTCATCTAGAGATCGTTTCAATTCATTCACTGACCACACGCGTCATTCGTCTGCCAAATAGTTGATGTATATAAAAGCTTCTTGACACACTTTCAACACCAGAAATTTATCCAGTTGCCTTGCGAAAGCCTCTGGGTAGTTCCATCATCCCCAGCTCACACTATTATCATGCCATCCATCTCAAGCGTCGCACACAATAAAAAACGATTTCCATAAAGCGCTTATCCCACATACAGTTCCGCAGCAACCCTGCCATCCTGGCATGTCCCGTGTTAAAGTGCACTTTTGGGATTGACATATCATTTCACGGGCTGTCGCCTTTCAATAAAAATATTTCACTACAACATCTCAAAATGGGGAACGTGAGGCAAGCGAAACGCCGATGATGACAACAAGGCGGCCAGAGCTACCGCACTCTTGACGATAGAACTGACTGAGGACTACAAATAATGTAAAATGCTTTCAGAAGACGACGGCAGACTGCGGCGACGGCATAACCCTCCCACTTCATTCACACAGCTTAATCTGCATATCAAACTCACTGATCCTTTTTGATCCCTGTGACCTCACCACCACCACCACCACCACCAGCGGAAGCTGGATGACAACCGCACTCCGGCTCATCGCTTAGTCTTCGCATTTACAATGAACCACAAAAATTATCATCGCATCGTTTATCACCCGCTCTATGAGGGATACACCGCCAGAGATATCGAAGGGTTAGAGTTACACCAGAGAAACCCCTTCAAACCTTGTCACGGGCGGCAACGGAAGGCAGCAATCCTACCTGCGGCACTCTAATTCCGTTCCGGTTCGGAAACTTTTTTACAAAAACTGTGAATGGTGAAACATCACGGCCACCACCTGACTACCGAAGGGTTGGGATCTTTTAATTAAATCTTTTTACTCGGGAAATCTGTTGTCTCTTCATTGGCAGCATATTAGCACCCTGCGTCACCCCCTCCGCCCGTAGATGAAGATGTTCGCTTTGATTTGTCAATCAAAATTTGTCACACACAACGGTGCGGCCGACCCGGCCGCTGCCCACAATCTGGCTGTAGGTGAGCGTAGTTGTGCATCAATTTTGAGAGGAAAACTCAAATCAAATTGGGAAAAAAGTTTTCTCCCCGTGCTGCCTTAGAGTTTTTCGAAAATACGAATACTACGGAAATTTCCATAGCATTTGCATAATCTCAGGAACGTAATTTTTAGTTCATTCCGAGTGGAGCCTCTCTCTGGCTGGCCACCCCCTCCACCGAGCTGGTGGATGCGGCCCTCATCTGCGTTTCTCCTTGTCGTTCTCGTTATTATTTTCTTCTTTTTGTTGTTGTGTATTTTTTAAAGGACATTTTCCGGGTGATATTTGAAATATGCAAAAACCCAAGAAGCGTCCGCATCCACCGCGCCTCCGCAAGCCGATGACAAGTTTCGTTCCCTTTTGCATTCGTTCGGACGACAAGCGTCTGCTGCGGATGGAGTGAGTGCGTTTAGCGGCCGCCATTACTTGAGCATATTGCGTGTGACGTTTGATGGGGTTCTCTGGCGTGGTCCAATCTCACGGTCGCAAAACTGAAAAACAAATAAAACAAATATTATTTTTTAAGAGGATTGTCTAAATGAGTTTCTTCGTTTTGTCTCTTTTCCGTTGGCTCTTTCTGTTTCTTTCCCACTCACACCCTGTCATGTGGCTTTACCTTGTTCTTTGGTGTTGTTGTTGGATGGGTCTGCGCCTTCTTTCCATCGTGCTGTGTGATTTCTTTTGATTTTAATGAAATTTATTTGTGAAGCCTCTTCTCCAGCTTCGAGACTTCCCTCAATCTTGGACGAAAGGATTTTTTTCTCTCTCCCGGTATTTGCATAATTTTTTCTTCCCTCGACGACGTCCTCTTTGAATTATACTCATTTTCTGAAGGACTTCTGTATGTGCTTGGGTTAGGTGCTGGGGTGTGAGCGTCTGTGTGTAATTAACGCCCCGGCTAAAAGTTGTTTCCTTTTTTTTTTTGTTTTCTCTTCTTGTCCTCTTGGCGCGTCCGGTCGTCTTCCATTATTATGATGTCGTGATTTTTCAGGGCGGGGATTTCTTTTGATTTTTAATTTAGGAGGGCCTTGCCTTGTTTATTGCTTTCCACGCTTTTGATGACGTTCTCCAGCTTGACCAGAGGTCTGACCGATGGTGGCGGCTTTAACGACGGGGGCAGTGGAAAACTTTAAGAGGAGTGGAGACTTCTTATTCGGTGAACTTTTGATATCAATTAAAAGTCCTTAAGTCGCTAGTATAACAACTTTAACAGCTTCAACTTATTATGACCCTTTGCGGGCCGTTGGCCTAAGAGAGAGAGAGAGAGAAAGAGAAGAAGGGGAAGGCGGAGTTTAGGAATTTAATTAAAACGATTATTTTCACCATAATGACGTCGACAGCGATATCGCCGACCGACAGAGAATAGAGAAGTTTTCCCGCTTCACAAGGACCTATGTTACGTGCTGTGGAGGAAGTGGCTCATTTACCCGTCATCAGACTGCAGGTGAGAAGCGACATAGTTCAGTTTCACTTTGCAAGCCAAACGCTCCTCCTTTTGTGATGTTCATTATAAAAAGATGAAGTTTCCCCGCTCAGAGGACGGGATGGGACTGGGCGAAAGAAAGAAATTAAACTTATTCCTTTGATCAAAGAACGGCATCTTCTACGTGAGAGTACCCCCGCGCGATGGTGATGGAATGAGAAATTTAATATCGAAATGAAGACACACCGCCACGAGACGCCATTCTGGTTATGAAGTGGTGGTGGGTGTTGAGTGCCTTAATTTATATTGGCTTTGTGGGGCGGCTATGAAGTCGCCATTTGATCTGCCATAATTTGAAGTATTAGTTCTTGGAGGTGCGCGCAAATGGAGGTTGTAAAGTTTGCTTAAGTTGAGGCTTACGACTGAATTGCTCATCAAATTTACGCTTGCTGTGGGTCATTTTTGTGGAAGGAGAGTTCATCAAGTCGGATCGGAATGTGTCGTAGTTCAGTTTCCAGCAGTATTGCTTTGCTGAATTTAAGGGAATATGAAAGAAAATCTTATCTCTTTCTCATTTAGATTGGCAACTTATTTGTCTGTTAAACTAGACTTGTAAGTTAAAATCGCCAGTGAATGTCAAATAATACAATGTTGTCAAATATGTCCCTTCTCGTTTTTTTGCTCTTCATTCAATGCTTCATAAAAAGTGTTACAGTGATCGGATTTAGTTCAAATATGCGCCGTTTTGTTCGACAATGTGTTTCCATCTAGACGGCAACTTTATAATAAACCCCTCGAAGAAGCCCCCTTTAAAGAAGCCCCCCTCTTTATTTGCGAATAACTCGGACAGCCACCTTTCACAAGCCTCTTTTGAGTTCAACTTCACACCACCAAGGTCGTTCGCCATGTACAGAAACAGGTGGTAATCACTTGGCGCTATGTCCGGGCTATATAGTGGAGGCGATAAAACCTCCTATTCGAGCACCCGTAACTTCTGACGAGTCATCAACCAAGTCAGTTCAATTGCTAGCTTACGCTGATGACATTGACGTGATTGGACGAGCACAGCGAGCTGTCGATGAGAAGTTTGCTGGCATTGAAGCGAAAGCAGCTTAATGGGTCTGGCGGTAAATGAGGGCGAAACGAAGAACCTGCTGTCATCAAGAAAGGACACACAACATCGATGTCTTGGACAGAGCGTCGCACTAGGCAGCAGAAACTTCGAGGTAGTCAAGGACTTAGTCGACCTCGGCTCCGCGTCAAATAAGGACAACAACACCAGGATCGATATCAAACGCAGAATCACTCTTGCCAATCGCTGTTTCATTGGGCTCACGATGCCTGAACAAAGGTGAAAATGATGACAGAGATCACTAAACTTTCAACTGGATTCACACCATTCTTTATGACCATCTTAAGCTTTCAAAGGTCAGTGCAAGGTGGGTGCCACGAATGCTCGAAGCGCCTCAGAACAAAGTGAAAATCGCATGCTGTAGGGCGCGTTTGGAGATGTGTAGTGAGAACGCGGACGGTGTTATGGATCGAATTGTTACTTGGGACGAAACATGGGTCATCACTATGACTCTGAAAGAAATTAAGAGTCCATGCAGTGACATCAAAAAGGAACAGACCCCCCGAAGAAGTTTAAAGTCACTCCGTCTGCCAGGAAGCTCATGGCTACAGTTTTTTGGGACTCAAAGGGAATCTTGCTCAGTGAGTACAAAAAAAGGTGAAACCATCAAAGCCACATCCTACTTTGCATAATTTGCGAGAGTAAATTAAAAAGAAAAGACGGGGTAAACTCGCAGCGGGTGTGTTGCTTCATCATGACAACGCTGCTGTTCACACGGCGCGAGTTTCCAAGGCTGCTGCGCGAGTTTGTGGTTTCGAAGAAATCTAACACCCACCCTATTGTCCAGACCTTGTCCCTAGTGATTATTTCCTGCTTCCGGATTTGAAATAATGTCTTCGTGGAAAAAGATTTTCGGATGATGAAGAACTCAAGTCGACAATAAATGGGTATTGTGCAGAGAAAGAGGAAATTTTTTTGAGGATTACATCTCAAGATGTAACAAATGCATTGATGTTAGAGGAGATTATATTGAAAATTAAAAGCAATTTAAATTGAATTTGCATTTTCCTTCATATCGATACCGAGAATATATTGAATGCCCCTCGTATTAGCGATAAAAGTCAAATTCCCAATCACATAGCGCCGATAGATTCTCGTTAAGTCGGTAAGCGAGTACATTGACTTAATGAAATGGAAGCGATAAATATAGTTGAACATCATCCGTGTAGAGGTGGAAACTTACATGTTTGCATATAAATGGCAGATCATTAGCGTATAAACAGAAAAGTATTGGACCTGAAATGGAACCCTGCGGAACACCGTTAATAACAAACCTAGAACTGGAGTTAATGGTTTCAATGTTGTCGTCGAATTTACAATTCAGTTCACTGTTGTGTCGTGCTGTGCTACTATCGTGTAACGTATCAAGACAATTTTGCTGTAAGAATAATCGCATCATCCGATCGAATGATTTTTCCGAAATGTCTCCACTGAATAGAATGTGAATGATTATCATAATTAGAAGAAGATACAGATCATTATTAAGTGAGTTCAAACTAAATGGACGTAGTTTTTCTTCATTGAGTTTCGCAGTCCAGTTGCAAACGGAGCATCTGGTGAATCTTTGGCGGACCACCAGATCAGCTAGAAGACCACCAGTCCGCCTGCGTATTGGAGCTCTGCGCAGGCGGACCACCCTTTCTCGCATTACTCGTGGGACCAAATGGACCAAACAAAGAAAACTAAAATAACAACAACAACAAAAACTAACGAAACGGACGGGACCCCAGTGTCAGTTGCTCTAGACAAACCTGGCATAACTACTGAGTTCTCCACGACTTTCACTCCGGAAGATATAAGCATCCCCCCTCCAGCACACACGCCACCTGACGTCGGTCTCGACACTGGCGCAGGCAAGCGCGTGGCAGAGCTGGTTAAGTCCTTCACGGACAAGTCTCGGCAGCCTCTCCCGGCTACCTCGGGGCTACCCTCGAAAAGTCTAGCCAAACCACTCAGGGCCCTGGAATCTGTTTCAACAAACTCCAAGACGGTCATGAACTGCCGCACATCCTTAGATGAGATGGCTGAGCAGTTCAACATTACCCTGTGCTGGGTGCCAGGTCACAGAGACATTCCGGGCAACTGTCAAGTAGACGAATTGGTCAGGCTTGCCACGACGCAACCACTACTTCAGGAACACGAACACCTCGGTATCCCTCTCGCCACATGCATGTTTGTACTGCATTTGAACGCGATCCATCAGACTAATCAAAGATGGTCTAACCATAACCGTTGTCGCGTCTCCAAGGACGTGTGGCCCTCTTTTGAAACCAAACGCTCCAGACTGCTACTATCGCTCAAAAGATCAGACATAAGCCTGGTCATGGGAGCCATAACCGGGCATTGTCTAATCGGCGAGCATGCTAGCAGGCTAGGGGCTCCCTCAAATGATTTTTGCAGAAGCTGCGGGGATGAGGAAGAACCAGAAACCCTCTTACACCTGTTATGCACATGCCCGGCGCTCTCGCGCCTCAGACACAAACACTTTGGAAGCTATTGCCTCAACGGCCAACATTACCTCAACAAAACCCCTCCCGCCGACATTTAAGACTTTATCATCGGCCCCAGCTGGTTTTAGGTTATTCCTACATGGTGTGGCAGCAGAATGGTCCTGTATCGGACTAAGTGTATTCATCAGCCACCTTAACCTACCTACCTACCTAGTAGCTGTATTTTCTAAACCCAAAGCTTCCAACATAATATTACATGGTTGACTTTGTTAAATGCCTTGGAAAAGTTAAGAAGGCAAATAGTCAAGAAGGCAAATAGTCAAGAAGGTAAATAGTTACCATACCATCATCATATCCCTGTCGTATATCATCTAAGACTTCCACCACGGCCGAAGCACATCTATGATTTGGCCTAAAACTCAATTGGCAGGGATTCAAAAACAAGTTGCAATTAAGATGTCCTTGGATTTGCTCAGCCTTACTCACTCTCTTGAAAACCTTTGAGAGACATGGTTGCACACTAATCGTTCGGAAATCATTTGGAGAAGTTGCATTAGTTTTTTTGGTAACAGCTATTACCTTGGCACATTTCCAAGCGCATGGGAAATTTGATGTCACGATCACTCTCTCGCTCTCTCTCTTCTTTTTGCATCACAAGAATTGTATCCCTGTAGCCTCGCACTGAATTCGTTATTGCGGGCGATTTCAATGTACGCAATTCTTCTTGGCTTCGACATTCCGGCCAGACAACACCCGAAGGAAGATATGTTGAAATCTTTGCAACTTGACCCAGCTAGTGAATGAGCCAATACGTATACCTAGCATTGCAGATCATACCGCCAACACCTTGGACCTATTTCTCACATCTCATCCTAAGAAATACTCAGTTGACATACTGTCGCCTCTAGGCTCGTCAGACCACTGTGTCGTATCAGCCAATTTTCCGTACTCGTCCCAACCAGTTAGAGAGCAAATCCCTAAAAGAACAGTTTGGCTCTACGAGAAAGCCAACTGGAGCGGCCTAAACAACTTTTTTAGGGATTTTAATTGGTCATTATGCTTCCTCGATAGTGATGTGGATGCCGCAGCTGATATGATTACAAGTACAATTTTGTCAGGTATGAAATCCTTCATTCCTCACAGAGTGAAGAGCATCAAACCGAAGACAAACGAACGGTACGTCTCAATCTGCAAAAAGGCTATCAAGTAGAGAGAAATAAGCCTCCCGACTTTCATAGCCAACCCTTCTGAGGAAAACCGAAAGAAATTCAAAAGGGCCCGAAATGATTGCAATGCGTTAATAAGACGTGTTAAATTCTCCTATGATCAAAAGTTGATGCAAAAGGTGTTGCATTGTCCCAAGAGCAGCAAAAACTTTTGGTCAGTTGTGAAAAAACGTAAAGAATTCCGCCTCGTCTTCAATTCCAACGCTCATTTACTATGACATTCCAGCTGCCAGCCCTTTGGACAAAACAAATCTGTTAGCTGCACATTTTGCAGCCAGCCAACGCTTCCAGATTGCGCTTTGTCCGCGCCTGTACTCGAGAGGGTAAATTTTTCCATGGGACAAGTCCATTTTCTCACTCGTACAGTTGCAAGAGTACTTAAAGATCTAAACGTGCACAAATCCGCTGGCCCGGATGGTGTACCCCCTGTTCTTCTGAAAACGTGTTCTTCTACGCTGGCAAAACCACTGCGTAAGCTTTTCCATCTGTCCTACTCTTCAGGGCTCTTTCCGAGTATGTGCAAAACAGCATTTGTCCAGCCCGTCCCTAAAAAGGGCGAATGTTCGTCACCCACCTCCTACCGACCCATAGCACTTACGTCCCTACTTTCAAACATCATGGAAACGCTGATAAATCGACAGGTTATGAAATATCTTGTGTCCCGGAAGCTTCTTAATGACCGGCAGTACGGCTTCCGAAGCAACCGTTCTACTGATGATCTGATGATGCCATCTCACTGAAAAGTGGAACCAATCTTTGCACAATGTAGGAGAAAGCAAGATTGTTGCGCTTGATATTTCAAAGGCATTTGACAGGGTCTGGCACCAGGCTCTCTTGTCGAAAATGCGTGCTTTTGGGATCGATGAGTCTCTTCTTCAATGGATTAGAAATTACCTTTCGAATCGTTCAATACAAGTTGTATTGAATGGATTCAAGTCTGTTATTCACCAGGTATACCCGTATGAAGTGAGCGTTAAGATACAAATGTCTCTATAGGGAACATTTGTTGTGAACGAGCCCTTATTTTTTTTTGGTTGTTTGTTATAACATCTGTGAAAAAGATTTAGTATATATCAAGTCATTGAACAGACAACATCATATTTTTTCATCGTGTTAAAAATGTCGAATTTTGTACCAGAAAGTGATGATTTGCGGAAAGCATTAATTTTTTGTTTTCATTTGGAGAAAAGTGCTGCAGAGCCGCATCGAATGCCTGCCGAGGCATATTGTGATCATGCTCTATCAGAAGCAACATGCAAAAGATGGTTTCAACGGTTCAGAAATAATGATTTTGATGTGAGAAATGAAGAACAAGGAAGACCACCAAAAAGGTTAGAAGACGCCGAATTGCAAACGATATTGGATGGAGATGACACTTTGAGTCAAAAACAAATGTTGAACAACAAAAAATTTCTGACCGTTTAAGAGCTATGGGAGAGATCCAAAAGTGTGGAAAATGAGTGCCACATGAATTGAATGAAAGACAGATGGAAAACCGAAAAAACACTTGCTTCAAAAACACGAAAGAAAATCGGTTTTGCATCGTATTGTTACTGCCGATGAAAAATTGATTTATTTTAAGAATCCTAAACGGAAAAAATCATGGGTTAATCTGGGACAACCATCAACATCGACTGCAAAACCAAATCGATTCGACAAGAAGACAATGCTGTGTGTTTGGTGGGACCAGAAAGGTGTGCTGTACCACGAGCTCCTAAAACCTGCTGAAACCGTTAATACTGATCGCTACCGAAAACAAATGATCAATTTGAACCATGCATTGATCGAGAATGACGAACAGAATGGGCCAGAAAACACGGCAAGGTAGTTTTGCTCCATGACAATGCACCTACACACAAAGCAAAACCGGTTCAGGATACAATCAAAACACTTGGCTGGGAGCAGCTACCCCACCCGCCGTATTCACCAGACTTTTACTCCTTCCAGATCGCAACTGGCTCAAAACGAGTGGCGATTTCCGAAACTAGGGATGAGCAGACGAATTCTACTCGCAGAAGCTGGTATATGTCATCGCTCGTGGTAACAGATGAAGGTATCAAGTGCGCTTGAAGTTACCGGGTGGCATACATAAGGTGTACCAGTATGAAGTGAGCGTCAAGATACAAACCTCTCGAGAGGGAACATTTGTTGTGAACGAGCCCTTATTGTTTTTTCATTTGTTTGCAAAGACATCTGTGAAAAATATTTAGTATACGTCAAGTCAATCAGGATACAATCAATGGCTGGGAGCAGCTACCCCGCCCGCCATATTCACCAGACTTGGCTCCTTCCGACTACCATTTGTTTTCATCGATGGGACACGCATTGGCTGAGCAGCATTTGGATTCCTACGAGGAGGTCGAAAATCGGGTGTCCGATTGGTTTGCTTTAAAAGACGAACAGTTTTATTGGCGTGGTATTCACAAATTGCCAGAAAGTTGATCAAAATGTGTAGAAAGCAATGGCCATTACTTTGAATAAAATGTTTTTATTTTCCCATTAATAATTAGTGTTTTGTTTTAAAAAAAAATACCGGTATACCTGGTGTTAATGCTGGTGTTCCTCAGGGCTTCGTTTTGTCTCCGACACTCTTCCTCATTTTCATAAATGATCTCCTGTCTGTCACTTCTAATCCAATTCACTCTTTCGCTGATGACAGTGCTCTCAGCTTTTCATATTGTTCCTCGGCTCTCGACCCTCCTTTTCGGCCATTGACTTGGAACGGCAGCTCATTAAATTCCGATCTTGACAGCATAATTGATTGGTGTAAAAAGAATGGAGTGGAATTTAATGCTTCCAAAACTCAGTGCAGCCTAGTGTCACTCAAGCGTTCTCAAAACAACCTGCCATTATCTATGAATAGCTCCTGCATTGTTGAAACTGATCGACTTTCCATCCCCGGTACGTGTAGCAATTCAACACTAAGTTGGAACGATCACATTTTCGAGATCGCCAAAAATGCAGCGAAATGTCTAGGTTTCTTAAAGCGATGCAAGAAATATTTCACCCTTTGTGATCTGGCAACAATATATAAGGCCTACATCCGCCCAAAGCTTGAGTACAACGCTCCTTTCCGGTCCGGTGCTCCTAAGACCTCTCTGCACATATTAGATAAAATCCAACAGCGAGCGATAAAACTTATTGGTGGTAATAATGTTGCGATATCAATCGACTCGCTCGAACATCGACGATATGTCGCGTCTTTATCACTATTTTATCGCTATTTCCTCAAAAAATGATCTAACCAGTTAGCCAGCTGCATTCCTCCACTTCAAGAATTCACAAGCAATACCCGCTTTGCTAGGAATGGTGAGCATTCCTAGCATTCTGTTCACCCTTAAGCCCACCTTCGGACGTACAGTAAAGTTAAGAGACTCGTTCTTCAGGCGCACCACACGAATATGGAATGCTCTTCCCAGCCCAAGTTTCGCCCCCCATTACAATCTACAGGCATTTAAAACCAATGTGCATCGGTAATTCGTTTCCCTCTCTTCCTCTATACCTTCGGCCCGTGCTGTGACTTAAATCCAGTCATTTAAGGGTATAAACAGTCCCTTTAGCGCGCGCCAATTATATAAAAAAAAAAAGAAATTCAGTTTTCGCCTAATCTAAGTAAAAAATGCCAAGTCAACAAATTTTAAGCAGTGCCTTCATAAAATATCGTTGAGTAGGCTAGGGTCTTGTTACTGACTGTATCGTTCTTACATTCCAATTCTTTGGCTATCGGGCAATTTGTTTTGTGTCAAAACTGTTCTCAGTTATATACAAGCCGCACTTCTTAAAGTTTGCAAACGGCTTCCTGTGTTCCTTTACAATCACAGTCCTAAATCTTTCGCTTTCGTGTGCATCTTGCGATCTAAGACAAGGTAAAGAGCTTAAAGAAAAGAACATTTGGAAGAACTATCAGCCTCCATGTCTTTTTCAGAAGTATAGAACTTAAAGTGGACAACAGTTTTTAAGATGGCAGCCAGTTTCTTAGCTGGTAAGTGATTAATTTTAAGTTCAGTTTGGCATTTCAACATTAATGGATTGTCGTTGTTATTATTTTTCTTAAAGCAAAATATACACAAATTTTTTTTTTTGATTTTCAGTTTTAATATTCACACCACTTGTCGCGATATTTCGTTTTTCAATCCTAAACAGAGTCAGAAATCAGTTCTGGGCATAACATTTGGAAACATTTCACATCGGCATCAGGAGAAAGTCAGAGGCAGCAAGGTTGGGTTCGCAGAGAGTCTTCAAATCGGACTCTGTTTAACGGTATGCATTCCTAGATCCCCCGATTAACTTTAAGCGGTTTAATTTTTTCTTTGTTTTGCACCAAGCTTTGCCCACACCAGACCTCCAATGGCGTCCACAAGCTTATCTTGGAGCTTGGATATCATGCAGATGTGCACCCTCTAAGAAATTTTCTTAAAATTGCAACTCTTCTGGAAAATTAGAAAAGTTGCGGTTGCAACAAATGCAGCTACACAGTTAGACGCCATCGCCCCCATCACCGACCAGGGACCGGAAACTCCCTGGTCGGTGGTCCTCGCATCCTATCGCATCCTAGTAGGGCTGTCCTGCCCCTGAATGGATGAAATAAAAATGCGAGATGCCACTTGCAATGTGTTTGACGACAAGAAACTCAAAAACTTCTCAAACAGCAGTGGAGTGGCGGCAGAGGCAACTTCGTGAGATTCGACTTGATTCCTTAAAGGTGCGCACTCCCAGCAACTGCTGACAGACACAAGCGCGCTCCTAGCAGTTGCGATCCGCAATCATCTTTCCCTTGTGTCCCTCCTTAGTTTGGCTGGTTTTTATTTTTCTTTGGCTGCTGCTGGTGCTGGTGGTGCTCCGTTGCTCCCCGGACTTGGGGCTCTTGTGCTCGTTTTATTTATTTTTTCGTGTTATTTTTCTGTTTCAGTTCATCATGGTCCTCGCGTCGCGTCCTCGTCATAGCAGAATCGTCGTTTTTGATTGACAGCGGAGTCATAAATAATTCATGTCATTAAATCATGTTACAAAAGTTTTTTTTGCGTCTTTCTTCGATTTTTTTTTGTGCCTCTTGCTCTTGTCTCTTTCTTTTGCCGTGGTCGTCGTCGTCGTCGACGGCCGGGTTGACGGTTGCGTTGTGCGCCGCGATGTTGTCAACGTTTGGTTTCACAGCGGCGACGGCGGCGTTGTCAACGCTCGCTGGCTGCCCGCTGGATTATTTTTGCTCCGATTCTCCAAAAAACAACACGAGATCCGGCCAACAACAACAGAAACAAACGCCTCTTATTGTTGTTAAAATCGACGAGAGCGTATTCTGTGTATCTACAAGCAGTTGGTTTGGGGGATTTTTTTTGCGGCCTCGGAGCGAGCACTCCTTTCTGCTGCCACCCGCTGTTGGAGTGGTCAGTCGCTGTGGCATCCCTACAGAGCGGCCCACCAACCTGAAGGGGGTAGCGCACGGGACGAGGCGAGAGAAAAACTGAAAACATTTGGATTTCATGTTTCGTCATTGAGAAAATTCTTGTTAATACTCGTCCGGCACGGAGTTGGCTGGTGGGGAGGGACTGTGCACGAAAATTCCCATTGAAAGACATCGTCGGCCGTTGGCGGTGATTTGATGTCGCAACGAGGGGCTGGCTGTGTCCGCTGACATAGTCATTTGTGTCGCCCGGCGATGTTAAGTCATTTTTTCGCGAGCAAAAACGAATCGCCATTCGAAACATTCACACATCAGAACGGTGTGGTTCATTGAATTGGTGCGTGACTGTAATTGAATGACATTTGGATGCCTTAGGAGATGGGAGGCTGCACTTAACTTAAACACACTCGCACGGAGAGCGGTGCACACACTTGTGTGGTGCAGACATCTCAGACAACACTGAAGCGCTCGCCAGGGTGGTGCGGTGAGTCAAGGTACGGAGGGAGCCGTCGACGGCGATGAGTTCTGTGATGGCAATTATTTCGGCACACAATGGGAACCATCTCACGCTTGGGTGGATAAACACAATCCTTTGTCAACACGAAGCGCGGCGCAGATTTTCCGCGGAGCTAGGTTAGAATAATCTGAGACTTAATTGGAATCCGCCACTCGCAGGGGAGAGTGACACGTCACGCAATGTGGAACAAAATCGTGAAGGTTGTCGGAATCCATCCAGGGACCGGGGGAAAATTGATTCGACAAGGGGTTGGGCAAATGAATGGTTTGGTTGTTAATTGGGGTGCTGGCAGAGGGTGGGGCGTTTCACTTGAGGTCACACTTTGTGCTTTGATGGGCAATACCTGATACCGGTGGCGGGATTGGGCGGGCGCAGCTGGGAGGACGGGAAAAGAAATGGGATTATGAGGTGAGGGTGTTCTCAGATCAGTGAATATTATCAAATAATGGCTTCTTGTAAGTTTCTTATCAGCTGACGACACCTGAAGGAGGGGTGGGACAGATGGAAAACCAAGCTCGGCTTTCTCGACATTCACCGAACGGCGATGTTTGAGAAGCTGCTTCATAGACAGTTAATACTCTTTGAGTGTCGTCAGCAGCCCGAAAGTAGTGGGGCCGTGAGAAATGCGAGGTGTTTAGCCCGGGAATCGAACCTGGGGCCATCTAAGTGTGAGTGTTGCACTCTTCCCACGACAGCACGGCGGCCACATTTATTTTCCCGTTTTAGGGATAGTTAATTTGAGAAAGAAGGAAGGTTTTTGCTTGAAGGGGAATATTTCCTGAGTTTTCCACTTAATGGAGATATCCGTCGAAGGGCTGCGT
This sequence comes from Eristalinus aeneus, assembly GCA_955652365.1. NCBI lineage: Eukaryota > Metazoa > Arthropoda > Insecta > Diptera > Syrphidae > Eristalinus > Eristalinus aeneus. The sequence continues at coordinate 38,674,382 of OY019134.1, read as the reverse complement.
GCGTCTCAAGTAAATGGCCGCCCAAAGGAGGTCTTTACATCTAATGAAGGCCCCAATCTAATTGATGTTTTCGTGTAGGGTTGTCTCCGTCTAAGGGAGTTCTCCATCCAAAGGAGGTCCCAACCTTAAAGTGATCTCCGTTTAATGGAGGTCCCCATCTAAAAGTGGTTTCCTTGGAAGGAAGCGTCTCCACCTAAAAGTGGTCTCCGTCTAAGAGAGGTCTCCGTCCAAAGGAAGTCTCCATTTAAGGGAGGTCTCCCTTTAAGGAGTTCTCCGTCTTATGGAGGTCCCCATCTAAAAGTAGTCTCCGTCTAAGGGAGGTCTCCATCCAAAGGAAGTCTCCATCTAAGGGACGTCTCTGTCTAAAGAAGTTCTCCGTCTAACGGAGGACCCAACCTAAAAGTGGTCTCCGTCTAAGGGAGGTCTCCGTCTAAGGGAGGTCTCCGTCTAAGGGAGGTCTCCGTCTAAGGAAGGTCTCCGTCTAAGGGAGGTCTCCGTCTAAGGGAGGTCTCCGTCTAAGGTAGGTCTCCGTCTAAGGGAGGTCTCCGTCTAATGGAGGTCCGCAAGAAGGTCTCTACCTCTAAAGAAACCGAACACAGGAATATTTTTCAGAGGAGTGAACTTGTGGCGTCTGGGAGAGGTATCACCACCCAAAGCTGATGATTTGTTTTCTTGATATCCGGGGTCTTACTTTGGCTACAACAAGGTGATGATCCGAGTTTATCTTGGCATCTCGGAAAGACATCGAGAATATTGGAAGAGTGCCTGACGCAGAACAATCTGATCGACGGTGGACTGATTAGGGGATCGTCAAGTTTTTGGGTACGTTCAGGTGTGGAAACCGCGTGCTAGCCGCAGAGTCGTTCCGCCGCTAGTTGATGTCGAACAGTATGAGTCCGTTTCCAAATGTGTTGCCGTGCAGGCTGTATTGAACGATGACTCCAGCAAAGATGTATTCCTTTCCCAGCTGAACATTGAAGTCTCCTAGAAAGATTTTGGTGTCGTAGCTGCGGCATCGATCATATATTCTTTCACGGAGATCATAGAAGTCATCCTTGGTGTTGTTATCCTTCCCCTCTCTCGGGGCGTGAGTGCAAATTAGGCTGAAGTTCCCGCATTAAGCCTTGATACGGATATTGTAGCTCAAGGCTTTTTCCCTTAGTCTTTGATAGAAAGTCCTCACGGGATTCGTCCGTTTAGTGGAAGTGCATTCACAGGGAAAGATTATGCCGAATTTGCTCTCGAAAATCCATGCTTCTGAATATTTAATCAAAGCATGGCGACTTGAATTAGAAGCTTTCGTAGCTCGGCATTTTATTTCTTTTCGATTCATCAGGTATTCTTCTGCAACAGTTGTCTGCCAAATTAAAAGACTCGGGCAGAGAGACCTCACTGCAGTTAATTGCTGAAAACCAAAACCGCAGAATCAAAAAAAAAAAAAATTCACATCGAATTCGGAACGATTCGGAACAGAAGCCGGGGGATATCTACTGTGAACTAAAGATTAAGAGAAACTGTTTTCGGTTTCAAAAATATACCTCATCTGCTCACACAGCACAGCCTGATACGAGTATTCGATACAACAAATGCAAATGAACTCACACAGAAGAACTGTGTTCCACGTCATTACTACTTCTGCCGAGAAACATCAAAAGAAAGTTTCAGTTTTCAAGCTTGCTCAGACATTAAGCATTTATCAAGGCAAAGAAATCCAGACCTTCCTCAACAAAAGGCTGTCCTCTCTTTAAGCTTTCATGACTGCGAACATTGATTGTTTCACTTGGTTTACATTCTTAGTTAAATTGGTGGGCTCTTCACTCCTCATGGAACCAATGTTTAGCTTCAGCAACAACTACATGTGTTGTGTTGTTTTTTTCAGGAAAAGCAAACCTCTCGTGTACCATCGACTACATGTGCTAAGATTTAAAAAACAGAGAGAATTAGTATTCCTTGAAAGAGGCGCTGCTGGGAAGGCGGGAAAAGAAACGGGATTACCAGGTGAGGGTGTTTTCAGATTAGGGAATAATATCAAATCATGGAATGGAGCCTCTTGTGAGTATCGTGTAAGTAACTGAAGACATAAAGAGATGTAAAGGTAGTGAGCGAGAGACGAAGGTTTAGTTCAGAGAACTCTGTTGAAAATCCGAGGCAACGTTGGTAAGAAATTTGTTGGCACTTGAAGTTGGCATTAAAATAACTAAGGTGTGGGTGGAGTCGATCAGAATATAAGAGATATAAGAGAAGCAAAATAGGGGTGGTTATTTTTGACCCATAGGTCAAATCTGGCTGCAGCTAATACCTAGCGCCTTCTTGTTCTGGCCTTCAACTTCTGTTTCGTCGAAGTGCCACCCGATTTTACTTGAGGCACATACGCCCTGGAAGACACCGTAAACCTTTATCGTCAGTGGCAAATATGAGTTTAGATGGTGTTGGGCACTTCCTTCATGAATTGAGATTTCGCATGAAAGCACGCTGACAATGTACAAGGTATACGGGTTTGAAATGAGCGGTTTTTTGAAAATAAAACACTAATTATTAATGGGAAAGTAAAACCATTTCATTCAAAGTATTGGCCATTGTTTTCTATACATTTTGACCACCTTTCTGGCAATTTGTGAATACCACGTCAATAAAATTGTTCGTATTTTAAAGCAAACCAATCAGACACCAAATTTTCGATTTCCTCGTAGGAATCAAAGTGCTGCTCAGCCAATGCGTGTTCCATCGATGAAAACAATGGGAAGTCGGAAATAGCCAAGTCAGGTGAATACGGCGGGTGGGGTAGCTGCTCCCAGCCAAGTGTTTTGATTGTATCCTGAACCGGTTTTGCTTTGTGTGCAGGTGCATTGTGATGGAGCAAAATTACCTTGCCGTGTCTTCTGGCCCATTCTGGTCGTTATTCTCTATCAATGCATGGTTCTAATTCTTCATTTGTTGTCGGTAGCGATCAGTATTAGCGGTTTCACCTGGTTTTAGGAGCTCGTGGTACAGCACACCTTTCTGGTCCAACCAAACACTCAGCATGGTCTTCTTGCCGAATCGATCTGATTTTGCAGTCGATGTTGATGGTTGTCCCAGATTAACAGTTACATCCGCCACACCCAAGTACATTACACCCAACATAATTTAGCTACTCATCATACTAACCATTGCGACATACCAAAGCGATCCCAAAAAGCGACCAAAGCAAACACAAAGGTAAGAGATGCATCAAAACATTATGTTTTGAAGGATGTTTCGAAAAATATCACATGTAAGACCATTGGCTCCAACTGAGGACGGCTTAGTTTTTATATTAAAAGTATGTTTTTAATGTGTTCTTAGAAAAATTTAGAAGTATGTTTTAACGATACGACTACATTACAAAAGTTATTTTTCAAAATGTTCAAATAGGTTAAGGTATGGTTCAGATTAGACCCGCAGGTTGCTACTGAGGCAATCTCACATATACTGCTATTTGGACAATTTGTTGGTCTGTTGAGGCGTCCTTCAATTACGTCACTAAGCCCATCTGTGTCCCTCCTTCTTCGTCTTGCAAGTGGTTTGCAGTTATCGAAGAGAAAGAAGAACAATTAATTCTTATTCATGGACCCTGCTGGTAACACAGAAGCCTGTTTTGATATCGATTATATTTAGAGCACTGATTGAGATGTGGCCGCCGTAGCGTAGTGGGTAGTGTACGACGCTCACATGCCGAAGGGTCTCGGTTCGATTTCCGGCTAAACACCTCGAATTTTTCACGGCACCACCTCTTCCGAGCGGCTGACAACACTCAAACAAAAATAACTGTCTAAGAAAGCTTCTCAAATTTCGCCGTTCGGAGTCGGCAAAAAACTGCAGGTCCCTTCTACTCGTGAGAAAAGAAAAGCACGCACAACATGATTAGTTGATGATCAAACTAGGCCCTGGGCCCCTGTGGACAGTCGCACCAACAGTTATTATTATTAAGAGTGAGATATTGTCAAACAGGTTGCTTGTGAGACAAGGGAGGCTATCCACATTATAAGGCAAAAGTAATGCAAAAACATTTTCAACAAAGAGATTATTTTATAATTTTCTCAGAAAAGCGGATGCAAAAACTTTTCTTCCTTTCTCCTAAAACACAAACGACGTCTCCATCCTGATTTAGGTTGGTCAGTAAGCTAACTAGCTTTGACATCAAATGGATATTGAAGGTATGCACCAGGCAATAGTAATATTTTTAAGTACAGCGTCACAACGTCGTGGTGTGGAGTCGATTAAGGCCTATCATCGCTGAACAGGGATATTCCGCCACGCAACCTGCACAACATCCGCATACGAAGGTTGCCTTTTATATTTCGGAATTGGGCAACCCTAGTGTTGTAATCTGGGAACTTCCAGCTCTATCGTAAAGTTTGACATTTTTGATGTTATACGTACTCAGAACGTTTTGACATACGAGCGCTATTTGTGTTGTTTACAGAAACTTAGAAGATTCGTCTCGGCCAAAAATTGAATTAAATCGTGAAAATGTTTGTGCGATTCTTTTTTACACATTTCGACGTGGATTAACTCAACAACAATGCATCGATGAACTTAATTCAATTTTTGGCACTGAAGCTCGATCAAGGACCAGTGTTTATCGATGGTATGGTGAATTCAACCGAGGTCGTAGTTCACTCCAAGGCGAATTTCTTGAAGGTCGTTCAAAATCAGTTGTTGTTCCGGAAACCATTGATGCTGTGCGCCAACTGATATTGCAAGATCGTCATGTGACCTATCGTGAGATTGAGACAACCTTAGGCATTAGTACCACCAGCATAAATTCAATATTGCACCAACATTTGACAATCAAAAAAATTTGTTCGCGTTGGATCCCACACAATTTTTCAATCACTCAAAATAAGGCTCGTGTCGATTGGTCGAAAGAAATGCTCCAAAAATGCGATCGCGGTGCTTCGAAACACGGCTATGACATCGTGAGACGTGATGAATCGTGGATTTACGCGTATGAGCCCAAAAGTAAACGGCTGTCGACTGTATGGGTGTTTTAAATTGAGCCAAATCCAACAAAAGTTGCTCGCGCACGAAGCACCTCCAAACAAATGGTCGCCTGTTTTTTTCGGAAAAACTGGACACGTGGCAACTATACCACTAGAACAACACAAAACAGTCAATTCTGAGTGGTACAGAACCATTTGTCTTCCAAGAATTCAGGAAAACCAACCACCGAAGACGGATCACTCTTCACCACGACAATGCGAGCTCTCACACATCGGCTCAAGCAACTGCATTTTTGAGCACTCAAAACATCGATTTGATAAGTCATCCGCTGTATAGTCCTGAGTTGGCACCCAATGACTTCTTTTTATTCCCGTACATAAAAAATAAAAAGAGAGGTCAACGTTTTTCGACACCTGAAGAAGCGGTTGGTGCGTTCAGAATGCGTGTTTTGGAGATACCTCAATCAGAGTGGCAAAAGTGCATCGACAATTGGTTTAAACGCATGCAAAAGTGTATAGATCATAATGGGGTATATTTTGAAAAACAATAAAGCTATTTTCTGTGGTTAATATTGTTTGTTCTCTAATCGCGAAATATAAGAGGTAACCCTCGTACCTTAGTAGACTTGGGCTCCTTCAGAATGACTTCTGTATAATTTGCAGGGACGAACAGGATGTGAAACTGTCTTCCAATCTAGCCTTGGGGGAATATCTCTGTTGTTTCAGTGATCTGTTGCTGTTCTCAATTGTTTCCGATGTCTTTGGTTTGGTGGACTAACTTTCCTTTAATTCCTTCACTCCACCACTCTTCTACTCCAACTTTCATAAGCTATAATCAAATACCTGAGAAAAGCCCAGTAAGTTGAGAGAAAAGTCTTTTTTTTATGAGTGCATAGCGAAAATGTCATTTTTTGAAGACAATTAAATTTACGTAGCCGCCGCGCCGCACAGTGGTGCCCCAGCGGAAAAAATTCGAACAATGAAATAATTTTCTCGACCAAGGGGTATTGGTTTTTCGATTCTACACACACAGCCTTGGAAAAATTTTGTTGAATTCTAGTGAGCCGTTTCAGTGTACGATTAGCTCAAAGTTGAAACTAAACATTTCAGGAATTGAATGTTATTTTCAAGAAAATTCGATGTGGCATATCTTTTGCAAGTAAAGGACGTGCATTTATTCTACAAGCTGCCTCAACAGTTTTTTAATTTTAATAACCAATTTTCTAGACCAGGCTTTTTTTTAAGGTCCACCGTTGTTCGTTGGTTTTTTGAAAAGAAAATAAATTGGAGTGTAAGAATGAGCAAATCCCTTTGGCCGTCGAACTTTAGAACTGATGTCAAGTCTCGTTTGCTAATATTTAGTTTCAACATTTGAACCTTTAGAATATATGTACATAAGATTGAGGTCTTTTGAATATTTATCCAAAATCTCAGCAAAGCACGGGACTGTGTCTTGTTCAAAAACGCAAGATCAAAATGTTTGAACACATGAACACTTCTTAGACATGTGGAAAAGTCGGTTTTAATGTTTTTTGTATTCACGCCTTAAATCCGATGTGAGCGAGGAGTGTTTTTTTTCTGTGAATTAAAACTTTCCATTCAAACATTAATAAGTATTTCAAAGCCTACTCGTAGCTGCCCCCCTTTCACCAGTTAAGCCAATGCAATAATTGCAAAAAGGACGAGTGCTCACCAGCCCAACTCTACAATGCACTTTGAATTTTCACTCGAAACTCACGTCAAAAGAAGTGCCTTAGTTCACAAGAGTGTTTGTTGGTTCGCCGCAATGCCGCCGTGTACCCATCACCGCAACATGGGCCGTCCCCGGCACACACCCACTAAGACCTCGACTACAACCAGTGTCCCGAAACACCTAATGCGTTGAGAGCATAAAATCCAATTTATATTCAAAAAGGTGTCAGAAAACGTGCAAAAAAACGAACGTTCAAACCAAGAAGCAACGGGAAAGGACGACCAAATTGTCATGAAATGGAGTCTCCAATCCCCGTACGATCATGTTCGCCTTCAAAAAGGGGACACAAAGAATTAAAAAATAGAGAGCCCTCCGTGTTCACCTTCTTTCCCAGTGAGAAAAACCAACTTTCAATTCCATTAGCAAAAAAGTTGCAGAATGTCGGGGGAAAAAATGTTGAAGGAAATGAGGAAAAACGAAAAAAAACAAAGAAAAACGAAGAAAACGAGGAAAACGAGGAAAAACCTCTCAAGGAGGGAGCGGGGAAGATCTGCATCCCCGATGATGATGCTCTCTCATCACTTGACAGTCTGCTATGCATTAAGGAGAGCGACAGATGCATAAATGGAGAGTGAGATAGAGGGAGAGAAAGAGACGGACATCACGGCATACACAGGTGCCCTCCAATGCAAAGCCACCAGGTCTACCTTTGTGGAATGGAAGTGCATTTGTATGGCGCCATGCATCACCTGCTATGCGAAAACTATCCCCACCATTACCGGCCTGAGAGTCCTTCTTAAGTGAAAAACAGGACATTCGTGGAAAAATAGGAGGAGCGCAGTATCTGCAATGCCATCCCTAAAGTCCCTACGGCGCAGCACTTCAAACGCAAGCACTGCAAGAACGAGCTGCTGCTGGAAAGCTTGTCCTATCCTAGACATTCTGATGAGAAGAAAACGAGCTTAGATACCGCCTATAACAGCCTCGATGTCTTCGTTTTTTCCGTGCGCCAAGGACGACAATTTCCAATCAGAAAAATGCTCTCGACTATTTTCTAGTGTGTGTGCGAATAGCAGGAGCCCCTCCCGCAATAGGATGTACACTTAATGTTGCTCGCATGACGCGCATACGTTGTCTTCATCAAGGACACGAAAGTTCCTCTCCGACCAACCGACACACTCACGCACACACAAACACACACATACAAAATCGGAAGCTATCGGTTGGTTGTTTTCTCGAAGTCAGATTTTCACTTCATGTGCGCATATCTCTCCGTGGGATACGGACGTATACAGCATCCTCCGAAAGTACACACACATGTACGCGCCCTGGCCATAGGCCCCGTTTGCTGTGTGACGATGTTTCTCGTTTGTTTCGTTTTTTTCATTTTTTTGTCATCATCGGAACGTTTGGTGCAAATCAACGCCCCATTCAGTTACTGGTGTCTCTCGTCCTTCGTCCTCGCGCACCTCTCATCCAGGCAAGCTTTTCGTTCGTTTTCCATTCACTTCCAGAGTTCGAATCTTGCTTGTTTTTTTTTTGTTTTTTGGTTTGGTTTGCTTTGGTTTTAGTTTACGATTTGGCGAAAAACTTCTGCTTCCCTTTTTATTCCCTTTCCAGCAAGGACACACTTTATTTCACACCACACCGAAGCGGCGGATGAGGAGGGAGGTTGGAAGGAGGAGGATTCGATTTTTCTTTCTCTCCCACAGAAGTTGAAAGCTTTTCGATTGGCTTTTCCGGCTACAGCAACGGGGCATCCTACTTCATCCCTATTTCGATTAGAATTGAAATTTCGTAGTTCCTATCCTGTCCTGTGGACAGAAGTCCTTGTTGCTCGTTTTTTGCTTTTCATCTATCATCGGTTTCTTTGGTTGGTGTGCGTTGTTTTTGTTGTTTGCCCCCTTTGGGTTTGTCTCTCTCTCTGGCCGAGCCGGAGAGGAGGCGTGGGCCGGGGTGGAGGCGTTTTTAATGCGAAAAGGGCGGAGTCAAAGCTCCTTTATTACTGATGAATAGGAACTTTGTTTTTAACCTCCTTCGCATAAGTTATGTATATGGAACAGGTTGTGTTGTCGCGTTGTGAACTGTATCTGTTGGACGGGAAGGATGAGTGGAGAGCGGACGGGACCGAAAAAAAATAGAAGGTCCCGGAAAATGTGGAGCATACATAGAGGCGGCCGAAGGATGCTGGTTCTGGGGTACAGGGGGGACCAGCATCCTTTTTCATGTTTTTATTTACTACTCGTACATGTTAGTTGAATTTTCCATTTTCCATTTCTCGCGACATTATGTCATATGCATGCGTTTTTGAGAGAGAATGTGTATCTCTATTTTTTGTTGTTTGCATTTCGTCCAGAATTTAATGCGAAAATGCAAAGATACATTTTCATATTCATGGAATTTTGTGCACTTAGAATTATTCTTTTGAAGAGAAAAAAGTGCATACGCCCCGTAATGCAGCCCAATTGGCATTCATTTCTTGCGACGAATGTGGTTACCTTCGGATGTAATTTGTTTTTCATTTGACTACGAAATCCCCTGTCTTCCTCCCAGCACGGATATCATTTCCAGGGGTAACACAGAATATTTACAACTGTGCTAAGTCGGGAACGAGTAGAACGACACTTTTTAGATGGCATTCCTGTTATTTTGTGGTTCTTCAGACAAAAAAGAATGTTCTTGAAAGCTTCTGCAAAAGGAGCATTCATTAGGGAGATTCTCGAAATGTTCATTATCGCGGGTTGTGTCCATCTGCCGAAGTTTCTTATGCTCGAGGATTAACAGCTCTATGAGTATGTGTCGTAAAATTTGTAGAAGTTTCAGTAGTTGTTAAAAAAGTCACAATTCTGACTAGAAAAACGGATGACATGTTTTAAAAGACACAAATTTTGGTTGTTTTTGGCATCAGTGATGGAAAAGTTTCATCTCGGCTGCATGATTTCATCTCGGAAAGCACAGGGTGACATGACAAATTATCAAATGAAATAAGATCAAATTCGACTTTCTCTCTTTTGCATTGTGAGCTACGAGGGGCATTCAATATATTCTCGGTAACGACATGAAGGAAAATGTTAATTCAATTTAAATTGTTTTTATTTTTCAATATAATCTCGTGGAGTAGTGGGTAGAGTGCGAACCTCACACTCCGAAGGGTCTAGGATCGATTCCTGGCTGAATCCCTCGAATTTTTCACGGCACTGTCTAAGAAAGCTTCTCAAACTTCGACATTCGGATTCGGCAAAGAACTGTAGGTTCCTTCTACTCGTGAGAGAACAGTAGCTCGCACAACACGAGTAGTTGATGAGTGAGCTAGGCCCTGGTCCCCAGTGAGCTCGGTGATCTCTGCCACAATTTTCACCTTTATTCGGGCATCCTCAAGAACAAATTTTTGACTTCTTTGATGCTTTCTCCCGTAGAAGCAGTAGCCGGGGCGCCGGAGCGGCGGAGCGGGGGTCGTCTTCAGTGCTCTCCATGCCTCTCTTGAACTCACTTGACCACTTTGAACAGTTGATTATGAAGGTGCGGAACCCTGGTAAACAGCCACCATCTCTTCACGAATAGTTATTTGACCATTTTAACCGCTTCCGCTTCAATGCTAGAAAATGCCTTATTGACGGTTCGCTGTGCTCGTCCAATCACGTCAATGTCATTAGCGAAAGCTAGCAATTGGACTGTCTTCTGGAAGATCGTGCCTCTGGTGTTGACTTGTGAGTTACGCACGATCTTCTCGAGGTTGACGTTGAAGAAGTCACATGACAGTGCGTCGCCTTGTAAGAATCTTTTTTGACATTGAAGGTCTCGGTGAGTTTGTTACCGACTTTGACGGAGCAGCGAGAGTTCTTCATCGTCATCCTACATAATTTGACGGGTTTGGTAGGAATGCCAAAACTAGACATGTCACTGAATAGCTCGTCTCTATGCACACTGGCAAATATGGCCTTAAAATCGATGAGGTGGTGAGTGTCGATTTGCATTTCAGCGGTGAGTGTCGATTTACATTTCTTGAGTCTTTTCTAGGTTCTACTGTAAAGTGAAGATCTGGTCTATCGTGGACTTCCCTGGCCCGAAACCACACTGATAGGGACCTATCAGGTCATGGACAAACGCTTTCAGACGCTCACACAATACGTCAGAGAGGATCTTGTATGCGATGTTAAGAAGGCTGCTCCCTCGATAATTGGCGGAGTCAAAGGGGTCCCCGCTCATGTGAACCGGGCAAACGACGTTGAGATTCTACCCATCGGACATATTTTCCTCCGACCATATCTTACAGATGAGCTGGTGCATGCAACCAACCAGGTGACTCACTCATTAGAGCATATATTTTGGATGAAGCAATAAAAAAGTAATAAAGATGCATTTCACACCATTATCATTACCAATGAGTTTTATCACTCACTGTTGAAGTCTATATAGTAGGTGAAGGGAGGTCTTGGGAGTCCCAGACCAGATTGGAGCGTTATACTTAAGCTTTGGCCGGATGTTCGCCGGGATTGATGGCCAGGAAGGTTTCGCTGTGTATTTGGTGGAATTGGAAGGGAATCATCCACTGTGAGCTGCTCCCATACGGCCAGAAGCTTTGTTCTACCATCTACTGCGAACAACTGGACAGCTTGAAGCAGGCGATCGACCAGAAGCGCCCAGAATTGGCCAGCAGAAAGGGTGTAGTGTTCCACCAGGACAACACCAGAGCACACACAGCGATGATGACTCGTCAGAAGCTACGGGAGTTCGGATGGGAGGTTTTATCACATCCACCATATTGCCCGGACATTGCGCCAAGTGATTACCACCTGTTCCTGTACATGGCGAACAACTTTGGTGGTGTGAAGTTGAACTCAAAAGAGGCTTGTGAAAAGTGGCTGTCCGAGTTCTTCGCAAATAAGGAGGGGCGCTTCTACGAGGGGAGTATTATGAAGTTGCCGTCTAGATGGAAACAGATTATCGAACAAAAGTGCGCATATTTGAACTAAATCCGATCACTGTAACACTTCTTATGAAGCATAGAATGAACAGCAAAAGAAGCGGAAGGAAGATGTTTGTTGTTTTATAAAAAGGTGAAATACATCTTGCATCGCTTTAAGAAATATAGACATTTTGGGCGAACTGTGATCGTTCCAACTCAGTATTAAGTTAAAAGCCATTCGGTTTCGGCAACGCAAGTGTAATTCAGAGTGACAGAAGACATCCCTGGGGTGCTTAAATTCCACTCGATTCTTTTACCTCTAATCGATTTTGTTGTCAAGATCGGAATTTAAAAAGCCAGTTCTACGGCCGAAGAGAAAGAGCAAGAGCCAACGAATATGAGTTCAAAATGAAAATGATTCTGAAAATGAGAAAGAGTGTCGGAGACAGAACTCAGTCCTGGAGAACACTTTGGGGACTTGAACCCGTTCAGTACAACTTGGGTTCGAAAAGTGATTTCTAATCCCTTGAAGAAGAGAGTCATTCATTCATTCCTGATCCCAAACTCTGTCAAGTGCAAGTCTCAAGCAAGCCAGTGCCTTGCTTTCCCTTACGTCGTGTAACGATTTTTTCCACTTTGCGGAGAGATATACCTTTAGATCACAAGTGGACCTGTTGCTGTGGAAGCCGTACTGTGGGTCAATAAGAAGCTTTCGTGTTGAAGACGTTTCATAAGCTGAGAGCCTACCAGCCTTTTCATGACATTTAAAAGGAGGAACGCTATGAGTTGGTATGAGTTGGTTCGCTGAGTTAGGAATTTTTTTCGGAAACGGGAAATAAGCTAGTCCCGAGGAGTCTTGGAATCAGAGTCATTAGTAAAACGCAGCAGAGCGCGTCCGCATCTTAGATGACACATAGGACTGAAAAGGACTTTTATCAGCTTCTGCGAAATTAAAAAAATGGACTAGTTAAAGGGGACCATAGGACAGTGGCGTCAGCGAAAAATCAGAATTTTCACATTCATCACAACACCTCACTGCAATGTGTCCTCCCTCGGTTTCACCATCACAAGTTTGCACAAATCAAACTGCTCCATGCACCCACTTGCGTGACAATCCGCAATCATCTGCGAAAACAAACAATAACGCACGCACGCAGATATAAACCGAGAAAAACAGCAACCTCCCTCCATACACTCGCCAACCGGCGAGCACGATAAACGGCGCATCCACTCCCGAGCATCTCGTTAATAACTACATTCAGCTCGCCTAAATCGCACCGCATGACTTCATTACCACAAGATGCAGCCACTTACTCAGAGCCCTGGGGGGTGGGGGACACCCTCTAATGATGGGAATAATGCTCGCCATATCGCCAACTTATCGGAGATTTCTCACACATTAATGCAATGAAAATAGCGCGGCCGCCCCGGTATCTCGGCATCTCTGACGGATGGGAGCCAGTTCCCTCGGACCGGCAAACAGCAGAAATTCGAAACAATTCGCATCTATGTTCACAATGGCAACAATGCTGCTGTCGCTAATGACATACCTACTGCGAACATACGCAGAACAACATATCGCCCCAGTGTGTGGGGACGCATCCTTCTCGCTCGAGAGCAGGCCCTCGCAGGCAGACGATGGCACACAATTAAGCCGAATCAATACGAGAATCACCTGCAGTAGGCGCGCAACTCGTGTAATGATACCTTGTTACCCGTCCATCCGTTCGTCTGCCTGTCTGTCGGTCGTGCCGGCTCTGCGATGCATCAGAGACGGCAACAACAACGCAGCGCGCCAATCCGATGAATGAATCCCCATCTTCGTCGGCAGAGAACCAATTAGTATGCTCAGATTGTGATCGCTCCGAACAAATGCTAATTCCTTGTGTGCCTCCGCCAGTGTCCAACAGTTCCACATTGATACGGATTGTGTGAATCGAACGTTAATCAGGCCCTCATCACCGGGAAGCTATAGCGCGAGGATGCCCGCCTCAAACGCCACCGAGTGGAGTCGAATTCGAAATCGGAATCCGGTGGCCTATTCGTTTTACAAGAATGCTCGGGTTGTACAAAAATGCGGTCGGACATCATACATGGCGGACCGTAAAAGGACTTTGATGGCATTTCCCGGCCGCGTCTGACATGGCCGGTGTGGACGAGAGAAGCATTAAACCCAGCGCACTGGTTCCGAGGAAATTAATTCCAGACTCGGCTCTTGATTGCGTCTAGTGGATGCTTGCGTCGAGCTTAGCGCCGCCGTCTTCAGTGCGGTCCAGGCCCGGACTCCATCTGTGAGTCCTGCGTCGAATCTATGGCAGCGATTAATATTTTAGATGCGTGATCGATGCAGCGGTTCACTCCGGGGCAGTCCCAGCAGCGATTTCCTTCTCCAGCTGTTTCGCTGAGTGGCCGACGGACGCTGTACGCGAAGTGAATGCATCGCGCACTTATCATGTAATTACTTGCTACTGATTCATAATTAATTGATCGGTGATAGGGTGACGCGAATGGGATAGAGTCGCGGCTGCGGCTGAGCGGTGACAAGTCTCGAGATGGCGAGGATCGATTGGGCTGGGGACCGGGATGATCTTGGCCCGTTTTGTTTGTGGATGCACCGACGCTGGCGGCGCGTCATGTGCCCTCTTTGGGTGCATTACATATGCGTGACGCCCGCACGCGGCCTCAAATGATTTATATTTCGAGCACAGTTTGTGGCGATTGAGTGATTGCACTGTCACTGGTAATGGAGTTATTTGAATACGTAATGAGGGGGGTAATCGATATTCGGCGGGGACTGCCTTGCGGATAAATCACCGGCCAGCGGGACTGTGCGATGATGGGGATTGTCACGCAAGACGTCGCGGTTGAAGTGTTTGCGGCAGATGAAAGGGAGAATGTCATTGCTGCCCAACCCTCTGAATGGGGAGGGGAGGACCTTTGAGATAATTTTAGCGAGTTCCTACTCATGATATTCATCCCGAGCGCCGGTATTCCGTAACTGTAGTGCGTGGGGAAACATTTGAATAATCGCCAGCTTTTGGTATTTGTTTGGCAAAGTTTCACCCCTTCCACGGTGTAGCCCCTTGTTTAGCGTCAGGACTTGGAGCTTAGGAAAACCTTTCTTTAGATTTTCAGGGTCCCCAACTTTTTGAGGACTTGACTGAGGCCAATCACAGAGTTAGGAATATCGTAGTATAGATGCAGGAAGAAGGAATTGCTTTGCTTGCGATTGGAATCCTATTTGCGTCGGTAGCATCTGATGGAGGAGATTCAAAGAAGAACTCTGCGGGCTGTACAGCAACATGCGCCTGTTTAAGCGTCTTCGGATGTAATGTTTAAGATGGCAAGGCCATGTAGAGCGTTTGAACACCACTTCTCCGGCCTCCAAAATTCTTCGAATCTGAGTCATTAGGACCACGCAACAGAGGACGGCCTAGGCTAAGGTGGCGAAGGACCTCAACCAACTTGAAGTGCATAACCAAAGGCAGCTGGCGAGAGATCGTACGGGCTGGAGAAGCGTCTTGGTTGAGGTCCAGGTTCGTCTTGGTATGTAGCGGCACACTAAGAAGAAGATAGAAGAAGAAGAAGAAGAAGAAATAGAAAAATAAGAAGAAGAATAAAATTGACTTAGAATGCTGCACCGATGTAAACCAAGGCAGTTCTCATTCAAATGTGGTTAGCAAATATCTACCTTCCGCTTCAGTCAATGCTTCATAAAAAGTGTTACAGTCATCGGATTTAGTTCAAAGATGCGCCGTTTTTTCGATAATCTGTTTCCATCTAGACGGCAACTTCATAATACCCCCTCGTAGAAGCTCTCCTCCATATTTGCGAAGAACTCGGACAGCCACTTTTCACAAGCCTCTTTCGAGTTCAGCTTCACACCACCAAGGGCGTTCGCCATGGACAGGAACAGGTCGTAATCACTTGGCGCTATGTCCGTGATATACGGTGGATACGATGAAACCTCCCATCCGAGCCCCCGTAGCTTCTGACAAGTCACCAACGAAGTGTGTGGTCTGGCGTTGTCCTGGTGGAACACTACATGCTTCCTGTTGGCCAATTCTAAACGCCTCTGGTCGATCGCCTGCTTCAAGCGGTCCAGTTGTTCGCAGTAGATGGTAGAATTAACCGTCTGGCCATATGGGAGCAGCTCATTGTGGATGATTCCCTTCCACTCCCACCAAACACACAGCAAAACCTTCCTGGCCGTCAATCCCGGCTTGGCCACAGTTTGGGACCGTTCACCGGCCTTCAACCACGACTGAGGTAGCTGCTCCCAGCCAAGTGTTGATTGTATCCTGAACCGGTTTTACTTAGTGTGCAGGTGCATTGTCATGGAGCAAAACTACCTTGCCGTGTCTTCTGGCCCATTCTGGTCGTCATTCTCGATCAATGCATGGTTCAAATTGATCATTTGTTGTCGGTAGCGATCAGTATTAACGGTTTCACCAGGTTTTAGGAGCTCGTGGTACAGCACACCTTTCTGGTCCCACCAAACAGCATTGTCTTCTTGCCGAATCGATCTGGTTTTGCAGTCGATGTTGATGGTTGTTGGTTGATTTTTTCTGTTTAGAATTCTTAAAATAAATCCATTTTTCATCACTAGTAACAATCCGATGCAAAACCGATTTTCTTTCGTGTCTTTGAAGTAAAGTTTCACAAGTGTTTTTTCGGTTTTCCATCTGTCTTTCATTCAATTCATGTGGCACCCATTTTCCACACTTTTCGATCTTTCCCATAGCCTTTAAACGGTCAGAAATTGTTTGTTGTTTAACATTGCTGTCATTTGCTTTTGACTCAAAGTGTCATCTCCATCCAATATCGTTTGCAATTCGGTGCCTTCAAACTTTTTCTGTGGTCTTCCACGTTCTTCATTTCTCACATCAAAATCATTATTTCTGAACCGTTGAAACCGTCTTTTGCAGTCACCATCCTTTGCCAATCACCATCCGCTTCAAAAATGGGTCGAGTTCGTTCCGTTTCAGCAGCATATCGCAGGCGTTGATTCGGTCCACAAGGTTTTTTTGCGTCAAATCGTGCGGCACCCAAACATCAAGCCTTTCTTTGTATCCGGCCTTCTGCAGATGGTTTAAAATGATTTGGTGACTAACTTCTATCTCCTGGGCGATGTCACGAGATGCTACATGCCGGTTTAACTCGATGATTTCCATGATTCGATCGGTATTTGTCGTCACAGGTCTTCGGGCGGCCTGCTAATCCATGTTGTCGTTTTCACCGGCTCTAAATCGTCGAAACCATTCCTCCGCGGTTCGAAGTGATGTAATTGAGTTCCATCGCCCAAAACACCATTAATCGTACGGAACGTTTCTCTAGCGGATTTGCCTTAAACGAAAGAAAACGAATTTCGGTGTAAGTGAACTCCACCTGGACGCTACTAAAAGTGGATGAGGAAGCCATCGGTCTCTTCGAGAAAAAAGTTCTGCGTGCGATTTTTGGTCCTGTTTGCGTTGATGGCATCTGGAGGAGAAGATTCAACCACGAACTGTATGGGCTGTACGGCGGCATGAGCCTAGTCAAGCGTCTACGGATACAACGCTTAAGGTGGCTAGGCCATGTAGAGCGCATGGACAGCACTGCTCCGGCCCGAAGAGTTTTCGAATCCGAACCACAGGGACAACGCAACAGAGAACGTCCTAGACTGAGATGGCGCACACAAGTGGAAAAGGACCTCAACCAACTTGGAGTGCGCAATTGGAGGCAGCTGGCAAGAGATCGTGCTAGCTGGAGAGGCATGTTGGTTGAGGCCCAGGTCCACCCCGGACTGTAGTCATGTCAAGACCTTTGAAATGATATATAGTATTGCCAGATACGAGCTCTGTAGCGCTTTGCACATAGCCGGACAATTCAAAAGACAAAAAGGCGAAAGGGAGATATTTTCCACCGGAAAACAGCACTTAGGCGGAAAAGCCACGTATTGTAGCTTTTGAGTAAGAACTTGTGCCTTACGCAACTCTATCTAAGTGGACTAAATTGGCCAAAAAGAACCATCAGTCCGTATGAGAAAGCAAATTGCAAAAATCTTTTGGAAACCACGGTGGAGTTGACGTGTTTAAGGTTGCAGCGCCCCAGTCCCGATTATTTCTTCGATTTAAATGAAAATAAAAAATGAAAGGAGTGGTTGAGGCAAATACGAAGAAGGTTACATTTGTCCGTCAGTATTACATACAAACAATTCAGGCATGTACTCACATGAAAGCAATTGAGTAGTTATTTCGCTGGAATATATCGCACAGATTTTTGATTTAAGTCGTCACAATGGGTATTTGTATTCTCTCGCCATTCCAGGAGGATGGGGCGGGGCAAGCTTCTTAAACTGCCTGTCAATGGGAGAAATGCACGAGTAGGGCTCTATTCACGCTCGACTTGATGCGTTTACAGGCGTTAAAATTATGCGAAAACTATAAATCGGTAATGTCCAAAATTCACCAGAAAATTTATATAGACTTTAAAAAATGATGACGTAGGCACGCCATGAAGCCAGCTGCATTTAATCCTTTAAGGCCAGAGAGCTGGAAGTACATACATTTTAATGAATGTTGTCTTTGAAAGCTCTTCCTGATAAGCTCCTTCATTCTTCCACATGAGGCGAATTTCATCGACAACACCCAACCAGAGGGCGGACTGCAGACTTCTCCAACATCAGAAAAAGAAATAAACTCACTTCTGGGAACACTCATCGCTAGAAACCAGGAGGAAACAGGATCCTGAATCATCACAAACACCAACCTTAGACTGAAACACAGTTTATTTATTTTATTTATTTTTAATTCTTCTTTAAAAGTGTGATTAATTCGTGCGTTTTTGTCATGTGGAACCCGATTCCCAGCTGCTTTTAAACGTTTCGAAATGGATGCTTGAGTGTCAGCCAAAGATTTTTTTCTTTTATAATTGACGGGCGCTAAAGGGATTGTTTATTTTATTTATTTAAGTGACCGGAATTAAGTCACAGCACGGGACGAAGTATAGAGGAAATGGGAGAACAGCGGTACCGGTGCACATTTGTTTTAAATGTCTGTGGATTTTAATGAGGCGAAAAAGTTGAGCATTGCATATTCGTGTGGCGCGACTGAAGAACGAATCTCTTAACTAAACAGTACGTCTGAAGGTGGGCTTAAGGGTGAACGGGTGGGAATTCCTATCAAGGCGAGTATTGCGGGTAAATTCTTGTAGGGAAGGAATGCAGCTGGCTAACTCATTTCAGCACTTTTTTTTTGTTGAAATAGCGATGAAATAGTCATAGAGTCGTACCATTTCGTGTGTGTTCCAGCGAGTTGCAGCATTATTATCACCAGTAAGTTTTTTCGCTTGCTGTTGGATTCTATCTAGTAGGTGCAGAGAGGTCTTGGGAGCATCAGACCAGATAGAAGCGTTATACTTAAGCTTTGGGCCGATTTACGCCTTACAAAGGGTGTCCCAACAATAACGCAAGTTTTAAATTTTCAATAAAACGCAGATATTAAAAAAAAACGTGAATTCTTTATTACATCCTAAAGATGACAGGATGAGGGTATGTGTGGAATGACACATCGGCCAGATGGCCGCCGCGGCTTTGCTGGCACATACGCGATCTTTTAATGAAATTTTCAATGACCGTTTTGCATAAATAAATGCATAAATGCTGCGGTATTTCATTAGTCCAGCGTCCCATTTCCTCTTTTAGGGCTTGAGTCGACGTCGGCTTAATCCCATAAACCATAGACTTCAAAAAACCTCAAAGAAATAAGTCCAATGGTGTTAAATCGCACGATCTAGGCTGCCAATTATGGTCTCCAAAACGCGAAATAACGCGACCGGGAAATGACTGATATAGCAATTGAATTGTTTCTCTGGCTGTATGAGATGTGACGCCGTCTTGTTGAGACCACATCCTCTCCACATTCATTTCTTCAATTCTAGGCACGGAAATTTTTTTTTTCGTTTCACGACACCGAACAGCATTGACTACTTGCGCTTGAATTGATTATTTTCATAAAAAACAGGTCCAATGATTCCTCCAGCCAAAAATCCACACCACACAGTGACTCGTTGAGGATGCATTTGCTTCTTGTGAATCACTCGAGGATTTTTCTCGCCCCAAATGCGACAATTATGTCTATTGACGAAGCCATCAAGATGGAAATGGGCCTCGTCACTAAAGATGATTTTATCGGCAAAATCAGCATTTTCATGTTGTCTCTCCAATACCCAATTAACGAACCCCCTTCGCTGTGCATGGTCAGCTAGCTTCAGTTCCTGAGTCAATTGAACTTTGTATGAATGAAGATGCAAATCTTGGTCAAAATTCGCTGCATGGTGGATTTGGAAACACCAATTTGCTGAGCTCGGTGTCGAACTGAGGTGGATGGAGGTTGAACGACGTACTGCTGCTATATTTTCGGTCGATCGATCTGGTCGAAGGCGCGTTGTTGTCTTTACATCAGTTACAGACCCAGTTTCAGCAAATTTTTCCATTAATTGCTTTACAGTTGACTCTTTGGAGCATAATTGTAACCCCAAATTGATCGAAATTTGCGAACTGTAGACGCAAAACTTTCACCATTTTGGTAAAACAATTTCACAATGAGAATGGGTTGTTCATTCGTGTAACGCTTCATTTTTATTAACCTTACACCTTCTACTAACAAACAATAATAAATGTTCAAATGCCAAACAATGACAATTCGAATGCCAATTTTAAATTTTGCGTATTATACAATTTTTTTAACTATGCCAAGTTGTTGCCAAGTCAAAAGGCCTGTCGGCTTAAGAAACCGAAACATTTCGTTGCCTTTTTGGCCATCTCGAATATGTGATCGTTCAAACTTAGTGTTGAGTTGATACACATACCGAGAATGGAAAGTCGCTCGGTTTGAACAACACAGAAGCCATTCATGGATCATGGCTGGTTATATTGAGACCGCTTGAGTGACAGGAGACAGCGCTGAGTTTTGGAAGCACTACATTCCACTCTATTCAATTATGCTACTAAGATGGGAATAAAATGAGCTTAACATGCGCTGACACTTCAATTCTATGGCCGAAGAGGAGGGTCGAGAGCCGAGGAACGAATATGAAAAGCTGAGTATACTGTCACCGGCGAAGGAGTGAATTGGATAAGAAGAAGAACAGACAGGAGATCATATATAAAAATGAGGAAGAGTGTCTGAGACAAAACGGGGAACTGGGGAACACAAGCATCAATATGGTGAATATCGGACTTGAAACCATCCAATACAACTTGTGTTGTACTGTTCGAAAGGTAATTCTGCGAGGTCTTCTTCTGTTTGACAACAATCTCATTAGAGTAATGATTCCAGCTCTTCAGATTCAAACTTTTTTGGGTGTCTTAGACGTTAATTAAATTTCCAGCCAAAATCACCACTTTTAAATCGTGCAAACCAACTTTGATGGCCGTCGTGTCATAGTGGGCAGAGTGCGACACTCACACGCAGAGGGTCTGGGTTCGATTCCCGGCTGAACACTACGAATTTTTCACGGCACCACCTCCTTCGAGCTGCTGATAACACTCAAAGCTGTCTAAGAATAAGGTTCTCAAGCTTTGCGTTCGGAGTCGACAAGAAACTATAGGTCCCTTCTACTCGTGAGAGAACAGTTGCGCGCGCAACACGAGTAGTTGAAGAGCAACCTAGGCCCTGGTCCACGTAGCCCCACCTAATTATTATTATTATTAATGTTTGTAGTGTTTTTCAGTCAGTTTTCCATCTGTTGATGATTCCGATGTCGGTTGTCGGAATCCTCGTCTAGACCCATGTCACGTAGTTATAAAGACATTCGGAACACCTATTCATTACAAAGGGGCTGATATAAGGAAATGCAAACTTGTTTCATTGTGGGTTCCTGGTCAAAGAGATGTACCAGGAAGCTTCGAATATTGAAGACCAAGATCTGGAAGCTAAGAACCAGGAAAACTACTCATGCTGTGCTTTGGATTATTCACCCAAAAGTAAAAGGAACAGTTTTCGACTCTAAACGGTAAACTGGAGTAAAGTAAGACACTTATGCCAAAGGAACCAGGTTTGATTCACGGACACCTTGCATTTTAAACGGCGCCACCTTCTTCGAGTTGCTGACAACACTCAAAGAGCAATAATAATAATAATTGTTGGCACTACAGCCCACAGGGAAACCAGGGCCTAGCCTGCTCATCAACTACTCGTATTGTGCGCGCTACTGTTCTCTCACGAGTAGATGGGACCTAAAGTTTTTTGCCGACTCCGAACGGCGAGATTTGAGAAGCTTTCTTAGACAGTTATTACTCTTTGAGTGTTGTCAGCAGCTCGAAGTCAAAATTTCGCCATTCGAAGTCGGCAACAAACTGTAGGTCCCTTCCACAAGTGAAAAAAAAAAATTCAGCAAGCAGTTGCTGATGAAGGCAGGTCCTGGTCACCTTCTGGACTGTTGCGCCATTCAATATGTATATTCTTCGAAGAGCTGTTTAGGGGACCTAAAATTTGTTTCCAAAGATCCATTAATTGTTCTCTGTTCAAAGTCAAACCTCGATTTCAAGTCAAATGCTTAAATTATAAAATTGCGCAACAGATTGTTCATGAAGTTAGAAAAAAAGAATGTGGGTGGCATGACACTTAAACAAAATTTTAATTTCATACATTCGACGCCTTGTGAGACCTCTCATTCTGAGAAATTTACACATGGTGAAGCGCCTGAACCGCTTGTCACTTCTAAGACTGCTTCAATCGGCCCTGACATATGTATGTTTGCAGAAACCCTAAAAAGAAACAAAACTCCCTCTGTGTAAGCTCTGCAAAGCAAACAGACTCATTTCAAATTTGCAATCCCAGTCAATTGACACCATCAAGCTGTGCTCCAGGCGACCACCTCTGCATGCGCAGCACTCGTTGCAAACAACATTTACGACTCATGTCCAGATCGCCATCAGCATATTTTTTCGTTCAACACGAAACGTCATTTCGAATCAAATCCTTCGTTCTTTCGGCCAACATTCCCAGCCAGCAGTCTGCTGCAGGTCGGAAGGGACCCCGACTGAAGAAATATTCTTCCGGCCTGGTGTGGAAAAACTCTCGACCGGTAAAAATGCATCTACGTCATGATGTGTTCCTTTGTTCGTCCGTCACTCTCCCGGAAGACCGCAAAGACCACAAGACCAAGAGGAGAAGCAAAAAAAGAAGGTTCGTATGGCTTTGGTGGAGCTTTGTTTCACAGATTTATGGATGTCCGGACGAATTTAGGTGGTGATTAGCATAGAGTGGCGCAGCTATGCCCTGCCTCCACCCGCGCTGCACTCCGCGGAAGGAAGTCCACCAACATGGCATGCAATCAGCGCGGCTCTTAAATGCCTCTTCGGCAGTCACAAAATTAAAGCGCCACGAGAGGAAGAGGGCTGTTGAGGAATAGCGGGAATCCACCACCCCCTCCATCAACAAATGAAATATTGGAAAGTAAAACAAACAGAGATGATAATTTGACCACAGACCGGAGTATTATAAATGAA
Organism: Eristalinus aeneus; assembly: GCA_955652365.1. Lineage (NCBI taxonomy): Eukaryota > Metazoa > Arthropoda > Insecta > Diptera > Syrphidae > Eristalinus > Eristalinus aeneus. Next base: position 38,651,325 of record OY019134.1, on the reverse strand, counting down.
CTCAGAGATACACACACAGGCAGACGAGCGAGTCCCTGTGACTCCTTGAAGAAAGCCACTGGATGGAGGACCGACGGAAGGACAGGAAAAAAAAAACTGCGGCGAAGATAAATAAACAGCCCCATAAAGAATAATCATTCTGAATTTTATTGAATTATGCATGAGGAGCAGGCGGCCGATATGTGGGAGGTGGACGACGTTGGAGATGGGGGACTCGAGCTGAATGTGTGGCGTGTGAGATGGACCTTTATCTGGTCTTCCCTCGACGAAATAGGTAATATCCTCAATAATGGCAAACCCTCACTTAATTTAGAGCAGGCTGGATGGATGGCTGAAGCGCTCACTGGGCTTTTCACAAAATGAAACTCATCTCTGCTCGGCCCATCAACGGCCCACCAATGGGCATTTCTCACCCGATGACCACTGTGTGGATTTCCTTTTTATTTGTTTCAGTTTCGGTTTGGGTCATGATGTTATTTTCGTTTTTTTTTTCTTTTTTTCTTGGACTGCCTTTCGTTCTTCTTTCCTCCTCGTCGTCGACATTGGTTGCTCAATTTTATGCCCATCAATGGATAGTAATAACCATTGTGAACGGATACGTGTGTGCGGCAGAAGAAATGGATCTGTGAAGTGGTTTCGGGGGTGGGGTGCATTATAAGCATAAGCCGAGCAGCCGTGGAGGAAGTACGTAACTCAGGCGTTCCGGATTCGCTTAATACACCATTCAAGAGAGAAATGAGTGGTTGTGCATGGGAGCAGGGGTGGACTGTGGCCAGTGGCTTGTAGGGCGACGCGGGATTTTCATACACTTCACTGCTTCAGCATCGGTTTCACTTGAATTTGTTGTGAAACAATTGATGCAGCTTCAATTAGGTTGACGAGTTACTTGAGCCCAGAATGGTCAGTATTCAGACTTTGCAGGTTTATGTACTTACTCGGGCACACTCAGTGTGTTAAGCCACGACTGGTGCCGGCAAAGTCTTGATGTTTTTAAATAAATTTGGCACTTAAGGACTTGAACATGTACTAATATCACAGCGAACAAAATGAAAATGTTTTATGAATCCTCTAGCAGGGCGAAAAACTCCCATTGATGATGCAATGCAATGATGCGGTTTGAGCACCAATTTTCTAATCCATGTTGACTGCTTCGGGTAGTAGCTAACGAACTGCTGATGACAAGCCCTTGACTCGTATCCGAATTTTTGCCGTAGCAGCAGCAATCCAAGGTATCCCTCAGTGAGGTGCTGTCATATGTCATCGGCAGGACGCGAAGAAACCAAATTTTTGAAATCTGGTGCACAGGATACCAACTTGCAGTTGGCCGTAGGCCTTACTGCGAAGTGATTACGGAGAAGAAGGTCGAATTACGTTCAAAATTGAAAAATATATTATGCTCAATAGTTGAACCCTCGACCACAGCAGGGACATTCTTCTCACCACCATGAGAGCTGTCCATTAGAGTACCACACCAAGGATCTCTTGGTATCCTCAACTCACTGAAAAAGAAGAAGTCAATGGGAATTGATGGGATACCAAATATTGTTCTGAGCCATCTACCCTCTGAGGCGGTGGACACTTACATTCTAGACAAAAATGCTTAAAGCTAGTTTACCTAACATTTTGTAATCATAATCTTACTGGCCCTTTGCAGACTCTCTAAGACTAACCTAATTTGATATGTTTTTCAACGACTTTATTATTTGCTGTAAGAACATTTATTCATACTTAGACGTATTATTTATTAAGAAAGGGGAAAAAAACTCAAAAACTTTACCATTTTACTAAAAGAGAACTTATATCTAAAGCTAGGACTACAATTAAAACTAAGAACTAAAACTACAACTAAAACTACTGTATTACTAACTTAAACTACGTACGCACATGTGCATGCATCAAATAATTCAACAATGTATAGTTTTTTTAGTTTAAAATGCATTTTTATTTTTTTTTTTTCAACTAATGATAACTTAACGCTAGGAACAAAATGCTTAACCTAGGTACATCTAATATGAAATCTTATATCTACTTACTGGCCCTATGCGGGCGCTCTAAGCTAAACTAATTATTTATTTATTTATTTGCCTTTCGGCATCAGTACTTTTTTTTTCTTTTTAATTTATTAATACTAATGTTTATTTATTTAAAACTAAGAAAATATTTGAAAAAAACTTAATTGTCTACAATTTTTTTTATAAAAACTTAATATTACTTAATATAACCTATTCTAACTTAAAGATACTTACGACTGACATTTTTTTTACATTTTTTACATTTTTTGATTTTTTTTTTTGGGTTTTTGTGTTTTTTGTTGTTTTTATTTTTTACACTATTTTAGTTTAATCTTAATTATTAACTTATCCTAACTTATACTAGATGTGAGTTGGCCGTGGAGGGCCAATCTTAACCTAATTAGGCTGACGACAGCTGGGGCTCTTGGTGTGGCTCTAACCAAAAATAGAACCCTCGGTCCTTATCCGTTTCCATCCTATCGCGGATGGAGACGGATGTGCTGAACCGGAGAGCATCTCGACTAACATTTGCAACGTTGGCGTCGTACATCAGTCGCCTGTCCACTGTCCTTCTCATCACGTGGTAAATAAGTGGACATGCATCCGCATCCTGAATCAGTCCAATGCGGTCAAGATATAAGAACGCTTCCGGCGGAATGAAACCCCTTCGGCGAGCGCTCTCGTGGTACTCGTCATTTGAGTAGTAGGCCCCAAATATGAGATCGTTCTCAGAGGTCATGGAATCCGAATAAGCTTAATAATAAAATTATCAACCCTGTTCACGTTTGCTTCGTTATACAAGACCTCATTAGGATAGAACTTCTTGTAATCAGATTCCGGGGTTCTGTACTTCTTGAGACATGCGCGAAGGCATTGTCTCTCGAAGACCCTCATCTTTTCCATTTGGGAAGGACTCACATTGAACCACACCGGGCAGCCATATACCATGATTGGCCGGATGAGAGCCGTATAGCAGATTCGCTTCACTTTGGCGTCAAGTTGGCTGCTGTAAAACAACCCCCTTGCCATAGCGAAGCCTTTTTTAGCTTTCGTCAAAGCTGCATCTACATGGATACCACCATACAGATACTGGTCCAACATAATGCCAAGATATCTCACTACACTCTTTACGGCTAGTGGCTGACCCTGTGGGTCCAATATTTCGAACTTGCGCCAATTCTTCTTCGTATCCCTTGAGACCCTGTATAATGGAGTCCGGAAGAGAATAGTTTCACACTTCTGGAAGTTGATTTTCAACTTCCAGTCGTCGCAAAATCGCTGGATTTCTTCGAAGTCACGCTGCAGGAGCACGTTTATGACCTCTATGTTTGGTGCCGTCCGGTATGCCACCCAATCGTCGGCGAACGCGATCAAGTTGCGCATGGAGCCAATCAGTTCGCTGGTGAAAATAGCGAAAAGGATTGGTGAGTTTACTGCACCCTGCTGGAGCCCATTTTTTATTTGGAAAACATTTGTGGAAACTTTATTGCCACTCTTGACAACAAAACTCCTACCTGTTACCATATTGAAGATCGTGTAAAGCAGCGGTTTGCTTATACCCATCCTCGTCAACTTAAAAAAGAGGCCTTCTAGCCATACGGTGTCGAATGCCTTTTCCAAGTCAACGAGACAGGCCACGGTGCACTGGGTTTTGTGGTTGTTCCACTGAATGTCCGAAACCAATTTTGACGCGGCATGTACGGTATCATGCCTCGCCCTAAATCCAAACTGGTTATTCGGTATAATTTTGTTGTCCTCAGTCCACTGGATCAGGACTCTATTGACAATCTTCTCGAAAACCTTGCTTATGCAAGGTAGGAGACTAATCGACCGAAGATTTTTCGGAAGCGAGGAATCTTTGTCCCTTTTGGGGATGGGTTGCACTACTGCCGTCTTCCAATGCGCTGGGTAATGTGCATTACTCAGTGCATTGTTGAACAGTATCAACAATGTATGCTCATGCAAACATGCACAGGTGCGTTTATTTACAGCTATATATTAATGTGTGTATAATCGAATATGCACTCATATATATATTCTGTTCTTTTTTTTGTTTTGTTTTTTTTTTGTATTTTTTGTTTTTACATTTTTTTTTTGTTTTATTTTTGTTATCCTAAGACCTTACTCTAACCTAAAATCTAAAATCTAAGTCTAAGATATGTAAGTCGGCCAAAGATTGCAGCTGGTATTTGGTCCGTTGCAAAACAATAGCCGACCGCCCCCGTTGGATTCCCTACCCAGTGTTTGGAGGTTCGTCGAGGGAGTTTGATTAGCCTCGTAGCCACCAGAACCATTTATGTTGCTTCGCAACATCCCGTATATCCCATTTCGATACCGCTGTACTGAAGCGGAGGAAATTGTCCTCAGCTCGTCGTGCAACGGAACGGTCGTAGTTGAGCCGCCCATCCACAGCAGAACGGGCGAAATGAAAGATGAGCGGTACCGCTTCCTTGTCTTGTAACAGACCTAGCTTATCAAAATAGAAAAATGCTTCTGGAGGAACGAAACCATTATGGCGCACTCTTTCATAGTATTGTGTGTTGGGATAGTAAGCTCCCGAAATTAGATTATTTTCGGAGTCCATTGCTCTAGCAGTATTTCTCCGAATCAGCTTCAGGATGAAATTATCCACTCTGATCAGTTTAGCCCTGTTGTATAAGACTTCATTAGAGTAGAATTTCTTGTAATCGGACCAAGGAGTTCGTTAATTCGAAGACATGCCCTCTCGAACAACCGCATCCTTTCCATTGGACTGGCCCCCACATTGAACCACACGGGACAGCCTGATAAGGGCCATGTAGCAGATTACCTTCTCCCTCGCATCGAGTTGGCTGTTGTTAAACAGTCTCTTTGCAAGGGCAAAGGCACCTCGAGCCCTGGTCAGAGCAACATCTGTATGTTTGTTGAAATACAATTACTGATCCAACCAGATCCCGAGGTATCTGACTACCTTCTTCTGCGGCAGTTAACCACTGCCAAGCGGTGGTCGTATACACAACTCTGTTCAACAATGCGCTGAGTAATGCATATTACCCGGCGCATTGGGAAGCAGCTGGGGTACATCCCATTCCAGAACGGGGCAAAGACACCTCGATACCGACGAATCTCCGTTCTATAAGTCTTCTTCCGTGCATAAGCAAGGTATTCGAAAAGATAGTCATAAGAGCTCTGAAAGAATGGGTTGAGGAAAAACAATTAATACCGGAAAACCAATTTGGCTTCAGGGCGGGGCACGACACAATTTATGCCGCGTCTAAACTGGTTTCCGACATTCAGTGGAATAGAAATAAAACACAATGCATAGGGGCCTGCTTGATCGACATGGAAAAGGCTTTCGACACCGTATGGTTAGAAGGTCTCTTTCTCAAGTTGGTCAGGCTTGGCATTCATAAAACATTGCTATATATGATCTATGACATGGTAACAGGTAGGAAGTTCGTTGTGAAAAATGGCAACGAAATTTCCACCACTGTGTTCCACATAAAAAGTGGGTTGCAACAAGGGGCGGTGGGTTCGCCGATCTTGTTCACTATATTCACCAGCGATCTTATAGGTTCTATGATTAACAGAATAGCGTTTGCTGACGATTTAATCGCGTACAGATCAGGTCCGAAGGTAAAAAAGAAATAAATGGTTTGTTGCAGAGTGACTTCGATGCAATTTGCGACGACTGAAAGTTGAAAATCAACTACCAAAAGTGTGAGACTATACTTTTCAGAGCCCCGTTGTCCAGAGCCTCAAGGGACACGAAAATTAACTGGCGCAAGTTCCGCATAGTTGATCCACTGGGACAACCGTTGACCGTGGAAAATATAGTGAGATATCAAGGCATCTGGTTGCACCACTATCTATATGGTGATATCCATGTAGATACTGCTCTGACCAGGGCTAAGAGTGCCTTCGCTATGGCAAGAGGACTGTTTTATAGCAGTCACCAGACACCAGAGTGAAGGTAATCTGCTACATGGCCCTCATCCGGCCAATCATGGTATATGGTTGTCCTGTGTGGGTCAACGTGAGTCCTTCCCAGATAGTAAAGATGTGTGTTCAAATGGCGGTGCCTTCGAGCCTGTCTTCATTTATATCGAACACCAGAATCTCAGTACAAGAAATTCTACCTCAATGAGGTTCTGTTCAACGAGGCAAATCTTAAAAGGATAGATAATTTTATCATTAAGTTGATTCGTAGTCACACTGCTCGAGCCATGGCTTCAACCATCAGTCTGATCTTTGGGGCTTACTAATAATAATTAATAATAATAATTGTTGGCGCTACAGTCCAAAGGGGGGCCAGGGCCAAGCTTGCTCGTCAACTACTCGTGTTGTGCGCGCTACTGTTCTCTCACAAGTAGAAGGGACCTACAGCTCCGACTCCGAATGGCGAAATTTGAGAAGCTTTCTTAGACAGTTATTACTCTTTGAGTGTTATCAGCAGCTCGAAATAGGTGGTGCCGTGAAAAATTCGAAAAATTGGTGTTGAGCTGGGATTCGAACCTACACCCTTCGGCGTGTGAGCTTCGCAGTCTACTCAAATGAGGCTACCCAAATGGGGCATAATACTCAAATGAAATGTACCATGAACGGGTGCGTCTTAACGGCTTCATTCCACCTGAAGCTTTCCTCTATGTGGGCACTAAAGGCCTGATTCAAGATAGGGAAGGCTGCCCTATCATCTTCCATGTCGTACGTCGAGCAGTGGAAAGGCAACTTCAATACGAGCTGGACGTCGATCGCAGCCACAAGGAACTCCTACGATTCAGTAGAGCGATTTCGGCATGCGACAGAGCAGTATCTGCAAAGGAACGGCTTTTTGATTGGTGGCTGCACCAGAACCAGCCGCTAACTTCTTAAGGCATATGACAGGGTAGTTGGGTTAGTAAAGCCAACTCACGTTGGTAGTTTTAAGGCATTTTATAGAAAAAAAAAAAATAAAAAAAAACCAAAAAAAAAGCAAAAAAAAGAAACAAAAAAACAATAAAATAAAAACAAAAAAAAAAAAAAAAAGAAAAAAATTACACAAAAATGAAAAAAAAAAAATACGAAAAAAGGTGCACCACGGCGTATTGGATATATACGTTAAGCATATCATTAACACATACGCACTGATGCACGCGTTCGTATAGCTATACGGACATGGTTAAGACCATTTATAGTAGTTAAGTAGAGTTAAGTTTAAGGTTTGTAAATTTGTAAAAGTTTAAGTGTAAATACATTTTTAGGTATGTAGTTTAGTTTAATAATAAGTTAGGTGAAGAATAAAAAATACAGAAATCCGAGGTTTTACAATTGTCTTGGATAAAATCATTAAATATATATATGTAGGTTTGAGTACTTATTAAAATAATAAAAAAATACATAAAGCCGAAAGGCCAAAAACAAAAACCATAGATTAGCTTAGAGTACTCATGAAGAGTAAGTAAGTTAGAACTAAGATCAGTAGATTACATTGGTAAGCTAGTTTTAAGTATTTTTGTCTAGCATGTAAGAAACTGAATTAAGGTAAATAAAAATGCATTATAAACTAAACTAAAACCAAGGATCTCTTTGCACATACGAGTACTTGCGTACACTTGTTGGCGGTGGATGGTTGCATCTCCCAATTCTTTTTTTCAAAAAGGCTGCTTGCCCTTACCGCACGCACTAGAAACCCAAGCAGTTTCGATATTTCCAGCGTGAAGGGGCATCTTACTAGAGTAGAGCAAAGTCAAATAAGGCTCGGGACCGCGGTGTCTCTGACGCCAAGCCATTGGGACAGAGTAATAGAGGACGTCATCCAACCAAATGCTGCTCACAAGTGGAAAAGCGCCTCAACCAGCTAAGTGTGCGCAACTGGAGACAGCTGCAGAAAAATCGTGCTGGCTGGAGGGGCTTTTTAGTTGAGGCAGATTTCCACCCGGACTGCAATGGCAAACAGCTAGAAGGAAGAGGCATCTTACAGAATTATTGTCAAGACGTCAATCGGAAAACGGCAGCCAAAGTGAAAACTACTTGTGATTTACTCTGAAAGAGTGAAGAAATCATGACCAACACTCGGTTGGACATAGCAATAGAGAGGTGTCACTTAATTTAGAACCTGCGCTGACATTGACAGAATCATTTGAATTTGAACAGCGTTGATACACTGTAATCGACTCCACTAAGGCATTGCATTGGATTGCATTTCTTGGGTCCTTTTCAGGATCTGTCGGAATGTGAAGATCTGGTCTGTAGTGGACTTCCCTGGCCTGAAACCACACTGATAGGGACCTATCAGGCCCGTCCGATGAAACTATGAGAAGATAAGTAATTGGCTTGAAAAATACGCTTTCTGAGTTTTCATGTCTCATTCCGCAGAACAAAAAAGTACAAAAATTACACCAACTTTTTGCAACAAAAAGAGATAAAAAATAATTAATAATTGGGTATCCCTACACTCCACAGGTGGACCAGGACCTAGCTTGTTCACCAATTACTCGCGTTGTGCACGCTACTGTTCTCTCACGAGGAGAAGACACCTACAGGTTTTTTGCAGACTCCGAACGGCGAAGTTGAGAAGCTTTCTTTTATGCAGTTATTACTCTTTGAGTGTTGTCAGCAGCTCAAAATTGGAGGAGAGGTGGAGCCGTGAAAAATTCGAGGTGTTCAGCCGGAAATCGAACCCGGGCCTTCGACATGTTAATATCGCACTCTTCTTCAAGTTAAACACTTGTTGAGATTTAATTTCATAAAATTAATTTCATAAATTAAAATAACAACAAATTGTAGCAGAAAACTCCTAATTTAACACCAGAGTCATATTGTTCCGGCAGTCGGAACGCGCGATTTGAAGAAATCAGCGACAGCCGTCAAGGACAGCGTTACACCAGAGACATGACGTTCGGACAGTTGGTTAGGTGATGTAGAAGAAGAAGAACTTACCACAATCCATCAAAAAACTTGAAATACGAGAGAAAATTATTATAAATTTTTTTGATATGCAAACATCAAAGGAGAAATCTGGAGGCATCGGTTAACACAGCCTGCGCGACAACAATTCCGGAAACGGACTCAGGCTGTTGGACTTCGCCTCGGGGCTGGACCTCTCTGTGGCTAGCACGCGGTTCCCACACCTTGACATTCACAAAGAGACCTGGCGATCTCCTCATCAATCCACCGTCAATCAGATTGATCACGTTGCGATCGACGTCAGACACTCCTCCAGAATTCTTGATGTCCGATCCTTCCGAGCTGCAAAAATCGAGTCGGATCATCACCTTGTTGTAGCCAAGGTAAGAACCCGGATATCGAAAAATTAACGGAGTCGAGACAGGCCAAAACGGTTTGACGTCGGAAAGCTACAATAGCAACTGATCGTTGGGAACGTTGCCGACCGAGTCTCCCTGAAAATCGTGAAATGTTCAATTTCCATAAAAAGTGAATGGATGTACTCGTCGGCATCCGAAAACATGCCAAAAAATGTTTAAACTTCATTCGGGCGTATAGGAGGCCACCAGTGGTCGAAGAAGGATTTTAGGCTAAAAACCCAAATTCTAAACATAGAAGAAGACTGGAAACGTTGTCAAGAAGCCATCAAAGAAGCTGTCACTGATGTGCTGGGTTTCACGTCACCACCCAGAAGGAACCCATGGTTTGATGACGAGTGCAGGCACGATCTTCTCGATCGCGCAGCTAAACAAGACGCCTATGAGACGACGCTGCATCGAACAACGAGGGCTGTTCGTGAGATCTACGAACAGAGAAGAAGGGAAGAGCACCGGCTTGTCATAAGGAAAAGGATGGAGCATGAGAACCTCGCGGTCGAGGAAATGGAAAGGTGTTATGGCAGGAATGAAGTCCGAAAGTTTTACTGAAAGGTAAAACAGCTATCCGGAGGATACAAGGCTCGGACCAATACCTGCCGGGACCAAAACGGACAACTCGCAGCAGAGTTGCAGTCTGTGCTGAGAACCTGGAAGGATCATTTGTGTAGACTTCTTAACGGCGATGACGGCCCAAATCCCGCTGTTAGGCAGAATGTTTCACTCAATTTGGACGATGATAGACAAAAATCCCCCCGACTTAGACGAGGTGAAGATAGCAATATCCAAACTGAAGTCGAACAAATCTGCTAGAGCGGTCGGACTGTAAGCAGAACTATTTAAAGCAGCTGGAGATGACCTGGTTGAGCGCATGCACCAGCTCATCTATAAGATATGGTTGGAGGAAAGCATGCCCGATGAGTGGAATCTCAGCGTAGTTGGCCCGGTCCACAAGAATGGAGACCCCTTCGACTGCGCCAATTATCGAGGGATTAGTCTTCTTAACATCGCCCTCAAGAGTCCTCTCTGCCGTATTGTGTGAGCGTCTGAAAGCGTTTGTCCATGACCTGATAGGTTCCTAACAGTGTGGTTTCAGGCCCGGGAAGTTCACGATAGACCAGATCTTCACTTTACGACAGATCCTGGAAAAGGCCCAAGAAGTGCAAATCGGCACTCACCACCCACTCATCGATCTTAAGGCCGCATATGACAGTGTGCATAGAGACGAATTATACAGTGCCATGTCTAGTTTTGGCATTCACACCAAACTCGTCAGATTGTGTAGGTAAACGATGGAGAATTCTCGCTGCTCCGTCAAGGTCGGTAACGAACTCACCGAGACCTTCAATGTCAAAAAAGGTTTTAGACAATGTGACGCACTGTCATGTGACTTCTTTAGCATCATCCTCGAGAAGATCGTGCGTAGCTCACAACAGTTAACACCAGAGGCACGATCTTCCAGAAGTCAGTTCAATTGCTAGCTTACGCTGACGACATGGAAGCGGAAGCGGCTAAAATGGGTCTGGCGGTAAACGAGGTACATGCTGTCATCAAGGAAGGACACACAACATCGACGTCTCGGACGGAGCTTCACACTAGGCAACAGAAACAGTCAAGAAACAGTCAAGGACTTTGTCTACCTCGGCTCCGCGGTAAACAGGGACAACAAGATCAGTACCGAAATCAAGCGCAGAATCACTCTTGTCAATCGCTGTTTCTTTGGGCTCAAGAGGCAATTGAGTAATAAAGCCCTCTCTCGAAAGACGAAGCTCGCTTTATATAACAGCTTGATCATCCCCGTCCTACTTTATGGCGCGGAATCTTGGACGTTAGCAAAGGCGGATGAGGAAGCCCTTAGTCTCTTCGAGAGAAAAGTTTTGCGTGCGATATTTGGTCCTGTTTGCGTTGATGGTATCTGAAGGAGAAGATTTAATGACGAACTCTATGGGCTGTACAGCGACATGCGCCTGGTCAAGCGTCTTCGGATACAACGCTTAAGATGGCTAGGCCATGTAGAGCGCATGGGCACCACTACTCCGGCCCGAAGAGTCTTTGAATCCGTGCCATTGGGACAACACAACAGAGGACAACCTAGACTAAAGTGGCGCACACAAATGGAGAAGGACTTCAACCAACTTGGAGTGCGCAACTGGCGAAAGATCGTACTGGCTGGAGAGGCATGTTGCTTGAGGCCCAGGTCCACCCAGGACTGTAGCGCCACAAGAAGAAGAAGAAGAAGAATACCCGTTATACTACCTTAAATACCTAATTACTGCATACACTTCAATTCGGCACCACGATGTGGGAACGCTACTGATGTTACGCTACGCTACGATGACCGGTGTTCAGGTTAGCAAGCTGCTGACGCGATGTCTCCAATGCGGCGCGTGTTGGTTTTGCCTGAATGTGGTGACATATTATGTTGCATTGACTCGCATACTATGTTGCATTAACTTATACCAAGCAAACGCCGCTTTGCTTACTGCGTACTACCCCTGACCTGTCAACTGCAACTGGTAGCTGAAGCAACTTCCAAAAAACGCCATTCTTCTGACGACGTATAAACGTGAGGTTCTCATGAGGTGTTCCAAAGCTCGTATGTCAGAGACTTTTGCACATTTTCCATGCAAGATTTTGATGAGTTCCTTGCCGGCCTAAATGAACAAGTCTGAGCTCAACATCGTTATTCTACGCAATCTGAACTGCTTGCTAGATGGATATGGCGCCGTAGAGTAACGGCTCTATTCACATCGTCTTTGAAATCGATCAAGGCCGTGCCTGTCTTAATTTCCTCAAGGACTCGCTGCAGTGACCGTCCCCGTTCTGAAACTACACAGTTCAGGAGTTCAGTTTGTTTACAAAAATTTTCAGATGTTCAACGGAAATAGACACATCAGAAGAAGATTTGCACTATGTCGAAGAGGCTGTGTCCTCGGGGCTTGCCCCGTTTAAAACCCATCGGGCATGTCACACCCTTGACCGTGTTTAAGAGACCAGGTGGGGCACATTCCCGTCCATGTCACCATCGGCTCCTCTGAACTAGTCCGCGCATTGTGCGCCCGCTGCAGTAGCTCTGTTCGAATTGAGTCTTGATGCGTATCTATCGACCTACTCTAAGGGTGCGGAGGCTCTTGCTCATCGCCCTTGAAGAGAAAATTTTGCATTGGAATCGTCGTTGCCGCTTGAATTTTGCAGAAATGCAGAAATGGTGTCTCTTCTCGAATTCTCAGCAGCTTCGCAAATCTTTCTCGACACATCTTGGCAGAGTTCAGGTGGACAATTGTACCCAGTGGTAAGGAGCTTTCCTCCTTGGACCCCATTCTTTCTACGGCACCTCACTCCTTGGAATCCATTCGGAGCAAAAGGCGTCCTCATTGTGAGTTTCATAGCGTTGCATCGGAATAGACAGGCACTCCATACCAACGCCTGCACAGGTTTCCAAACGATGGGACATCAGTGCTTAACAGCGCTTAGTAGTGGCAACTTCTGTGATGGCTTCTCTCTCTCCTTCTCCTTTGTATCGAACTTTCTGTCGCTTGAAAACTGCCAAGTCTTGGAGACAGAGTTTTTAACTTTGATCAGTTCAAAAGAAATGAAGATATCAATCCGGAATAGTCTGCCTCTTAGAAATTGAGGAACAAGGTCATTGAGGCTGCTGTTCAGACTCGGGTCCTTCCATCTCCTTCACCTGGATGGTTGGCTTCACTCCGAAAACATAACTTCCCCGCATTTTGTTAAACTGCTCTCCAGGGAAAACTGCCAAACTTGAAACTCCAAAACCCCTCACCACGCCTTTGACGTCACAACACAGCGGTACCGTACTTTCTAGTTCATCTCAAAGCGCGCAATAAAATGCGAGAGAAACAAACAAGAACCAGACCAACCAAAGAGATACTACAATTCTTATGGTTATTCTGCTCAGGAAGCCAGGCCATTGTCCAAAAAAAAAGGTCGAAACTGTGCTCCATTCCAGTCCACTTGCCTAGCGCTGCCGGTCGCGATAACAATGCTAACACCAAAATGACAAAGTGAAATCTTCTCAAAAAAAAACAGACAAAACGACCAAAAAAAGAATCCAAACCAAACGGTACCCAAATCCGTATCTCCGCGGCTCCCTAGGCCAGCGAGACGACAGAAAAGAATCGAGAACAACGGCCAGAAATAGCACAAAGCTCTAAAAATCCCATAAATGAACAGTTTAGAGTGCCATCAATAGATAAACGATGCGACGTTATCTAGCGAAGTCGTCGATACATTCCGGCGACACATGGTGAGAAACTGAAACTGTAGCAGGGGCAGCGGCCCGTTCGTGCTCCAGACGAGGGAAGGAGTGGCGACACGACGCGCAGGTGTATGCGAACTAGAGAGCAAGGTTAGCCCCGAAATGACCACAGCAACGGACGTACGGGCGTGCGCGCGCACACATCGCTCTATGATGGGCCCCCGCCGAGTGACTTTTGATTTGTCAATGGGGGGATATGGGAAATCAACAGCGCTGCGAGATACACACGAGGAATACCTTGAGACTTTGTCTTCTCTGTGACATCTTTTGAAACTCGTAAATCGCCTATTCTGCGTTTGGCAGCACAGAATTCCTAATGAGGCTGGTCTGCGCCGTTGCCGCTGCCGTCACCGTGCCGTCCGCGCCGCCTTGGCCCTGTCCAACCAACCCGTCAATCGTCGAAATGTCTTCATGTTTCTTGCGCCGATTTTTATTTGTTTTCGTTGGGGTTTCGTCTTCGGTTTGGCTTGGTTTGGCTCGGTCCGGCGTGTATCTTCCATCCATCCATCCATCCATCGCGTTTTACGGTTGGCATGGCCTGCTTAGGCTGCGCAATGAAGGTCCGTCGTCCGCGCAGGGGGCCCGCAATGGTTCCTGCATGCGCTCCCGGATAGGTAGACATGTCCGAAGGTGGTTACTGCGTGCTACGAGAATTGCGGCTGCTGCCACCATCACCGCCACCGCCACCGCCGCCGATATCGTCACCACCACCACCACAGCCGCCATCGGTTGCTGTTGGAATTTTTGAAGCAACAGCAACAGCAGCAGCAGAGAAGAGCTATCGCTGCTACAACTGAAGCGCGTACGCGCACTGACTGCTCAATTGACGATGGTACCTACCTCTCGGTGCTCGGCGCGGCTAGGTGTGGATGTGGCATCCGATTGTGTGCTGTTCTGTGATTAATTTTCGCCGTGAGAGTTTTACCTTAAATTAGTACGCGTTTGACCTGTAATTCTGTGTCGTGCTACGGACTGGACATGGGAATCTTGACACCACTGACAGTGGAGAATACACTTGACATCTTTATCTGTTGACTTTGACGGTGGCTGGGGGCTGGTGGTTGGCTGATGGTGCGTGATGGCAAGTGGGAATGCTACTTCATGATTAATCGACATCTCGGAGACACTTGCTGTTGGTAATCGCTTTTAAGTGAAACGTGTCCAAACGTGGGAGTCCAACGTTGGCATGGTGCGTGATGGGAAGGTCTAAGGTGCGATCCAAAATGAAGAGAGCGCCAGATGTGACATGAAACTAGTCTGCTAGCTCTGCTAGCTGTGGTTGACATGTAACTGGGGTTGAAACATGTTTGCCAGGAATGCTGGCAAACGCAATGGAAGAATCCACCGATCGGTGGAAACGGAAAAGTACTTAGAATGTGGCAGTTACCAAGGACACTTAGGGCTTTTTACTTTCGGTTAAAGTTGCGCTTAATCATAAGCCCCCTATTGGATTTTTAACAGGGCCAAAACAGTCCTCTGTCTTGTCTTTCAAAGTTTTCTCAAACAACGTCATTGTCGTTTGTGTTTTTAGGGTTTCATTCATGTCAGACTTTTACCAAAACAAAAGGTTTTGTTAAAATTTTTCGAAGATTGCGGTTAAGTTGCATCAAGCCAACGTTAAACTTTACAATACTTTGAAGAGACACCGTCAACCCGTAAGGTAAATATTTGTTTCTGAATTTCAGAGTAAAAAGAGAAATTGCTTCTTCTTCTTATTCAAACGACGGTCACAACATAACTTCTCTGCCTTGAGACACACTGTTTGAGTTTAAAATGGTGTGGTCCACGTGTTTTTTTAACCTCACAAGGGCCATGTCA
Organism: Eristalinus aeneus; assembly: GCA_955652365.1. Lineage (NCBI taxonomy): Eukaryota > Metazoa > Arthropoda > Insecta > Diptera > Syrphidae > Eristalinus > Eristalinus aeneus. The sequence continues at coordinate 38,635,936 of OY019134.1, read as the reverse complement.
AGTTGTTTATTGCTTTCTTTAAGTTTTAATCAATTCTTCGTCAAATCTCCGTCAAGTAGTTGTCAAGTCTTCGTCGAATTTTCTTCAAAACTTTGTTAAGATTTTGTCAAGTCTTCGTCAAGTGTCTGTCAAGTCTTCGTGAATTTTTCGTTAAGTATTCGTCAAGTTTTCCATTAAATTTCATTTAGTTTTCGTCAGGTCTTATATGAGATTTTTATCGAGGTTTTATCATAATTAGACCTCGCAAATTTTCACTTCATCAACGAGATCCCAAAAGTTTTGTTTTAGGTTGTATTAAATTTGGAACATACTTCCGTTAAGTACTCATCAACTGATTTATAAGTTCTATTAAGGTTTTGGAAGATTTTAGCTAAGTTTTAGTTTTATTAACGTTTAGTTGAGGTTTTCAGAAGTTCATTAAGATTCGTCACATTTTGATACAGTTTCGTGGTTTGTAAAGATCTCAACGTAATTTTGTCAAGTGTCAAGTGTTCTTGCGAAACCATTAAGGCATACATGCTCCACAAACAAGTTTTGTAAACCTTCGTCGAAGATTCGATCAGGTATCATCGAGATGTTGCAAATATCTTACACATACCTTATATAATTTTTCAAAGACTTCGAAAATATTTCGTCAAGTTTTCGGCAGTTCTTTCAATTTCTCGTTATATCTTCGCCAAGTCTTTGTCAAATCTTCGTTAAGTCTTCATCAAATCTTTGCAAAACTTTCTTCGAGTACTTGCCAAGTCTTCGTTATGTCTTCGTCAAGTCTTCGTAAGGTTTTCTTCGCGTCTTCGTCAAGACTTTGTCAAATCTTCGTAAATTATTGTGTCGAGTCTTCGTTAAGTATTTGTGAAATGCTCGTCAAGTCTTCATCAAGTCTCCGCAAAGTTTTCTTCAAGTACTTGTTAAGTCTTTGCCATTTCTTCGTCAACTTTTCTTCGCGCCTTCATCAAGTATTCGTTAAGTGTTCGTCAAGACTTCGTCAATTATTCGTTAAATCTTCCTAAATTGTTCGACAAATCTTCGTCACGTCTTCGTCAAGTCTTCGTCATGCCTTCGTCAAGTTGTCTTCGAGTTCTCCACTCACCAAGTCCTCGTCAAGTCTTTGTCAAGTTTTTGTCAAATTTTCGTCAAGTCTTCATCAAGTCCTCGCAAAGTTTTCTTCAAGTACTTGTCAAGTCTTCGCCATGTCTTTGTCAAGTATTCGTCAAGTGTTCATCAACATTCATCATATCTTAGCCAAATTTTCGTCGTTTTCTTATTAATATAATTCAATTTTTCGTCAGGTTTTACTTCAGTTTCTTAAATGACAATTTAACATTGAGGTTTTGTCATAGTTTGGGAAAAGCTTCGCTAAATTTTTGTTTCATTAAAGAGATCACAGAAATTGTTAATAAATTTTGGTCAAGCTCTTGTGTAGTGTTCGTCAAGCATTCGTCAAATTTTGTTATAGTTTCAGAAGATTTCCGTTAAGTTTAATTTTTATTAACTTTTAGATTTAAAGAAATTCACAAGGTTTCCTGCACGGTTTTGTGAAGATATTGTCAAGTATCAAGTGGTATCGTCAAGATGTCCCTAAAATTCCCCCCCAGTACTCCAAAGTATTACAGTTTCATATTTGCCGACAACTTAGTGGAAGAAAGTAAATTTTAAGCTTCAACATACACACCGTCTAGTCACATGCATGAAATCACAGAAACACACTACAGCCTTATTTCAAAAACAAACGAGAAGAGGAAAAAGTTCTTAACTCACACTTACTGTACAAAAAGTTCCTTTCACACTCAGACGACCCGCCATCACTGTTTGCGGCGTGTCCTTTTTGCGTGCAGCTGAATATAACCATTGACACTGGCAATGTCCTTCAATGGCTTCCACTGAGATGCCCTCGCAAGCGCAACGTCCATCAAATACCTTCTGCCCAGTGGGAGATTCGGCGTAAACATGCACATTTCATGGGTCAACACCATAAACCCATTGTCCGACCCTATGCCTATCGAATGTCAACCCTTCACCTTTCAATAATCCCTTGCGCACAGAAAGCCATAAATTGATAAGTCAGTAACTTCGGTGACGGGTGCCCATCTCATATCTCAACCGAGTCTCGACTGCAATTTGTGTCTACGAGTTCCAGGTGCGTTTGCACGGAAACGCATTAAAGACTTAAAATACCCACGGAAAGAAAATTTCCAAACCGAAAGCGGAGGCAGGAGTCGCGGAAGAGAGAAAAAAAAATTAAGACGAGGCAAGAGAAAGAAGACGAAATGAAATTAAAATTCCAGCGGTTCCCACAGTCTGTCGTAAATGGGGCTAACTGACCGCCGTCGCTGCCGTTGCCGGTGCTGCCGCTGGTCTTAATCATAACCTCTCCAGGTACTGGGTTAATGAATGCTAAATAAATTCAAATTATATGTATCGCCGGAGACGATCTACCTTCGGTTCGAGTACAGTACCCAATGCACTCCGGAACGGCGCGATTGTCGAACACTAGCGACGAGCGCTGCTATCCGCTGTCCCAGAGGCCATTGGACGGGTTGGCGAGACAGGAGACACCAAGTGTAGCTAATACAAAAACAATGAAAAAAAAAATGAAGAGAAATGAATTTATTGTTGCGGCGACTGTTTCCGTTTTCCGTTGTCTTTGTGGCGAGTTGTTGTGCTCCTTGAACTTGATTGGGGTGCCAATAAACGAGAGAAGATACACAAACAGAACAGCGAAAGGGTTCGTTTTACATTGACCTCTCCGGTGACCTTGCGCGAGGGTCTAATGAATTCAGTGAACTCAATTGCGTTGTCATTCCAATGTCTGGCTGACGGACATTGATATTTTCCGGGAGATAAGAATTGATAAGCGTTTGTCACTTCTTCATTGAACGATAACTTTTTTGAGCGGCGAGGGTAGTGGGAACGATGTCGACTTTTAAGAGGTGACTAGTAACTATGATCGGGAAGCACCAGAGTGGGGCATTAAGATCATTTTCTCGCCGCCAACGGACAATGTGGCGAATCGCTGATTTAGCTAAATAACATGGTCATAAGTAAACAAACCCCACTTTTTTTTCACAGCTTAAATATCCCACGTAATGACTGTGCAATTCTTTTTTTGGTACAGCTAGTGTAACAAAAAAAAAAAAGACAAAAATGATCCCAAAATCCAAATTGTACGTAATTCTTTGATAAGAAAGTCAATTTGAGGAGCACGTGTTTATTTCGTTTTCTCAGTTGTTCGTGTACCAATTCTCGAAATTTTCTTTTAGGGTAAGTAGATTCGTAGTGAATATAAAAACATGTTGTATCAATATATAAAGGGTTTTATTGTCCATATATGTGGGGAATGAAATGAGAAATTAAACATAAAATATGCGTTTTTTGTGTTTGTTGTTCAAATTTGAAATCATATTTGTTTTAAAGCTGTGATTGTTAGCAACAAAACTGCGTTTCAATTTTTTCCGCAAAAGTGCGACACCAATTTTGTTTTTCGGAGGTTGGGATAAACTACACTGGAGTGCCCAAACTCAAATACTGGTAAATTGTATTACCAGGCAGTAACCTTCATATAATGTAATTTCTTGGTTTTCCGAAGAAACCACCCATACTCAATTTTTCATTTTTTAGGGTAGAACCCAAAATTACGAAAATACAAATGTTCGATGTATGGATTTCTAAAGTCAAAATAAAGCACATAAAGGTATACCGGTAGCGTTTTTTTTTTTTTTTGAAAATAAAACACTAATTATTAATGGAAAAGTAAAAAGATTTTATTCAAATTATTCGCCATTGTTTTCTACACATTTTGACCACCTTTCTGGTAATTTGTGAGTACCACGCCAATAAAATTGTTTGTCTTTCAAAGCAAACCAATCAGACACCCAATTTTCGATTTCCTCGTAGGAATCAAAGTGCTACTCAGCCAATGCGTGTCCCATCGATGAAAACAAATGGTAGTCGGAAGGAGCCAAGTCTGGTGAATACGGCGGGTGGGTTAGCCAAGTGTTTTGATTGTATCCTGAACCGGTTTTGCTTTGTGTGCAGGTGCATTGTCATGGAGCAAAATTACCTTGCCGTGTCTTCTGGCCCATTCTGGTCGTTTCTCGATCAATGCATGGTTCAAATTGATCATTTGTTGTCGGTTGCGATCAGTATTAACGGTTTCACCAGGTTTTAGGAGCTCGTGGTACAGCACACCCTTCTGGTCCCACCAAACACCCAGCATTGTCTTCTTGTCGATGTTGATGGCAGAGGCACGATCTTCCAGAAGTCAGTTCAATTGATTGCATACGCTGATGACATTGACGTGATTGGACGAACACAGCGAGCCGTCAACGAGGCGTTTGCAGTCGTTCACAGACCTCCGCGGAGTACGCACGTGTTTCGGCTTCTGGGAAGTATAAGCTCAGTATTTTCAAAGAGTGAAAAAAGTCATTGCTTCTAAGTGGCGTCGGTAGCTCGAAGGTAGAGCACTAGGCAGTGAACTAATAATCCCGGGTTCAAATCCCGTGGGAGAAAATACAATTTTTCTTTTTTTTTTATTAAATTAAATAAAGACACTAGTGAGTGAGAATATGGAGAGTGACGAGCAACCCGAGCTCAGTAAATCGGGTAGATCGGGTGACTTCAAGACACCGGTGGCTGGGACGTCAGGCCACCTTACAAGTGACGGTAGTGTCCGCATGGCTAGCCCCACCAGCCACCCTACTGAGATGAAGAAGAGGAGGAAGAGGCTGCAGCCGCAGTCTATTCAAACAAAACGTCGGACGACAACAATGACGTCAGAAGATGAGATGGTCGCACTGAACAGAGGCGGATCGGTGTCGGCCAAAAAAACACCGCCAAAGACAAACAACCAGAACAAGCAAGTAATCGACATTGAGGCCCTCCAATGCGAATCGGAGGGGAATGAATGCCGATTCTCATACAGGGGAAGCGACAACTCTTTCAAAGTGCTCGCCACATCGGACGCCGACGATGAGGAGGAGGCAATCAAGGAGGAGGAGACAAAACTAAAGAGACTGGATGAGGAAAGGGCAAAACTTGACGCCCACATCAAGTTCCTCTACGAGCAGTCTACGGCGAGGAAAGCGGCCGAGAAAGCAGCCAAACACAAGGAAGAGGAAAGGGAACTCTTAAAGCTGCAACAAAAGAGGCAGCAAAAGAGACAGGAGAAGGAAAACCTGCATAAACCTGAAGAATCGCTGCCCTCCACATCAAAGGCAGCGCAACGGTTGCAGACAGCTCAACTGGAGCTTAAACTGCAGCAGCAAAAGCAGACGCAACAACAACAGAAACAACAGAAGGCGGAACAACAACAACTACCGCAGAGGAAGCAACAGCAGAAAAAGCAAAAGACACTACAGCAGCCGAATCAACAGCAGCAGAATCAACAGCAGCAGAATCAAAAGCAACAGAATCAACATCAGCAGAAAAAAAAGGAACCACAGCAACAGCAGCAAAACTCCAAGATACGCTGCCCACCCATCAACGTCTTCGGTATTGGGACTGACGAACTAGAAACACTATGTAAGTTGGCCCTAGAAAATAAGACGTATTATATTAAGTACAAATCACCCCAAATACACACCGTCCATTGCCTATCAATAGATGGGTTTAAATTCTTAAAAGAGAAACTAGCGGCATCGAACGCTGACTTTTACACGTACACCCCAAGAGGAGAGAGGCCACAGACCTTGCTTCTCAAAGGTATAAATCCCTCTACTGACCCGAAGGTCCTCCTCGACAAGCTGCGCCTAGTTGAGGGCGACGAGGTCCAATTCGTAGGGGTTAAGCCTTTTAACACTGCGGCGGCGAAAGCGAAGAAGAAGGCACTTCCCTTCTTCCTAGTTCAGGTATCCCACGGCACTAAAATTGACAACCTACGAAAAATCCGTTTCGTAGGTGGTCTGTGTGTAAAGTGGGAAAAATTAAACAAGACTGACCACGTACTTCAATGTGCGAAATGCAGAAGGCTGGGGCACGTCGCAGAGAATTGCAATATGGAGTTCCGCTGCGCACGATGCACCTTCAGCCACAACAAAGGGGAATGCCCTCTAGGGAAGGAAGAAGTCGAGGATAAAGCCCTCCTAAAATGTGTACTCTGCGGAGGGAATGGACATCCTGCAACTTATTTAGGATGTCCACGAATCAAAGAGCTCCGCCAAAGAGTAAAGGATGTAAGGAACAAAAAAAAAGTAGAAGCCAGGCCAGTAGGCCGCGCTGTAGCTACTTCTGTTACGCCCGGAATCTCCTACGCCCAAATGGTGTCAGGCAGACAACCGGCACAACAGACAGTGCCAAAGGGTGACCCGACACCTATAGCTAAGCAACCCGAGGCAGAGCCCTCCATAAGGGATGTACTGTCTTCCATCCAGTCGATGCAAGCGCAGATGATTGCCTTGCAGAAGCAGATGGTCGAATTACAGACCAGTTTCCTTACGCAGACGGCTAGAGTAGATTTCCTCTTCTCTCAGCTGCCTGCAAACAAGCGCGCTCAGATATAATGGGCTCACGCGAGGTAAGAACCCTTAAGATCCTTGCAGTGAATGTAAATTCTCTGATAAGGATCGAACGAAAACTATCGCTCTCTAACTTGTTGCAAGTCCACAATCCTGATGTGCTGATGGCTAGCGAAACTAAGCTAAACCAGACGCGCAATCTCAGGTACAAAAACTACCATATAATTAGAAGAGACCGACCCCAATCCACTAGAGGTGGCGGGGTCGCCCTTTTGATTAAAAACAACATTTATCATAAGGTCATATATAGCAACGATGTACGTAGATTTAGTGTGCTAGAAGCAGCGGTCGCACGTATCTCTCTTCAAGGTGGAAAGAAGTTATTTGTGATCGCTGCCTACGCATCAGAACCTCGAAATCCTAACTTTCTCTCTGAGCTCGAGGCTCTTTTCACCAGCCTCTGCTTAAACTCGGAGGAAAACTTCTTTATAGTAGCTGGGGATTTAAACGCCAAGCACGGTGAATGGGGTAATGCTGTTCCAAATGAGCGAGGAAACGCTCTCTTTGAGTGGATGGAACAAAACAATATTGAGTTTAGGTTAGATTTGCTGACAACCGATAGACCATCTTTTCCCAGAAGCGGGTCCTATCTGGATGTGATGCTAATCGACAGGCGACTAACAATACTTAACGTGGAACGACATACGAGGAACTGTTTAACTACTGTCGAGTATGACAGTGATCACTGTGGTCTCGCCGCGGTAATACAGCTCCCGAACAAGCTGGAGGAACTAGATGAATATGTTCAAACGCACACTTATAACTACAATAAGGCGCGCTGGTCACGTTTCTCTAGAACCTTAGCCAGAGAAATAAGTTCGAATGTGATCAATCCCCCTACTAACAGAAACCTTACGAACGAAGAGGTTGATGGGTACCTCACACAAATGGACGAAGTCATTAAACGAACAATGGACAAAACTATTCCGAAGGTAGCACATACCGATGATGGCGACATTTATCGGAATGCTACCATCGATGCACTTCACGTGCAAAAAAGTAGACTCCTGTCAAGGCTTAAACTCTTGTACAGGAGATTTACAGATCCACAGAATGCGGAGATTCGCTGTCTAAAGTCAGAGATCAAAGTACTCCAACAGTTAATAAAACATAATTACAGATTAGCTGTAAGCTTGCATTGGGACAATAAGATTCGGGCTGTAAGATCCAACAACCCGAGCATGTTCCCCCAAGTAAATAAAATCTTTCGGAGGAAAGACCATAATGACATTCAGAGCGTTCGACTTGACAGAACAACAGACAACGTGAACCTACTTACTTCAGTTGGCATCGATCCGGATAGGGCTGTGCTTGACAACGACTATTTCGTAGTCGAGGATCCCCAAGAGAAGGTAAAAGCAATTGGTGCTGTTTTCCAGAGAGTGTATACGGTCAACGAGACTCGATGTCCGAATCATGATCTGGAGAACAGAGCCTTGCTTAACCATGTCTCTCTTCGGAATGAAATAAGTCAATGGCGATCCGAGAACCCTGGTTTCACCAGGTTCAGTGACGATTTTCTGGCTAATAATGTCGTCGCCGATGATGGAAACAACTCCATCCTTATTTCAAAAGATGAACTCCAAGGTATCCTCAACTCACTGAAAAAGAAGAAGTCAGTGGGAATCGATGGGATACCAAATATTGTCCTGCGACATTTACCCTCTGAGGCGGTGGACGTATACACAACTTTGTTCAACAATGCGCTGAGTAATGCATATTACCCGGTGCATTGGAAAACAGCTGTGGTACAGCCTATTCCGAAACGGGGCAAAGATACCTCCATCCCCACGAATCTCCGGTCTATAAGCCTTCTTCCTTGCATAAGCAAGGTGTTTGAAAAGATAGTCATTAAAGCTCTGAAAGAATGGGTTGAGGAAAAACAAATAATACCGGATAACCAATTTGGCTTCAGGGCGGGGCACGACACCATTCATGCCGCGTCTAAACTGGTTTCCGACATTCAATGGAATAGAAACAAAACACAGTGCACAGGAGCCTGCCTGATTGACATGGAAAAGGCGTTCGACACCGTGTGGCTAGAAGGTCTCTTCCTAAAGTTAGTCAGGCACCACATTAATAAAACATTGCTATATATGATCTATGATATGGTGACAGGCAGAAAGTTTGTTGTGAAAAATGGCAACGAAATTTCAGCAAATGTCTTCCATATAAAAAATGGGTTGCAACAGGGGGCGGTGGGTTCGCCGATCTTGTTCACTATATTCACCAGCGATCTTATAGGTTCTATGCCTAACATAATAGCGTTTGCCGATGATCTAATCGCGTACAGATCAAATCCGAAGATAGAAGCAATAAACGGTTTGTTGCAGAGTGACTTCGATACGATTCAACGATTTTGCGACGACTGGAAGTTGAAAATCAACTACCAGAAGTGTGAAACTATCCTTTTCAGAACCCCGCTGTCCAGAGCCTCAAGGGATACGAAATTGAACTGGCGCAAGTTCGGCATAGCTGACCCACTGGGACGGCCATTGACCGTTAAAAATGTAGTAAGATATCTAGGCATCTGGTTGGACCAGTTTCTATATGGTGGTACCCATGTAGATACAGCTCTGACCAGGGCTAAGAATGCCTTCGCTATGGCAAGAGGACTGTTTTACAGCAGTCAACTTGACTCCAGAGTGAAGGTTATCTGCTACATGGCCCTCATCCGGCCAATAATGGTATATGGTTGTCCTGTGTGGTTCAACGTGAGTCCTTCCCAAATGGAAAAGATGAGGGTGTTCGAGAGGCGGTGCCTTCGTGCCTGTCTTCGTTTATATCGAACACCAGAATCTCAGTACAAGAAATTCTACCCCAATGAGGTTCTGTACAACGAGGCAAACCTTATAAGGATAGATAATTTTATTATTAAGTTGATTCGGAGTCACACTGCTCGTGCCATGGCTTCTAACAACAGTTTGATCTTTGGGGCTTACTACCCAAATCAAATGTACCATGAAAGGGTACGTCTTAACGGCTTCATCCCGCCTGAAGCATTCCTTTATTTAGATTCGAAAGGCCTGATACAAGATAGGGAAGGCTGCCCTATCATCTTCCACGTCGCACGCCGAACAGTAGAAAGGCAACTCCAATACGAGCCGGACGTCGCTCGCAGCAACGAGGATCTCCTACGGTTCAGTAGAGCGATTTCTGCCCGCGATAGAGAGGTTTCAGTCAAAGAACGGTATTTTTACTGGTGGTTGCACCAAAACCAGCTTTTGATGCCGCTAGCTTCGTAAGGTGGAATGGGATATTTGAGTCTTGAGGCCAACTTACATAGGTTAAGATAGTTTGTAGGCATTTTACAAAATTTAAAAATAATACAAAAAAAAAAATAAAAAAATACAAAAATAAAAAATTAAAATATAAAAAAAAAACCATTAAACACAAAAACCAAAAAAATAAAAAAAAAAAATAAAAATAAAAATAAAAAAAGGTGCACCATGACGTATTAGATATATATGTAAAGCATATAAATAACACATACGTCAGGGTGTACGCGTCCGTAACTTATTACGGGCACAGTTAAGTTTATTGTAAATAGTTAAGTTGAATTAGGCTTAGACGTAAGTTACTTATAGTTAGTTTTAATATTAGTATAGGTTTTACTCTTAGTATTAAGTTAAGTTAAGTTAAGCTAAGTTTAAGAATGTTATTCCCAAGTTTTTTCTTAAGTTTCTTGGGGAAATTTAACAATAAATTAGGATAATAAAAAAAAGGAATCAATTAAAGAAGCCGAAAGGCAAAAACGAAATGAAACTGGGTTAGTTTAGAGTACTTGTTAGAAGTCAGTAAGCTAGAATTAAGATCAATAGATTAGATAAGTAAGCTAGTTTAAGTATTTTTGTCTAGTATTAAAGAAACCATTATAAATAAATAAAAAAAATGCAAAAAAAAAAAAAAAAAAAAAAAACGAGGCGTTTGCTGGCATTGAAGCGGAAGCGGCTAAAATGGGTCTGGCGGTAAATGAGGGCAAAACTAAGTACATGCTGTCATCAAAAAACATCGACGTCTCGGACGGAGCGTGACACTAGGCAGCAGAAACTTCGAGGTAGTCAAGGACTTCGTCTACCTCGGCTCCGCGGTAAACAGGGACAACAAGATCAGCACCGAAATCAAGCGCAGAATCACTCTTGCCAATCGCTGTTTCTTTGGGCTCAAGAGGCAATTGAGTAATAAAGCCCTCTATCGAAAGACGAAGCTCGCTCTATATATCACCTTGATCATCCACGTCCTACTTTATGGTGCGGAATCTTGGACGTTAGCAACGGCGGATGAGGAAGCACTTAGTCTCTTCGAGAGAAAAGTTTTGCGTGCGATTTTTGGTTCTGTTTGCGTTGATGGCTTCTGGAGGAGAAGATTTAATGACGAACTCTATGGGCTGTACAGCGACATGCGCCTGGTCAAGCGTATACGGATACAACTTTTAAGATGGCTAGCGTAAAAAAAGTTTTTGAATCCGTGCCATTGGGACAACGCAACAGAGGACGACCTAGACTAAAGTGGCGCACACAAGTGGAGAAGGACCTCAACCAACTTGGAGTGCGCAACTGGAGACAGCTAGCGAAATATCGTGCTGGCTGGAGAGGCATGTTGGTTGAGGCCCAGGTCCACCCCGGACTGTAGCGCCACAAGAAGAAGAAGAAGAAGTTGATGGTTGTTGGTTGATCTTTTCCGTTTAGAATTCTTAAAATAAATCCATTTTTCATCGCCAGTAACAATCCGATGCAAAGCCGATTTGCTTTCGTGTCTTTGAAGCAAAATTTTACAAGTGTTTTTTTCGGTTTTCCATCTGTCTTTGATTCAATTCATGTGGCACCGATTTTTCACACCTTTGGATCTTTCCCATAGCTTTGAAGCGGTCAGAAATTGTTTGTTGTGCAACATTTAACATTGCTGCCATTTACTTTTGACTCAATGTGTCATCTCCATCCAATATCGTTTGCAACTCAGCGTCTTCGTACTTGTTTGGTGGTCTTCCACGTTCTTTATTTCTAACATCAAAATCATTATTTCTGAACCGTTGAAATGGTTCATGAGAAGCATATTGCTTCTGATAGACCATGATCACCATATGCCTCGACAAGCATTCACAGCGACTCTGCAGCACTTTTCCTCAAATGAAAACAAAAAATTAATGCTTTCTGCAAATCATCATAAAAAATTCGACATTTTTAACACGATGAAAAAATATGATGTTGTCTGTTCCATGACTTGATGTATACTAAATATTTTTCACAGTTGTCATAGCAAACAAACCAAAAAAAAAAAAATAATTGCTCGTTCACAACAAATGTTCCCTACTTGGCGCTCACTTCATACCTATTCATTGATTTCTAAAGTCAAAATAAAGCACTTAGACGCCTTTTTTTCTTTTGTTATGGGTTTTGTTTAGTAATATATCGTTTTCCGAGGCAGCAATGTAGTCAATTAAACCAACCTTAAAAACTTAATGTATGAGATTTGACGAAAACTGGGTCAAAAGTGGTCGGCGTAGAGAGCGCTTCGAAAATACAAATTGTGCATGGCTAAATGAAACCTTCTCACTCTACCCACTACGCCACGGCGACCACACTGACCAATATTACAAATTGTATTAAATATGGGCAGTGTAAGCAGACTTGTTCCTTACTCTGATACCGAGTCCAATGCAACGTGAATTGAAGAAGAGATGTGTGTTGGAAAAAGAGGTTAAAAAGAAAAATGGGGTTAATGAGAGAGCTAAACGTAAAGCTCGATCCGAGTCGAAAAAATCAGTCAAATCCAATCCGTGTTCATACAAAAAGTGTGACAATAGCTGTCAGTATACATTAAGTGAAAACGATCGGTGCAATGTTTTTCAGCATTATTGGGGAATAGTAAATTCTGACCGACAGAAAGCCTGGTTGCTGTATTTCGTGAGAGCCAAAAACGTTAAGAGAAGGAAGGCCCTTAGTAAAGAAGCAATGTAACTTACGAAGGGCATCCAGCTGTGGTCATATATATAAATTGACTTATTTATCAAGCAATACTATTATTTTAGTGTTCCACAGGTCTCTGTTTTGTCTCCGACACTCTTTCTCATTTTTATAAATGATCTCTTGTCTGCTACTTCGAATCCTATTCATTCCTTCGCTGATGACAGTACCCTCAGCTTTTCATATTCGTTCCTTGGCTCACGTCCCTCCACTTCGGCCTTAGACTCGGAACGGCAGCGTATGTTAAGCACATTAAATTCCGACCTTGACAGCATAATCGATTGGGGAAATAAGAATAGAGTGGAATTAAATGTTTCTAAAACCCAGTCCTGTGTACTATCGTTAAAGCGATCACAAAATAATCAGCCGTTATCCATGAACGGCACTTGCGTTGTTGAAACCGAAAGACTTTCCATCCTCGGTATGTGTATCAACCCAACAATTAGTTGGAACGATCACATATTTGAGGTCGCCAAAAATGCTGCGAAATGTCTAGGCTTCCTTAAACGATGCAAGAAGTACTTCACCCCCTCTGCTCAGGCGACAATATACAAGGCATACATACGCCCAAAACTTGAGTATAAAGCTCCTATTTGGTCAGGTGCTTCTAAGCCCTCCCTGCACCTGCTGGATAGAATTCAAAAGCGAGCGATAAAACTTATAGGTCACAGTAATATTGCGAAGTCGATTGACTCGTTAGAACACCGACGTCGTTGTCACTCTTTTATCGCTATTTTAAGAAGAAATGCTCAGATGAATTAGCCAGTTGCATTCCTCCCCTTCAAGAATTCACCCGCAATACGCGCCTCGCTAGGAATGCCCATCAATTCACCCTCAAGCCCTCTTTCGGACGTACAGTCAAATTCAGAGACTCGTTCTTTAGCCGCACTACACGAATCTGGAATGCTCTTCCCAGCTCGATTTTTCCTCCTCATTACAATCCACAGGCATTTAAAACCAATGTGCATCGGTACCTCCTCTCCCTCTCTACCTCTATACCTTCGGCCCGTGCTGTGACTTGATCCGGTCACTTAAGGGTACTCGCAACCCCTTTTGCACGTGTCAATTATAAAAAAAAAAGTGCATTCATGTAAAATTTCATATAAATTTGATTATTAATTCGCATTTTATCTCTAGTTGAACAGAATCATAATGACACCTGATGCGATGATGGTGGAAATTGAGCACCGCGTTGTAATTAAATTTCTCACTAAGCAAGGATAAGATCCAACAACTATTCATGAATATATGGTGGCTGTTCACCAGAGTTTCGCACCTTCAGTATCAACTGTGCAGAAGTGGTCAAGTGAGTTCAAGAGAGGCAGAGAGAGCATTGAATATGACCCCCGCTCCGGCGCCACAGCTTCTGCTTGTACGAGAGAAGGCATCAAAGAAGTCGAAAAACTTGTTCCTGAAGACGCCCGAATAAAGGTAAAAATGATGGCAAGCTTTCAACTGGTACCATTTTCACCATTCTTCATGACCATCTTAACCTTTCAAAGGTCAGTGCAAGGTGGGTGCTACGAATGCTCACAGCGCCTCAGACAAAAGTGAGAATCGCATGCTGTAGAGAGCGTTTTTGGATGTGTAGTGAGAACGAGGTCGGTGTAATTTTACTGGTGACGAAATATAGGTTCAACACTATGGCCCTCAACGCGAACAAGAGTCCATGCAGTGGAATTAAAAAAGAACAGACCCCCTTGAAGAAGTTTAAAGCCACTCCGTCTGCCGGGAAGCTCATGGCCACAGTTGTTTGGGACTCAAAGGAAATCTTGTTTATTGAGTACAAAAAGAAAGGTGAAACCATCAACGCCACATCCCACGTTTTCACTTTGCATAATTTGCGGGAGGAAATCAAAAAGAAACGACGGAGTAAACTCGCAGCGAATGTGTTGCCTCTTCATGACAACGCTCCTGTTCACACGGCGCGAGTTTCAAGGCTGCTGCACGAGATTATGGTTTCGAAGAAAACCAACACCCACCCTATAGTCCAGACCTTGCCCCTAGTGATTATTTCCTGTTTCCGGATTTGAAAAAAACTTCTTCGTGAAAAAAGATTTTCGAATGATGAAGAACTCAAGTCGGCAATAAATTTGTATTTTGCAGAGAAAGATGAAATTTATTTTTTTGAGGGTTTAAAATAGCTTAGCTCAAGATGTAACAAATGCTTTTATGTAAGTGGAGATTATATTGAAAAATAAAAACAATATTAATTGAATTCGCATTTTCTTTCATATTGATACCGAGAATATATTGAACGCCCCTTCTAACTACGAACTGCCGTGAGGTCAGCCATTCTAACTCTTCGTCTGCTGAAAGCTTCCCTAGTAAATTCCCTGATGATGTCTGTACTCTGTCTAGTCTGGAGAAGCAGGCTAACGTCGTAAGTCCCGTCAGTGCAAGATATGTTCATAGCTCCAAGGTCCCGAATGTTATCATATAGAGGACATTGGCACAACACGTGCAACCAATCCTCAGAGCTATTCCCGCACAAGCAAGTCTGTGAGTCGCTTATGGACCGCTTGAGCAAGAATGAGTTCACGAAACCGTGTTCAGTAAGCAAGTAGCGCAAATGCATGCTCAAATTAAGACCATCAATGAACTCAACAAGTGACACATCGTGATGGAGGCTGTATGTCACCCTGCCATTTTCACAGGTCTCCCACCTATCCTGTCATTTTCTTCTGAGCAGCTGATCTAGGAGGCATTTGCGCTCGTTATGAACTAGTCCCTCCAAGCCGCTAGAGTAGATCCTTCCAGCACTTGGTGCTGGGATGCCTCTCCTTAAGGCAAAAAGGATACTTCCTTTGATAATCTCTAGGTCAAGCGACAGTAAGCCCATGAGCACCTAAAGAGCCTCTGTAGAGACAGTATAGCAAACCGGAAGACACGCCAAAAGGCCGACCCTGAATTCGCCTCATACCCCAAGCACAACATCACTCCATATATAGGCACCATACGTTGCACAGGTAACAAACGGGTCAGAGTAAGTAGTGCGTGCAGCCGTTTCGCTCAGTCCCCAGACACCCTTGGGCATTCGCTAAAGCTGCCCTTAAACCTTCACTAGCCGAACCCTCAGTTTATGCACATGAGGGAGGAAGTTCAGTCCCATTCCAGTGATGATGCCGAGGTATTCAACATCGCTCACAGGTAGCAGTTAACGGACGGGTTACGGTTTGCGGACAGCTTCCCTTTGAGCGTCATCATGCAGGTCTTGTCAAGCGCTACTTCCGCACCAACACTAGTGCTATACCGGTGAACAAGGCCCATTGCATCGACAGCCAGCCGCTCTAATTCAGAGCGGGATTGACCTTCGATTAAAATGACCATGTCATCGGCAAATACACGGTGTTTGAAGGCCCTACCTATTTTGGAGAGAAGAGGATCCATAATTAGGTCCCATATAAATGGTCCACAGATGGACACTTGTGGGCATCCACAATTGAAGTGTAGTTTTTGGATATTTTCATTTCATCGTAAACGCCAACTTTTGGTATTGGACCCCAAAACAGTGACCGCCAAATTATCATAAACGCCAAAAACAACAAATACAGGTCCTAATCGGACACCTGCACTGCTTGCGTCATGATCCCATAATTTTAAGAAAATACTAAAAATTAAACTTCAATAATCCCTAGCTTGTACAAAAAACAAAAAAAGTTTCTTCTGTAAAATCTTCATTTTGTCGCTTACTATAATTTTGCGGCTGGGGCGCGATGTTTTAAAATTGATTTACTGAAGAACAAGTTTAGTGGACAAAGTGTCGGCTACGTTCGATTGGGTTTTCTAAATCTATCGTCGGTGGTGGATATTTTAAAGCTTTTGACGTCGCTTATCAAACACCGTATGACCACAATAAAGGTAGTTAAAAAAAAAAACTTTGACGGCAGTTTGACATAACCATCGTGCTCTACGGCTCTTTGATTTCGATACATAAGAAATCGAAATACGACTCCCCAGCCGATATTTTCGACTTAGTTTCAAATTATATAAAATCCCCCCGCTTCCATGTGTCGTAATGCCATTGTGCCCTTCTCCTGACACCCCATTAGACATAGAGACATGTGCTGAATTGAGGAGCCAACGTCTCCACGTCTAATGTAGCCCGAAAATTGTTTGACAACCTCTTCGGAAATTACTATGAGCCTATTACAGAACAGTTGAATGACCAGTGAGCGATTTGCGCATGGCTAGCGCGCAGATCATGTTGCATAGGAATGCAAAGAGACCTGATACGCTGATCCATCACAAGTGCGCGCAGCAGAAACTTTGATCGAGATGGCCGACACGTTTGTGACATAAAGCCAAACACGCAGTCTAACAACTGCGGTCCGATAATGTCGTCTCCGTCCGCGTCTATTGGTAGACTCCTCAAAAACACATGCGATTCGGTTGTAAGTTTGTTCGTGTTCAGCTTCTAGATCGACGTGTGATCGCGGCTATCTTCAATCAGGGAGATTTTCCGGTCGATTCGATAAATTTCTCTGAAACGTGAGTGGAAATTGAAGTGAATTTGCAAAAGCTGTGTGAAGGGCCTCTGGGGAGGGAGATATATTTGAAGCGCATTTGTATCAGTGGTGAAGTTGAATTTACTTATCAGAAACGCAGACTCGTTACTCGCCCTAAGGGCGAGGACTACGGCCAGGAGAAGCACTTGTTTGGCAGGCAGTCAGTCACAAGAATTAATGAGAACTCAACCTCCTGTGCAAACCACATGCTCGAAGCTGAATTTAGGCATGTCGGTGACTTTGTTGTTCTATACAGCGATACCCTTTAATTTGTACGTAAAATACGGTCCTTCAGCCACCGACAGCAACAGCGATCTGACAGGCAGCAATTGAAGGTGATAAACTGTTGGAGGACCATTTCCATGTTTATCAGGCTTTTGAAAAGTTATCCTTCTCCAAGCAAAGACTGCTTGTCGTCAACCGATTTAATCCATTTTTCATCTTTTTATTTTTGTCTTCCTACATTGGATACTCTCCACCCATCAACCTACCCACGAACCATAGTCTAGAGACCATTTTATGTCCTTCCTGGTTCTCCTTCCCTGCATTTTTGCAAACGAACACACCCCATGTGACAATATTTTACGAGGAATCTCCTGCTGATCCTTAAATTACACTGTCCACGTGTATTTCTCGTCATCGTCGGGGACACTTTTTTATTTCCAGCTGAGTTCCGAACTCATAATCCTATCGGATTTCGCTCATATACCCTCTTTCTTAACTTCTGACAGGCTAAAGCTCAAAACAAACATCCATCTCAGGCAGGATACAGTCCACCCTGCTACCACAGTGCTGCCGTCGGCTGAAGGAGCAATAAAAAAGAAACCCACGGTCATATATCTCATCTCAGGACATACACGTACACACCGCCTCAGCGGAAATATATTCCTTTCAAGGAGACACCAGCAGTTCCCAGACCAATTCCGACACATGGAGAGAGGTTGAAAACGGTCTTAGAATCCGAGTTCGGATCCGAATCCAAATTCAATCCCACACGGCTTGCGACGACAGAGCTCGCCCTTACTCAGGCAGCTCAGGCTCATTTCGAATGCAGTGACCTCAGGCTAATGCGCCCCAACTCTTCCGCTCGGTGGCCGGCTCCCCCGGTTCGCTTTGAGCGAACACGGGGATCCATGGACGGATGAATGGCGTTCGGCATTCGCTTGTAATGACTGAAAAGGACATTCTCGGTTAATGCGGTTTCCTTCGAACGTTTCGTCTTCCGTTTGCACATAAACTCGCTTGGGGGAACAGTGATTCCTTGAGTTCGTCCTTCCTCCGCCGCAAATGTCTCTCGTTCCCGAAACGGCAACAACACACGACACATCCAGGGCCATGCACATAAAGCATTCGATTTAACGAAATAAATTTCCACAGTTGCTGGCACCCCGCCCCGTCCTGACGGAGCTCCCGCCCGGTGATGGAATACACTCAGTCGGTATTTTATGGCGACGAAATCTGTGCAAGCCGTCGACGGACTTGTTGCACCCGCCAATAGTGTCCACCGCAGTCGCTTTGCTGGTCTAGTTTGCATCGGAAATGATGCGTCCTACATCGCTGGATCACCGCCCCAGCCATGGCGCCAGCGTCGTGAGGTGAGGACGCAACAAGGTGAGTGAGCGCTCCAGCTTACGACGCGCCAACCACATTTAATTTGCATGCATTAGCAGTATTTTTTCGCAATCCAGCGGGCGAGGAGAGGAACAAAATATTTATCTAAGGATATTATTACTGCGTCGTCTCTTCGTTCTGACGGGGGTGGTCCTCCATATGCATACGCAAACAGAGGCGGCAGCGCTGGCGTTCCTCAAACGGATCGCAAGTGGCGCGCCAAATGATGGCACCGGCAAGGATATCCCAGCATAACAGCAGCAGCCGAAACCGAGAAGTGTTTCTCGCTTCATTTCCTTTGTTTCAAGCGCCATCATCTCAATGACGACGCACGGCGGCTGAATTGCGGTGAAGTGGGCGAAGCTGCAGATCCCACAGATCCAGCCATCACCCGCCCCTGTCTGTCGTCCAATATGAACTTGTAACGTCACTCGTTCCCCGAATGATTTACTCCCCCGAACTGAGCAGGAAGGCGTGTGGTGCTGTCGGGATAGTGGCACCGGAGAGTCATTTTAAAAATTGCAAAAAATAAAGGCTCCCTCATAAGGGCGGCAAAAAATCCTTAAGCAAACATTAATTTGCATAAATTCTTCACATATTAAGACCAGAAGTGTGTGAGTGCGGGCGCTGGAGTGGGTTTCACAGGCGGCCCGGGACTGTGTACTTTGGCCTGAGCCCGTGAGCCGGAGGGTGGGGGATGAGATGATGAAAAAATTTAATCAACCAGCAATACGGGGTAAACTGTTTTGTTGTTATTGCGTTTCGTCTCAGCGGTGAGTGAGCTTGGAACAAAGAATAATGACATCTCCCGGACCGACCTCTGTGAATTCCCCCCCACCCGAGCGGATCCTTGAGATGGATGTCGTGAGGGGAGGAGGCCACCAAGCTGTTGAGTGGATGAATGCCATCCGACTGCGACTCTTGTAAATATTTAGAAGTGGATTAAATTTGCAAAGAGGACATTTGAGGACATTTATGTGACAGGATAATTATGATGTGTATCATCGTGCGGGAGAATCTGCACAACAGTCACACTGCATTAAGCGAGCGAGCAAATGTTTACACTTTCATGAGGACATGAGTGAGGTCCTGCTGGTTGGGTGAGCATTTGGGGGCGTAAACGGCGGGCTTCAGAGCGAATATCGTGGATGTAGAAAAAGGAACGTTTTGTCGTGATTCCGAATAGCGAAGTTTGACAACTGTTTTTCTTAGCCGTCAGTTGGTGAAGAACGACAATGCCTTGCAGGCAGGTGTTTTTATATTCAGACATAACCAGATTCCCGCGTTGTTCGCCGATGCTTCCTCTTCTTCTTGTTGTGGCATTACAGTCCGGGGTGGACCTAGGCCTCAACCAACATGTCTCCTCAGCCCGTTCGATCTCTCGACAGCTGCCTTTAGTTGTGCACTCCAAGTTGGTTGAGGTCCTTCTTCACTTGTGTGAGCTTCCTCAGCATTGGCCGTCCTCTGTTACGTAGTCCCAATGGCTCTGATTCGATTCGATCCGTACGCGTTACATGGCCCAGCCAGCTTAAGCGATGTATCCGATGGCACATGTCGCCGTACAGCCCACAGAGTCGTCGTTAAATCTTCTCCTCCAGATGCCATCAACGCAAACAGGACTGAAAATCGCACTCAAAACTTTTCTCTCAAACTGACCAGAGGCCAGGTAGGACTAGGATGGACTAGCTTTTTTTTTATAATTGACTCGTGCAAAAGTGACCGGATCAAGTCACAGCACGGGCCGAAGGTGTAGAGGAAGAGAGGGAGAGGAGGTACCGATGCACATTGGTTTTAAATGCCTGTGGATTGTAATGAGGAGGAAAAAAAAAGCTGGGAAGAGCATTCCAAATTCGTGTGGTGCGGTTAAAGAACGAGTCTCTGAATTTGACTGTACATCCGAAAGAGGACTTGAGGGTGAATTGGTGGGCATTCCTAGCGAGGCGTGTATTGCGGGTGAATTCTTGAAGGGGAGGAATGCAACTGGCTAATTCATCTGAGCATTTTTTGTAAAAATAGCGATAAAAGAGTGACAACGACGCTACATTACGTCGGTGTTCTAACGAGTCAATCAACTTCGCAATATTACTGTCACCTATAAGTTTTATCGCTCGCTTTTGAATTCTATCCAGCAGGTGCAGGTAGGTCTTAGAAGTACCCGACCAAATAGGAGCATTTTACTCGAATTTTCGGCGTATGTAGGCCTTGTATATTGTAGCCAGATCAAAGGGGGTGAAGTACTTCTTGCATAGTTTAAGGAAGCCTAGACATTTCGCAGCATTTTTGGCGACCTCAAATATGTGATCGTTCCAACTAATTGTTGGGTTCATACACATACCGAGGATGGAAAGTCTTTCGGTTTCAACAACGCAAGTGCCGTTCATGGATAACGGCTGATTATTTTGTGATCGCTTTACCAACAGTAGACAGCACTGGGTTTTGGAAGCATTAAATTCCACTCTATTCTTATTCCCCCAATCGATTATGCTGTCAAGGTCGGAATTTAATGTGCTTAACATACGCTGCCGTTCCGAGTCTAAGGCCGAAGTGGAGGGACGTGAGCCAAGGAACGAATATGAAAAGCTGAGGGTACTGTCATCAGCGAAGGAATGAATAGGATTAGAAGTAGCAGACAAGAGATCATTTATAAAAATGAGAAAGAGTGTCGGAGACAAAACAGAGCCCTGGGGAACACCAGCATTAATATGGTGAATATCAGACTTGAATCCATCCAATACAACTTGTATTGAACGATTCGAAAGGTAATTTCTAATCCATTGAAGAAGATACTCATCGATCCCAAAAGCACGCATTTTCGCCAAAAGAGCCTGATGCCAGACCCTGTCAAATGCCTTTGAAATATCAAGCGCAACAATCTTGCTTTCTCCTGCATTGTGCAAAGATTGATTCCACTTTTCAGTGAGATATGCCATCAGATCACCAGTGGAACGGTTGCTTCGGAAGCCGTACTGCCGGTCATTAAGAAGCTTCCGGGACTCAAGATATTTCATAAGCTGACGGTTTATCAGCGTTTCCATGATCTTGGAAAGTAGGGACGTAAGTGCTATGGGTCGGTAGGAGGTGGGTGACGAACAATTGTCCTTTTAAGGGGGGGGCGGAACAAATGCTGTTTTCCACTTACTCGGAAAGAGCCCTGAAGAGTAGGACAGATGGAAAAGCTTACGCAGTTGTTGTGCCAGCGTAGAAGAACACCTCTTCAGAAGAACAGGGGCCAGCGGATTTGTGAATGTTTAGATCTTTAAGTACTCTTGCTACTGTACGAGTGCGAAAGTGGATTTGCCCATGGAGAAATTTACGCTCTCAAGTACAGGTGGGGACAAAGTGCTATCTGGCAGCGTTGAGCTAGCTGCAAAATGTGCAGCAAGCAGATTTGTTTTGTCCAAAGAGCTGACAGTTGGATTGTCATTGCAAATGAGCGTTGGGATCGAAGATGAGGCTGAATTCCTTATGTTTTTTACGAAAGACCAAAAGCTTCTGCTAATCTAGGGCACTGCTGTTATATGAAGATAGATTTGACCTACAAGAGAAGGTTTTGTTACTCCATTGCCTCTTGAGCCCAAGGAAAAAGCGATTGGAAAGAGGGATTCTCCGTCTGTGATGATCATTCGGTTTCGTTTTATTTAATGGTTGAGGTATTCGGTTTTTGTTTGTGGCCGCCGTGGCGTAGTGGGTACGCTCACACGCCGGAGGAGGAGGTTCGATTCCCGGCTAAGCACCCCAATTTGTCACTGCACCACCCCTTTCGAGCTGCTGACAACACTCAAAGAGTAATAACTGTCCAAGAAAGCTTCTCAAACTTCGCCGTTCGGAGTCGGCAGAAAACTGTAGGTCCCTTCTACTCGTGAGAGAACAGTAGCGCGCACAACACGAGTAGTTGATGAGCAAGCTAGGCCCTGTTCCCCCTGTGGACTGTTGCGCCAACAATTATTATTAATTCGGTTTTTGGTGTTAATTCTTTGGACAGAGATATGTCTAACTCGAAGAAGATACGGTGCACGAAATCATCAATGCTCCACTGCGAGCTCAACCAAAGTCGGCAGATGGCCTTGATTGTGCATACCATGGCGTGGATGTCAAGGGGAGGTTTAGCAGTGCATAAAGAGCAGAGCCGGGTGTGCAAGGGAAAGCCCATGCCCATTAAGACTGACTGTAATACTTTGAAGTTTGATAGAAAAAAGCAGTCACGTACTTGCGCGAAAGCATTTTTCACCAAACGTAGGTCTCTTTACTCGTGAGAGAACAGTAACGCGCACAGCACAAGTAGTTCATGAGCAAGGTGGACCCTGGTCCCCCTGTGGACTGAAGTGCCAACAATTATTATTCTTACATTATTTGTAAATACGACATCACAACGTAGTGGCATTAAGTCGATTAAGGCCTGGCATCGCTGAACAGGGATATACCGCCACGTAAACTGCACAACATCCCATAGCTGTTCTTTATTTTTGGGTTTAGCTTCATATACAGCTTTCTTCTGATCTGCTGTAGAATCCATCTAAGCGACATATTCCACTCTGCGTAAGGCAGCATGGTTTCTCTGTTTATGCTGACATAAACTTCAGCAGTCATCATCGGTTTTAACCAAAAAATAGGACCAGTACCATAACAGGAAAAGCATCCTCATGCGTTAATTTTTGCTCCACCGTTAAACATCTATCTTAAGGAACTTCCAAAAAAGGGGATCAAAATGATGGTGTATGTTTTAAGCTCCTGCCTTAAAATGGCAGGATCAACTGGAAGCTTTCCAAAACTTTCCACAGGAAAGTTAGTGGTTAATCCGGGTAGTTATCGACCAATAAGCCTTTTAAGTAACCTTAATAAG
The DNA here is from genome assembly GCA_955652365.1 of Eristalinus aeneus. Taxonomy (NCBI): domain Eukaryota; kingdom Metazoa; phylum Arthropoda; class Insecta; order Diptera; family Syrphidae; genus Eristalinus; species Eristalinus aeneus. The sequence goes on along the minus strand of OY019134.1, from coordinate 38,612,502 downwards.
GTTTATGAAAGAATTCTGAAATAAAAGATTATGAAAATCATTGATGATAATCATATATTTCCGAATGAACAGTTTGGTTTTAGACGCAACCACAACACTGCCTATCAAGTACAAGGAATTTATAATCATGTTAAAAAAACCGGTCGATAGGAAAATCGACCGGCATGATTTTACTTGATATTGAAAAGGCCTTTGACTGTGTTTGGCATAATGGATTGATAAATAAAATGATGAATCTAAACTTTCCTTCTTTTATGTGCAATATAATCCTAAATTTTCTGTCTGACCGTCGTTTTCAAGTGCATGTCAATAGTGGTGTATCTAATGTAGTCTACTTGAAGTCCGGTGTACCTCAGGGTTCTGTACTGAGGCCCACTCTCTATAATTTATATACCTCAGACCTTCCAGATCTGCCTGAATGTGGATTAGCTGTTTTTGCTGATGATACAGCTGTATTTTCATCCCATGAATTTGCTCTCAACATTGAGATCAATCTAAAATATGCGATGGAAATACTTGAAATGTATTTTAATAAATGGAAAATCCAATTAAACAAGGACAAGCTGCAAGCCATCTTTTTCACTAAAAAAAGGAAAGCTTGTTGTTTGCCCTCCTCAAATGTACAGATGAATGGAACAAATGTAAAGTTTCAGAAATCTGTTAAATATTTAGGTATTTATCTTGATTCCAAATTAACATTCCAGGAACACATCTCACAGACTGTTAATAACGTTAATATTGCAACAAGAGTCCTCTACCCAATTATAAATAGAAGATCATATCTTCCCCTGCCAAATAAAATAATTATATTTAAAGTGATATTTCAAGCCATTCTTCTTTATGGTTGTTCAGTTTGGGGAAACTCCGCCCGTTGCCACATAAAAAAATTACAAGTAGCTCAAAATAAAGTTCTAAAGTTAATATTAAACCTACCATGGGATTATCCTACCCCACATCTTCATAAAAGAGCTGGTGTAGAATTTCTGTCAGAGAGAATATTCAAAATCACTGAAAAGTAAATTAATTCTTGCGCTTTTGCTGACAATCCCCTAGTTAATAATCTGTTTGCAACAACTAGTCAAAATTGATGATTTATTTATTTATTTATTAATTTCTTGCCTGTTTATTTATTAATTTTTCTATTTTCATCTTAATAATTAATTATTAATTTGATTTAATTATTTAATTATTAGTTTATGTGCTTATTAAATTATTTGTATTTATTTATTTATTTATTTATTTATTGGTTTATTTAGTTGTTTATTTATTTATTTATTTATTTTTTATTTATTTATTTATTGATTTGTTTATTTTTTTAACTTATATTGAAGGTTTTGTCGTGTTTCCTTCAAAATTCAAGTTCTTGTCTAGTTTCATATTTAAGATGTTTGTAATAACTTCTCAGAAGAAAGATATATAATAAAAATATCAAAACTCTGTAATTAATAGTATATTGTGCAATAACGAAGCCATTGTAAATTTATAACGAAATAAAGCTATCTATCTATCTATCTATCATTTTGCTCCACCGTGCTTAACAGTCTGTACAGGTTAAAACTCTTGTTTTTTCCGCCTGCGAACAAATGTCCTCATCCCAGGGGTATCAACTAAAACTCTTCTGGATTCGTCCGTCCATAATATATTGGGCCATTTTGAAGATTCCCAGTACAGGTGCTCTTTCTCAAATTTGGTTCGTTTTGGTAGGTTGACTTTCGACAGTAGATGATTTTTCAATTTCAAACTGTTCTGCAATCCAGCTTACGATTGGCGAACGGCTTTAATTCTTGTGTCACCTCTTTGCAAAATTCGCCACAATAAATTAGGAATAGCTAAAAACGGATCAGTCGTCGCAGTACCTTCTGTGAAGTAAAGTGCGATTCTACCAAATTCCGAAGGTGCAAAATTCAATTTCTTTACAGAAACCCTTGCATTTTTCGGGACACCACATCTTTCGAACTGCTGACAGACCTCGAAATCTCTCGCTTGTTTATAGTTCGAAGTCGTCAAGGCACAAGCACAATACGAGTAGGTGCTGAAGAAGTCAGACCCTGGTCCCTAAATGTTGAGAACGTCATGTGATGATTTGGGTCCTCTTGAGAGAAAGCACTGACGGCGGCGATATTTACTCCTCTCCGCGCACTTCTCTGTCTCCCTGGCATTGGAACGCTGTATAGCGAAAGTGTTGACTCAATTTTCTAACTTTGGTAGACCATCTCGGAGATGGGAGTTAGTCACCAAACCATTTTAAACCATCTGCAGAAGGCTGGATACAAAAAAACTTGATGTTTGGGTGCCGCATGATTTGACGCAAAAAAACCTTCTGGACCGAATCAACGCCTGCGAAATGCTGCTGAAACGGAACGCACTCGACTCATTTTTGAAGCGGATGGTGTCTGGCAACGAAACATAGATCACATACGACAATATCAAGCAAAAACGGTTGTGGTTGAAGGTAGGTGAATTGTCCCAAACAGAGGCCAAACCAGGATTGACGGCCAGGAAGGTTTTGCTGTGTGTTTGGTGGGATTGGAAGGGAATCAGCCAGACGCCTTATTCTACCATCTACTGTGAACAACTGGACCGCTTGAAGCAGGCCATCGACCAGAAGCGTTCAGAATTGGCCAGCAGGAAGCATATAGTGTTCCACCAGGACAACGCCAGACCACACACTTCGTGGGTGACTTGTCAGAAGCTACGGGGGCTCGGATGGGAGGTTTCATCGCATCCACCATCGACCAGAAGCGTTCAGAATTGGCCAACAGGAAGCATGTAGTGTTCCACCAGGACAACGCCAGACCACGCACTTCGTTTTTGACTTGTCAGAAGCTGGGGAGGTTTCATCGCATCCACCATATAGCCCGGACATAGCGCCAAGTGATTACCACCTGTTCCTGTCCATTGCGAAAGCCCTTGGTGGTGTAAAGCTGAACTCAAACGAGACTTGTGAAAAGTGGCTGTCCGAGTTATTCGCAAATAAGGAGGGGGGCTTCTACGAGGGGTATTATGAAGTTGCCGTCTAGATGGAAACAGATTGTCGAACAAAGGGCGCATATTTGAACTAAATCCGATCACTGTAACCGTTTTTATAAAGCATTGAATGAAGAACAAAAAAGTGGATATTTGACAACCTTATATAATAGTCAACAATCACATCTCAGGTTTTGAGAAATATAGTGGCTTCGGCACATGCTTTTAAAGAGAAAGTCACTCGCCTTAGCCGCGCAAAACCAGTCGCTATTTTCCTTCTTCTTAGTTCCTGTATTTTTTCACAGAATCATAAAGCCTATACTACGAGGGTTGCCTTTTATAGTTCGGGATTAGAAAACAAAAACAATTATTAATCATCGAAAATAGCTTTATTGTTTTTCAAAATATTCCCCATTCAGATCTATACACTTTTGCATGCGTTTGAACCAATTGTCAAAGCACTTTTGCCACTCTGAGTGAGGTGTCTCCAAAACATGCGTTCTGAACGCACCAACCGCTTCTTCAGGCGTCGAAAAACGTTGAAGTCTCATTTTATTTTTCACGTACGGGAATAAAAAGAAGTCGTTCGCTGCCAAGCCAGGACTATACGGCGAATGACTCATCAAATCGATGTTTTGAGTGCTCCAAAATGCAGTTATTTGAGCCGATGTGTGAGAGCTCGCATTGTCGTGGTGAAGAGTGATCCGTCTTCGGCGGTTGGTTTTCCTGATTTCATGGCAGACAACTGGCAAACAAATGGTTCTGTACCACTCAGAATTGCCTGCTCTGCGTTGTTCGAGTGGTGCGGTCGCGACGTGTCCAGTTTTTCCGAAAAAAACAGGTGACCATTTGTTTGGAAGTGGTTCGTGCGCGAGCAACTTTTGTTGGATTTGGCTCAATTTGAAACACCCATACAGTCGACTGATGTTTACTTTCGGGCTTATACACGTAAATGCACGATTCACCATCTGTCACGATGTCATAGACGTGTCTCGAAGCACCGCGATCGTATTTTTGGAGCATTTCTTTCGACCAGTCGACGCGAGCCCTTTTTTGGTTGACAAATTGGGTGGAATCCATTGCGAACAAATTTTTTGGGCGGTCAAATGTTCATGCAATATTGAATGTATGCTGGTCCTACTAATGCCTAAGGTTGTCTCAATCTCACGATTGATCACATGACGATCTTGCAATATCAGTTGGCGCACAGCATCAATGATTTCCGGAACAACAACTGATCTTAAACGACCTTCACGAAATTCGTCTTGGAGTGAACTACGACCTCCGTTGAATTCACCATACCATCGATAAACACTGGTCCTTGATGGAGCAAGAATTGAATCGCCAAGAATTGAATTAAGTTCATCGATGCACTTATGTTGTTGAGTTAATCCACGTCGAAAGTTGTAAAAAATAATCGCACGAAAATTTTCCATTTTTTTAGCAAGATGAATCTTTTAAGTTACTGTAAACAACACAAATAGCGCTCGTACGTCAAAAAGTTTTGAGTACGTATAACCTCAAAGAAGACAAACTTTATGACAGAGCTGGTAGTTGCCAGATTGCAACACTAGTGTTGCCCAATCCCGAGATATAAAAGACAACCTTCGTACATGCAAACGTACTTCAAGCGTGCACTGTTTCATGATGGTTTGCACAGTAAATATATGAGCATAGGCATAGGTGTGAGCAATTTAAAACCACTTTCTTTCTAAGGAAAGGTAGGCCGTCCGTTATGATGAACACGAAGTTCGCGTCTTTGTGATTGATTTCATTCCTAAAAATGAAAGCCAAAGTTCTATAAAGTTCACAAAGGGATAAACTTCTTCCGCTACTACTCGTGTTATATGTGTTCTTGTTCTATCACAAGTAGAAGAGACCTACAGTTTAATGCCGATACCGAATGGGGAAGTTTGAGAAGCTCTTCCATAGACAGCTCTTACTTTTTGGTGTTGTCGGCAACTGGAGAGAAAAGTCGAACTGTTCACTTCAAAACTCCAATCTGGACCTTCAGTGTGTGAGTATCGCGCTCTTCCCACTTCGTCACGGCGGCCACAAAACTTAATTTTATGTTATCCGAATACTGAGAAAAATATTTTTCGTTTAATATATTTTTCTTTTGATTATATTTGGTCTCATTTTTTTTTGCACGGCACTGTTCTTGTGAGGTATTTATTTTCTTGCTTGATTGTTTGAATCAATTAACGACACCATCTGCGTGTGACTGTCACTTACATCAGAATTTCTTAACGAACAGGTCAAACGGTGATAGATTTCACAGTTTTCCTAGACTAATGAGCCTGCTGAAAATAATTGACACGATGGACCCAATCGAAACCACGGAGTCAATCATACCGACAACCGTTTTACCTCCCTCTCAACTAGATGGGAATACCGACGAAACCTTTGGCGGGTGGAAAACGTTGACTAGCACGTCTCATTTGGTATCCGGAGAAAATCCTTCCTTCCCTGGATAGAAACGCACCTTAAGTAGCTTTTAGGCTTTCTAACGGAACTACATGTACGAGCTAAAAAGGGGTATGAGGTAGCACTGCAGTGTTCTTTCTACTGCCCAATTCGCCCCTAGGGCCTCTAAGATGTTCCTCCAGCGTCGTCCTGAGTCTACCTTTGATTTTGAAGATTGGATCTTTCTAGAATGCACAAGGATTTCGAATTCAAAACTCCACGCCAAAAGTTGTAATACTTCACTGAATGACGCGACTGTCCACAAGGGGACGAGGGCCTAGCTTGCTCGTCAACTACTCGTGTTGTGCGCGCCACTATTCCTTCACGAGTATAAGGGACCTACAGTTTTTTTTTGCCGCCTCCGAACGGCGAAGTTTGAGAAGCTTTTTCTTAGACAATTATTACTCTTTGAGTGTTGTCATCAGCTCGACCGAGGTGTTGCCGTGAAAAATTGGAGGTGTTCAGCCGAAAATCGAACCTGGACCTTCGACGTGTGAGCGTCACACTCTACCCACTACGCCACCACGGCCACTGCGCCGCGTCATCAGTTTTCCCGCCCTTAAGTCTCAACAACCTTAACTTCCACCAGTTTCATTTCTTGCCCGAAAGTCGAATTATTCTGCCCTCCAAACTTCAACACTTCCGCAAAGACCATCTCGTGACCGCATGCACCAACATGGGCAGACTCAATTACAACACTTCTGAACAACGTCTAATTGCAATTCGGAGCGGCCGCAATTTCTGAAGAGGTGTTGCGGCGGACCGTATTCCGTGACAACCATGCCGGGTGGTTCCAACAAGTGCGTCGCCCACACGCTTCAAAGATGACCAGTATCAAAATGGCGTTCAAGTCATGACCGCAGTAGTCGAGTGTGTAAGTTTTATGGCTGCGGAACGGAGCAACTTCTGCGCGGGGGGCCACATCTGTTCCAATATCGTGCCGCTGCCTATCAGTCAGACGACACGGCTCGCTTGGTCCACTTTACCAGCACACGCAGCAGACTCGCCCCGCAATTAATTAGTGCGACTCCCATCATGTTCCTTTCGGCATACATTTTCTGGTCCCTTAACCCGTCCAGCTGCCGCCACTCATCCATGATCCGTGCACAGTTCCATAACTTATCTCATAGATTCCCGCATTAAAATGCAAATCCCTGCCCGCCCGGCCGTTGTTCGGCTCACACTTGGGGATAAGCACTGCTTGCATTGGCAATTGTTTTGACATGCACCAGGAATGCGAGGTGAAAACTGCTCACATCGGATGCACGCAGGCTGGATGCGCCTCACATGGATGCGAACGGAGTGGTGCGAGTATGTGCCGCCTCTATAATTGATGGACAGCACCAACGCAGAGGCGGCAATGGAGTCGCCTTGACTCAACGCCGCCACGCCAAGCTGCGATGGTCGACTGACTCAATTAAGAAAAACAATTGTGATGGCTTCCGTGTAAGCGGTGATCACGCACAGTTCCGCCGGTCCCACAACTGATTACGGGGGAGCGCTCGTGGGATAGATAGCGGGAATTGATTCAGCGCCAATAAGCCTTTTCGCAGGAGAGAGGACTGCAATTAGGAGGATTATTTGATTATGGCGCTAATTACCAAGCTCCAGCGTCTCTGCTCCTCCTCGGCCCTTTACGCGTTCTCATAATCCTGTCGACAGGCGAAACTAAAACCCCTCCGCGATGTACACTCCTTCTGTGGGGTGGGCACTGGCAAGGCTGCTTTGTACCTCGGAGATAAGAAATTTTTCCTCGTGGAATTTATGGCTCTTCCTTATCCCAGGTTGAATAGTTAATGCTGCCTAAGTTTGCTTCTTATGTTCCGCCCCGTGCGCTCGTGTTCGGTCTCCGAGGATTATCAGGACTTGTGTGTGGCGTCGAAGAGTCGTTGAGTCGTTGAGTCGAAGAGGGTGCGAAGTGTTTCGCGTGCAATTATCCTTTTCCTCGAGAAACAAAAACGAATTCCCTCTGGTGGCGTCTGCGGGGATGGAAAGGATATCACTTTAAGACCTTAAAGTGATACCGAGATGGGAAGGAGCGGTACTCCGCCCCACTGATGGCGGTTGGGCATTAGTCGGTGATGTAATTATTTTTTGAAAGTTATCAACGAAACTTTTTCGCTCTCACTCCGTGCGCCGGAATTATGCAAATGAATGGCAAGGTAACAGACTCTCTTCCCTCCCGTTCCTGTGTTTCCAGTGCGGGGCTGACTGCGTAAAGTTGATGGCCATGGGGTGCTGTTGGAGGACAGTCTCGGATGCTTTGAGTTATGGACAGACGTCATAATTCGTGCTCATGGGGGTGGTGAAGAGTCTCCAAAAGCAACGGGAAGTCATAAATTTCTCTTCATATTCTGGAGCTCCTTCGAATGGATTCGGGATGGCTTTTCATTTAATGAAAGCCATTGAGAGCGGTTTGCGAAACGAGGCACCGGGGGTGTGTATTGCATAGAAACCCGAGGCACCACGCACACGTTACCGTCTGCGAAGAGAGAAACCGGTTTCAGTGCGTGATCTTATCAAAAATCGAGCGCAGAAAGCATGGACGGAATTAACATTTAAAATAAGTTGCAGAGACGCAAAGGAATCACGTCACTTTCAAAGCGGCCACTAACCCTGTGGCGGGTGGCGCGGCTTGCACTGCAGTGAATAAACATTCAAGATCTGAGGGGAAGCAGTGCTCACGCATGCTGTGTTCTACTGCAGTTCGAGATATTTGTGGACAGACGGCGGTGAGACAAGTGATGAACTCATTTATAAAGCCTTGAATTTTGGGGCGAAGGAATTCACTTCCGCTTGCTACGGTGAGCCAAGATTGGGCCAGCTTTTGGTAATTCCTAATAAAATGTCGTGGAAATCAACTCAGTTTGGATTGATCTGTGCCAGGGCTACCTTCAACGTCTTACTCTCCTTTTATGCTGTGGTCGATAAAGTTTTGATTTCTTTTGTGACCCGTTGTTTCTCCAGCTATCATCTGAAGTGGTCTTTGTCGGTTTTGCACTGAGGGAAAATCCTGCTCAGTCGAGGGTGGTGCAATTTTTTCTTTCTCCCGTCTGCGGAAATGACGGCTATATCTTTGTCGGATATATCCCCAGAATCTAACTCCTTCAAGGAGTAATTGCTGATCTTTGAGGTAGTTCGCCACTAACTGTGACTTGGTGTCTCCGTCACAGAGTTTTGCTCTGTTGCCACGCGACTGTGAATAAGACTCAAAAGGCCAGCAGGAGGTATTTTTGAGTTTAATGTTCTTCTGCCAGCTTCTTATACTGTTATGTGCTCAGCTTGAAGAAAAGTGGCTAGAGAATACCGGCTATATAGAGAGCCAGTACGACACATGGGGCGGATGCTGAGGCTGAGGATGAAGCTGAGAATGAAGCTGAGGCTGAGGCTGAGGCTGTGACTGAGGCTGAGGCTGAGACTGAGACTGAGACTGAGGCTGAGGCTGAGGCTGAGGCTGAGCCTGAGGCTGAGCCTGAGCCTGAGCCTGAGCCTGAGCCTGAACCTGAGCCTGAGCCTGAACCTGAGGCTGAGCCTGAGCCTGAGCCTGAGCCTGAGCCTGAACCTGAGCCTGAGCCTGAGCCTGAGCTTGAGCCTGAGCTTGAGCCTGAGCCTGAGTCTGAGCTTGAGCCTGAGCCTGAGCCTGAGCCTGAGCCTGAGCCTGAGCCTGAGCCTGAGCCTGAGCCTGAGCCTGAGCCTGAGCCTGAGCCTGAGCCTGAGACTGAGCCTGAGCCTGAGCCTGAGCCTGAGCCTGAGCTTGAGCCTGAGCCTGAGCCTGAGCCTGAGCCTGAGCTTGAGCCTGAGCCTGAGCCTGAGCCTGAACCTGAGCTTGAGCCTGAGCCTGAGCTTGAGCCTGAGCCTGAGCTTGAGCCTGAGCCTGAGCCTGAGCATGAGCCTGAGCCTGAGCCTGAGCTTGAGCCTGAGCCTGAGCCTGAGCCTGAACCTGAGCTTGAGCCTGAGCCTGAGCCTGAGCCTGAGCCTGAGCCTGAGCCTGAGCCTGAGCCTGAGCCTGAGCCTGAGCCTGAGCCTGAGCCTGAGCCTGAGCCTGAGCCTGAGCCTGAGCCTGAGCCTGAGCCTGAGCCTGAGCCTGAGCCTGAGCCTGAGCCTGAGCCTGAGCCTGAGCCTGAGCCTGAGCCTGAGCCTGAGCCTGAGCCTAAGCCTGAGCCTGAGCCTGAGCCTGAGCCTGAGCCTGAGCCTGAGCATGAGGCTGAGGCTAAGCCTGAGCCTGAGCCTGAGCCTGAGCTTGAGCCTGAGCCTGAGCCTGAGCCTGAACCTGAGCTTGAGCCTGAGCCTGAGCCTGAGCCTGAACCTGAGCTTGAGCCTGAGCCTGAGCCTGAGCCTGAGCTTGAGCCTGAGCCTGAGCCTGAGTCTGAGCTTGAGCCTGAGCCTGAGCCTGAGCCTGAGCCTGAGCCTGAGCTTGAGCCTGAGCCTGAGCCTGAGCCTGAGCATGAGGCTGAGGCTAAGCCTGAGCCTGAGCCTGAGCCTGAGCTTGAGCCTGAGCCTGAGCCTGAGCCTGAGCTTGAGCCTGAGCCTGAGCTTGAGCCTGAGCTTGAGCCTGAGCTTGAGCCTGAGCCTAAACCTAAACCAGCCTGAGGCTGGAGAAGGAGCCGCCAGAACATCGCAACAGATGACGTGATTGTCTAAGGAGCTGCCGAGAAACCATTTTTGTGGGAGAGCTGACGAAGCCGTCATCGTTGTTATGGGTCTAAAATTAATGGGCGTCTTTCTGAGGAACTCGGAAGTGATATAAAAACAATTCTGCACAATTGTACTGTTCTTCAATTTATGGCACTTTGCTCGCCATGGCAACGTATTCCGTTGGGACATGCATTCCGCTGACAGGAAGTCAAATCCTTCGCAGGAGCAAAGGCAATGAAATAACACCTTTGAAAGTATAATAGGCAGCTTCCCCGTGCATATCTCAAGAGCCTCTTTTTAGGATTTATGGAAAATGCGGCACAATTGCAACATCCTCCAAAATTTCACGACGTGAACCCATGACGTAAAGGGGAGAAACCAGATCTTTGAAAATCTAGACAACGCCTATGGTTGACTATCGCCATCCATAATCACGGATAGAGCACTTCTACGTGTGGACAGCCTTTGGCTGAGCTAATGAAGTGAGGGCTGGGATGGTTAGTTCTTTCTTTCATGACGAACTTAAAGGACTTTGATTTTTCCATATGACCTTTTAAATCTTCTGCGAGTGCGGCCTTTTGTAGACTGCGTCGCCCTCTTTAGATGTAAGAAAAGCATGTCTCGACATCAGAAATCTTTGTCTGTGACAAGGTATTAAAGTTTCGCTCTCAACCTTACTAACAGTGGCTGCAAAAAACCTTCTTTCCCTGCCCTTAGTCAAACATGCAGCTGACAGAAAGAAAATTGTTTCTCTCGCCACTCCAGCTGCATGCAATTATCACCTACACACCAAGCTAAGCCGGTCATGTGGCTGAAACAAGAATCATCTCCGCCTGCTTCTGCGTGCCCTACAGCAGCGTCCAGTGTTCATTTCACGGTTCACAACGCCACTGTTGGTTGCATTCACCATCGGTTCGGTTGGCTGGAGTGGATACCTATAGACCGCGCAACAGAGTCTCCCCCAGGGCAGAATTCCCGGTGTAAACCAGTGTCGTCCATTGTCACCAGACGTATGTTATTCACACCGTGAACAAAAGTCAACCGTCCAACCCTCTGCGTCACAGGTGGGTGCCACCCCGTGCACAGTCGCATTGATTTCAGGATGAATTTAGACGTAAAGCCATTGACCATCGCCACTGCTCTGACAGGCAGTATCCATGTCCGACATGTGGATGTGCTTCGTTTTCGAGAAACCGGTGGGTGTGGATTTGGAGTTCCTAATTCCATCTCCACTGCGCGTACACTAGCGGCAGTTGGATGACGATCTTACGTGATTTTATTAGCAAATCACAAGCGGCTAGGTGTGGTTGTCGGTCCGCGTCAGTGGCGATTGGGTTCTGAGGCAGACTCGCGCCACATTTTGTGTTCGATTTATGCGTTAAGATACGCTCTGACACCGTCGGTTAACAAGCTGTTAATCATCTCCGTAATTGGGATTCATTCGCAATGCTAATCGGGTGAGGTACGCTTTTGGCGCAGCGATGAGCAACGGTTTTGGAATTCTGTTTTGATATTCGCTGTCCCCTTTGGGTGAGTGCTTCCTAGTTCACGCCGTGCATAGAAAATTGGAGCAGAGCAGAGCTGTTATGATTGCGTTGTCTAGGTCAGCTGCATGCGGCTAATTCGACTGGCTGTGAAATTCGAAATGGAATGTTAACCGCTGGCTTTGAACTTAAAATGTTCTCTAGGTACATGGGTAGATCTGTTTGACGCTGCAGATACCTCCAGAGATTCTTTTTTCAAATCTTCTTCATGTGGCGCTACAGTCCGGGGTGGACCTGGGCCTTTTTTTAAAGTGTCTGTTGATAAACTATGATTCCGAAATGTGATGTGCATTAATTGAATCTGACAACGCCTCTGCAGCGCTCGATACGAGCAAGTTCGATCAGCAAATTAAACAAAAGAAAGTGGACAAGCAAGTTCGATGGCAAAAAGCCTGAAATATTTACTTTCATACAACAGATAAAATTTAAATCACTTTTTCCTGGACCTTAGTCGACTTTTAACTCGATCGATTCAAGTTTTATATAATGTTGTTAAATATCCGCCTTTTTGTCTTTTGAATTTTCCGGCTACAGAGCGCTACAGAGCTCGTATCTGACATCATTTGTAAGTGTCTTGACATAACCTACAAAATGACGCTACGCAGGATTAGTTTGAATATTGCGTTTAACAGTTATTGACGTGTTAGCATGGAGTTCACTAACGCCGAAATTCGCGCTATCTTAAAGTTCTCCTTCGTTAAAGGCAAATCCGCTAGAGAAACATTTCGTGGGATTAATGGTGTTTTGTGGGATGGTAATCTCTCACATCGAACAGCGGAGGAATGGTTTCGACGATTCAGAGCCGGTGAAAACGACACCATGGATGAGCCAGCCGGCGGAAGACCTGTGACGACGAATAGCGATTGAATCATGGAAATCATCGAGTTAGACCGGCATGTGGCATCTCGTGACGTCGCCCAGGAAATGGGAGTAAGTCCATTTTAATCCATCTGCAGAAGGCTGGATTCAAAAAAGGCTTGATGTTTGAGTGTCGCATGATTTGACGCAAAAAAGCCTTATGGACCGAATCAACGCCTGCGATATGCTGCTGAAACGGAATGAACTCGACCCATTTTTGAAGCGGATGGTGACTGGCGACGAAAAATAGATCACATACGACAATATCAAGCAAAAAACGGTCGTGCTTGAAGGTACGGTGAATCGTCCCAAACAGTGGCCAAGCCGGGATTGACGGCCAGGAAGGTTTTGCAGTGTGTTTGGTGCGATTGGAAGGGAATCATCCACTATGGGGTGCTCTCATATGGCCAGACGCCTAACTCTACTGCGAACAACTGAACCGAATAACTTGAAGCAGGCGATCGACCAGACGCGTCAAGAATTGGCCAACAGGAAGGGTGTAGTGTTCCACCAGGACAACACCAGACCACACACTTCGTTGATGACTCGTCAGAAGCTACGGAAACTCAGATGGAAAGTTTTATCGCAATCACCATAAAGCCAAAACATAGCGTGTGATTACATATAGCGCGATTACCACCTGTTCCTGTCAATGGCGAACGAACGGTGGTGTGAAGTTGAACTCGAAAGAGGCTTGTGAAAAGTGACTTTCGGAGTTCTTCTCAAATAATGAGGGGGGCTTCTACGAGGGGGTATTATGAAGTTGCTGTCTAGATGGAAACAGATAATCGAACAAAGCGGCTCATATTTGAAATAAATCCGTTCACTGTAACACTTTTAATGAAGCATTGAATGAAGAGCAAAAAAGCGGAAGGGAGATATTTGACAAACCAACGAATGAGCCGCCTATCCAAATTGTGAACCATCGGAAGTGTTGTTTTTTGTCGGCTGAACTCTATGATTTTGTAAGCCGGAGCATTCTTATCCGTTGTCCTTTCATAACCCAGAAATATACGAGGTGACAGTTGCCTAGGTCTGACTAGTTCAATGTCGATTCATCGTTCAATATTCTGCTCCATACTCTTTTCCCGCAAACCGGACCCAAAAAACCTTAAAACGATCTTCCCCTTAAGGTCATTGGGATATCCATCCCAAGGTATTGTCGTCTTACTCTAAATACAAAGGGATATGTCAAGGCCTTCCCTTTTGTAGTCTTATATCCGCGACGTTGTCATCCTCGATGATTACTGCATAGTCCGGAGAGATAAAATCTACAGAAGACTGTTACTCAAGGCTTTCATTAATATCGTTCGTAGCATTCTTTTGTAGACAGCATACTCCAAATTAACCAATTTCAAAACCATATGAGTTTTACAAACATTCAGTTCCGAGTCCAGAGTCTCCACTCAACGTAGGAACGGCCCTTAATATAACATTCAAAGACAGCTTTGATTGGCTCTGATCTAAACCCCTGAAATCATTTGTGACCAGTCAGATACCTCTTCCAGAGTGTGGTTACAGCGGAACTCAAGATGATGGTTCAAGAGTTCACACAAAGACAGATTCTGGAAAGGAGCCAAGCAGTTTTTTTTTTTTTTGTTTTGTTGGAGGTTGGGATCACCTACACTGGAGCACTCAGAATCAAATACTGGTTCATTGTACAGGCAGGCAGTAACCTTCATTTAACGTAATTTCATGGTTTTTCGAAGAAAAACCAAGATGCGCTTCTCTGATATAGAACTTAGGTTTTCAGTTCAAACCACATCAGCGCCAAATAAGCGCCACCTGATACGATACGACCAAGTCCTAGCTTACTCATCAACTAGTCATCAAGTGGAGAAGCACCTCAACCAACTTGGAGTGCGCAACTGGAGACAGTTGGCGAAAGATCGTGCTGGCGGGAGAGGCATGTTGATTGAGGCCCAGGTCCACTCCGGATTGTAGCGCCACAAGTAGAAGAAGAAGACATGTCGCCTCTTAAGCTGTCGGCCGCTGAAATTCTACTGAAGGTGTGTATTTCATAATCAATATTTTCGTGCCAATGGTCACTAATCTTGGTTGAGGCTCAGATCTACCCTAGAATGGAGCGCCACAAGAAGAAGAAGAAGAAAGATTAGACTTTGATGTTCTTCTAAAAACCGCTGGGTACTTCCCTCAAATTTTGAACACATTTGGGGGGAGGTCCTAAATCAATATTAATGCTGATCCACACTAATAATTGCAACTTTCCAATGAAGTATGCAACCGTTTCCAGGATCTGCCGCAACTTGCAAGTGGCGCCATCTTTTGAAAACGGACCCCAAATATATTCTATTCTTAGCCCCAGCCAGCTTGGAATAATTAAAGAACGCGTTAAAAAAGCGCGAGAACAAGTTCCCTCTTGTACCTTTGAAGTAACGAAAAGCCTCTCACATTGTGTGGCAGACTGCTCCATGAGCAAATGCCGACAGTCAAAAGTAAAGCCATATCCACATTTTTTTTAATTTTTTTTTTTTTGGAGGTTATAGAGCTTATGGTTTTCGGGTCTCACTACATCATGGCCAAACAGCTTAATACGAGCAAAGGCGGGGCAGTGATAGAGACAGTGCTCTGAAGTGTCTTCACCTTCTCCACAGGCATCGCAAAGACTGACATCACTAAGACCAAGCCGACTTAGGTGCTTAGCTTAGGTGAAGTGTCCTCTTAGTACACTGACAAGTCGTTTGCACTCATTTCTGTCTAGAGATAGCGGATTTCTTGGAGACTACTCTTGGTCATCCTACATCCTGGAGAGTCACGCCATCTCTGGTTGTGCTGTAGGGAGACCCAACCATCGGCGGAGGCCCTGACCAAGGACACGGGTAGTTCAAAGGTGGGTTCTGGCCCAATGAATGCCTCTGCCCAACCTAGCCTAGCTAGTTCATCTGCAGTCTCGTTTCCCAGGATCCCGTGATGACCCGGAACCCAGACAAGTCTAAGCGAATTCAGCCTGCCGACCAGATTAAGGGAAGACTTGCATTCTTTAACTATCTTGGAAGTGGTTAAAGTGTTGAGTAAGGCCTTGAGCACAAATTAGCTGTCGCTGCAGACGCAGACACTTCGTCCCTTCCACATATTTTGTAAAGAATATATAGTTGGTGGGCAATAGGATCGCGAAGGCTTCCGTCTGGAAGACGAAGCTATTTAAGGATTAGTGAAATCTGATGTTGTCATCTTCCACAAAGGCCCCAGCTCCAGAACCCTCCGTCGTCTTGGAGCCGCCCGTGAAAATTCGACTACATTCCTTTCCCGGTTCAGTTTCTGGCCACATATCTACATAAGCCCTATGCAGTGAAGGTTATTCGAGGTGTTCAGTCCAGGAATCGGACTTGGGATCTTCGACCACTGTGCCCCAACAACTACGAAAACTTACTGGAGTTTTTTGCCATATTTTTACTTATGCAATAGAAGTGTCATTAAGAGTAATCGGTAAAAATATGACACACAAGGATTTAGATCAAGGCCTTTATTTACAGCAAGGACATGTACAGTCTTCAATTACTGCCAAGGATATTACAATTGAACATCGTCAGCAATGCATGAATAGAGGATGTCGTCATGATTTTGGGGGAATCGATTGATACTCATTGTGGACCTGAGTATCAACCTTCAGGCAGCACTATCACAGCGGCCTTTAATCATTCTTCTTTTCTTGTGTGCGCCATCTTAGCCCGTCTTAAGCCCTTGTTTGGTTTATCCAAAAAACTTGAATTTGAAGACTGACGCCAAAGCAGCGCTACATGGCCTTGCCAAATTAAGTGTCGTATGCAAAGACGATAGACAAGAAGAAGATTGGCGCCAAAGCAGCGCCAAGACGCTAGACAAGAAGAAGTCTGACACCAAAGCAGCGCTACATTGCCTTGCTATCTTAAGTGTTGTATGTAAAGACGCTAGACAAGAAGAAGATTGACTCTAAAGCAGCGCTACATGGCCTTGCCAACTTAAGTGTTGCATGCAAAGACGATAGACAAGAAGAAGTCTGACACCAAAGCAGCGAAACATGGCCTTGCCAACTTAATTGTTGTATGCAAAGACGTAGACAAGGTGCATACCGTCGTACATACATCCCATAAAGTTCGTCATTCAGTCTTTTCAATTAAATGCCATCAACGCAAGCAGGACCAAAAATCCAATGCAAAAACCCTCTCTAGGAAGGGCTAAGGGCATTTTCATTCGCTTCTAGTAGTTTCAAAGCTTCCGCGCGGAAAAGCTGGACTGGAATGATCAAGCTGTTATACAAAGCTAGCATATTCATTCATGAGAGAGATGAATTCATCTGTTTGAAGTAAGAAAAATTAGCGGACCCCAAATGGAACCCTAAGGAACTTCTTTAGAAGTTAGGAAAATTAATTAGCTATCATGTTCTTTATTGACAAATCTTACATTCTCCTAGAGAGGTATGACATACTCAGTTTGATGGCAGATCTTAATAGGAGATAGCTACAGAGTTATTTTCACAGCACTGTGTCCAAATTTTTTGAAAAAAAACCAAGCAGAATGTAAAGTGTTGTGTTTTTTTGTCTTGTATGACACTGACAAGTCCAGCAGAACATCTGATAGAAAAGTACACATGCAAACAAATTTTTGGTTTTGGATGATCTTTTTCAGGACTTTCGATAGGATTGGCAGTATGGGGACAGTCTTCATTACTGAGCGACTTTTTCCGGACTGGTCTTATCTAAGCAAGTTCCCATTAAACCATTATTAGAACCAACCCATCAGACGCAATGGACGTCATTCTCAACCTTATGCCCATAAATCTCTTTGCCCAACAGACGGCGCCTAGTACAGCCATAAGACTGATCTCCTCATCACAATGGAACGTGTCCCACGGACACTCAAAAATCCTTCAAAGAGTAAACTTTGTATACCAAAACCTTGACTACGCGGCGCCGAAGGTCTTCTGGACACAGAATTTCCGCACTATGATCCCTGAACGAAACGTGTGGTCGGCCAACCCACAATGGGTTGCTGACGCTACGTACATCTACACCGATGCATCAAAAACAAACGAAGGCGTTGGTTGCGGAGTCCACTCTGAGGATCTTAACTTTAGTCTAAAATTCAGACTTCCAAATCACTGTAGCGTGTTCCAAGCTGAAATAGTGGCCATTCGCGAAGCAATGTCTTGGCTGAAGAGGAATAGAATATCCCCAGCTGATGTCCTTATTCTTACGGATAGTCAGGCAGCACTCAGAGCCCTGGAATCTGTCTCATCAAACTCTAAGACGGTCATGAACTACCGCACATCCTTAGATGAGATGGCTGAGCAGTTCAATATATGCCTGTGCTGAGTGCCAGGTAACAGAGACATTCCGGGCAACTGTCAAGCAGACGAATTGGCCAGGCTTGCCACAACGCAACCACTACTTCACAAACACGAACACCTTGGTATCCCTCTCGCCACATGCAAGTCAGAACTGCACTTGAACGCGATCCATCAGACTAATCAAAGGTGGTCTAACCATAATCTTTGTCGCATCTCCAAGGAGGTGTGGTCCACCCAAACGCTCCAGACTGCTCTATCGCTCAAAAGATCAGACATAAGCCTGGTCATGGGAGCCATAACCGGGCACTGTCTAATCGGTGAGCATGCTAGCAGGCTAGGGGCTCCTTCAAACGATTTTTGCAGAAGCTGCAGGGATGAGGAAGAATCAGAAACTCTCCTACACCTGTTATGCACATGCCCGGTGCTCTGGTGCCTCAGATACAAGCACTTTGGAAGCTATTAACTCAACAGCCTACATGACCTCAATAAAACCCCTCCCGCCGACATTTTAAACTTTATTATCGGCTCCAGCTGGTTTTAGGTTCTTCCCACATGGTGTGGCAGCACAATGGTCCTGTATGGAACTAAGTGCATTCATCAGCCACCTCAACCTACCTACCTAGAGACAATACTAGAGTTGAGAATGGTACGTCATCAATTCGAACAGCTTTATTCTCGGTCCTTGAAAGGAGCAAAACAACCGTCGATCCATGATGCCAAGGGTCTTTATCATGGACATGTGGGTGCAAGGTGCAGGAAGTGGTAGCAAATTAGGAACAGATTGTCATTTCAAACCAACATCACAGACATAATCTTCCAGAAGACCGCTTAATTGATAGACTACGCCGCCACGAAAATGACTGAAATAAGTTTAAGGGTGCACGACAGCAGAGCAAAGCACGCGTAGTCATCAAGGAAGGCCGCACATGATCGACATCGACGGACGGAGCGTCCGAGAGCAAAACTTTGTGGTGCTTATAAAATTCGTTTACTGCTAATTTGTTAAATAGATAGGAGTAGATGTGGTTCTTGTCCTTAATACCCTAACGGCCTCATGCTACAAGGCGCACTTTCCCAAGAGTCGAAGATGAAACAAAGTTAGGTGCCTCGGTAACAACAATCATTGTGTACGGAGAGAGCCCATTAAAACCTTCACAGCATCCGTCTGCAATGCCTGAGTCAACAACATGCACAAAACTGCTTCCCCTCAATCAACACGGTACGTTTGCTTCAACCTTGCGCAGGATTTTGAATGCTAAGCGATAGCTACCATAATGGTCTCACAAGAGCTCCGTACTTTAGCAACGGGTTGCCAGGCTACACCACAGTGTTTCTGAACTGCCCTGACTGACTGTCACAACGAGACAAGGTTTGGGAAACAGATTCATGCTCTATCACTTATTTTGCCGACACAAGTTACAGTGCACGGCGTCATGGTGAGGCCATGTGCGGAAAAAGAAAAACACGAGTTAGGCCTGAAAAGGTTTCTAATTCGACCCATTGGGAAGACACAGCTGAAGATATGTGGCGATTGACCGCAGCCAACTCGATCTGCCAAGACAAGGGCAGCTGCAAAGGGAGGTAGCTCGAAATCCAATTCAGCCTATACTAGAAAAAAACGCAACCACAGTGCTTTGAGATAAATTTATCGGAGTCGGCAATGGAAAAGTCTTCCTGGCTGAGGTATAGAACAATGCTAATCTTAAGCTCCGACCTGAGAGGTAAATGAATACGAACTATCCTCATTCTCCTCGTCCACCAATTTTCACAATTCCTCTGATGACGAAAGACACCTGGGCTGTGAATGAAGGGAAACTTGAAAGACATCCGGACTTTGCTTTGAGCCTGTTGTTGTGAAAGAAAGGTTCCATAAGTAGGGGATGCAATTTTTTAGTTTCCTCTCGGACCCATCTCAAAATTCTGTCTACAATATCCTCCGCTA
This sequence comes from Eristalinus aeneus, assembly GCA_955652365.1. Taxonomy (NCBI): domain Eukaryota; kingdom Metazoa; phylum Arthropoda; class Insecta; order Diptera; family Syrphidae; genus Eristalinus; species Eristalinus aeneus. The sequence goes on along the minus strand of OY019134.1, from coordinate 38,592,803 downwards.
AGCGATAATTTTCACAAAAAACTTCAGTTTCAGGCCCTCAGAGTCCCAATTCCAAGTCTCTCTTTCTTAGAAACCCTTACCACGCTCGTTCTCAGGCCAGATTGATGTCGTTGAAGGCATTCGCCACCACGTAAGGGCGAGCAGAACATCGACGGTTTGTTTCATGAAATGCACAACCATGGACTGACCAAAACCCACCGCACTCCCGCCACTCACTCACCGACTACACAATGGCCGAGCTGGAGCGGTGCTGGGACAAAACAAAACTCCGTCACCCGGCAAACCGAGAGAACAGAACAAAAGCGCACAAATAGTGAATCACGCTAGAAAAAGTGCCAAACAACAATAACCACTCGTGTCTGCAGCCGGGCGCAGATACCAGATAGCAGATAGAATGTAGTCCGTCGTTTCATTTTGTCGGGGCCGGCAGTCGGGTGTCGAGAGCTGAGAGTCTTCCGTCACCTGGCCGTGCTTCCCATTGCGTGCCATCCGCAGCCATTTCGAGTTTCCGCATGGCTGCTCATCTGAAAAATTTTACCTTTTCAGCTTTGCTTGTTCTCGTCTAGCCCCTGCATCGTATGGTGATGTGTGTGTGTGTGTGTGTGATTAGGAGGCCATTACATTTTTATTCGCCGGTCGAAGGGGGCATCGAGACCACCATCAAGGGCCGAGAGTGCGACCTTAGTGGGAAGCGACAAGTTAGCACGCAGCGAGCGGCCGCAAGCACGGAGCAACATCTCCCATCCACAGGTCGCGGTGGAATGACCCGAGCTCGCCCGAACCCACACGAAGTTGCCGGCCGTGAGCCAATAACACTCCGTCGCTATGCAAATTTGGGAGTACGCATGATTCGCTGCCATCGAAGTTCCCTGTACTGAGCACAGAGACACCTATTGGCGACACAGACGCGTGTGTATCCCAGAACTCCCTTCAAAAAGCTCCCTTCTTGAATGTGAGTGAGGAGGAGGGGGTGCTCCCGGTTTGGGCTTGGGGGTGAAAAAGTTTTCTGCTGCGAGTGGGAAAGTTCGTGTCGGTGGAACGTGCATGAGTGAGGTGCATTCACGGCCAGCAGGCAGTTCCCAGGGCGAAGGCACATCTCGGTCTGTGGCACTTCTTCTGCTTTTGCGATGGCTGTGCGGGGGAGAGATCGCGTTTCTGTCAAATCACGATATGATATACAGTGGGAGAGGTAGACAGGAGCCATGATGGATTTCACGTGTAGCTGATTCCGCGTCGAGATACGGTGTACATGCACCCCGGCTGTGAGCTTCTGATTTGTGTGTAGAATGGCTGTGGATGGCGGGTAACGGATGGCAGGTAACGAGTGGCGAGCGTCTTAGAGGTTGGCTATTCAGTTCAGTTGTGGAACATGATCTGTTGCTGCTTAATTGTTCAAAAAGTTAGGTGTGCGGTGGGGGCTCTTCCTTCAGCAAGCGACTGTGACGTAGTTGATGAGAAACTGAACGCATTGCCATGTTGACCGCTGCATTGGTGGAATGCAGTTTATAGGTCACTTTTGTGCAGAGGCCAACTTATCAACGCTAGAGTGAGTTCTGAAGAACGGATGGCCATAACCACATTGCAGTCTTCTTGAATATTGGCGGAAAGGATCCATTTCACGTACTTGGTGAACGATTTTACCTTCAAATCACTCAGACGGTCCGCTGTCTTCAAGTCCCCATTTAGGCCAATGGCCTTAAGTTCCAGAAACAATTCCACATTATGTGTCTTAAGATCGATTCTGTAATGTGAGTCTACAGAAAAGTCTGAAGGCAAATTTTTGGCGGCCTAACCTGTATGACAGACCAGAACGGCGCCAAAGTCTATGTTTTCATGGCCCACTGATAACCAAAGAGTTGTTACCTCCTTTTCAACTCGAAGAAAAACGGTCCACATCACCGTAACGTATCCTAAACTGTCACTCTCTGTGCATGCCGTGGTTCTTCGACACTGATTTGCAGGTTTTTCGATCCTTAGATGTGGCTGAGGTGAAGATGCGACAGGACCGTAGAGATGAAAGCGATCTCCAAATCAAGATGCTCTAAGGCCTTACATACAACGAAGTGCATTTTGCTTTCTGCTCCCCTGAGGATGTGGTCTCCGACAACGCAAAAATTTCAGACCTTGCTGCCGTCTCTCCTTGGCAGGAAGCCAGACTGATCGCCACCCTTTCCTTCCTTTGACCTTTTGTGACAGACAGTGGGGACTCAGTTTCAAATGCAGCTCCATACATCAGAATTTCATTGTTTTTCCGGAGGGCCTGAACGCTTACATCTTAAGCCCTTTTTTCAGTCGTGCCAAGTATTTGCCACCTGATCCAGGCAAAGGGGGTTTGTGGTGCGGATGCGCCTCTCGGCACAGTGGATAGAGTGGAGTAGTAGGTAGAGTGGAGTAGTGGGTAGAGTGGAGTAGTGGGTAGAGTGGAGTAGTGGGTAGAGTACAGTAGTGGGTAGAGTGGAGTAGTGGGTAGAGTGGAGTAGTGGGTAGAGTGGAGTAGTGGGCAGAGTGGAGCAGTGGGTAGAGTGGAGTAGTGGGTAGAGTGGAGTAGTGGGTAGAGTGCGACGCTCACACGGCGAAGGGTCTAGGTTCGATTCCCAGCTCAACACCAATTTTTCGAATTTTTCACGGCACCACCTCTTTCGAGCTGCTGGCAACACTCAAAGAGTCATTTCTGGCTTAGAAAGCTTCTCAAACTTCGCCGTTCGGAGTCGGCAAAAAACTGTAGGTCCCTTCTACTCGTGAGAGAACAGTAGCGCGGACAACACGAGTAGTTGATGTGCAAGCTAGGCTCTGCTTCCCCTTTGGACTGTAAAGCCAACAATTATTATTATTATTATGTGCCTCTCGGCGTGGCAGCAGGCCTTTCATTTATCTAGCCGTGCCCTCAGGGGCATCTTTTTCCTAGCCGTTGCACACTGAGATCATTGGAGAAGGTCGCCTACAATATTTTCTTTCAACAAAGGGAACATGCGCTTATGGTGTCTACCTACTGAACACAACCATTGGTGGCTTAGCACTCATCAAGGACGTTGGAAACTCCAATGCATGTCCGGTCCTAAAACTGTCTCTCTCAAGTTCATCGGTAATCTCATTTTTCGTGAGCCAAGCAGGGTCCCAACACATCATTCAATAAGTCCCGGGACTAGCATATAGGGAGCGCCACTAACAAAAAATCCTTTTTTTTTATCCGAAGAACAAACCAAATTTTCATGGGCGACCATTGGCAGTGAGGAATATCTGCATCAACGGGTTTGACAAAAGCCAGAAAAGCCTTGGCTATGGCAAGCAGGTTTTACAGCAACCAGCTTGATACCAGGGTGAAGGTTATCTGGTACACGGCGCCAGTCCGGAATCATGGTGTATGGCTGTCCGGAGTGGTTCAACTTGAGTCCTTCCCAGATGGAAAGGATGAGGGTCTTCCAGAGGCAATGTCTTCGGGCTTGCCTTAAGATGTACAGAACCCCAGAATATGAATACAAGAAGTTGTATGCTACTGAAGTCTTGTACAATGCAGCAAACGTGAATAGGCTGGATAATGTCTAGTTTTGGCATCCCAACCAAACTCGTCAGATTGTGTAGGATGACGATGGAGAACTCTCGCTGCTCCGTCAAGGTCGGTTCCGAACTCACCGAGACCTTTAATGTCTAAAACGGTTTTAGACAACGCGACGAATTATCATGTGACTTCTTCAACATCATCCTCGAGAAGATCGTGCGTAACTCACAAGTCAACACCAGAAACACGATCTTCCAGAAGTCAGTTCAATTGCTAGCATACGCTGATGACATTGACATGATTGGACGAACACAGGGAGCCGTCAATGAGGCGTTTGCTGGCATTGAAGCGGAAGCGGCTAAAATGGGTCTGGCGGTAAATGAGGGCAAAACAAAATAAAAAAGTAGAAAAGTCTTTGAATCCGAGCCATTAGGACAACGCAACAGAGGACGTCCTAGACTAAAGTGGCGCACACAAGTGGAGAAGGACCTCAACCAACTTGGAGTGCGCAACTGGAGACAGCTGGCGAAAGATCGTGCTGGCTGGAGAGGCATGTTGGTTGAGGCCCAGGTCCACCCCAGACTGTAGCGCCACAAGAAGAAGAAAAAGAAAAAGAAGAACAAGAAGAAGAAGAAGAAGAAGAAGAAGAAGAAGAAGAAGAAGAAGAAGAAGAAGAAGAAGAAGAAGAATGTTGCACTCTACCCCCTAACACACGGCGGCCACCAAGAGGTACCTTGACTTTGTTAAAAACAGTAGGACGCTAGAAACGGAGTCTTTATACACCATAAACCCACCGACCTTCATACTGCCAGACTTTTCATCAAGAATTTTTGCACAGACATCACATCAAGCCAAGGTTCGGCAAAAATTCGACTCAAACTCGTGTTCGGGGGTCTCATTGAGCACTCAGGGTATGCAACAATGCCATCCTTTGGGTGTCATGATTTCAATTTTGTGGAAAATTCGCTGTGGGATGGGCTGATGTACTTGGCTTGGTTACAATTAAGGCTTCCGCGTGTAGCAGTTTTTAACGAAACCTGATGTCATCAAGATGTGAATCTCAGACCATAACTCCCCTCTGCATCTGTTGGCTGGTGGAATAAGCTCTAGTGCAAATCCAAGACTTCTCCTCTTACTAAACTTCAAAGAACGGTCTGTCCTGGCTGCACAGAGGTTTTCCCTAGTACACCTTGCGACGCTCTTAAAGCATGCGTAAAAAATACGGCCATAGATATTCACACCACTTGATGCACAATCTAGGCACCGACTAAAAAGAACTCGCTTTTATGACCCTACCCACTCCATCTTCCATCACAGCGACCGCCTGATGCGAGGATTCCAAAAATTCACCTGCGAGGCACGCACAAAGTCGACTTTCGCTGTATCCAGGACTGGCTTTGGCCAGAAAATGGAGGGAATGCGCTTGGATTTTCCCGGACGGCTCTTTTGTGGAAAACTACAACCTTAGACTCCACACCTCTTAAGGTAACTTCGCGTCGGTTTTTCAAAGGGAGAAACCTTTGCGATCCGAATGGCCACGAGAAGGAGAGAAGTATTTGCGTCTGCAGTGACATCCTATCTTTGTTCATGGCCCTACTCAACCCTTTTACTTCCTCGCACGATACCTCTTCCTGCGCAATGAGGCCAGACTTTATTCAAAAAGTCATCAAGGGCTCCCTGAATGCGTTTCGCGGTGTAACCATCACTACACGTCGCTGTCTCATTCATTAGTTCATCGCGATTTGAGCATATCTTAGTTTTCACCGCACTTCTGTCAAATGTCAGTAGAAGAACACTGATGGAACTCAAGTCGTTTCACTTGTGAAGCCAACATACGAGCAGATTCCGGGTCTGGACCTCAACGTAGTGTCTCACAAATGGTTCCGTATTCACCCGCCGACATGGCACCCAGCAGATCCCTCGCCAATTGAGCGCGAGGCTGATTGAAACCATGCAAGGCTGCCACTCGGCGTTAGGTAACGCGGCCTCTAAGTGATTTATAGTGCACGACGCAAATTGCCAGCGATCACATCGCCCACTCACCCCTGAGCTGTTCGTTCGCAGATCCCGTCTGTGACAGCATCCCAGTGGCGGTGGTAGCGCGTCGCCGTCCTCAGCACTCCGATGAATTATTTATGATCCCTTCGACCGTTTAACTGGGAATTTATGGAGATCTTGCGAATTTTAACGCGACACCGTCGAAGTGCTCAAGGACGGTGGTAGCAGCGGTCGTTGATAAGTTGATAAGCCTACACTCGCATGTCACCGAGCACTGCGCACCGCGCTCCGCTTCGCCATTCCCGAGTGCACGGAAATGGGGTCCATCCGCACTGGTGTCAGTAGCAGTGGACGATCAATCAACATAATGCTGTCATGCATGTAGAACAACAAAAATGTTGCGCACATAATTTAGGGAAAATGACCATTCCCCGGTGGGCGCAGGGGAGGCACAGATAAGAATCTTTCTGAGTGCAGGCCATACATGGCGCGGCCGTCTCCACATCAGCACCACATCGCAGCACACATCAGTCGAGTGCACTGCACCGAACCCGTAATTTCCGCATACGTATGCGTGCAGCGCAAAGGAGTACCAAGAATGGCGGCGCGACCGACAGCAATGCAGCGGCGACGACCACGGCCACGAACACTGCGACGACAACGATACCATGCCACCAGCGAACGACGTCGGCCGGCCACCAACCGCCTAGTGGAACACAAGTGAAAATCATGAACTGTGAAGGGTTTTCCAGAATTTATACGCTCATTTTTCTCCAGGTGACCATATCATTGGCAAGCGGAACAAGTCGTCCGTCCCGACTGCAGCGCGGCAGCTTTGGGAACACTGTGCGCTGATCATCGGGACCATCGAGCGGAACTGGTGTCAGATAGCAGTGACTGACTGGCCGGTCGGTGTGCGTATCCTTGGGGAAGTGCAATAAAAGGACACGTCGCGCTTACTTCGGGGGAAACCTGAATGCATGGTGATCCTGGGAAGTGATAGGAGCTGCGATCGTGATCGTATCGGCGGTGTTCCATGGTGCAATTAGATTGACATGGAGACTGTGTGAATGTGCCCTTCGTTGTGAAGCAGGATCCCTTAAGTGGTGACATGGCGATCACCTGCTGGTTTGTGAGAGGGAGAGAAGTTATGCAGGAGCGGCCTTGAGCTGGGAAATTGAGAAGGGTGATTAGCGTCAGTGAGGGGAATGGAGAAAAGAAGCGAAGTCTGGGATCTGGTCATGGCCATGCATCCTCTCACCCTGTGAATCAGATTAATGATTAATATCAAATTAGGGTCCACACGTCTAAGAGTTCATAATGTTCTGCTGCGTCTGGAGGCAACCGCAGGATTCCGTTTAAGAAGCGCTCACTTTCCCGACCTACACCAATCCATCAGCAGCAGACAGCCATGCCATGCCATGGACACACGCACAAAGAAACTGAGACACAAGAGCCATTAATCGATGGCCCTGACCCAAATAGGATTGCGCGTCAATTCAAATGCGGCTCTTAATGAATGCAAATGAAATTATAATTTCATAACATAACCTGAAAGCCTTCACAAGGGGATTAGAGGTGGCAGAGGGAAGAAGCGACGGCAGCAGGACCAACGCGAACAGAATTGATTAGCCGCATAACGAGCGGCGCTCGCTTGACTCCACTTCACTCAACGCCTGTCCACTCCGAATCCATGAATGAACTTTGAAACTCGTTTCCAGCATGCGCCCAGCAGCGCCAGCGATAGCCCCAGCAATGAGTGCAGAGGAAGCCGCAGCCAAAGTCAAAGCCGATGACGATGCCGAGGCAGAAGCAAAACTCCATGTTTTATTTATTAGAGACTGACATACGAGAGTGCGGAGCGGCAGCCCCTGGTGTCGGACAATAATCACTTTGCATGTAATTAACATCATAATGCGCCGTCTCGGGAAGTTTTCGGTGTGTGACCCATCGACGGCCTCAACTTTCGGTTTCGGGCCCGATGTCGTTCGCTTCCTGATTTCCAGCGCTGGACAGTGGGCAAACAAAGTTGTTTACAGCGACACCACTTTGAGCGGCAGCAGCAGCGCGCCCAGAGTCCAATAGCACCTGGGAGCGATGATCAGCGCTGGCGTAGCATGATAATTACATGGAAATGACTGCTCAGACACCATTGGCGTGGTATTGGCACCTCCGAGGGAGCAGGAGAAGTGCTCAAGAATTCCATGAACAGCCGCCGTCGCAGTCGAGGCACACCTGCCCCTGCTGCAGACAACACGGGAGAAGGACAAACTAAGAGAGAAACAGAGAAGGCAACTGCTGAGGAATTCCAGAGAGGTGTAGGTACTTCTCCTGGCCTAGGATACGTGTAATTTGTGGATGCACACTGCTACGCTTCTCGGTAATCTTGTAGGTCATTAATTGCACGTGAGTGCCTGCCACCTCGAAGGAGAAACACACACGCATGCAGCAACTCTGGCAGACAGGGAGAGCAATGGTGAGAGAGGTGAGAGAGCAGCATATTTGCAAGTGTAATTTCAGACGCAAACAATTTGCCGGGACCGCGTCGTGTCGCGCTTTGAAGCCGGCCGCGATCAGCTGATAATGTGCAACGCGTTAATAAATTGACCGTTTAACGCGCGCTTTTTGTGGCTGGTTTTGGGCCGTTCTCTGCAGTCCACCGAGCCCGAGACGTCTGGTACGACGGCGGTTATGGCCAACTGATGGACTTGCTAATTCCTCAGACAGTGCTGCCGGTTTTAGGAGGGGCACACGGTCACGAGTGCCATTATCTAACATTCTGATGGGGGCGCGACGTGAGAGTTTGTGCCGTGTGCAGCATAAGCCACGCTGCCACGCATAATTATGGGCGGATGAGCTGCCTGGCAATTGGATTTCCTCGAATGTGATGTAGATGGACTGGTGGCAGGTGATCGGGCGAAACGATTGACACTTGGTTTTGAGGTTGGGTTGACGCTGAACTCGTGGTGGTTATGGGAATTGGGGCGCGAGTCTGACAAGTGAGCTGGTTGTGGGTGGGGCTGACCTTTCGTCATAAAATCTTGAATTTAAGGAGTACGATGTGCCCGGGGAAAGTTCCCAACAGGGTCGAGCATTGCTTACGAACCTTAGGATTGATTTGAAGTTTTTGTGGGTGTTCACAAGTTCAGTTGGCGACTGTAAGCTGCGAAGTTCGAGCTTGAATTGCGACAAAGTTCGGGTGGGGTGAGTCCAAATTGAATGTTCGACGTACTCCGTATTTTGCACAAAAATAAGGGGATGGGGCGGTGATTTGAGGACTCCTGTGGTTCATTCTTGAAAAAGACCGGGAGGCCTGTTTGGCTCTTATTTAACGCCTTCGGGGTCTACAACGAAGTTGTACCTTCTACGAGTCTATTGTTAAGACAATTGGTGCCGGGGCAAAGGAACGTGACTGAGAACAATCTAAAAATCGTCGCTAAAAATCGTGGCTAAGGGTCCTGGCTAAGGATCGTGGCTAAGGATTGTCGCTAAGAACCTTGGCTTAAGAAAGTGGTAAAGGATCGTGATTAAGAATTGTGACTAAAGATCGTAGCCTAGAGCCGTGATTTAAGATCGTGGTAAAGGATCGTGGTTAAGGATCGTGGCTAAAGATCATGGTTAAGGATTATGACTAAAGATTGTCGCTAAGGATAGTGGCTAAGGATTGTGGCTAATGATCGTGGCTAGGGATCTTGTGTTAAAATGGTCAGGGTGGGGAAACATTTTAATCTCCCGAGAGAACGCTCATTTGACGTAAAATCCACTTTTTCGGAATACGGGAACGGACATTGTTTTATTTGTGTTTTGTTTTGTTCTGTTTTGTGTAGTTTGTTTCGGGTACGGGAACACACCTGTTGTGCAATGGCAGATCTAACATGATCATAGTCTCAGGTTTTTTTCCACAGTGTGGAAGTCACACATCTAAAAAGCCTTCGATGTGAATTTTTTACACTTATTTTCGAATCTAGCTTGTTTTTTTTTGTGGCCGCCGTGACGTAGTGGGTAGAGTGCAACGCCCACACGCCGAGGGGTCTAGGTTCTCGGCTGAGCACCTCAAATTTCACGGCAACACCTCTTTCGAGCTGCTGACAACACTGAAAGAGTAATACCAGTCTACTCTTGTATTTAAATGTTTTTCAGTTTTACTCGTTGTTTTGTCGTCGGCGGAAGATCTGCGACGACGAATACTGATCGAATCATGGAAATCATCGAGTTAGACCTGCATGTGGCATCTCATTACATCGCCCAGGAGATGGGAGTTAGTCACCAAACCATTCAAATCCATCCGCAGAAGGCTGTATACAAAAAAAAAACTTTGATGTTTGATTGCCGCATGATTTGACGCAAAAAAAACCTTTTGGACCGAATCAACGCCTGCAATATGCAGCTGAAACGGAACGCACTCGACCCATCTGTGAAGCGGATTGTGGCTGGCGATGAAATGTGGATCACATACGACATTATCAAGCGAAAACGTACGTGGTTAAAGGCCAGTGAATCGACCCAAACAGTGGCCAAGCCGGGATTGACGGCCAGGAAGGTTTTGCTGTGTGTTTGGTGGAATTGGAAGGGAATCATCCACTGTGAGCTGCTCCCATATGGCCAGACGCTTAATTCTACCATCTACTGCGTACAACTGGACCGCTTGAAGCAGGCGATCGACCAAAAGCGTCCAGAATCGGTCAACAGGACGGGTGTAGGGTTCCACCAGGACAACGCCAGGCCACACACTTCGTTAATGACTCGATCGGCCAAAAGCGTCCAGTTTTGGCCAACAGGAAGGATGTAGTGTTCCACCAGAACAACGCCAAACCACACACTTCGTTGATGACTCGTCAGAAGCTACGGGAGCTCGGATGGGAGGTTTTATCGCATCCACCATTTAGCCCGGACATAGCGCCAAGTGATCACCAACTGTTCCTGTCCATAGCAAACGCCCTTGGTGGTGTAAAGTTGAACTGAAAAGAGTCTTTTGAGAAGTGGCAGTCTAGGTTTTTCGCAAATAAGGAGTGGGGCTTCAACGAGGGGGGTAGTATGAAGTTGCCGTCTAGATGGAAACAAATTGTCGTACAAGACGGCGCATATTTAAACTGAATTCGATCACTGTAACACTTGTATGTAGCATTGAATGAAGAGCAAAAAAGCGGAAGGGAGATATTCGAAAACCATATTAAAAGTTTTTTTTTAGCTCGTTCCCGGAATTTGTTATATGCGAATAGTTAAAATATTTGATTGGAAACAAATATCTTTTATTTTTTATAAAAATAAACTTAATACTAAATGATAATAATAATAATTGTTGGCGCTACAGTCCAGAGGGGGACCAGGGCCTAGCTTGCTCATCAACTAATCGTGTTGTGCGCGCTACTGTTCTCTCACGAGTAGAAGGGACCTACAGTTTTTTGAAGACTCCGAACGGCGTAGTTTGAGAAGCTTTCTTAGACACTTATTACTCTTTGCGGTTTGTCAGCAGCTGGAAAGATGTGGTGAAGTGAAAAATTCAAAAAATTGGTGTTGAGCTGGGAGTCGAACCTAGACCCTTCGGCGTGTGAGCGTCGCACTCTACCCACTACGCCACGGCGACCACTAATACTAAATGCACTACTTAATTAACCAATCTTAAAAGTAACTTTTTATAACTGATTGATTCTAAATGTAAGTTCGCTGTAGGGGACCAACGATCGGCTTTTTAAGCAGCAGCTAGGTCCCTTGATGTTGCTCTATAATAATTTAATAATAATTGTTGGCGCAACAGTCCACAGGGGGATCAGAGCATAGCTTTCTCATCAACAACTCGTGTTGCGAGCTTCACTGTTCTCTTACGAGTAGAAGGGACCAACAGTTTTTTGCCGACTTCGAACGGCGAAGTTTAAGAAGCTTTCTTAGACATTTATCACTCTTTGAGGTTTGTCATGTAAGGCTCACACATTATAGCATATTTTCGACAAATCGCATTGAAATGTGATCCCTAATATTGCCCACCCTATGCAATTTCATGATCAGTTATTCTCTCTTTACTTAGCAAACAGTTTAGGAATCGAATGACAAGACTTCGTTCAGACAACATTATTCTATCATGTATTCAGTTATGTTACTCTCGCATAAAAGCTTTGTTATTCTTTTCCTCAGCGGTCAGTTGCAATAAAGTGTTTGTGTGCAAAACATCGCAATGTTGTTTTTGTGTGTTGTTTTTTTTTGTTCTAAAGTCCCTACAGTCAGCAGCTCGAAAGAGGTGGTGCAGCGAAAAATTCTTGGTGTTCAGCCAGGAATCGAACCTAGACCTTTAGGCGTATGAGCGTCGCAGTCTACCTACATACTACGCTACGGCGGCCAGTCGGCGGCTCTAGCCACAAATAAAATCTTCCTTTTTTACTTTATTCTCTATCGCGAACGGGGTTGGATGTGCTGAAATGGAGATGTCGGACTTCCAGTTCCTGCATACCTTTCGTTTATCAGCCACCTTTCCACTGTCCATCTGACCACCTGATAGAGAAGTGTACACCTCTCCGCATCTTTGATCAAGCCCATCCGGTCAAGATATATGAACGCTTCTGGTGGTATAAATCCGATTTTAAGTGCGTTCTAATGGTTTGTGAACAATTGTGGAACAAATCACTGAACCAGGTTAATAACAAAAATATCCAACCTATCTACGTTTGCTGTCTTGTACAAGACTTTTGTAGCACAGAACTTCTTGAACTCAGGCTCTGGGGATCTATTAAGGCAAGCCCTAAGACATTATCTTTCAAATATCCTCTCCCTGCACATCTGAGAAGGGTTCAAGTTACAGTTGTGTTCATAAAAATAGCAGTAATTATACGACTAAGATAATTAGCAACATATTTCTAAGAATATCCTTTTTCCAACTGTATATCCGGTTTTATTGTATTTTTTTTCGGTTACTAAGAAACCATACCAGGAAGAAAAAATAAAGGCTTACTATCTCCTTTTTTCACTCATTCATTGAAATCTTTTGATTGAAGCCTATTCATAAAAAGAGCAATGTTTTTTTGGGTTTACTATAAAGTGTCTCAGAAATTGCTGCTTAGAGTTTAAAAAATATTTGTGTATTCTTGTTTGGTAATGAAGTGAACGTCAAGATACAAATGTCTCGATAAGGAACATTTGTTGTAAACGAGACCTTATTTTTTTTCGTTTGTTTGCTATGACTTCTGTGCAAAATATTTAGTATACATCAAGTCATTGAACAGACAACATCATATTTTTTCATCGTGCTAAAAATGTCGAATTTTGTACCAGAAAGTGATGATTTGCGGAAAGCATTAATTTTTTGTTTTCATTTGAAGAAAAGTGCTGCAGAGTCGCATCGAATGCTTGTTGAGGCATATGGTGATCATGCCCTATCAGAAGCAACAAGGGCAAAAGATGGTTTCAACGGTTCAGAAAATAATGATTTTGATGTGAGAAATGAAGAATGTGGAAGACCACCAAAAAAGTTTGAAGACGCCGAATTGCAAACGACATTGGATGGAGATGACACTTTGAGTCAAAAGCAAATGGCAGCAATGTTAAATGTTGCACAACAAACAATTTCTGACCGTTTAACAGCTATGGGAAAGATCCAAGAGTGTGGAAAATGGGTGCCACATGAATTGAATGAAAGACAGATGGAAAACCGAAAAAACACTTGTGAAATTTTGCTTCAAAGACACGAAAGAAAGTCGGTTTTGCATCGGATTGTTACTGGCGATGAAAAATGGATTTATTTTAAGAACCTTAAATCATGGGTTAATCTGGGACAACCATTAACATCGACTGCAAAACCAGAGCGATTCAGCAAGAAGACTATGCTGTGTGTTTGGTGGGACCAGAAAGGTGTGCTGTACCACGAGCTCCTATAACCTGGTGAAACCGTTAATACTGATCGCTACCGACAACAAATAATCAATTTGAACCATGCATTGATCGAGAATGACGACCAGAATGGGCCAGAAGGCACGGCAAGGTAATTTTGCTCCATGACAATGCACCTGCACACAAAGCAAAACCGGTTCAGGATACAATCAAAAAACTTGGCTGGGAGCGGCTACCCCACCCGCCGTATTCACCAAACTTGGCTCCTTCCGACTACCATTTGTTTTCATCGATGGGACACGCATTGGCTGAGCAGCACTTTGATTCCTACGAGGAGGTCGAAAATTGGGTGTCTGATTGTTTTGCTTTAAAAGACGAACAATTTTATTGGCGTGGTATTCACAAATTGCCAGAAAGGTGGTCAAAATATATAGAAAACAATGGCCAATACTTTGAATAAAATGTTTTTACTTTCACATTAATAATTAGTGTTTTATTTGGTATTTACTGGTATAACTGGTTTGTTGTCTTTTTTTAATATTTTAAAGTTAGGAATATGGGTCGATCAAAATATCGTACCGAAGATATGCGGAATTTGATCAAGAAATTGCGTTCGGAGGGAAAAACATATACTTCAATCCAGGAAATCATAGGATGCCCAACGACAATGGTCAGCAAATTCGCTTAACTGAAAAGCTAAGCCCGAAACACGTGGTTCCAAAAGAGTGACGGCTAAGAGAACTAACCGAAAAATGATGAACATGGTAAAGGATAGCCCTTCAATAAGCTGCAGACAGATAAGGGATGAACTCCAACTTCCGGTGAGTGCTGTGACGGTTAGAAGACGTCTTCTAGAGGCTAAACTACCAGCTTGAAGCCCGCAAAAAGTACCGCTTTTGACAAAAAAGCATGTGCAAAAAAGATTGGCATTCGCAAAGATTCACAAAGATTGGCCTAAGGAGAAATGGAGGAATATTCTGTGGGGCGATGAAAGCACAATAGTCTTATTTGGTCCAAGGGTAGTCGGGAATATGTAAGAAGACCAAAGAATGAAGAAAATAATCCCCGTTTTACTGTTGAAACTGTTAAACACGGAGGAGCAAAACTAATGATTTGGGCCTGTTTCTCATATAATGTGGTTGGACCTACAGTGGGGTGCAAAAATGTACTGTTTGCACTTATAATGGCATAAAAATAAAAAATCACAATTCAAATTGAAAATGAAAGAAAAATTTTATTTATTATACAATTTTAAGTAAAACAGCTTTTAATTCAACACAGAAAATAACACATTCTAAGAAAAAAACAATTCCAATGTACTCAATTTTGAACTTTTTTACGATAGAACTTTTTTAGTATTTTGCCCATAAAGCCTCCTTTGTAAAACACTTTCAATACGTTTTGGCATACTATCCACCAATTTCTTTTTATGGAATATTCTGCCATTCCCGCAATACTCGCTGCCAAAACTCTTCCAAGTTGTTTGGGTTTGATGGATACTGTCCCAACCGTCTTTTCACGATTGACCACAAATTCTCCATCGAATTGAGGTCGGGATCAACCTAAAATTTTGCTCAGAAAAACATTTCTTCACGATTTTAGCCGTGTGCTTTGGGTCGCCATCTTGTTGAAATATGATTTCTTCCTCAGGATATGGACTCAAATTTAAAAAATCAGGAAGATGAGTTTGTAAAATATTTAAATAGTCTTCTTTTTTCATGATTACATCAATTTTGTGCAGTGGTCCAAGGTGCCACAACCTGAAACAGCCTCATTCAATGACATTTCCCCCACCAAGCTTCACTGTTTCCATAACATGATGTCTTTGGATGGTCTCTTCAGGAACTATTGTTTTCCGTCTGACAGAAAACGATTAAATTTGGACTCATCAGACCACACCTCACGCTTCCAGTCATCTGCTGTCCAATTTCGGTGTTCTTTGGCGAATCTCAGTCTTGCTTCAACATTTTTTTTTTCGTTTTTGAGAGAGCTGGTTTTGGCTTCTTGACCGCAGAGATGTAACCAATGTCATGAAGAGTCCTACTTGCTGTACATCGACTGACGGGCCTATTTATTTTTATTGAAGCATCGTTTGGTGTTAAAAATTGGTCTCTTTTCATCTCTAGAGTCATGAGACGCGCATCCGCTTCTGTTAATTTTCTTTTATGGTACGGCCTCTGATTTGCCCTGCAGACGACGTTCCTCACCTTTTTTGGACTCTGACTACGACCGATTGGCTTGTATTAAGCTGCTTAGCTATCTCTTGCGTCGAGGAGCCATTCGTCGTCAATGTCTTTTGATAATTTCTTCATTATTTTAATATGCTGTGAAATAATAGTTTAAATATTATAATCGTTTAAAATATTGATCCAAGTATTCCGGAAAAAAGTTCTTACCTTACGTAATCTCAAATCAAAATAGATGAAGCACAATGAAACCAACCAAGTAACTCAAATTTTAACTATAAATTTTTGTTTTTGCGGATTTTTATTTTCGTACGCCCAATATGGCGACACGTGGTGCAAAATTAAGTACATTAGAATTACTAATAATAATAATTGTTGGCGCTACATTCCACATGGGGATCAGGGCCTACCTTGCTCATCAACTACTCGTGTTGTGCGCGCTACGGTTCTCTCACGAGTGGAAGGGGCCTACAGTTTTATGTCGACACCGAACGGCGAAATTTGAGAAGCTTTCTTAGAAAGTTATTACTCATTGAGTGTTGTCAGGAGCTCGAAAGAGGTGGTGCCGTGAAAAATTCGGGATTTTCAGACGGGGATCGAACCTAGACCTGCTGCGTGTGAGCGTCGCACTCTACCCACTACGCCACGGTGGCCATGTCGCAAGTACACAAAATTAAGCTTAAAAACCTGAATAAATGAATTTCGAATGCATGGTCAGAGTGGACCTTTGAAATTGCAATTGCACACCCTTCGGCGTGTGAGAGTCTCACTCTACCCACTACGCCCCGGCTACCACATTGGAATTGTTTTTGTTTTTATTGTTTTTTTTCTTAAAATGTTTTGTTTAAAATTGGATAAGAGATAAGATTTTTCTTTCATTTTCAATATGCATTTTGATTTTTTTATTGTTATGCCATTATAAGTGCAAAGAGTACAACCATGTACTCATTTCTGCACCCCACTGTATATATCCTATCAAGGGTATAATGGACGGTGCTGAGTACGTTAAAATTTTAGAAGAGGTTATGTTGCCATATGCCGAAGATGAAATGCCACTAGTTTGAGTATATCAACAAGATAATGACCCAAAGCATACGTCAAAACGGGCAAAATTTTGATTTAATGAAAAAATAATACCCGTTATGGAGTAGCCAGCACAATCCCTCGACCTAAGCCCCATTGAGAACTTGTGGGCCGATGTTAAAAATTCTGTCTGTTCATGCCAAACCATACAACGCCAAGGAGTTGTGGGAGGTATTGCAAGCTCATGGGAAGCTGTACCAGTTGAGAGATGTCGGAGTCTGGTTGACTCAATACCACGAGGATGCAGCGCAGTGATAAAAAAACAAAGACTTTGCTACAAAGTACTAACGGTAAGCTGTAAATAATAATGATTTCATATTGTTTCATTGATTTCTGTTGTCTAGGCACAGCTTAATTCTAAACACTGCTATTTTTATGAACAACTGCGAAATATTACCACGTCCAAAAAAAATAGATAAAAGTTATGAACACCGAAGGTGTTGGTTGCGGAGTCTACTCTGAGGATCTTAACTTTAGTCTAAAATTCAGACTTCCCATTCACTGTAGCGTGTTCCAAGCTGAAGTAATGGCCATTCGCGAAGCACTGTCTTGGCTGAAGAAGAATAGAATATCCTCAGCTGATATCCTTAATCTTACGGATAGTCAGGCAGCACTCAGAGCCCTGGAATCTGTCTCATCAAACTCTAAGACGGTCATGAACTGCCGCACATCCTTAGATGAGATGGCTGAGCAGTTCAATATATGTATGCCTGTGCTGGGTGCCAGGTCACAGAGACATTCCGGGCAACTGTCAAGCAGAGGAATTGGCCAGGCTTGCCACAACACAACCACTACTTCACAAACACGAACACCTTGGTATCCCTCTCGCCACATGCAAGTCAGAACTGCACTTGAACGCGATCCATCAGATTAATCAAAGGTGGTCTAACCATAATCTTTGTCGTGTCTCCAAGGAGGTGTGGACCTCTCTTGAACCCAAACGCTCCAGACTGCTACTATCGCTCAAAAGATCTGACATAGGCCTGGTCATGGGAGCCATAACCGGGCACTGTCTGATCGGTGAGCATGCTAGCAGGCTCGGGGCTCCCTCTAATGATTTTTGGAGAAGCTGCAGGGATGAGGAAGAATCAGAAACTCTCCTACACCTGTTATGCACATGCCCGGCGCTCTCGCGCCTCAGATACAAGCACCTTGGAAGCTACTTCCCCAATGGCCTACATGACGTCAATAAAATCCCTCCCGCCGACATTTTATACTTTCTTATCGGCTCCAGCTGGTTTTAGGTTCTTTCCACATGGTGTGGCAGCACAATGGTCCTGTGAATTCATTAGCCACCTTAACCTACCCACCTACCTATAAACAAAGTTTATTTTGTGATCTACCTGTTAAGACTGAAATACTTTACTTTTGTATACGGTTTTTGAAAAAATAATAAGACAATTTGAATTAATAGAAAATTATCTGTCTTTTTTGAGGAGCACTGCTATTTTGATGAACACAACTGTAAATCACAAAAGACAGAGATAGACCATCAAAAGGGCCATCGAGCCTATGGCGTGTGGAAGATGCTCTTAACTCTCAAATCAAGTTGGTTGGAAATTATTTCACTTCCTTGCCATAGCGAAGGCTTTCGAGGCCCTAGACTCTTCACTCCTCACTACTCACTCCTCCTCACATGGTGACTCATGTGGGTGCAAAATACCGAACTTAAGCCAGCTTTCGTTCCTATCCTTTGAAGACCTTTACAGCGAAACGCGATAGTTTCACGCTTCTGGTATTTGATTCTCGACTCCCAGCCGAAGTAAAATTGCTGGATTTTCTGCAAATTCACGCTGCAAAAGAATATTAGTGGCCAAAATCATTATTTCCGAGTCTGATGTGGCTTGTATTTGCGTTTCAGTGGCTTCGCCTGAAAGAAGCTCTTTAAAATTGAGATCACTTGGGGTCTGTCTTTCGTTGTCTGCATTCGAGAAATATGGATTTCAAAGATTTAACCGAAATCTTCGCTACAATGAATTCCCGAAAGCAACTTTAATTTAATTCTTATTTTTTCCCTTAGAGCCCGTTCAACTGCAACTGCTTCTTAGTTCACCGCTGCACGCAATCCATTCCTGATTACAACAAACAACATTTACGTCCATTGCACACTGCATTAGTTACCCATCTCAACCGAAAGGGCCTGACCAGGAACCGGTGTACATCATTTCTGAAGCCCAACGTTTCCACCAGGCTTCCCGACGCAGAAAATTTCGCCAAACAACTTCCACAAATCCAATATCATGTAAAAATTCTAAAACTGTTCTCACTCAGCATTTGCTTTCAAGCCGTCGTAGAATCCACCACTCCCAACACCACTCAGCAACGCCCAACTGTTAGGTTTCCTTCGGAAGCAATCACTCATCCACGTCCAGTGTGTGACATAAACCGCTGTGCTGTCGCGAGCGTGATTTTATGTGTTTTTCATTTGCCATTAGCGTGGACATTCCACTCCGCCGCGGTGTGAAGCGTTTGCAACATCCAGCAACTCCATCGGCTGACATTTATTTGACAGTTAAAGTGCAACAGCCCGTACGATGGCCACAAGAGCGGTTTAATGCCGCAATATGCAATCAAATGCAACACTGACGGCAGTAATTGCGTGTGCCAAATGACTGATTTTGAAATTGTATCAATTTTTCAAATTTGTCGGCGGCGGTTATTTGTCAGCGTGTGTGGTGGAATTTCTCCCGATTTGGTGTGGCTCTACTACATTTTCGTGTCCTTTGAAACCGCAAACTGAACGAGTGGCAAAACTTGCATGCTGTGCGTCGGCTTTTTTCCGCTGTGGCCTACATTCACATTTCGACAGTCCCAACTCAACAATTTATAAGAAGTCGTAAATAAACTATATTCTTGAACTTTAACAAGTCGTGTACGAAGCCGTCGCACAACACCGCATCCCGGTTGTACAACACCTTGCAGGAGCCATCGCATTGTCAATTTCACCATCGCGTCGCCAGCCGCAGCCAACGACGACTGGGAAGAGCGCTCTGTCAGTGGGAGCCAGAGCAAGAGCACCAGCAAGAGCAAGAGCCAAACAACAGCACACTTTCCAGAGAGACTCTCTGAGATCCACCCTCTCAGCATGGTGTCGTGGTGTTGGTGGCCGCGAGGGCGGGGCCAGCTTCCATGCCACCACTACACCTGCAGCGGGAAAACACTTGACTGGAATAAGCGAGACGACAAATGCGCTCCGATGGGAGATGGACAGAAATGGTGTGCTGTGTGTGCGGTGCGGGTGTCGCAAGCTTAGGGCGGTCCCTGGTGCGCAGACTCAAGTGCCGTTGGCTGGATGGACAGAGCGAGACAAACGAAACAAAATGGCTTCTGTCACCACTGGCAGCCAACAGATGGCAGCAGTTGTGTCTAGTTCGAAGCAAAGCTGCGTTCGTCACTCGACAGTTGAGGCTTCATTTGGTATTCAGCTCCCATCCAGTTCATTTCTTGCCCTTGGAGCGTGGCGCTCTAACTCTCGCTTCTCTCTCGCTCTGTCCGTCGTTCGCCCTGCCATTCTCCGAGGATGTATTGAGGTCTGAAAATTAGGTTAGCCGATCAATAATTCGGGATGGATGTGGCAATGTGGCGCGCCGGGCGGTTGTTGTTGTGTGTGTCTCTGAGGAATGCATTTGCATGCAAGAAATGTCAGTTTTGGGCGGGCGCACGCAATGTCTGCTTGTGTGTCGCTTCGCGTCCACACCACTCCAGTTCGGCGAGTGCACGCAAATGTATCGCTCGCGCAACAGCCTTCCGCTCCTCTCGACAGCTTTGACAGCTCGCCGTGTGACAGTTGTTGCTTTAAGGTCTTTAAATATATTCCAACGTTGGCCATGAAAGTTGAACGAGACTCAGAGCCGTGTGTTTACCGACGAAAGGATGAACGGCACCGGGCGTGTGAACTCGTGTCTCACACGGGCGACTGACTGTTCAGGCGTCTTAGCCGTCAGCGATTGAATTATGCAAATTTTATTACGCAAACTCTTCCCGCGTCAGCATTGCTCGGAGGAATGAGATCGACTTGGAACCCCGTTGATGTCACACTCGTCCTTCGGTGCCGTCGATTGCCCTTCTGTGGCCCCTGTATTGAAAGTCACTATAAACCCTGGCGCAATAGCATAAATCGGGAGCGCTCGCTCGCTTTGTCTGTGCGAGCAGTTTGCTTTCCGATTTAATGACTCCCGCTCTCGAGTCACCCATCCGATCGGTACCGCGGCCGCACTCGCTGTCGCCGTCAGTCAGCGTCCTCACGGGTACGGACGATTTATGAGAGGCCGTAAAAAATTATCATCGCATGTCATTGTGTGTGCAGGCGCACACCCACCCATGAACCATCCGACCCCCCATCGATGACATTCATTAACCCACCGCGTGGAGGGGAGGGCTTCCTCAAGGATATCTGAATCCGAGAAGTTTAGCCTAATCGTCGAACAAATCATTTTGGTGGCGTGGCATGAATTGGCGGACTTTGCTTTGATTGCTGCCATAGGAACGCGGGGTCATTAAATCACTAATGCTCGACGACGACGTCGATGGGGACAAGGACGAATTACGGCGAGGAGTCGGAAGGATTCGATGAAGGCAACAAGAGCAAATGTCCCTCCGTCGAGGAAGCAATAAAATCCAAAAGTCACCCCCGCCCACTGGCCGCACAGGATATTCAAATTTGCCTAGGAAGTTCGTTAGGAAAAGAAATACAAATAAATAAAAACATGAATCGGCCGCAAACGCGGGACGCACAAGATCTACACGTCGAGGCGGGAGCGGAATAAGAAGGTGGCACATATCGACTCTCACAGGCACGCAGCGTGTTTTTTTTTTGGGGGGGGGGGGGGGGGGGGGCGATGTTCAGCACGCAATTCGATGGCATTTCGGTTAGCGGGCGAGTAGCGCCAGAGATGTCCCTTCACCGCCCTCCTATCGTTACCACGCCTCGTCACATAAACGCATGGAGGGTACTCTCTCACTTTAACTCTTTTTGCGCCGAAAGACGAAGGATAATAAAAAAAATAAAAAAAAAATTGAAAGCGACCGAGGAACACCGACACACACACAAGGGGGTAGCAGCGCCCTCAGTGATTTTGCATCAAAGGAATGCCTATTGTGCCGAAGTCGATGGGAGCCCGGTAGCAAGGAGCTTCCGATAGAGGACTGCCTCTCTATCCTTTGGAATCCTGATCGAATATGAAATCAATTTTTGTTTTTGCATATAAAACACTTGTTCGACGATGCTGTCATCGCACACAGGGATATTGGTTGGTGGGTGCGGGCGCCCTCTGTGTGTGGGTGTGTACGATGCCCCGAAGGAGCATGTTACACGCGTGGAGGGGTGTCAGTCGGTGGTTGGTTGGCTTCTAAAGTTGCACTCGAAGAGTTAACGAGATTCCCCCAGAGGAATATCTCTAACATTGCATTGGATAGGGATAAGGGTGTTTGGTGGGGGATGTGCGGGGACTACTGGAGCTAATGGCGATTGTGGAGTGATCCCCTTGCAGCCTGAGATGAACATTTAAAGTTAAATTTATGCAAAAAAAAAAAAATCAAATTGAAAGGCAGCTGAAATTGAAGAGATAGCCACTAAATTAGAAGGGTGCTTTGAACCTAGAGATAATTGTGGACTTCTCAAGATTTTCACAGGCCTCCGTGCGATGGCCGACGTATGCCCAAGCCTGTTGAGCCTGTCGAACTTCGGGGACTGTGTTTTGTTGGGGGTTCCTGTATGAAGTTCCCACCCTCAAGGCAATATGGAGATTTCTTACTCAAGATGAATTACAGCTCTCGATCATGTGGGGATGTGGTATACTGCCGGTGTTCGGGACTCTCCCATATAATGACAGGCAGGTGCCGCTTGCGGGGACAGGCCCTAACCCACATGTTGCAGCGTGTCCGCGCCGAAAATTCTCTCGTTAGTGCAACACAATAGCTGCGAGTTCGACTTCCATGTTGGCTCTTCAGTCCGCATTTATATGGTCCTTGAGACTTTGCAGTAAATCTGAGCGGAGTTGCTGTCGACCAACAAGCGAATGTTGCCGCATACTGAAAAGGAGTGACTACCCATTTACACAGGATCCCATTTGGTTCTTGAGATGAATGGAGGACGAAGCACGCAAAAGAGTCGATTATTTAAGGAGGAAAGTGGTGTGTACCCAAGTCATTAAAAAATCCGCCATTCCTACAGAGATCCATCAAGAGGTGTTGCCGCCTTGACCTGTTTCGTGCCCAAACAGAGCTTAATCGAACGATTCCAAAACTGTCCGTAAAGTTGAGTTTTCATTCCGTAATTGTATCTTTCTACTTCTGGGCTACGAGGCACCACGAAATAGGCTTTTCCAGAGCGATCTGTGTGGGTCTTCAGGAGGGACAGATTTTCAATTGACCCATTGAGACAAATCCTGAAAAAAAACTGCGGATTTCTAATCGCGAATCATCACCTTCAAATGCATATGCAACCGACAGCAATTTTCTGGCATGTGCAAGTCACAAAATAAGACCGCATTGCGTCTATCACGCTGAGCGACACAGAGTCGAGGGTCGCAGGCTTAAAAGTACATAAGAAGGTAAAAATCTCCGTTTAGAAAGTTGGGGAATGTCACCCTGCCAACCATCCATGCTTTCTCGTAGGCTGACAGAAATCAGAATAGCATGTAGACGTAGCAGACGTTATTCACAGGCCAATCGATTTTTAAGAAATTTGGTCAATCTGTTGACAAATGATGAGGTCCCTTCCAGGAGCAAACAAGCGGCGGTCTCAACAAAAACATGGGTTACTGCCGATGAAGAAATGTGAAGAAGGACATTCCCGGTTATAACTCCCAACAAACCACTCTGTAGTTGTGTTACACACGCACATCACCTCTTGAACTGGCTTAGAGTATGCTCAAGTCGGAGTAGGTCTATTGTCAAGCCAGGGCTGGCAAAGCCACAATAAGTTTAAGGAATTGACAGGTATTCCGCCTGGACATTGGGATAAGTACAGACAAGAAGTTCAATGTTTCCCGCTTTCTCTCGATCAAGATAGCACCCACAAAAGTGAACAGAGAACGGTCTTGATTTTCCTCACAAAGCCCTTAAGTACAATGTTAATCTTGTATGAGAATGATGTCTGATTTGTTAACTGGCCTGTCGTCACTGTAGTTTTTAATTTAATTTATAAATGTATTTTTTCTCTAGATATAATCTAGATATAAAAATACTTAAACGTCACTGTAGTGCCCTCGGCAACATGTTCACAGAGACTTAATACCCTTTGAGCGTTGTAAGTAACTCGACAGAAGTCTTACGAAATAAATATTACATTGGACGTAGGCAACCCGTTTACCCACCATGTCTTAAGCGTCATTGAATAAAATCGGAAAAACAGCAGACGCTGCTCCTGAAGTCGAAGAAATTGCTTTGAAGTCAAAGGAAAGGAAGTTTGTGTCGCTTCTTCAAACCTTATGCAGTGGATAGCTGATTAGAGTTGTTTCCACCGACGAAAGGCCAATGAAGGTATGGTTCCAATTCACGTTCAAATCTTCCTTTTCTCATCTTGTACAACAGAGGCACTGTTTTGTTGGATCTACCTCTCGATCACTTGACCAATAGCACAAGTCGATTGAACCAAAGACAGCTGAACACAACTGAACAACATTTTGTTATTAAAAACGAAATTTTTGATTTTTTTCTAACCAGAGTAGGAAACTTGCAGTTCAATACTAACTATGATCTTAAAAGCTTTTTGCACGAAAATAATGCCCTCTGATCGAAGCATTCAATGCAAGTAAGGTTGATAGTGTGAAGATAGAATTTAAAAGGTATGAAGGAGGAAGGTATGAAAGTAGAAGATATGAAGGAGGAAGGTATGAAGGAGGAAGGTATGAAGGAGGAAGGTATGAAAGAGGAAAGTATTAAAGTAGAAAGTATGAAGGTAAAAGGTATGAAGGAGGAAGGTATGAAAGTGGAAAGTATGATGGTGGAAGGTATGAAAGTGGAAGGAGCGATGGAGGAAGGTATGAAGGAGGAAGGTATGAAAGTGGAAGGTATGAAGGAGGAAGGTATGAAGGTGGAAGGTAGAAGGTTTGAAAGTGGAAGGTATGAAGGAGGAAGGAAGGAAGAAGGAAGGTTTGAAAGTGGAAGGTATGAAGCAGGAAGGTATGAAAGTGGAAAGTATGAAGAAGGAAGGTTTGAATGTGGAAGGTACGATGGAGAAAGGTATGAAGGAGGAAGGTTTGAATGTGGAAGGCATGAAGGAGGAAGGTATTAAAGTGTAAAGTATGAAGGTAAAAGGTATGAAGGAGGAAGATATGAAAGTGGAAAGTATGACGGTGGAAGGTATGAAAGTGGAAGGAACGATGGAGGAAGGTATGAAGGAGGAAGGTATGAAGATGAAAGGTATAAAAGAGGAAGGTGTGAAAGAGGAAGGTATGGATGAGGAAGGTTTGAAAGTGGAAGGTATGAAGGAGGAAGGTATGAAGGAGGAAGGTATGAAGGAGGAAGGTATGAAGGAGGAAGGTATGAAGGAGGAAGGTATGAAGGAGGAAGGTATGAAGGAGGAAGGTTTAAAAGTGGAAAGTATGATGGTGGAAGGTATGAAAGTGAAAGGTATGAAAGTGGAAGGTATGAAGGAGGAAGGAATAAAGATGAAAGGTATAAAGGAGGAAGGTGTGAAAGAGGAAGGTATGGAGGGAGAAGGTTTGAAAGTGGAAAGTATGATGGTGGAAGGTATGAAAGTGGAAGGAACGATGGAGAAAGGTATGAAGGAGGAAGGTTTGAATGTGGAAGGCATGAAGGAGGAAGGTATTAAAGTGTAAAGTATGAAGGTAAAAGGTATGAAGGAGGAAGGTATGAAAGTGGAAAGTATGATGGTGGAAGGTATGAAAGTGGAAGGAACGATGGAGGAAGGTATGAAGGAGGAAGGTATAAAGATGAAAGGTATAAAGGAGAAAGGTGTCAAAGAAGAAGGTACGAAGGGGGAATGTATGATGGTGGAAGGTATGGAGGAGCAAGTTTTGAATGTGGAAAGTACGCACGGACTTGGGGCCAAGAATATGAAGAGTTGAGGCGTGTACCCACTTCAAGGTCTTCACATTCACCTTCATGAATTTATGTTCGTCTTCTTCTTTTTCATCACATTTGATATGTGATCAACGTTGGAAGTATTTTCTTGGGGAGCATATCGCCAGCCTATAAATCATTTCAGCGAGCGCTTCTCTTCTTGTTATTACATGTCTTTGTAAGTCGTCTCTATTAAGTCCTTCGAATATCAATTTTTTTAGACACTTTTCTGATACTTTGGGTGGTATCGTGTACCCCCCCCCCCCCTCCAGTTAAGACGCGCCATCGTTAGAGTTTTCAAAACTAATTTGAACTTGTCTATGTTCAGGCCTTCCTACAGAGATCTTTTGTTTTTACCTGCACCGCCGACCAGCGAACTTTTCTGTCCAAAAGGTCAGAAAGGTTCTTCTTTTCAACATAATCAACTTTGCGTAAATTGCCGCTTAATGTCAAATATTCATAAATAAACCCCCTTTTGAGTTCGCTGGCCTTATTGTGCCGAAATAGAGGAAGATCCTGATTCTGTGAGCCCCGAAAGTGGTTTTCCGTTGGCGGAGTCTGTCTGCATATACTGCTTTAAGAGAGAACAATATTCCCGGCTCTTGATGGCATTTTCTCGATGACGCGAAGTTGATACTCATCCGTCCATATGGCAGTCTCCCAAGAGCACACACATCGCCTCTTCCGACTGGGTGGTTGCACCTCCAACAAAGGCCTGCCAAATGCATTCGCTGCGGCCCGTGACCGCAAGCATGTCCCCATTTGCAGCGAATAATCGAAACAAATTGAAACAAAAACACGGATTAATTTAATATTTATTCAATGATCCGACACGCAAAGCTCCAACAAAATGGAAATTAATCTAGTCGACCCCCACCACAGTGCACGCACACACTTCCACTTCCATCGCCGGCATCCGATAAGTAATCAGGTGAAACAGAGACCGAGTGGGACACCACACACCCAATCGATTCGGTTGGGGCATCGTTCTGGGGCGCCCACTCGCCCGCCACACTGTTCAACGGGCAGCATCGTAATTTAAATTCTCTGTGTCATCCCCATTCTGACGGTGGCCGAAGTCGTAGTTAGAGAGGAGAAGCGGAAGAAACAAGAGAAAATGAAAAGAATCCTGTAATGAACAGATAAACAAAAACAAAGGCACGTCGACATCAACGTCGATGTGGAAGACGAAGGAGCAGCAGTCTACTTCACTCCGGTGCCGAGTTCATCACCGTGGTTGTTGCAATCATCGCAGGATACGACCGGGCGGCAGGCGGTGGAATCTCGGTAACATGTCACTGATTTACACCGTGGCCCAGCGGAGAAAGGACACCCTACCGCCACCGCTGCTGATGTCAACATGGCTGTGGTTATGATTGGGTGCGAGTGAACGCAGTCCCCCATAGGGTGGCGGGCAGAAACATTGTTGCCAGGCAACATGGCGTCATGCGCACTGACGACGCACAGATCCAGCTTCTTCACCACGGGCGAGGGACTTTTGTGTGTTATTTACTCAAAAGCAAACCTCGGGCGTAGGGGTGGGCAGAATGAGCGCTCTAACAAAGGACATCTCTGGGGGATGCATTCCCTTCGGTAATTGCCATTACGAAATTGGCTCCTTTTTGTTCCCTTCCGTGACCGCAGAGCGATGCCACCCCATGGAGTCCTTGGGGCGTTCGGCATCCTCTCGCTGTCGGATGAGTGCCGGCTGAGTGAGGATGGCAGTTCTGTCACAACAAAATGGCCGAACGCACAAAATTCCTGCCCTGTCCCATCCTAATTGCTCTACGCCCCCACTCTCCCCCAAACACACACACACACAGATATACCAAAGCGTGTGGGCATTCATTACGGGCTACGCAATATGTTCCGCGTGCGTAGGTAGACGGGTCCGCGAACCGAGACAAAAAGTGCCACAAAACAAAATTCCATTGTGTCCTGCTCACGGTCGCCGTGATTCTCGTTGAACAAGCTTTGATAAGCCTCCTCCCGTCACGCGGCGTCGTCGTCGGCCGCCACCAGCCACCATTTTGCATCGTAAATCAAGTTTTTATTGTGTTATGATGGATGAGGTTTTCCACCCTGCATTGCCTTTCGCCCCCCGCCTCCCTCTTTACACATGCCCCGCTGCCAGTGTCACTGGCGGTACAGTGTCCTGTTTTCTGGTCGTGTGGCAATGCTAATGTGGGCTCCTCATGCGGCCTGGGCACGAGTTGCATGACGGGCGGAGAGGTGTGCACCCCGGCTGCCTGTGAATGTGTGCGAAGGAAATGAATTGCTTTCTTAAATCTTTTGGTAATATCCTTGTTATGGAGTGATTATGTCCTTGGAATGCGGGGATTATTACCATCGAAAGGGTGACAATGGATTGCTACACGCCGTCCGGACCTCCGTGGGGGGGGAGGGGACAGGACAAGACAACCGTGAAGCGGTTTATTTATGCAGCGGCCGTTGGGTTGGGATGACGGTGCCCGGGGGCGGTTGGGCTAGGATGGAGATCAAAGGGTTGGATACCGAGAGGTGCGATGTGTTGGCTGCACCGCTTGTGGTCTGTTGCTTGATTTGATCCTCTGACATCGAGTCTCCTTTGGAGCATGAAGGGGTTTACAGTGCAGGAACGAGGGGATTACTGGAAAACTGGAAACATAAAGAGATTGTCGGAGAACATCCGTGATTTTTTTCTTCAGAGTATCGATGGAGTGTCTTAGAGAATTTCTGTAAGGGTGGCGGTTTCACGATAAACTAATCTTCCAATGCAGGGCTGCGGGTATATGCGTCTCAAGCAATCATATCTAGGATTAAATGCGGCGACTTTGAACTTGGATTTGGAGAACTTGGCGCGAAAACCTGGACGTTACTAAAATCGGATGAGGAAGCCCTTAGTCTTTTCGAGAAAAAAGTTTTGCGTGCGATTTTTGGTCTTGTTCGCGTTGACAGCATCTGAAGGAGGAGACTTAACGACGAACTCTATGGGCTGTACAACGACATGCGCCTGGTCGAGCGTCTTCGGATACAACGCTTAAGTTGGCTAGGCCATGTAGAGCGTATGGACACCACAGCTTCGCCCCGAAAAGTCTTTGAATCCGAGCCATTGGGAAAACGCAACAGAGGACGGTCTAGGCTAAGGTGGCACACACATGTGGAGAAGGACCTCAACCAACTTGGAGTGCGGAACTTTAGGCAGCTGACGAAAGATAGTGCTGGCTGGAGAGGCATGTTGGTTGAAGCCCAGGTCCACTCCGGACTGTAGCGCAACAAAAGGAAGAAGAGGAAGAAGAAGAAGATGAAGAAGAAGAAGAAGAAGAAGAAGAAGAAGAAGAAGAAGAAGAAGAAGAAGAAGAAGAAGAAGAAGAAGAAGAAGAAGAAGTAGAAGAAGAAGAAGAAGAAGAAGAAGAAGAAGGAGAAGAAGAAGAAGAAGAAGAAGTAGAAGAAGAAGAAGAAGAAGAAGAAGAAGAAGAAGAAGACGAAGAAGAAGAAGAAGAAAAATAAGAAGAAAAAGAAAAAGAAGTAGAAGAAGAAGAAGACGAAGAAGAAGAAGAAGAAAAAAAGAAGAAGAAGAAGAAGAAGAAGAAGAAGAAGAAGAAGAAGTAGAAGAAGAAGAAGAAGAAGAGGAAGAAAAAGAAGAAGAAGAAGAAGAAGGACTTGGAGAACGAGGCACACCGCTCCAGCAACTCAACTTTATTGTGAAGCATTCCAGACTTGAAGCTCTTGGGATATGACGTTGGAAAACTCCCAAAACTCCAGTGGCATAACTTCAATTAGCTTCGACTCCTTAAAAATCACTTTAGAGCGCCATTTAATCGGCAGTTAGTTTTTCATGTTTCGGCGCAAATATGCACAGGCTTCCTTCCACGCCACCAATGAATGGGAGGAAGGCTTTCTCACTCGCTTTCGGAACAAAGGCTAATACGGATGGAAGGAATGCTTGATGAACTTTAACTCAAAAGCTGGATGGGACACAAACGCATGGGCTTTTGAAAGAATTCTTAGTGTGAAACGAAGACACCAGCAATGTCCTACTGCTGTCGATGAAGCTGATTAATGAAGCATCGCGGAACTTAGCCATCTACTCCGCCAGTCCAACCGTCAAGTAAGCCCTTGGTCGCTTTAGATTGTGCGGATGTCCAAGCTTGCGGTGTAGACAAAAATTGTGCGGAATGTGATGTCGAAGCTTCAGTGATCAGGGCTTCCTGCAGCTTTGTGCGGGGAAGCTCTGCGATTCTCAGCAATTGGTTAGCGGATGTACTCCTTAAGGACGAGTCAAAGGTGGCATAAGTTATACGCACACTCTACTCATATGAGGATGAAAATAGAGACACTGCCACAGGAGAGATAAAAAGTTGATTGAAGAATACGGAGATAGTGTCCACATCGAGATCCAATCGGCGGATTCTTACATATTAGTATGTCACTGCAAGTACCGAATGAGGAGGGTGGAGATCAATGGAAAAATTTATTGCCCACGATCTGTCTTTGCCATCGGACCAGTCCGAATTTAGGTCCTCGCTTAAGTAGAGCAGATGGTCTTGATGATCCATAGGGGGGTGCATACAATAACAAACATCGCATCGTCTGTATGACGACATTGTTCTTAATAGGGCGATAAATATCGAACTTACATTTGTTTCGTACCATCTACAACGGAAGCACGACACTGTGAATGGGACCGAGTTCTCTTCAAGCTTTCTATATCGAAAACCAGGGGTTTTCTGTGAGCGCCCTATCAAACGTTTCTCAAGAACAGACAATGGATTCTTGAGAAACGATTGATAGGGCGTTCACAGTGAACACCTGGTTTTCGTTTTGGAAAGCTTGAAGGGAATTCAGTCCCATTGCCGTATGCTACTTGGGCCGTCAGTGCAATGAACATGCACAGACACCTAGTCGTCGAGTTTGAATGAATGTTTGCATACGCAGGTTTAGACCCATTTTTAGAGCACAAGCTTCGAACTGAAAACCTTCTGCTCGACACGCCTTGGCCATAGCGTCAATGAGGGGACAAGGGAACGAGCTTTCCAGTTCATCCTGGGTCGTTTTCAAAGTCACTGTGGACAATAACGTGAGCTGCTCTGATATGAAAATAAGCCACAGGAGCTATCTCCGAAGACGTGACTTAGTGGAAAGGAGAGGCTCTGAGATCATTTTGTTGTTCTTGGGGTTTAATAGGGAGCTATTTGTATTTGAATCCGAACCATTTCACATCCAACTTGCCTTTCTAAGCTCCAGTCCAAAAAATTCTTTGAAGGGGAAGTATATCGTTTAATAATAATTAATAATTGGTTGGAGCTACAGTCCACAGGGGAACCAAGGCCTTACTTGCTCATCAACTACTTGTGTTGTGCGCGCTACTGTTCTCTCACGAGTAGGAGGGACCTACAGTTGTTACCGACTCCGAACGGCGAAATTTGAGAAGTTTTCTTAGACAGTTATTACTCTTTGAGTGTTGTCAGCAGCTTGAAAGACGTGGTGCCGTGAAAAATTCGAGGTTTTCAGCCGGGAATCGAACACATACCTTCAACGTGTGAGTGTTGCGCTCTACCCACTACGCCACGGCGGCCATGTCGTTTACCTGCACTAAATTGTGTTGAAAATGCATAGCTGAAGACCCCTGTGTTTTGGCAGGATTTAATTCCAAAATTTGGTTTCCGAATCCGTACCCAAGTGCAACTTACATCAATCGAAGAGGACACTGATCGAAAAACTGAAGCTAAGCTCATGATGATGAGAAACATATCAGGGGTCAGTAGGTTTGGATCTCGGCTTATGAAGAACAAGTCCTTCAACCTAATTGTACGCCCGAAGGCGGGCTCAAGGGTAAACGGGTGGGTACTCCTAGCGAGGCGAGTCTGCAACAGTTTCATTCACCCTACTGATTCAGGGAGGACTCACGGATGCCTTCCCGCCCGAGCGTGGAGCTGCTGTGCAACTGTGTGAAATGCGTTTTTTAATAATAATAATAGATGTTGGCCCGACAGTCACAGGGAGACCAGGGCCTAGCTTGCTCATCAGAGCTCACAGTAGCGCGCACAACACGAGTTGTTGATAAGCAAGCTAGGCCCTGGTCTCCCTGTGGACTGTCGCGCCACTCAATTCAATTCATAGGATAACAGACCTTGCTTCCTGTATATTAAGCCAAATCCCATATTCTTCAATTCAGCTCTCTCAAAAGAAGTGCATTATCTTTAGACACCACAATCTAATCCGTCAATAAAACGAATTTTGGTGATAATTCTAAACTGCACACGGCCTATACATTTCACCAAAGCCGGTCTTTTGTATGTGCAACTTTCTACGTCGAACACACATAATTAAAGCGGATCCTGGAATTGTTTGACAGAAACGTTCCTTGTGAGTCAGAAACTTTTTACACTATGCAATGACATGCGTCTAGTCCATCTCTAAAGGATACAAAATTAAAGGTGACCAGAGCATGCATGTGAAGAAGAGGGCGGCATTCCGAAAAGACTTTTTATCGATCTATTCAGCCAAGGCATCTCTTGAGACAGGAACAAAAGTGTGAAGTTGTTTAGTGTGAAGACAGAAAAATGACCTCTCCCTGTACACCGTGCCGTCCAATAACACATGAAAGTGTCTTTTGTTGACGCTCCACCCCAATGGACGCATGCTATAAGCAAAGAAAAAAAGTGGAAATCACGAAATTCATTGGAGGCTTGGTGACTTCCCAATCTTTAAAGCTGGCTGGGATTAAAAAATAATTTCCAGAGTAGAAGGCTTTACATCCTGAGATGACAATAAGTCGTAAGCTTCGTTGACATCATGGAGCTAGCCCGCAAAGCGTCCTAGTTGGCACGCTCGCGGGTTGGGCAGCCTAGATGTATTTTAAAAGTCAAGAAAAACACTCAAGCCTAAGGGGGCTGTCACCAGCGTGCAGTCTTCGTCTTTCCTGGAAGATCATACGTTCTTCTTACTATATAGTCATAGACAAGAACAGATAAGGAGTATTTCAAAGTCAATTGGATTAAGGAGCTCAGATTTCTAAGAAGCGGCTTGACCTTCTTCAAGACTTGCTAGATTTTAAAGAATTCAGTTAGCCTTCAACAGCGCCCACCAGCTTCCTTCAGCTTCTACAGCATCCTTCAGTCTCCATCGGCCTCTACAGCCTCCATCATCATCCTCCATCGGCCTCCATCAGCCTTCATCAGCCTCTACAGCCTCTATCATCCTTCGTCAGTCTTCATCGGCCTCCATCAGCCTTCATCAGCCTCTACAGCCTCTACAGCCTCCATCAGTCTCCATCAGCCTCTACACCCTCCATCACTTTCCATCAGCCTATACAACCTCCATCAGTCTCCGTCAGCTTCTACAGCCTCCATCACTCTCCATCAGCCTATACAACCTCCATCAGTCTCCGTCAGCCTCTACAGCCTCCATCAGCCTCCATCAGCCTACACAGCCTCCATCAGTCTCCATCAGCCTATACAACCTCCATCAGTCTCCGTCAGCCTCTACAGCCTCCATCAGCCTCCATCAGCCTACACAGCCTCCATCAGTCTCCATCAGCCTATACAACCTCCATCAGTCTCCGTCAGCCTCTACAGCCTCCATCAGTCTCCATCAGCCTCTACAGCCTCCATCAGTCTCCATCAGCCTCTACAGCCTCCATCACTCTCCATCAGCCTATACAGCCTCCATCAGTCTCCGTCAGCCTCTACAGCCTCCATCAGCCTCCATCAGCCTATACAACCTCCATCAGTCTCCGTCAGCCTCTACAGCCTCCATCAGTCTCCATCGGCCTCCATCAGCCTTCATCAGCCTCTACAGCCTCCATCAGTCTCCATCAGCCTCTAAAGCCTCCATCAGTCTCCATCGGACTCCATCAGCCTCCATCTGCCTTTATAAGCCCCCATCAGTCTCTGTCGTCCTTCATTAGTCTAAATCAGCTTCCATTCGAGTTTTTTCCATCTTCCATACAATCTAACATTGTCCCCAACGGAAGAGGTGCAATGCAGATCATCACGAAGGTGACGCTCATTTGGCCTACTCAGATTCGGCCAAATGAGCGTTACCTTCGTGATGATCTGCATCTGCATCTCTCCCTCTCTAAATCTAAATCCAAACTCTAAATTTAAGTGATTCTCAAGAAGGACACCAGATGACTGACTTCATAGTTCACAGAGAGATCGGATATATCACCCCAAATGAGGCTGCGTGGAAGAGACGGGACATGACCAATATTTCCGTGTTCAAAAACGAATATTCAGCAAGCTGTGCAATGGACAGTTCTGAGGCGAATACTACTCAACTAGTTAACAAACCTTCGCCCCGTTTACAAGTAGCAGCCGAAAGCAATACAAACCTAAGTCAAGTTGTAAGCCGTTCAAATCCCAGTCAAGTTCATCAACCTTTCGGTAAATCCAACTTCGATTTGCATTCGCGCCGCTTCCATCTAATTTACAATTCCCAAACAGAAGTATGCCAATTCTGTGCCGCCGCCATGTGCACAGCGAAAATGTAACGTTTTCAAGGATTTATTGAACGAATATCCTTGTTTTGCATTCGCTCCTAATAAAATTACGTAGATGACCTCGAAAAGTTTAGTCGAAAGACAGCGACGACGACGGCACGCTAAACAACCAACCAGTCCGCCTCCTCCCACCCCACTACACACGCACACACACAGTCTCATTCATCATTTTGGTTTTGTTTCTGCGGTCTCTTCCGGCGCTTTCGCCATTCCAGCTGGCTCCCAACACAATACATGTCCTTCCTACTCTCTGTCCTGAGTGTCGGTGTGTGTGTGTGTGTTCAGTTGGTGGTTGGGGAGAGTGAGAGAAGAGTTGACTGTGTGTGAGAACAAGGACAAGCATGTTTTTGAATACTGATGATGTCAACATTCACAAGTGGAGCTGTGCTACTCTCGCTTGCATCGCAATGAACCCTCTGCCCTGGAGTTCGTTTGTTCGCATCCAAAGCATTGCTAGTGAGAGAGTAACGACAAGACGAGAGAGAGTACAATTCAGTCAGAAGCGGGCGCGTAACGTAACAATTTGTGAGCTTGTGTTTGCGGGATTTACACACATTGTACAACACTAAACCGCCATTTTGTAATGCAGTCAGTGACTTTGGCAAGCCCTCGTACATTTTTATGAGTTTAACGCTGTTTTGTGTATCGATTCGATACTGCACTCCACACAGACGTGCACACACACAAGCGCAGACTTTCGATGGAGTGGGTGGAAGGGCGACGAGATCTGTAGGCCATTGGGTGAGAATGGGGGGACTTGCACGAAAAAGAAGAAAAATTTGAAGGCACACATGCATGGAGTGCACTTTTGCAGTGCAGCCACCTCCCCCGCCGCCACAATGGAGATTCCTGGGGTGTCCTGCTGTGATATTGTGTGCTGCTGCCACAACGAAACGAACTGTTGAATGTGCAGTTTTATGGTGCTTCCCAAGGAGCGCAGCTTTAGCTGATGACGACGTCGACAACGACAACGACGAGGACGAGGCGGAGGATGACGACGATAGCGATGCCCGATGTGGGATATGGGCTGTGTGGCGGTGAGGTGGTGAGGTGGGTGTGGAAGAGAGCACTGTGGAACGGATTTATGCAAATTCACAGCCATTGGCAGACAGATTTGTTGCGATTTGTGAATTTTTTAAGGAGTCCTTTAGCCTTCCCCACCGTCCTTAGTCGCAGTCTATGCCGCGAGGCTGGCGATCTCCTCCTGCCGCCTGCCGCAGATGAATGGGTCTCTGCGAGAAGTTTTCGACTGAAGATTTATGGTTGAGTGCCACACAAAACGGAAGTTTTATGTTCTTTCCTATCCGTGTTTCACCTGTGTTTTGGAACAAGCTGATAATGTCAAAGTGGCAGTTCCTTCTGTGCTGTGGCGCGCGTGTATGTGCTTGTGTGTGTGTGTATACGTCCTGTTTGAGGTGCAAGACAAAGTTTCAAATTGTGCGAACGGTAATTCATTGACATTGAAGTTATGTGTGATCATTTGAACGGGGAGAGAAGAGGGAATCGATTATGTCGATGTGACAGTGAGAGGAATATGATTATGTCGGGAAAGTTGGGACAATTTTGACAGTTATTTGACTGTATTTCGAAGACTGGTATTGACAGGAAATGAGGTCAAGATCATTAACATTCATTTTTGGAATGAATTGTATTTCGCGTCTCTAATAACAATTTAAAGCCACTACAGTTCCGTGCTGCAGTCACACAAACCTCAGCGTCAGCTAGAAACGATGAACGAATTTAAAGCGATTCAGGGTGGTGCAGAAGTAGGAACAAACGATACGAGGCGCGAGAGCAAGTGAACGAATTTAAAGCGATTCGAGGCCCAACGACGTCTGTGAGCTGAAGGTTATGTAACGATACCTCATTGCAGAGAATGCAAGTCCTTTCATAAGTCAGTCTACGGTCAGAAGCGACTTTTTGCAGAAAAGTACAGAATCCAAAAAAAAACTTGAGGTTGTGGGGAAAGGACATTATTTCTCAGTTGAGTGGAAAAAATTTAAGATTTGCGGCACAATACTTGAGAATGGACGGGAAATGAATTTCACCTTTTTGCTCCTTCCCCCGGAGTTTCATCTTCCCAATGGTTGTAGCTAGCGCAAGAGTGGACCCCTCAGTTACTCAAGTAACAAGCCTTAGGTACAGTTATTCCTGTTTAGGGACCAAGGCCAATTTGAATATCTTGCAGTCCTTGGGTTGCATGACTCGCTTGAGAATGCAGTTCCAAACTTAGGAGGGACAATCTCCCAACCGCCTGGTCTAGGTTCCTGCTCTAAACAGAATGGTGGAATACATTAACATTGGGTATGGCCGCTAAATTAAATTTTAAGCCACATCCTCCCACTAGGAGGCTTACCGCCCGGTCAGGCTGAAACCGAAGGTCCCAGTGCTTCTGACTTACGTGACATCAGCGTTTCCGTTGACACTTATAACAGCCTTACTGATATGCCTCCGAATCAGGAGATTCATAATTCCAGTCACATCACCTAAAAGAGGTTTAAGGAGGTTTAAGGAAGTTTGAGGAGGTTTAAGGAGGCTTGAAGCGGTTTAAGGAGGTTTTAGGAGCTTTAAGGAGGTTTAAGGAGGTGTAAGTGGGTTTAAGGAGGTTTGAGGAGGTTTAAGGAGGTTTAAGGAGGTTTGAGGAGGTTTAAGGAGGTTTAAGGAGGTTTGAGAAGGTTTAAGGAGGTTTAAGGAGGTTTGAGGAGGTTTAAGGAGGTTTAAGAATGTTTAAGGAAGTTTGAGGAGGTTTAAGGAGGTTTGAGGAGGTTTAAGGAGGTTTAAGGAGGTTTAAGTGGGTATAAGGAGGTTTGAGGAGGTTTAAGGAAGTTTAAGAAGGTTTGAGGAGGTTTAAGGAAGTTTAAGGAGGTTTGAAGAGGTTTAAGGAGGTTTAAGGAGGTTTGAGGAGGTTTACGGAGGTTTGAGGAGGTTTAAGGAGGTTTAAGGAGGTTTAAGGAGGTTTGAGGAGGTTTAAGGAGGTTTAAGGAGGTTTGAGGAGGTTTAAGGAGGTTTAAGAAGTTTTAAGGAGGTTTGAGGAGGTTTAAGCAGGTTTAAGGAGGTTTGAAGAGGTTTAAGGAGGTTTAAGGAGATTTAAGGAGGTTTGAGGCGGTTTAAGGAGGTTTTAGGAGGTTTAAGGAGGTTTGAGGAGGTTTAAGGAGGTTTAAGGAGTTTTAAGGAGGTTTGAGGAGGTTTAAGCAGGTTTAAGGAGGTTTGAAGAGGTTTATGGAGGTTTAAGGAGATTTAAGGAGGTTTGAGGCGGTTTAAGGAGGTTTTAGGAGGTTTAAGGAGGTTTAAGGAGGTTTAAGGAGGTTTAAAGAGGTTTAAGGAAGTTTGAGGAGGTTTAAGAAGGCTTGAGGCGGTTTAATTAGGTTTAAGGAGGTTTAAGGA
Organism: Eristalinus aeneus; assembly: GCA_955652365.1. Classification (NCBI taxonomy): domain Eukaryota; kingdom Metazoa; phylum Arthropoda; class Insecta; order Diptera; family Syrphidae; genus Eristalinus; species Eristalinus aeneus. The sequence goes on along the minus strand of OY019134.1, from coordinate 38,555,329 downwards.
GGTTTGAGGAGGTTTAAGGAGGTTTAAGAAGGTTTGAGGAGGTTTGAGGAGGTTGAAGGAGGTTTGAGGAGGTTTAAGGAGGTTTAAGGAGGTTTAAACAGGTTTAAGGAGGTCTAAGGAGGTTTAAGAAGGCTTACGGAGGGAAATCAATATGAAACTGGAGCAGAGTTGTGAGATTTGAGCTCACATCCCGATCAAAGGAATGTCAAGCGGAGGTCCTTACAGCCAAAATGATTTCAGTCCTGGTAATACTATCCTGTGATGTCACTAATTTGATTGACAGTCAAGCTGCAATGTGGACAATTAAGACCAATTGAGCTGCAAGCTATCAAGAAGATCTCGGGGTTCTTAGTTCATGGCACCGGTTGAAATCCAGGGTACAGTAGCATCCTAGGAAATGAAATGAACAACTAAACTACCCGAAAGGGATCAGAAAGTAATTCATCCAGAGAGATTCTGAAGGGGAATCCACTTGCCACCTAACAATGTGGCCTGCATGCGGCAGTGCGAAGACCCACAAGCTTCTTCAGTAGGACAAGCAGATCACAATCTCTTAGGGGATCGAGGACAATCTGTGCCGGGATTGTGAAGATGATTGCTCATCATCGCGGGTTCTACCTCTGCCACAGCCTCAGACTTTGTCACTTAAACTATAGGAGCCATGAATATTACTTCTTCCTTGACAAAATGAAGTCTTAAGTGCGGCCCTACTTAATCTTTGCAAGTTAATCAGATCCACTGGCTGCCTAGCGGATGATCGGATGGCAGGGTCACGGTATGAGAAGCGGACATCATGTCTATCTAATGATGCGGGACCATCTCGTCTGATGACCTACTTAAGCTAATGCCTACGACCAGAATATAAGCGACGTGAAACTTGAATTCAACTCATACCTTATGGTTGTACGAGGAATAACTTACTGTTGCACGTTTTAACGAGGGCTCAACGATAAAAACAAATCAAAAACTCGAATTAGAGTTCATCAGGTAAATAATTGTATGGCGCCACAGGCGGACCAAGACATAGCCTGCTCATCAACTACTCGTGTTGTGCCCGCTACTGTTCTCTCACGAGTAGAAGGGACTACAGTTTCTTGTCGATTCCGGACGGAGAAGTTTGAGAAGCTGTCTTAGACAATTATTAATCTTTGAGTGTTGTCAGCAGCTCGAAAGAGATGGTGCAGTGAAAAATTCAAAGTTTTGAGCCGGGAATCAAACCTAGACTTTCCGCGTGTGAGCGTCGCACTCTACCGACTACGCCACGGTGGCCACTTCATGACGTTAATTGAGAGGTAACAGGCAATGGATCCGTAGAGAACTTGAAATCTTTGTTTTAGATCAAAAAACAAAAAAAAAAAAAAAAAAAAAAAGGAACAGAGTTTTTAAATCGGAAAGAGGTACGTGTCCCGTTTCTCTGTTGACCAACTGTAGATTAGAATTGGGTAGAAGAAGGTCTTTAGAATTACAAAGAAAATAACTTCTCTGTAAGTTCAAAACTTTGTGAATCTACAATAGAGACCGTCAGGTGCTTTTAGTAAGTGAAAAAGACCAAAGTTTGGAAGAACTGTACAAACTTAAAATATTGAAAACATATAGGGGCTTTGAACTGAGTCCCACGAGTCACACTAGCAAATGAAGACATAGTAATAAAACCGAGGAAAAAAGTAAATATTTAATCATAAGGACTTGGACAGCCTAAATATTTGCACCGGAAACAAAACAATTTAGTCATTCCCGATTACTATCTCCCCTGGCGTCGTAGTTACAGAAGACGTTGTTCCAAATTTTGAGCAGATTTGTGCTATTTTGGGACTTCTTTCTGTTTTCTTTGGAAATGTAAAAATTCAGAGTTTTATTCAATATTGAAGTCGAAACACGAACCCATCCTGTGGTGTGCCTAAAATAACAGTTGAATGCAAAATTTGTATGCTCCAAATATCTGAGCACATATACTATGTCGTTTTTAGTTCAAATTGCATCGGGTGAGCCTTTTGTTTTGAGTCGAGTTAAGATTTTCAGACCGAACATGACCATACACCATTAACAAACCTGGATTCGGCTCTGTTCTCTATTCTCCAACAACAAGTCACTTCATCCATCCCACCTCATTCCAAGGCTTTGGGAACCCTGCTTTTTGCCATTCGTTGAGCGAAGGCATTGTCGCAAAACGAGCTAGACAGGGCTAGGTAGGTCCAGTGGAGTTTGACTTTAGTGACAGCATCCACTTCGATTTACGCATGCGACTCCGAAATCATCATTCCTTAAGCACGGAGCAAGCAACTCGTCGTCAAACTTTTCTCTGACTAAGAGATGGGAGGGCTTTGCCCTAAGCCCCTAATTTCGGTTGCATATGTCAATACTGCTAAGACCATCGAAAAGTGGTGCCCTTGTATGGGGAACGCTGCAATAAATCTGTAACGTATGAATCCGTTTCCCGATTTTGATGAAATTTGACAGTAGCAGTGCCGTAAGATCCTTCGGTTATCAAACAATATTTGATATAGCATGAAAGATAACAGAGTAATCTAAGGTTAAATTGAAACAAATGCTTTAGTTTTGTTTAATTGCATCAAAAATAAACATTTTTATAACAATTTACGATGCACTGTCGTCATCACAGTGTCATGTGACTTTTTTAACATCATCCTCGAGAAGTTCGTGCGCAAGTCACAAGTCAACACCAGAGGCACGATTTTCCAAAAGTCAGTTCAATTGCTAGCTCACGCTGACGACATTGACGTGATTGGACGAACATAGTGGGCCGTCAATGAGGCGTTTGCTGGCATTGAAGCGGATGCGGTTAAAATGGGTCTGGCGGTAAATGTGGGAAAAGCTGAGTACATGCTGTAATCAAGACAGGACACACAACATCGACATCTCGCGCAGAGCGTCACACTAGGCAGCAGAAACTTCGAGGTAGTTAAGAACTTCGCCTACCTCGGCTCCGCGGTAAACAGGGACAACAACATCAGTACCGAAATCAAACGCAGAACCACTCTCGACAATCGCCGTTTCATTGGGCTCAAAAGGCAATTGAATAATAAAACCCGCTTTCGAAGGACTAAGCTTGCTCATCCTCGTCCTACTTTATGGCGCGGGAACCTGGACGTTACTAAAAGCGGATAAGGGAGCCCTTAGTCTTTTAGAGAGAAAAGTTTTGCGTGCGATTTCCGGTCCTAACTACCTGAATTGATAGCTTCTGGAAGAGAAGATTCAACGACGATCTCTATGGGCTGTACAGCGACATGCGCCTGGTCAAGCGTCTTCAGATGAAACGCTTAAGATGGCTAGGCCATGTGTAGCGAATGGACACCACTGCTCCGGCCGGAAAAGTCCTCGAATCTGAGTCATTGGGACAACGCAACAGAGGACATCCTAGGCTAAGATGGCACACACAAGTGGAGAAGGACCTCAACCAACTTGAAGGGCGCACTTGGAGGCAGCTAGCGAAAGATCGTGCTGGCTGGAGAGACATGTTGGTTGAGGCCCAGGTCCACTCCGGACTGTAGCGCCATAAGAAGAAGAAAAATAATTTACGACAGTAAACTTAGGCCCAAAACAAAGCTGGAATTCATACCTATATACAAAAGTTACTTTCAATACTATTTACTGATAAACTTTCGATGTAAACCTGAATTTGTTTCAATAAGGATTGCGCTTCACTACTAAGTGGTTCCCGATATTTGCATAAGAAATCGTTGAAAATTTAAAAAAAATGTCGAGAAATACCCGACTTTGCTAAACTTAAGTGACTCGCTCTCCCAAAGTGCAAAAAAGTGTATTTTTATTTTTGCACCATCGATAAAGTATATGCCAGGCTTTCGAAAAAATGTACTTAGTTTCCCGTTGGAGCCCTCTGGAGCACCACCAAACTTGGAAGTACTTCCCGCAAAAGGTAGCCATAAGCAAAAGCCCGGCTTAAGTAACTGGTGGTCAATAATCAAAAACTGATTATGCAGTTTGAAGACTAAATACACGCCCTTTCAAACATACACTATGTGCCAAGGTGGCTTACTTTTTAAAATCCGTCACATCAAATTTTGTTAAAAAAAAAAGTTAAATTTTTTAAATTTTAATGTCCCATCTTTGAGCTAGTCGTACACCCCAACAGTTCAATAAAAATCAACAAGACTTTCAAACATGTAGAATCGAAATATGGTCTATAGTTACATCATGATATTTACATTTTTCTGCCCAGTCTATCTCCATAAGACATAATCGCAGCTAAAGGTTGTTGGATTATGTTTATGTAGCAAACAGTGTTTATGTTAGAAAACACTGTTTGCTACACCTAGTAAACCAGATATCCTGTGACTTACACCGTAAGTCTTTGGCTAAAGTTATGATATTTGGCTTAATCTTCCATTTGAAGCAGTATTGTTCAAATTTAGAGAGCACAGCGTATTGTTAACATCTAGGAATAACGTGCCAAAAGCAAAGAAGGCAGTGCCATCCACAAACATTGGTATATTGACATTGCTGTCGAACGAAGGTAAGTCTGATACATTGATATTAAGCAGAGTAGATGCAAGTACAGACCCCTGGGGGACATCATGTTCAGTTTGTTTGTTGTATGATTCATAATTTCCAATTTTTACTACAAACTTTCAGTCAGCGAGGAAGCTTTGAATCAATTTGGTGATCTGTAGTTCGAAGTTAAGCTTATAAAGCTTGTGAACTGTGTCAGGTGCTTTTTCGATGTCTAGTAGGCCTGTTGACTATTTCGTTCTAAATTTGTCACGTACATGGTTTTTGTTTCTTACTATAAGGTTGTCAAATACCTGATGTATAGTATTGCCAGATACGAGCTCTGTAGCGCTTTGTACATAGGTGGAAAATTCAAAAGACCAAAAGGCGGAAGGGAGCTATTTGACAACCATTTGACAACCTTATATTTGGTGGCAAGTGTTATGCCCCTTTCGGAACTCAAATTAAAAATTTGGTATGATGTTTTTGTCCATCACTGATATACGTATAATATATGTAAGGTTGTCAAATATCCGCCTTTTTGTATTTTGAAATTTCCGGCTATGTACAAAGCGCTACAGAGCTCGTATCTGGCAATACTATACATCATTTGAAAAGTCTTGACATAACCTAAGAAGCTATGCATAATTAGTTTGGTTATTGTGCTCAATAGTTATAGACGTGTAAACATTGAGTTTACTAATGCAGAAATTCGGGCTATTTTAAAATTTTCTTTCGTTAAAGGCAAATCCGCTAGAGAAACGTTCCGTGAGATTAATGGTGTTTTGGGGGATGGTACGCTATCACTTCGAACCACGGAAGAATGGCTTAGGCGATTCAGAGCGGCTGAAAACGACACCACGGATATGCCAGCCGGCGGAAGACCTGTGACGACGAATACCGATCGTATCATGGAAATCATCGAGTTAGACCGGCATGTGGCATCTCGTGAAATCGCCCAGGAGATGGGAGTTAGTCACCAAACCATTTTAATCCATCTGCAGAAGGCTGGGTATGAAAAAAAGCTTGATGTTTGGCTGCCGCATGATTTGACGCAAAAACGCCTTCTGGATCGAATCAATGACTGCGATATGCTGCTGAAACGGAATGAACTCGACTCATTTTTGAAAGCGGATGGTGACTGGCGACGAAACCGGATCACATATGACAATATCAAGCGAAAAAGTACGTGGTTGAAGCCCGGTGAATCGTCCCGTGGCCAAGCCGGAATTGACGGCCAAGAAGGTTTTGCTGTGTGTTTGGTGGGATTGGAAGGGAATCATCCACTGCGAGCTGCTCCCATATGACCATACGCTTAGTTCTTTAATCTTCTGCGAACAACTGAACCGCTTTAAGCAGGCGATCGACCAGACGCGTCTAGAATTGGCCAACAGGAAGGGTGTAGTGTTCCACCAGGACAACGCCAGATCACAAGCTTCGTTGATGACTCATCAGAAGCTATGGGAGCTCGGATGGGAGGTTTTATCGCATCCACCATATAGCCCGGACATAGGGCCAAGTGATTACCACCTATTCCTATCCATTGCGAACGCCCTTGGTGGTGTGAAGTTGAACTAAAAAGAAACTTTTGAAAAGTGGCTGTCCAAGTTCTTCGAAGCGGGGCTTCTACGAGGTAGGTATTATGAAGTTGCCGTCTAAGTGGAAACAGATTATCGAATAAAACGGCGGATAGTTGAACTAAATCCGATCACTGTAGCACTTTTCATGAAGCATTGATTGAAGAGCAAAAAAGCGGTTGAAAATTTGAACTAAATCCGATCACTGTAGCACTTTTTATGATCATTGAATGAAGAGCAAAAAAGCGGAAGGCAGATTTTTGACAACCATATATATTGAATATATTCAGGCCCTCGTTCATAAAGTCTCTGCTTAGAAGCCCTTATACAAATTTTGGGGTCCACTGGGTTCAAGAAACATGTGCCCAAGCTTTCAGAATTGACGGGACGAAGGTTTTGAATTCGATTGTTGCTCAACCGGAATTTTATGTTATTCAACAGAAATCAAAAATTAATCAAAGATAGTCCTTTGTGCCACTTTCTAACCCTCCCCGCACCTGAAATATTCAACAAAACCGAAGGTATCAAAATCCAAGCCCAAAAAAGTCATTGACCTTGACTAAAGCGCGTGTTAAACAGCCACAACTCTGTCATAAACAACTTAACAATTCCCTCTCCCCGCGACACTACATTCCTTGCAGCAAGTCAATAAAATATTCCTGCGCGTCAATTCACTTTTCAATTCTCCGAACGTATTGACCTGAATCACGAATACTTCGCCGTCATACAAAAACGATACTTCCCCCCAAAATGTGCCCAACTGCAACCTACACACATCCTTCATCTGCATCCTTAAAGAACTGTCAACGTTTTAGTCCTTAAACACTTTCGTGCAGTCGACATAACTCGCTTCCTGTATGTTCGCTGCGAGAACAACAAAAAAAACCGTCCACAACACACAGAATGAAAAAAAAAACGAAAAAATAAAAGCACAACGCTGTACTTGATTGCTGTGTGTAAAGCAGAACCCCACCCTCTGAGCACCCACACCCCCGTCATGTCGGCGCTGCCACTGCCGCAAGGAACACAGCTCATTGGTATTCCAGTCATGTGGCGAGAGACTTTAAACAAAATTTCAGTATTTTTCAACCCCAGGCCGGTGCTGGCGTATAACAGTTTTCCGCACACATAAGCAGTGGCAGAGGAAGCCGCACCAGGCGGTATACGCGGCAACCCCACTTCGAGTCACAAACACTTGCCCGGTTCGGACGGGCGTCGGTGAGTGTATTTGTGAGGGTGGACATGGCGCACAGTGGGTGGGGGTGAGTTTCCAATAAGAAACAAGGGACCTGCGCTCCGGACATGCGCACCGAGGATTTCCCCCAGCTTTCTCCCTTACTTGGTATGCGCTCCATGTAGCTGCACACAGACTCAACTGATAACACCACACGTCGCCGCAGCGATGCCCGTACACGCTTGCCGTGTACAACTGTCAACGATGTCGTCGTGGTCGTTGTCGATGTTGTCGGCCGTGGCGAACTCTTTGATTGGGGAATGTGCATCAGGAATTCTATGCGGGCACCCGGATCAGCTGACTCGCTTGGAGAAGAAGCCACCGCTGTGGTTGCCGTCGTCACCATCAGCAGCAATACCAGCAGCGGCACCACCAAACCATGCCTACCAAGCGACACCGGGAGGAAGCAGATATTTCATGCAAGACTCGTGCAGAATGCCATTTGCGGATCATATTCATACGTCGTCATCCTCGGCATAGTGCTGTATATGTGTCGCGTTGGGATATTTGTATTCCGGTGGAGTCCTTCGGCACCCACACACTGCATGCACTCCATGTGATGGCGGCGACGCCGATGTATGGGTGTGGGTGTGTGCAGGGGGTGTGCGAGTCCGTGAATTGTTGTCGTCACCATTGTTGTCATAACTAATTTAAATTAAATTCGGATAGCGGAACACTCTTAAGGGGCGCCCTGAACGTGGACTTGATTGGGGCAGACCGTCTGCGCCCGCAGCTGCCAGGAGACTCTGACTGACCCCCTTCCCCCCCCTGTGCACATACCTTCAGACGTTCCGGCGGTAATTAGCATAAAACCGTGGCGAAGCACCCCAACGAGTATGAAGTAAATGAACACGGCACCGTATTAATCATTTAATTTATTCGTTTCCTTGTCTTTCGGATAATTATCACCTACAACCTCAGCGTTAACCCCTTTCGCTGGCGGGATGTGTGACGACCCCTTTCTGCAAGCAACCCCTTTGAGGGTGGTGTTGCTGCTCTTCGAATACTTTTTTCGTGGCGACAACGTCGGCGGATTCGATTCGGTGAATCTGTCAACAATTCCTGGGCGGTGAACGTGGGCAATAAATTTCGCTAAATAACGAAAGTATCCTCGTTGCTTCACTGCGAGAGAACATGAAATTTCCGGATTTGAACTGGGGTCTGGACTTACTGTTGATTCATTCGGCCGACGTGTTTTTGTTCGGCTCTCTCGCTTGTTGAAAGTGAGGAAGTTTTTTTGTTTTTTGAGACATGGAGAAAAAAATGTCTCTGTCCTGGAACTAGCCTGCTATTCACTTAATTTATGAAAGTTCGCTCTCAATGTGCTTTTCTATTGCCCAGACGGGCTATGGATTCAGTTTCTTTATCAAGCCTGCACTTACCGCTGAGGTGGTTGTGAGGAAGGCGAATTCAGCGGGCAGCAACTGGCAATTGCACCAAGAACCACCTCTAGATGTGGATACAGACTTAGAATGTTGTGCATTTGATTGGGACCGCTTCAAGGGGAAAGCCGAAGGATTTCACTTCGATTTGTCCAGGATATGATAACAAAACCTACTCTTCGGGAAGGCAAAAGACGCCGTTGCGATTTTAAGCAGTCGCTGAAAAAGTACAGGCAAATCTGCAAATTTCCAAAACACAGAAGATACTGACTGCAACTACCGAAGCAGAGAAAACTGTGAGTCGAAGTTTTACTTTAAAATCCTGCTGCTCTGGAGACTCACACGAATGGCCCTCAACGGACTAGGAAATTTTGCTCAGCTCACCCAGTGTGCATATCCTTGGCTGTCCGCCTTCTTTTCCTTCACATCCATTGGTAGAAATGTAGACAGTTCCTGGTGTTGCCTGCTGTCTGTCAATGGCTGGACTAGCGTGCTGCGCATGGATAGGTAGGCAGACAGTGAATCTCAGGCAAAGCCGTTCATAGACATTTCGGAAGTTCGCTGTCTCTCCCTTAAGAGGATGACGGTTATATCCAATCTCAGAGTGCCCGTTAAATAAGTGTCCTAGTAACAAACAAGTCAACTAGATCTACGGAGTCTACCCCGGCTTAAAAAGCAGCGAGCACACTCTTTTCCGAATCAAACAGTGAAAGAGCACATTGTTTGGAAGCTAACGAGTGGACTGAACCAGGTGCCAGAAAGCTATTCGCGGAGCAACAACCTCATTATTCCAGAGAAAAGTTTTAGCCTGATTTTCCCATAAATCATACCATACAAGAAGTTGGCCGCCGTGGCGTAGTGGGTAGAGTGCGACACTCACACACCGAAAGATTCGATTCCTGGCTGAACACCTCGAATTTTTCACGGCACTACCTCTTTCGAGCTTCTGACAACACTCAAAGAGTAATAATTGTCTAAAAAAGCTTTCTAAACTTTGCCGTTCGGAGTCGGCAAAAAACTGTATGTCCCTTCTACTCGTGAGAGAACAGTAGCGCGCACAACACGAGTAATTGATTAGCGAGCTTGGCTCTGGTCCCCCTGTGGACTGTCGCGGAATCCAATTATTATTATTATTAAGCTCAAGAACGTCTCCATCAGCATACACCAGTCTTCCTAATACGAAAGTTGCCTTTGTATTTCGGGATTAGAAAACAAAAACAAATATAAATCATCGAAAATGGCTTTATTGTTTTTCAAAATATTCCCCATTAAGATCTATATACTTCTGCATGCGTTTGAACCAATTGTCGAAGCACTTTTGCCACTCTGAATGAGGTATCTCCAAAAGATGCATTCTGAACTGTCTGTCGAAAAACGTTGACCTCTCACCTTATTTTTTATGTACGGGAATAAAAAGAAGTCATTCGGTGCCAAGTCAGGACTACACGGCGGATGACTCATCAAATCGATGTTTTGAGTGCTCAAAAATGCAGTTGTTTGAGCCGATGTGTGAGAACTCGCATTGTCGTGGTGAAGAGTGATCCGTCTTCGGCGGTTGGTTTTCTTGATTTCGTGAAAGTCAACTGGCAAACTATTGAGTGTTCTGCGTTGTTCTAGTGGTACGGTTGAGACATGTTCACATTTTCCGATAAAACAGGCGACTATTTGGAAGTGCTTCGTGCGCGACCAACTTTTGTTGGACTTGGCTCAATTTGAAACACCCATACAGTCGACTGATGTTTACTTTCTGGCTCAAAAGCGTAAATCCACGATTCATTACCGGTCACGATGTCATACACGTGTTTCGAAGCACCGCGATCGTATTTTTGGAGCATTTCTTTCGACCAATCGACACGAGCCTTTTTTTGAGCGATTGACAACTTGTGTGGGATCCAACGCGAACAACTGTTTTTGACGGTGAAATGTTTATGCAATATTGAATGTATGCTGGTCCCACTAATGCCTAAGGTTGTCTCAACCTTCCGATAGGTCACTTGACGACCTTGCAATATCAGTTGGCGAAAAGCATCAATGGTTTCCGGAATAACGACTCATTTTGGGCGACCTTCACGAAATTTTTCTTGGAGTGAACTACAACCTCGGTTGAATTCACCATAACATCGATAAACACTGGTCCTTGATGGAGCTTCATTGCCAAAAATTGAATTAAGTTCATCGATGCACTGTAGTTGAGTTAATCCACGTCGAAAGTTGTAACAAATAATCGCACGAAAATGTTCACGATTTAATTCCATTTTTTGGGCGGGATGATTCTTTGAAATTACTGTAACCATAACAAATAGCGCTCGTTCTGAGTACGTATAACCTCAAAAATGCCAAATTTTACGATAGATCTTGGCAGGTGCCAGATTGCAACACTAGGGTTGCCCAATCCGGAAATATAAAAGGCAACCTTCGCATACCCCATAGGTTTTCCATTGGTTTGAAGTCTGGCGAACGTGCTGGCCATGTCATAAGTGGAATAACTCTGTCAAAAAACACTTTCTAGAAGAAGCTAAGATGTAAATTGGTTTGGCCTATGGCCGTCTACCAGGTTGACAAAATACATGCATACGTTTTACATTAAAAATCTCCATCTATGATACGTTTTCTATAACAAAGTGCTGCTACTGAATAATCGTATAAGGCCTTCCATCCCTTTTCTCCATTTAAGATGCACGTAACTTCATATTCGTCTAAAACAAGTTTTTCGAAAATTGCTAGTCGAAATTCTCTTAGAATCGGACAAACACCAATAAAATGTAAGATGTCTTCTCTCTTCCTCATGTTACATAGGTTACAAAGAATTGGTAAATCTGGTCTGTGGGGGATAAAGTTTAACTGAACGAGTTCTCCTCTCAGTTTAAAAATTGTGCTTATTTTTTCGATTGAGTGACTGTCAAGGAAGTATGTTTTTTCATTTAGAAAATGGTTTAGTTTGCTGTAGTAGTTCCTAAACGGTGAAGATTCAGCTTCTTCGACATATTTGTCATATGTGTGTCTACCAAAATTCTCCAAAACAGAGTTAAATTTTGTTCTTTAAAGATGAGGAGGCTCGTCCGCCTCAATAGACAGATTTAGATCGCATTCAGAAGCTGTTTTTTCCCCTTCCTCGCAAATGTATTCGTTTGTTCTATTTATACTTCTTAAAACTACGTTTGGTAATCTGCATTCGCTCATCTGTAGTATTTTTAAAATATAGTTGAAGTGCATTTTGATGGTATACAAGAGCAACGGAGGAGTTCCCGTTTCAATATGTAGCATATAGTTGGGGGTATTTTTCGGTTACCGAAAGATCTTCTTCAAAAAGTAGCGAAGGAATTTTTCCACACCATCATAGCCTTTGTAGCCCCATACCTGAGCTCCGTAGAGCATTATTGAAGCTGCAGTTGAGTAGAATAAAGTTTGTTTTGCACTTTTCGATACATATTTATTTTTGAAGCAACGTTCCCAAATCGAACAGATAGCTCTTTTAGCAACAGCTAATTTTTCCTCAAAGTGTGGTTTCAAGTTTAAAGAGGACGATATTAGGATACCTAGGTATTTGTATCTGGATACTACCTCAATTTCTTTCCCGTCCAACTTCCACTTTTCCAAAGATGAGACGCGTCCCCCTGCGTTTCTGAATATCATCATTTTCGATTTACCAAGGTTTATAGTCAGATTCCAATTTTTACAGAAATCGTTAATCCTGTCTATCATTAATTGCATACCTTGGATAGTGTCAAACAGAAAGACGATATCATCAGCATACATCAGCGCGGGAATGGATACATCGTTGAATCTTATTCCATCTTTGACATCATCTGTTATATCATTGATGTATAGCATAAAAAGTAGTGCACTTAGAGTACAGCCATGTTTAACACCCATTGAAGTTTCAAGCTCGTCGGAAATTAAGTATCCATCCCATACATGTGCAGTATTGTTCTCATACAAGGCTCTCAGAATTCTTATAACTTAGCTTGATACGCCTATTTTCGAAAGCTTGAAAAAGAGTGCTTCACGTGGTATTGAATCAAACGCTGCTTGAAAATCTACGAAAAAGACGTACAACTTTTTTTTCTTTCTCTTATATGTTTCGGTAATGTTTGTTAAGCAGAATATCTGGTCGATTGTAGAATAACTTTTTCTAAGTCCAGCTTGAAATTCTTTAAGGATGTTATGTTCTTGTACCCAATCATGCAATCTTTTGTAAATTAATGAGGCAAACAGCTTGGCAGAGGTGCTTAAAAATGTGATTCCTCTGTAGTTCTTCGGGTCCCTGTAATCACCTTTTTTGTGTAGAAGAAAAATTATTGCTTTTCTGAATATATCGGGGATATTAGCAGAGTCAAATATTCGGTTAAATTCAATTGTGAGAAAATTCATAAATTCATAAGTGCAATTTTTATAGAACTCAAACGGGATGCGATCAATACCAGGTGCTTTACTTGTTTTTGAGTTGCTTAAAACTACTTTGATTTCTTCTAGGGTAAATGGAGAATCTAACTTTTCGTCTAAGAGCATAGGGGCTGCATATTGAAATAGCGGCGAGGTTAATGGAGCATTAAGAAGTTTATTAAAATAATTCCTGAGTTTCGTGGCTTTAAGAGTTACAGAGATGTTAGACGTGTAATCATTAATTGGAGCATTATACTCTTGGAACTCTGTGCAATGTTGGTCCGCTTCTTCAAGTAATAATGAGAGCAATGTCGCTGTGGGTCCTCCTATGATTTCACACGTTGTCAACAGCAAGTGTTCCTTATCTGAGCGATGGAATGTGCTTGCTTAGGATTTGCACATTCGTCGTTTACTTATATGCTATCGAGCAAAATACGATCCACCGCACACCAAGTTACAATCGACAGCTACAATTTCGAGGTAGTAAAGGAGTTTGTCTACCTCGGGGCAAACGTAAACTCCACAAATGACATCGTAGTGGAGATCCGCCTTTGGCAACCGATACTACTTCGGTCTGTTAAAACCAGCGGGCTAGAAACTCCTGACTCGAAGGACCAAAGTCATGCTCTCCAAAACCCTTATTCTGGAAGTCCTGCTTTATGGAGCTGAAAGGTGGACACTAAGTAAGACTGCAGAGCTGATTCTTGGTGCCTTTGAAAGAAAAAGTCTACGTCGGACATATGGTCCCGTCTGCGAAAAAAGCCAAATGGAGGAGAAGACACAACCGCGAACTGTACGAGCTTACAAGGATGTGGATATAGTCCGGAAGGTAAAAATCCGTCGACTACACTGGCTCGGCCACATTGAGCGAATGGACAACAACGCTCGGTCTTCGATGATGGTTTCACCTTTTTTTTTTGTACTCAATGAGCAAGATTCCCTTTGAGTCCTAAAAAACTGTGGCCATGGGATTCCCGGCAGACGGAGTGACTTCGGGCGTCTGTGCCTTTTTTATGCCACTGCATGGACTATAACTTCCTCTCAGGGTCATAGTGGTGAGCCCATGTTTCGCCCCCAGTAATAATTCGATCCATAACACCGTCCGCGTTCTCACTACACATCTCCAAAAGCGCCCTACAGCATGCGACTCTCACTTTGTTCTGAGGCGCTGCGAGCATTCGTGGCACCCAACTTGCACTGACCTTTGAAAGGTTAAGATGGTCATAAAGAATTGTGTGGATGTCACCACACAAAAGCTTGAAAGCTTGGTGATCTCTGCCATCATTTCCACATTTATTCGGGAATCCTTAAAAACAAGTTTTTCAACTTCTTTGATGCTTTCTCCCGTAGCAGTAGCCGGGGCGCCGGAGCGAGGGTCGTCTTAAATGCTCTTTCTGCCTTTCTTGAACTTGAACTCACTGGACCACTTTTGCACAGTTGATAATGAAAGTGCGGAACCCTGGTAAACAGCCGCCATTTCTTCATGAATAATTTTTTGACTTTTTCCTTGCTTAGTGAGAAATTTAATTACAGTGCGATGCTCAATTTTCACCATCATCTTCTCAGTTGCCATTATGATTCTGTTTAACTGGAGATACTCGTAAAACGCGAATTAATAACCACATTTATATGAAATTTTACATGAATGCACGAAAATAATAGTGTTACTTGATAAATACGTCAATTTATTATATAAGCACAGCTTCACCCCGATACCGAGATAGTATTGATCGCCCTTAGTCTATTGTAGAGATCTTAATTAATGCGGCAGACATAGTCTTCAATTGACCCCAAAGCAGAACTTCTATGCATTTGGACATCATCCGCGTACATATAAATAGAAGAAGATGTAACATATGCGGAAAGTTCGTTTATGTACAAAGAAAAAAGAAGTGGACCAGGAATTGACCCTTGAAGCACTCCCCGAAGAATTGGTAGGAACGTAGAAAGGGTGTTTGGCTTGCATTCTTCCGAAAAGATAGGTCAATAGTTTCAAGGTCAATAAGTTTCACAGATCTAGCTGAAAAATTGTATACAGGTGAGGGTTTCTGACAAAGTATTGAGTGATCAACTGTGTCAATTGCTTTTGAGAAGTCCAACAGTACTTAAAAAGTTATTTTATCCTCAACTAATGTTTGCTTATATCCTCGATGACACTCGTAGGGGCAGCTAAACAGCTGTGGTATTGTCTCAAACCAGATTGTTGCGGTGACAAAACGTTTGAACAATTTTCTCACAAACTTTGGACAGGAAAGGGGGTATTGGTATGGGTCTAAAATTATTAGAGTTAGATTTCTTTTTGATGGGAATGTCTTTGGCCAGTTTCCACTGGTCGGGAAATATGCTTGTAGATAAGACTGTTTAAAGCTGTGAGTTAAGTATGGTAACAGAATCGAAGGCACGACTTTTAAGAACTTCCCAAGCAAATCATCAATTCCAACTGCATTCGATTTAATTGTTAATAAATTCTCAACAAAGTCTTGGAATCCGAGCCATTGGAACAATGCAACAGAGGACGGCTTAGGCTAAGGTGGCGCACACAAGTGGAGAAGGAAAGATAGTGCTGTCTGGAGAAGCATGTTGTTTGAGGCCCAGGTCCACCCTGGACTGTAGCGCCACAAGAAGAAGAAGAAAAAGAGTCCGAAAAGCAAAAATCCGTCGACTACACTGGCTCGGCCACATCGAGCGAATGCACAACAACGCTTCAGCAAAGAGGGTCTTAGAATCCGAGCCTCTTGGTTCGACAAGGAGCGGAAGACCGAACCTCCAGTACAGAGACCAAGTCATGACGGATGTAAGACAGCTTGGCCCTGATGACTGGAAGCAGCGTGCCCAGGACCGTCACCGATGGAAGGCAACAATTGCTCAGGCTCAGACCCTTCATGGTTCGTCTGCGTGATAAGTAATAATAATTGTTGGCGCTAAAGTCCAAAGGGGGACCAGGGCCTAGCTTGCTCATCAACTACTCGTGTTGTGCGCGCTACTGTTCTCTCACGAGTATAAGGGACCTACAGTTTTTTACCGACTCCGAACGGCGAGATTTGAGAAGCTTTCTTAGGCAGTTATTACTCTTTGAGTGTTGTTAGCAGCTCGAAAGAGGTGATGCCGTGAGAAATTCGAAAAATTGGTGTCGAGCTGGGAGTCGAATCTAGACCCTTCGGCGGGTGAGCGTCGCACTCTACCCACTACGCCATGGCGACCACATAACTAAGTGAGATAAGTAAGTGAGTAAATATTAGGTTCACCTCGAAATGAAACTTCTTCATGTGCATTCCAACACTCGATTGCAATCCTTCTTGAGACATTTGAGTGCAGTGGGCTCTGACTGTCTGTTGTACGGCACAGCACCAAAGTGTCGTTTGAACTCAACAAAACCAAATCATCCACTATGAGCAATCTCCTCCAATCTGCGTCAACTACCGTGTGCGAAAATTGAGTCAAATCACCTCCTCAAGCCGGACAAACTGAACTGTGAATCCGCCATCACACTCAAAGCGACATCCTTCAATTGCAGAAGTGCTTCTGCTCATTCGCCCACTGCAAAGGACACACGATGGGCACGCAGAAAAAAATAAACGGAAACGAAAAAATAGAGAAAGGAACGCTCTCCACCCCTCCCAGGCGAAACACCGCACAAGTATTCCTCTGATGGATCTGGCAGCAGATGGATGGGGAAGGAGGCAGAAACTTCCACGTCCAATTGGATTTCTTCCGCACCAACACTTTTCAAATTTACTACTAGTCGCATTAGATACCCATCGTCATATCTCTTCAATCTATCGACTGTCGCTTCGGCTTGAGTTCTTAGCATATCGCATCGCTCCGATCTTTGTCTTTTGTATCTGTCAGCTACATCGGAGCGGAGTGCTGATGGTGATGTCGGTGGCGGTGGCGGTGACGACGGCGGTGTCGGCTTCTTCGCAGAGCACTTCAGTTCAGGGCCTAACGAAGTTACGCATTAACTACGCTTGGATACGCATTATTTTTGGTTGTGTTTCGCAGTGACTGCCTGACTGCCTGACTGGCTCACTGGCCATAGACAGACATAAAAAAGTGACACATCCGCAGTGTCAGCAGTAATCTGGCTCAGGCCGGGCCCGGGGGGAGGGCACGCGTGAATGTGTGGCGGACTTTTGTCAGTGTCAACCTTAAAAAAAACTCACTCGACAGTGACACTGGGTCTTGGGTCTTGTGTCGCTTGCCCGCTCACCAAGGGTTGCCCTGCCGCCTGATGAGGGTGCAGCCATACAGATACAACACGTAGTCGCAACGCAGCGCGGGGTGTGGCGGATAGTTGTCATAAAAGGATTCACTTGATATTCATCACCATCAGAACGTGGTTACGTTTGGTGTTCCATTTCTGGTCGTTTTGTGTGGCAGCGGTGATGTTAATCAGATTAGTGTCAGGCGGTGTCGCAAATTAGATGCGCATAGCGGACGGGTGGGTGGCTGGTTTGCTGGTTGCAGCTCAACCTGTAATGACTTGTCAATAGTACACGATGAAAGACCGTCATCCCCGCGAAGGTCGCCGCCGGGGGCCTGTGCAGCGTGCCCGAATGACATGTGTTGCATTCTGTGGCCCCCACTCCACCATTGTCTGCATTATTTGTGTATGTGTGTGTGTGCGTGTGTGTGTGTGCGTGTGTGTGTTTGCTTGTTTTTTTTCTCTGCAGCGCCCTAATGCACGCGTTCCGGTCGTGACATCCGCATGGAACTGCACTCAGTCATGGGAATGATCCGGCGGAGGGGTCCTGCTGCTAGCTGCGTGATAGTTTGGCTCTTTTGCAGATTAATGGCATTTGTACATTGTATCCCCTTTCCGGTTGACAAGCAGCAGCAGCAGAAGCAGCAGCATCAGCACCATGCCAGTGTCGGGTGTTTGTGCGTTGTGCTCTCGCCTCAGAGCACACACACACACGCTCTATTGTTGTTCGGCTCGCTGCTCTGGGCCGGGGGTGGTTGCTTAAAAATAAAATTCCCATCATCCCGCACTGATAGGATATGCAAACAAATCGCTAAAATGAAATCAGCTGTAAAAATTTTCAAAATTTTCCACGAGGATTTTCGCATTTCGGGTCGATTTGACTGGAATCACGCGCGGTGCTGTGTGTTGTGTGCTCGGCGCGGACAAGTGTTCAGCGGGCAAATTGCGAAACGAATTTGAAATAGAAAATGCGCGCATAGACCTGGCTTAGGCGGTTCTGGGGGCGGATTTTGTTGTCGTTTCAATGGCTGCTCGGGGGCGTGTGTATGTGTGTGTGTGTGTCTGTGAGGATTAGGCAGTCGATGTCTGGTCTAAGATGAATATATTGCCATTTGATTGCGATTTAGTGAAAAAGATACACACAAGCGATAGGCAAGGGGTGCTGAATGACATCCGGTGGGCTGTCAATTGTTTAGTGCTTCACGCGGGGTGAGCGGGTGGAGTTTGCTGGAGCCACGATTCCAATTTAGCAGAGGAACAAAATTTGCCATAAATTTAAACAAATTCATGGCGGTGGTATTTTGAGTCGTGCTTCCGCAGTTTTCGGTGATACCATCGACGGCCGGGTGTGGGTGGGCAAGGAAGGATTTTGTGGGATTTGCAGCAGAGTGTCGGCTTTAAAGTTTAAAGTGCGTCGGCACGCAAGTTAACTTTTCAATGCGACCCCGATGAACGCGAAGACCTTCAAAGTGTTTATTCGAAGGTGACCTTGGTTGGCGTCAAGCAAATGACAACCTGAAGGTGTCAGGCTTTGCGATGGTTTCCTGTCGGGTGCGATGACTCATGGTGCGCATTGAGTCCTATGTCATGTTGGCTAAGATGAGCCCATACATCTGTTGGTTGGACGGACTATTTAAAAACAATTTGCACCTGACCGGACAAAGGCGGTTAAGCAATGACAGGCAGATGAAGAGTAGATGTTTCTGGTTCCTCCTTGTTGCTCAGACTGACATCCTGTTTATTAGCGAGCGCTTCGGTCAGGTAGTGTTCGGTTATTGCCAGCAGTAGAGTCAGTCGGAGTCTTGAAAGGCGGCGGGGGACAAGTGAAGAAACCCTTCGCCTGCCAGCCTATTTTCTCAAATCTACGGTTTCCGGGTTGGTCACGCACTCAGCCCAAATAGGGATTTGTGCGCTCAGGAAAATCGTCTCGGGATGCCTGGCAAATTGAGAAAATCTTGAGGTAAAGTGAAACGGCTTTTAAGGCTTTTGAGTGCCTCTTGGAACCCACTTCTCCACTTCTCCACTTCTTCCAGGCTAGTGGTGACAACTTCAGCTCGCGACGCCCTGCAGTGACTGAGGAGTCCAGAGGACAGACTTAAATTGTTCTCTTCAGAGCAAAGGGCACAATTTTTTGGCTGATAGCCATAAGTGTGGGTGTAGCCTGAGATTACGAATGGTGCACTGATTAGAAAATCTGGTCCTCTGGGACTCTGGGAGCTTGGAGACGAAATTTCGCTTCAGGGGAGGTTAAGCGCTTCAAGTTTGAAAGAAAAGAAGAAAGAAGAAGAATGAAGAAGTAAGAAGAAGAAAGAAGAAGAAAGAAAAAGAAAGAAGAAGAAAGAAGAATAAAGAAAAAGAAAGTAGAAGAAAGAAGAACAAAGAAGAAGAAAGATGAAGAAAGAAGAACATAGAAAAAGAAAGAAGAAGAAAGAAAAAAGAAAGAAAAAGAATGAAGAAGAAAGAAAAAGAAAGAAGAAGAGAAGAAGAGAAGAAAAAAGAACAATGAAGAAGAAAGAAGAAAAAAGAGGAAGAAGCCTGATACTTACCACACTTTAAGGGTATCTAGGAGCGTCCTTTATAAAGAGGGGATAAGATTTAGGACGTTGCTTGCTGCAAGCTGTCGCTTTAAAAGATCTAAGCATATTGAGACAAAGCCACCATCTGCCTAGAGATGAAAGTCGTTGGGCTTTCCTTGATTGAATGACTCTGTCCAATTTCCAGTTTTGATGACGGGGGATGAACCTGAAGATCTTTGCAGGCTCTAAACATATGACTGGTAGTCCGATTGGACTATTGGCCATCTAATCACGGCAACTGCTGGGAGCTTATCGCCAGGCCATATTTCATCGAGCTTGCAATAGTAGTCAAATGCACATCAGGTCAGCACAGACAAGTATTCAAATTTGGCCTTCAAACTCATCCGTCGTCTCTGAAAGCACGCAATGCCAAAGGGGTTTCCTTTTTAATCAAATACTCCTGTAGTTACCAGCAAACCACATTTTTTTTATGCGAACCTTAATGAGCTCGTGAAAGACCTTATCATGAGGGCTTTGGGTAGTCATTGAAAATTTGGTGTCGAATTGATTGAGCGTTGCACTCTACCCACTACGCCACGGCTACCACAACGTGATCTTAAATGTTGTTAATCTGGAGGTCATTGTAAACCTGTAGCATCTCCGACACATATGTAGCTTACATTCTCCCATTCTGCCTTCCTCCCAAAAGCAAGCCGTTTCTGAAAACGTCACAAGTGCAGCACCCATTTAATTTTGTGTTGAGTCTTAACACAGCTCTTTCACCTCTCGCAGTCGACGCAAACAGCTTGCTGGGCATTCTTCTCCACACCGCCACTCTGACATCAGTATGTCCTCCTTCCCAAACATCTGTCTGGCAAGCGCTGCAATTTCAATGATCGACGTGAGGAAAGAACGCAACCACAACCAGTTCAAAAGGAACTTCTTCCCCGCACCCAGGATCGCTTGCTACCAAAACCTGTCTTTCTTACGCAAAACCACTGCCCTCCCATGGCACAGATGAGCACAAACTCTGTCAATTCATTACGGATAATTATTGACATAAGGACCCGCCAAGCACACACCCCACCCAACCCCGTGAACGGTAGGCGATTGACTGCACCAGAACACCGCGCCTGACATACGGGCCCGCAAATGAGCTCTATAGGCAAAATCGATGACAAATTGCAGGAACACGTTACACCTAGTTAGGCACAAAGACCCACACAAAACCCCGAACAACGACACGATGACAAACTTAATGCGCACACAGTCAAGCAGCCGAAGAACAACCCATCAGACGGGCATGCAACTTTCAGCCGATTGTCATCCCCTGTTGTTCTTTCCGCGGCTTCAATCCCGAACAACAGTTCACGAGCACCCCACAGACCCTGCAACAAACATATCAATGGGCAAATTAAAATAACAACCTAATCATCGTTTTAAGTTCCTTAGGCCGTCGAAGGCACACCACTCTGGCAAGCGGCGCGCTGCGACCTCCGGGATCTGCGATGCGTGTACACGTTAAATAGGAAAATCCCTCCCTCCCCCTTGCGCTGTCGCGTTGTTTTGTGTGTGACGAGCTCGTTTTGTCATCAACCCCTCTCTCTAAAAAGGAAGATGGGCTTTCTTTTATAAAGGGATTTCGCCACCCTTAATTCGCGCCACCCTTTGTTGCTGGATTGCCTTACCGTCCTCTGTTCGGTCGCGTCGGCGGCGGCGACAAAGTCATCGCGGACCTCTCTCGCTCACACATCAGGGCCCTGCGTTGCTTGCTGTGTGTGTGTGTGCAGGAAGTGTTCGAACAGTTAACTCAAATGAATTGCTCCGACACCCTTCTCAATTACGATTGCGTGTACATTCTCTTTGAACTTGCTGCCGCTCTCCGGCCCCGGCGCTCGTTCTCCGTTTTTTTCTTCTTCTTTCTGCAACCATCACCGCCACTAATGCCAACCAGAGGATGGATAAGTTTCACCCCCTCCTGCCGAGAGATACGCGTATCACCAGAGCCGAAACAGGACGACTGACGAGCGGACGCGAATTGGTCCCCTGTGGCATGCCGATATAACGCACAGCGGGTGGCGCACAAAGACATCTCATATCGAGGGATTTAGGAATGATGGATTGTTCTAAATAGGCGATTGAGCTGGAATGATCCCCGCCCGCCTCTTCCTCACACCGCCCCGCCACCACGTCGATGTCCATTCTAATTATGACGACATTCGAGCAGATGACCGAGTTAATTTCCCATCGATTTGCATACATTTGGCGCAGTCACTGAGGTGCGGTGGGTGTAGTGCTGGTGAAACTTTTGACATTACCGTGTAATCCTGTAGGACACTACACGGTACGGTGTCTTCGAATCAAATTATGACAACTGAGTTGGTGTGTGGATGGTGGGGGTGGGGAAAGAAAGTTGAATGGATGTCGGAAGGGCGATTCAATTTGTTCTCCGCAATATGACTACTCGTCTGTCCGATTCAATTAGAAACGCAATGAGACTAGGACTTTGGTGAAGGGCAGGCTTAGGCTGGCGTTACAAGTTGGCAGATCAATTTCACTTTGACATTGCTGGATTTTGTTGTGTTGGGAGACTAAGGCTTTGAAGCTTTCTTCAAGAAGGGACTGTTTTCAGCATGATGACACTTTCTGCTGACCTTGAAGGAATCACAACTTGACGTCTAGTGATCAAGGGGCATTCACCACAAGTTTGCTTGGCTTGGCTGCAGAAGTCGGTTCTCCATTGGGATACAATTTTTTTGGGAAAAAAATTCGGGACTATACTAACCGCCGTGCGGTATTCCACAAATTTTAATAGGTCACTCGGATGATTCCATCTGTAGGTTAGTGGCTTCAAATGTTGTTCGTTGTAAGCTAAAAACCGGCTTTTTCAGGATTTTTATCCTTTCGGAAGTTTTCAACGAATTCAATTGTGACTCCGAGAATGTTGAAAATTGCTAAGAGCCGAGGACAAGTAGACCTATTTTTCACCAAACACATTATTCTGTGCTTTTCGGGAACCCTGACAGCAGGTCCTTCATGCTGTGCAATGAGCGTTAAGAAAAAGTAAAAAAAAATAATTTCGCTATTGAAGGCGAGATGATGCTGTTGTTGCTTCTTCAGATGCAGGGGCCCCTACCGGCCCCATCTTGCTGATGTCACCATCATCACCACTTCCGAGGCGTGCCTTTGAAGCGATTTGGCTAAGCCTGCGCGCGCTCTGCAGACATGGAGCAGGATGGTTGGATCGAATTTAGAAACTTGTCTGGTTGCGCTTAAAAGTAACCGATCACTTAATAAGGCCCGAGACGCATAGAGGGCGCCACAAACCAAAATCATCAATTTGATATTAATTTTCCAATTTTTTGTTAGAGGCGCCCCCTTATATGTCCCGGGACTTATTGAGTGATGTGTTAGCTGCCAATGAGTTGGAGCCGATGGCGGAGGATTGAATGACCTAGAAGTTGGGCGTGCAATAATTGGATGGTGCTATTGTCCAAAGGGGAACCAGGGCCTAGTTTGCTCATCAAATACTCCTGTTGCGCGCGCTACTGTTCTCTCACGAGTAAAAGAGACCTATGGTTTATCGCGGACTTCGAATGGCGAAATTTGAGAAGCTTTTTCTTAAACAGTCAACAGCTCCAAAGAGGTGATGTCGTAAGAAAAATTCGAGGTGTTCAGCCGCAAATCGAACCTTGACCTTCGGCGTGTGAGTGTTGCGTCACCTACTGTGCCACGGCGACCACGTGCATGCAATGCCTATGCAACAACTTTCGTGGAATGTGCAGGTTACTGAAAATATTGTTTGACTTTTTGACTTTGATTTTCTTTTTTGGTTTAAGAAAGTCCTATTCAGTCCTATTCCTATTATATTGCACTGAGAGGAAGTGATCACAGTTGAAGTGATACGTTGGGTGAGGTAAAAGTTCTCAATTAAGCACTTCTTAGTTAGGTTTGACCGCGTTTTGTAACAAGCGCCTTAGCACTGTAAAGGAAGTTTGTCATGTCTTGTGATCGCTTCCGATCAATATTCTATTCTATGCTAGGTTAAGCGATTTCGTTTTTCTTCTTCTTGGTCGTTTTTCTTCTCCTTCCTTCTCTTCTTCTTCTTCTTCCTTTTCGTCTTCTTCTTCTTCATTTCTACTTCTTTTTATTCTTTTCTTGTTCTTTTCTTCTTCGCCTTCTTCTTTTTCGTCTTCTTCTTCTTCATTTCCTTCTTCTCCTTCTCCTTTTTCTTCTTCTTTTCTTCTTCTTCTTATTCTTTTCTTGTTCTTTTCTTCTTTTTCTTCTTCTTCTCTTTCTTCTTCTTCTTCTTCTTCTTCCTCCTCTACTTTTTCTTTGCACTTCTGCCGCTGTAATACGGGATGGAGCCTCAATCAACGTACCCCTCCAGCCAGCACGATTTTTAGCCATCTGCATCCAATTGCGAACTCCAAGTTGGTTGGGTTCTTCTCCCCTAGTGTGCGCCATCTAAGCCTAGGCCGACTTCTGTTGTCCCAATGGTTCAAAGATTTTCGGCCGTCGTATATAAAGTATAAGAAGACGCCTCACCAGGCGCCTGTCAAAATCGCACGCAGAACTTTTCTTACGAAAAGAATATGTCCGCTTGTAGTTACGTTCAGTAAGCCGGGTGGTATGTCTGAGAGTGATCGGCGCAGGTGTATTTTTATTTTATTTTCAATTCATTTTCGTTCAATAATTCATATCAAACTTACATACTAGACAAAAATGTTTAAAACTAGTTGGACGAACATCGTTGTTACTACTAACTTACTGGCCCTAGGTGGGCACTCTAAGCTAAATTTATTCTTAACCTATGTCTTTCGATTTAACCTAACAATTCATGTATATTCGAAATAAATTAAAGTTAAATTTAACTGTACAGATAGCGATTAAGAAAATTGCAAAAAACTTAATATCAGAACATTTTTACTAAAATTTATAAACCAACTTAAACACTACCTTAAAATAACTTAAAAATAATTGTTGGCACTACAGTCCAGTCCATAGGGGGACCAGGGCCTAGCTTGCTCATCAACTATTCGTGTTGTGCGCGCTACTGTTCTCTCACGAGTAGAAGGGACCTACAGTTTTTTGCCGACTTCGAACGGCGAAATTTGAGAAGCTTTCGTAGACAGTTATTACTCTTTGAGTGTTGTTAGCAGCTTGAAAGAGGTGGTGCTGTGAAAAATTCGAAAAATCGGTGTTGAGCTGGGAGTCGAATATAGACCCTCCGGCGTGTGAGCGTTGCACTTTACCCACTATGCCACGGCGACCACCTTAAAATAACTTAATCTACTTAAAAATAAATATAAGTACATACTTATAAGCATGTATATATATATATTAATATACACATGTATATATACATGAATTAAAATATGTACATTAGCATACACATGAGAACACACAGGTGTACATATGCGCATACAACATTTAATTTTTGTTTTTTTACCTTAATACTATCATAAAAACTACCTAAGATATGTGGGTCCGCTGCAAAACACAGATCAATTGCATCCCACAAGGAGATCTGCACTACCCTTTCTACCCTTTCTACCCTTTCTACCCCGCGTCTAAAGGGTTTGACGATGGAGTTCTCTCGCTCTCCAGCCACCAGAATTTTCGATGCTGCATTGCAGCATCCCGAATATCCCACCTTGATACCGCCGTACTGAAACGGAGGAGACTTTCCTCAGCTCGTTGTGCGACGGAACGGTCTTGGTTGAGTCGCCCATCTACAGTTGATCGGGCGATGTGGAAGAGGAGCGGCACCGCATTTACGTCTTGTATCAGACCGTACTTATCGAAATGGAGAAAAGCTTCTGCGGGGACGAAGCCACTGTCGCGTACCCTTTCGTGGAATTGTCGATTGGGGTAGTAGGCCCCAAGGATCAAGTTATTGACCGAGTTCTGGCAATATGGCCTCGAATCAATTTCAACAGGAAATTGTCCACTCGTATCAGGTTCGCCTGTTGTATAGGACCTCATTGGAATAGAATCTTTTGTGCTGGGACTCTGGTGTTCTGTAAAGGCACAAACAACCGATGCCGCGCAGCCGTTGACGATGAAGCATGTTCCCGGTATCCCTTCAATTTTTATCAGCAGTCACAATTCGATGTAAACTTTGTTTCTTCCAAACGTAGCCGCACCTTTGCGTCTTTGGATTCTTCTCACTAAAGAAGGTTCTTGATCTGCCTCTAGTCTTTTGCGTTTGAGACGTATTTGTAATAAAGCAATGCCACCAGTCAGGGGATGAGCTGGTTGGGTGCATGCACCAGCTCATCTGTGAGATATGGTCGGAGGAAAGCATGCCCGACGAGTGGAATCTCAGCATCGTTTGTCCGGTCCACAAGAAAGGAGACCCCTTCGACTGCGCCAACTACCGAGGGATC